>CM054151.1:46588649-46638649 GCA_028751875.1 Rapana venosa
TCAAAAAAAAATCCCAAAAGAAAACGTTCTAACCGCTCGTTTCCGGGTGTTGTAAAAAAAAAAAACCAGATTAAAAATTTTGGGAAGAACGGGGAAAAAACCCACAATCACACACTCAAAACACAAACACGCACATGAGGCCCCCCGGGCAAAGGGGAAAAAGCATGTTACTGAGTTTTTATTCTTGTGCATTTGTTACAACAAAAAAACTTCCATCCAAGTCACATTGTTTCTCCTGATTTCACCACCATCAGAAATACCACAAAAAAGAACTTGAAGATCTTGACTGATTCTTTGGATAAAAGCAAACTGTTGCCATCTACAAAGAAAAAAAAAAAAAGAGAGACAGAAAGAAAGAATAAAAGAAAGACGAAAGAAAGGAAGAAAAGAAAGAACAAAAGAAAAAAAACAAAACAACAACAAAAAGAAAAGAGAAACGAAAGAAAAAAGACAGACAGACAAAAGTGCATGTAGGAAAAAGGGAAAAGAAAGAAAGAAAAACAAACAGACAAAAAAAAAGAGTTTTAAAAACCCCATACAAACAACATGACAAATTAAAAAACAACAAGTGAAACCAAATCAAAGGACAAGCAGAAGATAGAAAAGAAGGAGAAAGACAAAGAAAGCGAAAGAAGAAAGCTCTGTAGGACCGTTAGATAACAGCTTACTGCAAACCACAACATGTGAACACTGCTGGTGGAAAATCGAGCACAGAGAGAGAGAGAGAGAGAGAGAGAGGGGAGAGAAAAGAAGAGAGAGAGGGGAAAAGAGAGAAAGAAAAGGGAGAGAGAGAGGGAGAGAGAGAGAGAGGGAGAGAAAAGAAAGAAAGAGAGAGAGAGAGAGAGAGGAGAGAGAGAGAGAGAGATTTCCACATCAGCAAGCAGGGGCAGAAGTAACTAAAAAACTAATTTTGCCAAAAGAGAAAGACACAAACAATAATTTTTTTTTAAAAAGACACACAACGATAGAAGAAAAGATGGATTATGGAAAACGAAAGAAAGGATGAAAAAAAAAAACCCAGAAAGAAATAGCAAAGAAACAAAAAGAAAAGAAAGCAAAATAGGGGAAGGAAAAAAGAAAGGAGAAAAGAAAATATGAACAGACTCTACCAGGAAAATGCAAACAAAGAAAAAACCAACAAAAAACGAAACTGAACAAAAAAAAACAACTAAAAACCAAAAAGAAAGAAATGAATACAAGGAAAAAGGAAGAAAGAAAGAAAAAGATAGGTATTAACTAGATAGATAGATAGATAGACAGATAGATAGATACATGTAACAAAAACATACATACATACATACATACATACATACATACATACATACTACATACATACATACATACAATCATACACACACAATCACATATACACATACATATGTACATACGTACACACATACATACATACATACACTTATATTCCTAAATAGATAAAGGGTAGATAAATAATAAAATAAATATAGATAGATAGATAGACAGACAGACAGAGAGACATACATACATACAGACAGACAGACAGATAGATGGATAGATAGATATAGAAGAAAACATAAATCAAATCAAATTCATACGAGTAAGGGAAAGAGAGGAGGAAAAAATTGTTCCACCTTTTGTTTTAAATGGATAAAGCCAAGAATATACGTAAACAAAATTGCAAAATTTAACACTAAAGAAAGCGAACTTAAGAACAAAATGAAAGAAAGAAAGACGGGAAAACAGCAAACAAAAGAACGAAAAACGATTGACAGAAACAAAAGAACAACAAAGAAAGACCTAAAGAGAGAAAGAAAAGGAAAATAGAAAGAAAGAAAGCAAGGAAGAAAAAAAAACTAAAGGAAGGAAGAAAAGAAATGAACCAAAAAAAGAAACGAGATGATTTGAGAAGAAACATAATAAAATGTCTTTTCAGTAAAATAAATAGATATAAGAAAATGCTAAAATCCCGAAACGGACATCGTAATCTTTCATTTGCTGTTTTGTTTTATCAGTTTCTTCTTTGTCCTTCTCTTTAAAGCACCGATACATAAAGAGATGTGCATACACACAATGCTCACTTACTTCACATTAAAGCTATACTCCCTGCACCTATTGTATGTCGCCACATGTGCAAGTAACTTCTTGATCGTAAAATCGTTCTTTCTTGAAAATCCCTGTTTTTCTTTAGCAGTTTTAGCAGAGAACATTCTACGACACACACACACACACACATACACACAACACACACATACACACACACACTACACACACACACACACACACACACACACACACACACACACACAACACACACACACACACACAACACACACACCACAACACACACCCCACACCCACACACACACACACAACACACACACACACATACACACACACACCTACACACACACACACACACACACACCACACAAACACACACACACACAACACACACACACACACACACACACACACACACACCTCCTCCTCCTCCACCCTACCACCCACCCACCACTACCACCTTCATACCCTCTTAACGGTCACACACACTAGTTTTATTGGTCCATTTTATTCTTGATACAGGCCATAAACTGCAACAGACTTGAAGAGCAATGAAAACGAAGAGAAGTCGATTTCAACTGCATTTCCAAAGACACAAAGTGCAAAAATAAACGGCAGAAAAAGTGGGCATAAAGCAACACACTTGAAAAACTGAGCAGACAGCGGGAAAACCCTGAATGTGGAAGGATAAAAAAAAAAAGTGAAACAACACACGCACAATTCAAGTGGGAGTTTTTAACAAACAAGATTGAAAATGCCTTAGAGATGAACCAAAAAAGATATATATCTTTTTGAATCAGAGAAGGAATAATGGCAATGAGATTTTTCCTGCAATGCATATGGAAATTCAGGTTTTTCTTTGTTCCACTGGTGAGTGCGTGGTATAGAGGTTAAACGCCCATATCAAAAACCAGTTCAATTTTTTTCAAATAGGTTCAATCCCTACTTGGCCTCATCAACTGAACCATGAAAATGGGGGTCAAATGAACCCTTATGATATTGCTTTGATTTGTATTTTGTGTTGCAAGTAACCTAAAAAAGTTTCCCTTTATTATTATTATTTTAATTATTATTATATTAAAATTTTTGTATCACAGCAACAAGCTAGGGCAGCAATGCCATCATGTTGGTGAAGCACAGAAATCCACTTTATATGAAGCGTATTACCCGTGCTGTTTTTCACGTAAGAAGATTAGTCCGGCTTTCCGCAAGAAAAGGTGAAGTAGGAAGGGTGCAATTAAGGTTTCATATGAGTTATGTTTTTTATTTGTTTGGAAGTTTTCTTTCCTTCTGTTTTTTATTGTATTTTTTCTGTTCTCTCTTTTTTTCTGAATTTTCTTTCATTTTTTTGAGAAATATGTTTTTATGCTCTTTTGAAAATAGAGAGTGGTCTTACAACTGGTAGAATTTGTGATTTACGCATATAATGGAAGCAGTACTGGATTAGGCACTTTACTGTTGACCTTAATAGAAGGAAATATATCCTAACATTGGAGCGGATGAAATCTGCGTGCGATCCTATGTTAGGTGTTGGAGGGTGATGTTACTCTACTACCACTATCTTCTTCCTTTTTAAGGAAGCCTCCCAGATCAACAACTCATGTTGTCTGACAAATGGACAAAGATCGTGTTGTTGAGCTGTTGTCGTATAGGTTCCTTTATCATGTCAGGATCAGCGCATCGTGAACTATCGGCATGAGAGAGTTGACATCTTATTTAATTCCTTCTTTTGGAATAAATGCGGGAGATAAGGACCAATAAAGCAGAACAATATTACAAAGAAGCGTGAGAGTGAAAAACATGGAACGTAAAGCCAAAACACATAAAGGGATACAGAAAAAAAAAGGATTTTCAAGGCACAGAAATTTCCTAAAAGGTACTGTTATGCTGACAGATCCCTTTCGCCCCCCCCGCCGAACCCCCTCCCCGTCTCCACCCAATTTCCCCCTGGAAAGGTGGTGGGAGGGGGTGGGGGGGGGGGGAAAGGGGGGGTGGAGAGGAGATCACTTACCTCAATCACAGACGTTAAAAACGTATTGAGAGACTTAGCTTGTAGTTTTTACACCTTCAGCTTCAGAACTGCTTGTAATTTTCTACGCCCAGACCCATTGGCTCCCTGTGGTGGGGTCTATGCTGGTCTCTTTGGGTAAGTAAATGGATAATGATTGCAGCAGAGCCCTTGACCTAAAGTAATCCTGCAGAAAAGAAAAGAAAAGAAACCCCTTGAGTGGACAATTGGCAAACTGTCATGATCACGTAGGGTGATGAGGCTATGAGCCAACATGGACACAAAATGCAAACAGTTAAATATAAGAAACAGCGTAGCATTTCAATTCAATCCGATAAGTCAGATAGCAGTAAACTATATAAATAGAAATTTTATATTGTATAGCAGACATCAAAATGAACAATGCTAGACAGCAGAAAACAGCACAAAAGCGAGCCATTGTAGGTTATAGCAATGTAAGAAGCAAGAACGATATAAACCACAGCAGACAATGTGACTACTAATTGTCAATAATGATTCATTAGTTCAGTTATCATTCCAATAGAAGGATTTTTATCATTTTTCTCGATGAGAAGTATCGCCACGCGCGAAACTTGTCTGTAAAATGCTCACTGTCATCTTTAAACCAGGACATTTAACCAGTGTACAGACATATTCTGCGGTGACTGATCACTTAGTGAGTTGGTGACTAATACCTCCTTCTCTGCCAGATCTTAACGTTCGTACTTGAAATTCTGCATCGTGCATGCTGAAATAAAAGGCCAAGATATGGGAAGGTCTGCGCCCATTTGACAAAATCTAGAACATTATATGCACACATGGTTCAAAGTAGACATCGACCCGTGAAATCAGAATTCCGTGCTAGTCTAGTGAGGTGGTAAATAATGCCCGATAGGTGGCAAAATCTTATCACTAGGGTTTTAGCCTCGAATCTCTCTAGACTGATAAGCGAAAACGCGAAAAATTAGTTTATTTACTTGATAGCAACGACCTATGGGATGAGAGTAAAGAGACGTAACAGGAAAGAAAAAGGAAACAAATGACATAGAAATGAGCAAACAAAAGAAAGACGTAAGACAATGCAATAGAGTGTCGCTGTATAGGTCTTTTCATTTCAACAAAGCTCGCAGCACTCTACATGAGAATGGGCGTGGAACCACCGTACAGCTGCAGCTCTGTGTAAATAACAATGTGGCAGTCATACAGTCACCTAGGCCAGTCATTGTCGGTGGGATGGCGGAGGGGACACGAGGAAATGGTAGGTGAGTCCAGCATGTTTCTCCTTGAAGTTCCCTGGCCTGTCATCTTCAGCGCTGTGGCTTAGCGTAACAGCGCCATGTCAAGTTCTGTGTCCCAGACTGTGATGATCTGCCACCCTCAAGTATTCCCTGTATGGTACTGCCTTGGTCGAGTTAAGAGCTGTGACGTGTGACAGACCAAAAACCAACGCCAGTTCTTCTCTTCCCTCTGTACAGGGCAGCCAGGAGGTGTTCCAGAAGTGAGCCCCGCTTTCACCATCCTCTCTTTATGCTAAGTGATCAGGATGTAACAAGTCACGAGGCACAGAAGGCACACAAGGAGCACCGCAGTCCCTTGCAGAAGCACTACCTTAGGATATCAAAGCTGAAAGTTGGAATGCGACTTTGGTTTTATCTAGTTAGAAAATCGGAAATCATAGTTCCTTGTCAGCTTGCACACAGCTCCTATGCCTTTGAGTGCAGCTTGGTGTCCAGATTGGTGTTGTTGGGCGATCTTCTCACGTTCTCATAGTGTGATGGGGGTCTTTCACCACAGGCACTCTCTCTGCTGTCATTACGCCGGGGATAACTTAAAACAACAAAAACAGCCGGGATGAGAAATTTTGCCTGCAGGCTATTTTCAAATAGCCTGTGGGCTATCAACGAACAGCCATACTCCGACTTGCACAGGAGACTATACCACCATTCATGGAGAAAATACATGTATTTTAAATGCTATAGAGTTATTGTTATGACAAAAGCGCAGGCTGAACTAACATGAACAACAGGAGAACTAACAACAAACAACAACTAACGTAGTGTTAATGAAGATGTGTGCACTTACTGAACAGCAGTAGCTGAAAGCATGATCCTGGGCCAAAGGGTCACAGTGAAGTCAGTCAAAAACCAGGAACATCGACACAGCGCAATGGGGTCGCTCCTGACACACCAACACTCGCGAGCACGCGCCTGCACATACACATAAAAGCACAAATATAAACCATCACAAGAAAAAAACACATATAAACGGAGGGTGCACACAACACACGACAAACACACACACGCCAACAACATACACACACACGTGTACACTACAGCACGTGCACGACAACAAACGTGTACACACACAGCAACTACACACACGCGATATAAGGGTGGTCGAGCATAGCACAAAGTGAATTCGCGTGCCGTATGCATACACACAAACTAACGCACACATACACACTTGCACACACATCCTTCGTATGAGACTATAAACCAGGCCCCGTGTGCGAACGCACGCCAGAACAACGTTGCGCACACGTTAAAATCCTGTTCCGCTTTCGTAAGAGTAAGCTCATAGTGTGTGTCCGGATGGAACAGATTGACAGATTGTAACAAAACAACGGCATGACCACACGGGGACTGGATGTAAAAACAGCACACAAGTGCTTATTATTCCCTAACCCGATAAAAAAATAGTTGCTAAAGGCATCACACGTATACACACACACGTGCACTGACACATACATGTCGCACCACACATACACACACGTGCACAAGCTGCACACCAACGAGTACACACACACAGCAACTACACACATGACACCGCACAAGAATAACCGGGTACGCCGTGTGCATACACACACACACACACACACACACACATCACCAAAAAAGATCAAGAGCCATCACCTTATCCAATGCCAGCTCAGTAACTAACTACCCCAAACTCTGAATAGCATCCCCATCACAGCTTCTTTGAGCCATGCAATTGTGCACACACACACACACCACACACACACAACACACCCCACGACACACTCACACACACACACACCACACACCCACACACACACACACACACTCTACAACACACACACACACACGCGCGCGCGCGCGCGTCAGCAGCGCCACCGACGCACATACACACAACACATACACACAGCAACACACACACACATACACACACATACACACACAACACACACACCAACACACACACATCACACACACAAACACACAACATACACACCTATCGACACCACACACGCGCGTCACGCACCATACACACACGCACGTCACGCGCGCAACGCTACACACACACAGCAACATCACACAACAAACACACAGCAACACACACACAGAAACACATTAACACACACAATAACCCACTCACACACACCTACACATAGGCTAACACATACACACACACACACACACACACACACTACGACACACACACACACACCACAACAAGGCACACACAAGTGCAACACACACACAGCAACACACACACTACAGAGCACGCACACAGAATACACACAAACTGGCGCACAGACACACACAACCCACAGAGACACAGACTGTACTGTCTTGACCCAACACACTCACAACTGTGGTGGTTAGTCTTTCTGAACCATGTCAAGGAAACCATGGATGTTAAGTGACATTATCATCTGTTTAGAAACTGACAGGCTGCAGGTGTCACCACCCTCTAAAGTAGATGCTGAACAGACAAAACACCGTGAGTCATACCAGCTCTGTGATGCCCAGCATGTACCAAAGACATCAAAACAAGAGTTGCCTCAGGCCAGGTCAAACAAATGGTTCATGGTCAACAACATTTGGAAAGACCGATATTACATAAATGAAGCTCACTACACTGCAGTTAATGGCAACATGTACCTCTACCTGGGGAAGACCGGCCCACTATTTGCACAGAAGAAAAATCTGCTGTAAAAAGAAAGTGGTATACAATATAAAACCAAACAATACAATAAAAACAATACAATAACTAAGATTCAATAAATTGGATAACAATACAATGCCCTCACCAGTGCTAACGCTAATAAATTGCCTTGCCTTTCTATTAACCCGCCATTAGAATCATGCTGGACATGAATAGATCTAGCACAGGTCAATCTCGGCCTTGCCATAATTACATAAGGAAAGGAAAGTAAAGCATAGACAGAACTAGGGTAGATAGGCGGGAAAGACTGCAACAATAATCTCTACTTTAATATACGTATTGAAAAGCAGCTCCAAATTCATTGCATGCAAAGACATTCTTTCATTAAATGAACAAGACTTGCCAAGATTCAAACTCGTAACTTATGTCTCCAAAAACTCTACTGGTTTGAACCAACCCCTTTTTCCTACAGATGAAGCATACCTACTTTGTCCCACCTAAAGCACTCTGAGAGGACCCAGAGACATGTTGCCATTTATACTAAACACGACATTAACCAAGTCTCATTAACTTTTGATGACCCTTTGCCGCCTAATCCTCATTACACCATCACATTTCCTCATCGCACTTCGAATGTTTTGTGTTCAGGTGTTCTGTTGGTATTTTTATCTCCAGCACAGAGGTGTTGTGATTACAGACAAAGGAGATTAAGATAATCAGGTAATCCAGCTGTCCGGTTTCGGCAGTTTGCAACTAACGGGAGGTTATTGTGACAGGATGATGAATATAAGAATTAATGTTGAGTAAAATCATGGAGAATCAGCAACACACGTACACACAACAACACACAACATACAAAAAACAGTCTAGACTGTTCATATTTAAACAACATATTTAGCAAAAGTTGTTTTATTCAGCTACCAGAACATAAAGTTTCATTCAAAAATCTAATTTTTCTGATGCCCTTTAAATGGTAAATTAGTCCACTACAACCTAAGCTGTCGTTGGGGAGCGAGATTATGTCACATACCTCAGCTTTCTCTAGGGTCCAGCTTAAGTTGAGAGTGGAGGATGCGCCCATTCGAACGGCTTACTCTCCTCTCCAATCACTTAACACTCACAACTTCACTTCACGTGCATTACAAATCCCTGTGATACGCTTAAAGATGTCAGTCACCCTTCAACACTAGGAAAACTGGGTGGGGGAACAGTACGGAGCCAAATTTTTGGGACAAAAAATAGTCCACCCATCTATTTGGTAACCACGACAGAAAGCTGCTTAAAAATCCTTATGATGGTAAAGTGAGTTCACCTAACCAACTACTGAAACGCAACGTTCTAAATTTCTAACTGATAGAAGCTATAGTCGTTAGACAATTCTCCAATGACGACCTGATAAGACTACCTGTAAAATGACCTCAACTCACGAAAACACTAGGAGAGAAAATGTATTTACGGTTTTAATTCAGAACGTAGCGTGAGGCTTCGTTCAGAATATTATACATCGCTAATCAAGTGGCAAGAAAGGATCAGAAGGCGGGCAAGGAAGGGCAAGGGCATTTATGTTTTATGGTCCTTTATCTTGGTTTCAGTCTTTTTTCTTTTTCGGTTTTCTGGTCGAAATGGGTGGGGAATACCATCGTGTGTTCATTGAAATCAAACACACAAAATGGATGAGACCTGCGCTCGCAATCTCAGCTCCACTTGTTAGAGGGTGGGCAAGCTTATACCTGGTTAACTTTAAGTATTTGTCATTGGGAAAATGGCGTTTTTTCATTGATGTGGTTAATAGTTGTTTTGTTTTCATTTTGTTTGTGGTTTTATGTTATTGGCTAGATAGTGTGTGATGATATGAGTGTTTATTTGTGTTTTGTTTTTGTTTTTTATTCTGATTGGCATAATGGAGGGTCTTTGTTTGGTTTGTTTGTTTTTTTGGTATGTATATGGTGTTTTTGAGTTTGGCAATTTTGTGTTATCTTGGACGAATGATTTTTATGTTAGGGTAGTTGGATAAGTTGTTTGAATATGTTGTGGTGAGCTTGGTGGAGTTTTGTTGAGTTGGTGGGGGGGTTTGGCTTTTTTGGGGGGGGGTTGTGTGGGGGAGTTTGCTGGGGATGTTAAATAATGCTTTTTTAATTAAGAGTAAGATTTTTTTTTTTTTCGATAATTATCCAAATTCATAAAGAAAAAGAAAGCCCAACCGATTCGAGCACGCAGAAAATAAAAGCCAGTTTCACGGTTAAACATGAGAAATAAACACAAATATCATCAAAAACAAAACTACTGTTGTCTTTCGATTATCAGTTAGATCATCAAACGATTAGTGATGACCACCGACTGTGAACCATCATTAAACAAAAAAACCGTCAAAAAAGTCAAACCATCTGTCAACAACTAAACTCATTGTTGGAGGATCAGACCGGTTTGGGGTATCTACGGCCCCCTCTTCGTTTTTGCTGTGATAGTTCCTCTGTACACTATCCAATCATTCATTACCATATGCATGAAGATTATTATCAATCATCCTTGACAGTATATTTAATAAATTTAAAAATAAAAATAAATAATCCTGATCCTACCTAGACGGGTCGGCTGTAGTGCGATGTGGTGAATTACAGTAGGGACGGTGGCGTCAGAGTATTGAGCAATTTTCCCAGTGCAGGATTTAATTGGAAGGGAAGATGGAGTATTTTAGGTGGAGGAAGATATAGGATGTGGTCAGGAATAAGAACGTGGTGTGCGGCTTGCCGGGCCTATACTTCTCAAGGATCTGAGAAACTTACTTTGAGGGATGCCGATTATGATACTATCTAGCTGGAGCAGTTTGTGAGTAGGGGCGTATACTGCGCGTCAAACTTGGCTTTCTTCTCGTTTACAATTTTTCAAGACTACTGCGGGTTACCGAAGTGTGGAGGGGAACTAGATGGTCTGTAATTAGGGGCTCGGGCTTAACAACTTGGTTGACCACTGTTACGTCCTACAACCGTACGTCATGTCTGCGAAAGTTTCCCTATCCAACTTGTAACTCATCAGACAATCATGTTACATACATCAGGAGTCTGACTCTTGACAATCAAGTGCATGTAGGACTTTAACTTAAGCCATGATAAGATGCACTGTAGGGCAATTTAGCATGGTAGTAGGATGTCAGCAGTTTATTGAATATCTACAAAAATCGCCACAGGACGGATTGAATCTCATTGGTGTACCTGGAGAGAGAGAAGAGAGAGCGAGAGAGAGAGAGTGAGAGAAGTAGGAGAAGAGGAGAGAGAGAGAAATGATTGTGGGTGGGGGGAGATCACGCAGGTGCATGTATTTGTTTAACCAGCAGAGACGACATCAGTATGAACTTATAAACCAGGCCCCGAGTTCAACACGCAAGTCAGAACAACTACGCACTTGTTGTTTAAACGTCTCATGTACCGCTTATCGAGAAAAGAGTAAGGCCCATTGTTGCGGTGAGTGTAACAAATTTGAACAACATTAAAAAAACAAACACCCGCATACACACGCATAAAAAAAGTCATCTGAGCGCTTTGATTAAGTTGCTGATTACACAAATCAGCGCTATATAATAATTCAATACATTTTCTTATTCATCACCTGTCAGCTCGCGATTTGTGTAATCCACTTACATGTAAAACACATCAAAATCACATGGGCGATGAGTATTAGTTTAGTTGGGGGTAGGGGTGGGTAGTGAGGAGAGTAGGAGGAGCGTATGTTAGTGTTATGCGTGTAACGCTATGCAAGAACAGCATGTAAATATATATATGAGGTTAGATGTCTATGCACGCGCGCCACCGCACACACACACACACACACACAGAGATATAGAGAGAGAGAGATGAGATAAGAGAGAGAGAGAGCGAGAGAGAGCAGAGAGAGAAAAAGAGAGAGATGAGAGAGAGAGACAGACAGACAGGACAACAGGCAGATAAACCAAGAGAGAGTTTATCCATTGCACGTATAGGAGCATGTGTCGGATGTCTGTCGTCTGTCTGTCTGTTTTGCTCTCCGACAGAATGGCTCTGTGTGCCTCTACCTTAAATTAACGACGCCAGTACTGTAGTCTTAAGACCCATGACGCGCTAACGTTTGTAGGCAAAAAGCACTACTGTTAAAGTTTAGAATCAAATGGCGAGAGACTGTTGAAATTCTAAAGAGGTATTTGCAGTATAGCAATCATAGGAAAATGCCAAAGGCTAACAAAATTACACACAGAAAGAGTACGCAAAACATCCAAAGCAAAAGAAGTCTATCGATTATTTCCTGCTAAGGTAAAAAAAAGCCCACGTCCTAAAACGTCCTGTGTGTGTTTTTTCCTGTCATGAAGTTTTTGCCGTAAGTCCAAATATTCAGAAGCCATACTGTAATGTAGAGAGAGAAATAAAAATCTGAGGTACTAATGTGACTGAGCGAAAAGAAAACACTGTGTATTATATTAAGCATGCAGGAAGTAAAAGACAGATGCATAAAATGGCCACAGGGCACACACACAACACACACAACACACACACACGACAACGAAAATAAACACCACACACACCACACACACAACACACAAATACTAACACACACACACACACACACATCACACACACACACACACACACATCTAGGTAAGAAGAATACACACATCCCACACACACACACACTACAACACACGGACGACGCACACACGCAGACACACACCAACACACAACACACGCACACACATACAACACTCACTTGCGCACAAGCGTGTGCACATATTCATGATTGTGTACTGCAAAAAAAGAAAGGGATGGCTAAAAACCTGAATGTTGGACTAAGATTTGTATGACAATGAAGATAACCAAAGAAGTAGTGGCTTCTGGTGGACACTTAACTTATTTGCACACAAGACTGATAGACACCAGACAAAATCCCACAGGGAACAGAACCCCCCCCCCCCCCCAACCACTCACTCCTACTGTCACCACTCAGAGCAAGTCTCGGTCACTTCACGAGCAAGTCTCCAAGACAAACAAAGTCACTCTTCCGATATCCAGTCACCACTGAGAGGGAACCAGTATCGACCTCTCCGTCATTCACGAAATCAGCAAATCACTGTCCTCAATCATCCAATCATATATTTTCCCCCTTAACAGACAAACACAGGTGAGAATCACTCCAGAAGAAGTGGCAGTCCCTCAGAAGGTGTGACGTCAGTAGAGTGTGTATCATCTGGCAGACGGCCGCCATTGTTCCCTAGGCTGCTCCTGCTGAGGGAGGAGGGAGGGAGATCAGCGGCCCTGTGGACAGGACAGCCAGGACAGGGGGCTGAATAGCAGGCAAAGGGAGCCAGCTAGCACTCACACGACTGCCCCCAAAAGTCCCCCTCTTCACACAGCCATCAGCCTTGGCCACTACTGGGGGCCCGTGGTTCTCCTCAGCAGTCTGTCCTCACAGGGCTGGTCTCCTTGGCTGACAGTCTGACAGATGCCAGCGCTGCCTTTCCTATGGTGGGAGAGGGGAGATAAGGGCAGTGCTTGTGGTTGTTCAGGGAGGGTGAGATGGTGTGTGATAAGAGAGAGAGAGGGAAGAAAGAGGCGAGGTGTGTGCAGAGAGTCACTTAGATAAGTGCTTCAGTGTTGGGCTTCAAGCACTGTGGTAATGTGCAACCGTGCCGCGCGCGGCGTGTGTGAGAGTACTGGGTAAGAAGGAAAATGGATAAAGGAAGACAGAGAAGAGAGAGAGAAGAGAGAGAGAGAGAGAGAGAGAGAGAGATGAGAGAGAGACAGAACAGACAGACAGACAGACAGACAGGACAGACAGAACAATCGAAAGATAATATGGATAGGGTAGATGGCCAGACAGAGAGGGACAGATAATATATAACAGCATACCAACAACAGATGATAGATGGTAATAATTAGATAGACAGACACATAAGTAGATAAGACGTCAACCAGACAGAACAGACAGACAGCGAGACAGACGACAGAAAGAAAGGCATCAACAGACAGACAGGATAGATAGATATGCTCATATCACTCTATCACTATATTGAATGGCCAGCAAAGTGCTCAGGTAGGTAACAGTAGTTAAAGTGTTTGGTGTGTGTGTGTAGTGTGTGTGTGTGTGTGTGTTGATGTGTGTAGTGTACTGCAGAGTAAACGACAGGCAGACTGACCTACCACGACAGATGTAAAAAAAAAAGGACAACACAAGAAGACGACAGAGAAGACAGAGGAAAGACAAAGAAACAGACAGAGAGACAGATGGAAACACAAAGAAGGACAGACAGAGAGACAGATGGAAACACAAAGAAGACAGACATACAGACAGATGGAAACACAAAGAGACAGACATAGAGACAGAATGGAAACGACAAAGAGAGACAGACAGAAGACAGAGGAAACACAAAGATACATACAGAGAGAACAGATTGGAAACACAAAGAAGACAACATACAGACAAAGGGAAAACACAAAGAAGACTGACATACAGAAGAGGGAAACACAAAGAAGACAGACAGTAGAGACAGAGGGAAACACAAAGAAGACCACCAGGAGACAGATGGAAACCACAAAGAAGACAGAGACAGAGAGACAGATGAAACACAAAAGAAACAAACATACAGACGATGGAAACACAAAGAGACTGACATACAGACAGAGGGAAACACAGAGAAGACAGACAGAGAAGACAGTGGAAAACGAACAAAGAAACAGAAAGATAGACAGATGAAACACAAAGAAGACAGACTAGAGACAGATGGACACACAAAGAAGACTGACCTACAGACAGAGGGGGGAAAGGAGGGAAACACAAGAAGACAGAGAGACAGATGGACAACACAATGAAAGACAGACATAGAGAACAGAGTAAAGCTAAAAGAAACAGACAGAAGACAGAGGGAAGGCAAATATGATTTCGAACTCTAACAGCGGCCTAGCAATGAAACCACTGTCTGCTTCCCTGACATCATTACTTCTCCTCTCTCTCTCTTCTACATCTGACAACGCAGATTTTGTACACCATGTATTGATACAGCTGACGTCTCTATCTGTGGAAATCACAACCACTCTTCCCACAGAAGCATATCTCCATAGAATGGTGCCAGCTAGATATTGCAGTAATTTCTGTGTGTGTGTGTGTGAGTGAGTGTTTGTGGTGAGGTGGTGTGTGTGTGTGTGTAAGTAAAAGTGAGTTCTTTTTGTAACGTTGTTTATTATTTGTCCATTTGTGTTCGTGATGTGTGTGTTTGTGTGTGGTGTGTGTGTGTGTGTGTGTTCGTTTGTGTGTTGTGTGTGTGATGTGTGTTTGTGTTTGGAGTGAGCGTGCGTGTAAGTGTGTTTAGGTGTGTGCTGTGTCGAGTGTAATAAAGAGTCGGAATGATTCTTTTGTAAGGTAGTTTTAAATGTCAGGTGTGTATTGTGGTGTGTGTGGTTGTGGGTGTGTGTGTGTTGGTGTGTGTGTGTGTGAGTGTGTGGTTGTGTGTGTGTAAGAAAAATGTGAGTTCTGGTAAAGTTGTTTATTTTATTTAATTGTCAGGTGTATTTAGTGTGGTGTGGTGCGTGAGTGCTTGTGTGGTGCGAGTATGTTGTGAAGTAAAAACAGTTATTATCTTCTGGTAAACTGTGTTTATTGTCAGGTGTGTATTTGTGCGTGTGTGTGGACTGGGGTTGGCCTCAAAGGAGAATAAAGTATGCTGATTGGTACGTGTGTGGGTGCTGGGATTTGGAGTGGAAAATGAAAACAGAAACACAATTGGATCTGTGGATGTCTATCTAAAGCTTGCCAGACCCCTTATAGACGAAGGAAGTAACCGGTGTGTGTGGTCTATTTTACGGTCAACGTATTGACATACGTTGAAGTGCATGACACCAGCCTGCCTGCGTGCGTGACGTGCGGCTGTTAACGTTTGAATCGGGTTTCACGCAGACGATAAAAGAAATGTGACCATAAAGAGATGTACGATCACAATGCATATTACTAGACATAACCCAATACGACCACAATATAGATACACAATGCTTATGTCACTGCAAGTCAATACTCCATGACACATCTTTACAGACTAGTGAACAATCAGTATTATGTAGAGCCAAGATGTAGGACTGAAGTCTGGCTGGATCAAGACGGACGCAACCCCAAGAAGAGATGTGTGAGTGGGGGGGAACTGCGGTGTTGAGAAGGACGACCAGCTTCATTTGTTCAGTGACTTTAAGTAGGGCATGGTCAGCACTACCAGGATGTGATCACAGTGATACAACAGGTTGTGGGAGATAGACAAGGTGAGAGAGAGAGAGAGGAGAAGAGGGGAGGGAGGTGGAGGGGAGGGAGGGGAGAAGGATAGGGGAGGGGAGAGAGAGAGGCAGTAGAGAGAGTAGAGGGGGAGGGAGAGAGGGAGAGAGAGGAGAGAGGTAGGAGAGAGGGAGAAGAGTTAGATAAGATATATGGAGAGAGGGAGAGAGAGAGAGGAAGGAGAGGTGGAAGAGAGAGTGAGGATGAGGAGATAGAGAGATGGATATAGAGACAAAAAAGCAACTGAGATAAAAGAAAGAGACAGAGAAGGAAGAGACAAGAGAGAGACAGAGAAACGCACTAACGCACACACATATCTATCTATCTATCTATCTATCTAACTATGCTCTATCTATCTATCAAACTATCACTTTCCTAGCTAATCTATTCTATCTATCTATCAATCAATCATCAATCCATCTATATATCTATCGTATCTATACAGAGAGAGATCATTACAAAAAGAACAGACAGAGAGATCAGACAACAATATATTTGTAAGAATCATCCTATGGAATAAACATTAACATCCCACAATCGTAAAACAAAACACTAGACTGGTAATTTTCCTATAATTCCAGGCTACTCTCAGCTGCTATCCATCCCATCCCAACTGGTGCTTGGTATACAGCAGACACTGAGCGCACATCTCAGAACGAGAGTAGAAAGAAGGGGTATGCTTTCAATTTAGCACGGACCCTTGATGATTACTTGCTGGAATTGCGCACGAGGCAAAACCTAAACACCCAAAGAACCATACTAAAAATAATAAACGCATAGTTTGTCTAACGTAAATAACAAAAAACTAACAACCTTGAACACTTTCTAAAATGCAAACACCCAATCCTTTTATTTCACACCAGAATCCTCAAACAAAGTCAACACACCTGTCTTTGCCTGATTTCCCTGGCCACCCCACCATCAATATTGAACCACATCATGAAATAATGCGAGATTATGGCAGAATTAACCTACAGGGTTTTGTGTGTTTTGTTAGTCAAAACACATAGAAAATGTTCCAAATATTGTACACAGATTATTTCAGCATTAGAGACATTTATTTAGAGTAAAGTAAAGTCCATCTGTTCCAGAATTCTGAACGTCAATAAAGAGTTCTCTCTATAAAAGAATATCTTTCAGAAATTGTCTCTAGAATAAAACTAGCATATTCTGTCTCATACTTTATTACCTAACACTGTGATGATCATTTGGGAACACACCCAAGATTTGTTACAAATACCTGGTATTGTGGTTCTATGTTGTCCTCCTCTCTAGACGGATATCTCTTGCAAAAGAAAAAAACAACAACACACAACCACCACGCGGTACAACAATAAACACGCAAAAAACCTAAACCAACAACCCAATTATAACAAAACCATCGCTAGTTAAATGAAATTAAAATCAACGCGCTTTCTTCGTTCGGGCCAAACACCTTTGTACTTTTCTCTTTAATAACCAGCATGCATCCCATGATCTTTGAAATCAGAAACACAGAACAAACGAAGACGATGATGAAATGTGATGGCGAACCTGAGGATAGTGCGGACAAAAGGGTCAGTCCAAAGAGTTAAAGACAAGGTTAATATTGACGTTTTCAGAACCTGAGCCACTTTCTCAGGGTCCAGTGTGCTTGGTGGGGAAAAGTGGAAATGCAACCAGCTGAAGGGAAAAGAGTTTGGTTAGGTTTAAAACCAGTATAGTGCTGAAGACATCAATATGACGAGGGTTTAGAGTCTTGGGCAAACAGTGTTCCTTGCGCACATCAATAAAGCGCATGTGCTTGCATTTAAATGTAGCGGTATAATACATATAATATTTTTATATATTTTTTTTATAGATTTCCGGCCAGATTAAAAATTTGACCTGTCTCTGGTACTTCCCATTGTTTTACATACCGCATGTAAACTGAGTGAGCCCATAGCTACAAAGATTGATCCAGCAATTCAAAGACTAGCACATGGTGTTCCTGGGAAAGACACAGGGGTTTGATTTTAATTTGCGGTGTTAACTGTGGCAGCATTGTCTTATAGCCATAGTCTAGTGTTCTATATTTGTATTACATTATCTATTTTTGATTAGTCATGGTATTTGTTTTGTACTGCATTTTTTTTGTATTTTATATCACGTTCCAGATACGGCAGATAATTATTTGCAAACTTTCGGGCTGTGTTTACCCGTGAGAAGTGTCACTGTAATGCTGTGCCATGCCAGAGCTATGGTATGAGCTCTATGATTTTAGTGCAGGACGAAGGACAAGCCCGGGTTCGAGCCACTATCAAGACTCCCTTTTTAAAGGGAACTTTCCCCCTGGAGTTGCATCAATATATACTTGACGCTACACGCCTGAAAGTCTTTCATATGAGACTATAACTGAAGAACGCCATGTGCGAACGCATTCAGACCATACTTGGCGAACACACGTTGAAAACCTGCTCCACCTCTCTGACGAGTAGCCGTTCAAGGCTATAGGTATGAAACTGAATGGCCAGAATAAATCCTCTACTCTCCCAAATAACCTGCATGCCCATTATGCCGATGTTAAAACATCATCCTTGAAGTCGTTTATGGGCGGCTACCTTTGACACAGGCGAAAACCGTCACATTGCTACAAAAATCTCACTTTTGGTGAACCATGAATCCCTAGCCAAGGGAAAAAAACCCCAAACATAGCACATCTCTCTCGTCTCACTCATTCCTCGGTTCTCTCATCTCATCTTCTCTCGCTCATCCTCCATCTCTCTCTCCTCTTCCTCTCTCATTCTCTCTCTACTGAGTACGGGTGACGTATCCTCTCTCTGTCCTCTCTCTCGATCCTTATCTGTACTCTTGCAAAGTTATTGAGGAGACCGTTTTATGTTTATGTTATAGTTATTCCCCCCGTTGTTGTTTTAAGACTGTGTGAGTTCCTATGAGTATGGCTTTATATCAGACGTAATCGAAAGTTCGGGGAAGTGGATGTAAAAGAAGCAAGTACAAGGGGTGATGTCATTACACACTCTCTCACTCTTTCTCTCGTCATCCCTCTCTCGTCCGTCAGTCATACACAATCATCGTCGTCATACTGTACCGGTCTTCTCTCTCTCTCTCACTCTCCCTTAAATCTCAAATCAGAAGAAGCTAGAGTTTAAGAATATCATACGGAAGGAGCTTAAAGCCCTCTCTAATGTATAACAGCTTTCATGATCAGAAAATGGCCGCATACCGCTATCGTGTTGCTTCTTCTTCACTGCGGTTTCTTCAATGGTTTGCTGCTTTGCCCGTTCTGCGTTCCTATTTTTGTATCACAGCAACAAGCTAGGGCAGCAATGCCATCATGTTGGTGAAGCACAGAAATCCACTTTATATGAAGCGTATTACCCGTGCTGTTTTTCACGTAAGAAGATTAGTCCGGCTTTCCGCAAGAAAAGGTGAAGTAGGAAGGGTGCAATTAAGGTTTCATATGAGTTATGTTTTTTATTTGTTTGGAAGTTTTCTTTCCTTCTGTTTTTTATTGTATTTTTTCTGTTCTCTCTTTTTTTCTGAATTTTCTTTCATTTTTTTGAGAAATATGTTTTTATGCTCTTTTGAAAATAGAGAGTGGTCTTACAACTGGTAGAATTTGTGATTTACGCATATAATGGAAGCAGTACTGGATTAGGCACTTTACTGTTGACCTTAATAGAAGGAAATATATCCTAACATTGGAGCGGATGAAATCTGCGTGCGATCCTATGTTAGGTGTTGGAGGGTGATGTTACTCTACTACCACTATCTTCTTCCTTTTTAAGGAAGCCTCCCAGATCAACAACTCATGTTGTCTGACAAATGGACAAAGATCGTGTTGTTGAGCTGTTGTCGTATAGGTTCCTTTATCATGTCAGGATCAGCGCATCGTGAACTATCGGCATGAGAGAGTTGACATCTTATTTAATTCCTTCTTTTGGAATAAATGCGGGAGATAAGGACCAATAAAGCAGAACAATATTACAAAGAAGCGTGAGAGTGAAAAACATGGAACGTAAAGCCAAAACACATAAAGGGATACAGAAAAAAAAAGGATTTTCAAGGCACAGAAATTTCCTAAAAGGTACTGTTATGCTGACAGATCCCTTTCGCCCCCCCCGCCGAACCCCCTCCCCGTCTCCACCCAATTTCCCCCTGGAAAGGTGGTGGGAGGGGGTGGGGGGGGGGGGAAAGGGGGGGTGGAGAGGAGATCACTTACCTCAATCACAGACGTTAAAAACGTATTGAGAGACTTAGCTTGTAGTTTTTACACCTTCAGCTTCAGAACTGCTTGTAATTTTCTACGCCCAGACCCATTGGCTCCCTGTGGTGGGGTCTATGCTGGTCTCTTTGGGTAAGTAAATGGATAATGATTGCAGCAGAGCCCTTGACCTAAAGTAATCCTGCAGAAAAGAAAAGAAAAGAAACCCCTTGAGTGGACAATTGGCAAACTGTCATGATCACGTAGGGTGATGAGGCTATGAGCCAACATGGACACAAAATGCAAACAGTTAAATATAAGAAACAGCGTAGCATTTCAATTCAATCCGATAAGTCAGATAGCAGTAAACTATATAAATAGAAATTTTATATTGTATAGCAGACATCAAAATGAACAATGCTAGACAGCAGAAAACAGCACAAAAGCGAGCCATTGTAGGTTATAGCAATGTAAGAAGCAAGAACGATATAAACCACAGCAGACAATGTGACTACTAATTGTCAATAATGATTCATTAGTTCAGTTATCATTCCAATAGAAGGATTTTTATCATTTTTCTCGATGAGAAGTATCGCCACGCGCGAAACTTGTCTGTAAAATGCTCACTGTCATCTTTAAACCAGGACATTTAACCAGTGTACAGACATATTCTGCGGTGACTGATCACTTAGTGAGTTGGTGACTAATACCTCCTTCTCTGCCAGATCTTAACGTTCGTACTTGAAATTCTGCATCGTGCATGCTGAAATAAAAGGCCAAGATATGGGAAGGTCTGCGCCCATTTGACAAAATCTAGAACATTATATGCACACATGGTTCAAAGTAGACATCGACCCGTGAAATCAGAATTCCGTGCTAGTCTAGTGAGGTGGTAAATAATGCCCGATAGGTGGCAAAATCTTATCACTAGGGTTTTAGCCTCGAATCTCTCTAGACTGATAAGCGAAAACGCGAAAAATTAGTTTATTTACTTGATAGCAACGACCTATGGGATGAGAGTAAAGAGACGTAACAGGAAAGAAAAAGGAAACAAATGACATAGAAATGAGCAAACAAAAGAAAGACGTAAGACAATGCAATAGAGTGTCGCTGTATAGGTCTTTTCATTTCAACAAAGCTCGCAGCACTCTACATGAGAATGGGCGTGGAACCACCGTACAGCTGCAGCTCTGTGTAAATAACAATGTGGCAGTCATACAGTCACCTAGGCCAGTCATTGTCGGTGGGATGGCGGAGGGGACACGAGGAAATGGTAGGTGAGTCCAGCATGTTTCTCCTTGAAGTTCCCTGGCCTGTCATCTTCAGCGCTGTGGCTTAGCGTAACAGCGCCATGTCAAGTTCTGTGTCCCAGACTGTGATGATCTGCCACCCTCAAGTATTCCCTGTATGGTACTGCCTTGGTCGAGTTAAGAGCTGTGACGTGTGACAGACCAAAAACCAACGCCAGTTCTTCTCTTCCCTCTGTACAGGGCAGCCAGGAGGTGTTCCAGAAGTGAGCCCCGCTTTCACCATCCTCTCTTTATGCTAAGTGATCAGGATGTAACAAGTCACGAGGCACAGAAGGCACACAAGGAGCACCGCAGTCCCTTGCAGAAGCACTACCTTAGGATATCAAAGCTGAAAGTTGGAATGCGACTTTGGTTTTATCTAGTTAGAAAATCGGAAATCATAGTTCCTTGTCAGCTTGCACACAGCTCCTATGCCTTTGAGTGCAGCTTGGTGTCCAGATTGGTGTTGTTGGGCGATCTTCTCACGTTCTCATAGTGTGATGGGGGTCTTTCACCACAGGCACTCTCTCTGCTGTCATTACGCCGGGGATAACTTAAAACAACAAAAACAGCCGGGATGAGAAATTTTGCCTGCAGGCTATTTTCAAATAGCCTGTGGGCTATCAACGAACAGCCATACTCCGACTTGCACAGGAGACTATACCACCATTCATGGAGAAAATACATGTATTTTAAATGCTATAGAGTTATTGTTATGACAAAAGCGCAGGCTGAACTAACATGAACAACAGGAGAACTAACAACAAACAACAACTAACGTAGTGTTAATGAAGATGTGTGCACTTACTGAACAGCAGTAGCTGAAAGCATGATCCTGGGCCAAAGGGTCACAGTGAAGTCAGTCAAAAACCAGGAACATCGACACAGCGCAATGGGGTCGCTCCTGACACACCAACACTCGCGAGCACGCGCCTGCACATACACATAAAAGCACAAATATAAACCATCACAAGAAAAAAACACATATAAACGGAGGGTGCACACAACACACGACAAACACACACACGCCAACAACATACACACACACGTGTACACTACAGCACGTGCACGACAACAAACGTGTACACACACAGCAACTACACACACGCGATATAAGGGTGGTCGAGCATAGCACAAAGTGAATTCGCGTGCCGTATGCATACACACAAACTAACGCACACATACACACTTGCACACACATCCTTCGTATGAGACTATAAACCAGGCCCCGTGTGCGAACGCACGCCAGAACAACGTTGCGCACACGTTAAAATCCTGTTCCGCTTTCGTAAGAGTAAGCTCATAGTGTGTGTCCGGATGGAACAGATTGACAGATTGTAACAAAACAACGGCATGACCACACGGGGACTGGATGTAAAAACAGCACACAAGTGCTTATTATTCCCTAACCCGATAAAAAAATAGTTGCTAAAGGCATCACACGTATACACACACACGTGCACTGACACATACATGTCGCACCACACATACACACACGTGCACAAGCTGCACACCAACGAGTACACACACACAGCAACTACACACATGACACCGCACAAGAATAACCGGGTACGCCGTGTGCATACACACACACACACACACACACACACATCACCAAAAAAGATCAAGAGCCATCACCTTATCCAATGCCAGCTCAGTAACTAACTACCCCAAACTCTGAATAGCATCCCCATCACAGCTTCTTTGAGCCATGCAATTGTGCACACACACACACACCACACACACACAACACACCCCACGACACACTCACACACACACACACCACACACCCACACACACACACACACACTCTACAACACACACACACACACGCGCGCGCGCGCGCGTCAGCAGCGCCACCGACGCACATACACACAACACATACACACAGCAACACACACACACATACACACACATACACACACAACACACACACCAACACACACACATCACACACACAAACACACAACATACACACCTATCGACACCACACACGCGCGTCACGCACCATACACACACGCACGTCACGCGCGCAACGCTACACACACACAGCAACATCACACAACAAACACACAGCAACACACACACAGAAACACATTAACACACACAATAACCCACTCACACACACCTACACATAGGCTAACACATACACACACACACACACACACACACACTACGACACACACACACACACCACAACAAGGCACACACAAGTGCAACACACACACAGCAACACACACACTACAGAGCACGCACACAGAATACACACAAACTGGCGCACAGACACACACAACCCACAGAGACACAGACTGTACTGTCTTGACCCAACACACTCACAACTGTGGTGGTTAGTCTTTCTGAACCATGTCAAGGAAACCATGGATGTTAAGTGACATTATCATCTGTTTAGAAACTGACAGGCTGCAGGTGTCACCACCCTCTAAAGTAGATGCTGAACAGACAAAACACCGTGAGTCATACCAGCTCTGTGATGCCCAGCATGTACCAAAGACATCAAAACAAGAGTTGCCTCAGGCCAGGTCAAACAAATGGTTCATGGTCAACAACATTTGGAAAGACCGATATTACATAAATGAAGCTCACTACACTGCAGTTAATGGCAACATGTACCTCTACCTGGGGAAGACCGGCCCACTATTTGCACAGAAGAAAAATCTGCTGTAAAAAGAAAGTGGTATACAATATAAAACCAAACAATACAATAAAAACAATACAATAACTAAGATTCAATAAATTGGATAACAATACAATGCCCTCACCAGTGCTAACGCTAATAAATTGCCTTGCCTTTCTATTAACCCGCCATTAGAATCATGCTGGACATGAATAGATCTAGCACAGGTCAATCTCGGCCTTGCCATAATTACATAAGGAAAGGAAAGTAAAGCATAGACAGAACTAGGGTAGATAGGCGGGAAAGACTGCAACAATAATCTCTACTTTAATATACGTATTGAAAAGCAGCTCCAAATTCATTGCATGCAAAGACATTCTTTCATTAAATGAACAAGACTTGCCAAGATTCAAACTCGTAACTTATGTCTCCAAAAACTCTACTGGTTTGAACCAACCCCTTTTTCCTACAGATGAAGCATACCTACTTTGTCCCACCTAAAGCACTCTGAGAGGACCCAGAGACATGTTGCCATTTATACTAAACACGACATTAACCAAGTCTCATTAACTTTTGATGACCCTTTGCCGCCTAATCCTCATTACACCATCACATTTCCTCATCGCACTTCGAATGTTTTGTGTTCAGGTGTTCTGTTGGTATTTTTATCTCCAGCACAGAGGTGTTGTGATTACAGACAAAGGAGATTAAGATAATCAGGTAATCCAGCTGTCCGGTTTCGGCAGTTTGCAACTAACGGGAGGTTATTGTGACAGGATGATGAATATAAGAATTAATGTTGAGTAAAATCATGGAGAATCAGCAACACACGTACACACAACAACACACAACATACAAAAAACAGTCTAGACTGTTCATATTTAAACAACATATTTAGCAAAAGTTGTTTTATTCAGCTACCAGAACATAAAGTTTCATTCAAAAATCTAATTTTTCTGATGCCCTTTAAATGGTAAATTAGTCCACTACAACCTAAGCTGTCGTTGGGGAGCGAGATTATGTCACATACCTCAGCTTTCTCTAGGGTCCAGCTTAAGTTGAGAGTGGAGGATGCGCCCATTCGAACGGCTTACTCTCCTCTCCAATCACTTAACACTCACAACTTCACTTCACGTGCATTACAAATCCCTGTGATACGCTTAAAGATGTCAGTCACCCTTCAACACTAGGAAAACTGGGTGGGGGAACAGTACGGAGCCAAATTTTTGGGACAAAAAATAGTCCACCCATCTATTTGGTAACCACGACAGAAAGCTGCTTAAAAATCCTTATGATGGTAAAGTGAGTTCACCTAACCAACTACTGAAACGCAACGTTCTAAATTTCTAACTGATAGAAGCTATAGTCGTTAGACAATTCTCCAATGACGACCTGATAAGACTACCTGTAAAATGACCTCAACTCACGAAAACACTAGGAGAGAAAATGTATTTACGGTTTTAATTCAGAACGTAGCGTGAGGCTTCGTTCAGAATATTATACATCGCTAATCAAGTGGCAAGAAAGGATCAGAAGGCGGGCAAGGAAGGGCAAGGGCATTTATGTTTTATGGTCCTTTATCTTGGTTTCAGTCTTTTTTCTTTTTCGGTTTTCTGGTCGAAATGGGTGGGGAATACCATCGTGTGTTCATTGAAATCAAACACACAAAATGGATGAGACCTGCGCTCGCAATCTCAGCTCCACTTGTTAGAGGGTGGGCAAGCTTATACCTGGTTAACTTTAAGTATTTGTCATTGGGAAAATGGCGTTTTTTCATTGATGTGGTTAATAGTTGTTTTGTTTTCATTTTGTTTGTGGTTTTATGTTATTGGCTAGATAGTGTGTGATGATATGAGTGTTTATTTGTGTTTTGTTTTTGTTTTTTATTCTGATTGGCATAATGGAGGGTCTTTGTTTGGTTTGTTTGTTTTTTTGGTATGTATATGGTGTTTTTGAGTTTGGCAATTTTGTGTTATCTTGGACGAATGATTTTTATGTTAGGGTAGTTGGATAAGTTGTTTGAATATGTTGTGGTGAGCTTGGTGGAGTTTTGTTGAGTTGGTGGGGGGGTTTGGCTTTTTTGGGGGGGGGTTGTGTGGGGGAGTTTGCTGGGGATGTTAAATAATGCTTTTTTAATTAAGAGTAAGATTTTTTTTTTTTTCGATAATTATCCAAATTCATAAAGAAAAAGAAAGCCCAACCGATTCGAGCACGCAGAAAATAAAAGCCAGTTTCACGGTTAAACATGAGAAATAAACACAAATATCATCAAAAACAAAACTACTGTTGTCTTTCGATTATCAGTTAGATCATCAAACGATTAGTGATGACCACCGACTGTGAACCATCATTAAACAAAAAAACCGTCAAAAAAGTCAAACCATCTGTCAACAACTAAACTCATTGTTGGAGGATCAGACCGGTTTGGGGTATCTACGGCCCCCTCTTCGTTTTTGCTGTGATAGTTCCTCTGTACACTATCCAATCATTCATTACCATATGCATGAAGATTATTATCAATCATCCTTGACAGTATATTTAATAAATTTAAAAATAAAAATAAATAATCCTGATCCTACCTAGACGGGTCGGCTGTAGTGCGATGTGGTGAATTACAGTAGGGACGGTGGCGTCAGAGTATTGAGCAATTTTCCCAGTGCAGGATTTAATTGGAAGGGAAGATGGAGTATTTTAGGTGGAGGAAGATATAGGATGTGGTCAGGAATAAGAACGTGGTGTGCGGCTTGCCGGGCCTATACTTCTCAAGGATCTGAGAAACTTACTTTGAGGGATGCCGATTATGATACTATCTAGCTGGAGCAGTTTGTGAGTAGGGGCGTATACTGCGCGTCAAACTTGGCTTTCTTCTCGTTTACAATTTTTCAAGACTACTGCGGGTTACCGAAGTGTGGAGGGGAACTAGATGGTCTGTAATTAGGGGCTCGGGCTTAACAACTTGGTTGACCACTGTTACGTCCTACAACCGTACGTCATGTCTGCGAAAGTTTCCCTATCCAACTTGTAACTCATCAGACAATCATGTTACATACATCAGGAGTCTGACTCTTGACAATCAAGTGCATGTAGGACTTTAACTTAAGCCATGATAAGATGCACTGTAGGGCAATTTAGCATGGTAGTAGGATGTCAGCAGTTTATTGAATATCTACAAAAATCGCCACAGGACGGATTGAATCTCATTGGTGTACCTGGAGAGAGAGAAGAGAGAGCGAGAGAGAGAGAGTGAGAGAAGTAGGAGAAGAGGAGAGAGAGAGAAATGATTGTGGGTGGGGGGAGATCACGCAGGTGCATGTATTTGTTTAACCAGCAGAGACGACATCAGTATGAACTTATAAACCAGGCCCCGAGTTCAACACGCAAGTCAGAACAACTACGCACTTGTTGTTTAAACGTCTCATGTACCGCTTATCGAGAAAAGAGTAAGGCCCATTGTTGCGGTGAGTGTAACAAATTTGAACAACATTAAAAAAACAAACACCCGCATACACACGCATAAAAAAAGTCATCTGAGCGCTTTGATTAAGTTGCTGATTACACAAATCAGCGCTATATAATAATTCAATACATTTTCTTATTCATCACCTGTCAGCTCGCGATTTGTGTAATCCACTTACATGTAAAACACATCAAAATCACATGGGCGATGAGTATTAGTTTAGTTGGGGGTAGGGGTGGGTAGTGAGGAGAGTAGGAGGAGCGTATGTTAGTGTTATGCGTGTAACGCTATGCAAGAACAGCATGTAAATATATATATGAGGTTAGATGTCTATGCACGCGCGCCACCGCACACACACACACACACACACAGAGATATAGAGAGAGAGAGATGAGATAAGAGAGAGAGAGAGCGAGAGAGAGCAGAGAGAGAAAAAGAGAGAGATGAGAGAGAGAGACAGACAGACAGGACAACAGGCAGATAAACCAAGAGAGAGTTTATCCATTGCACGTATAGGAGCATGTGTCGGATGTCTGTCGTCTGTCTGTCTGTTTTGCTCTCCGACAGAATGGCTCTGTGTGCCTCTACCTTAAATTAACGACGCCAGTACTGTAGTCTTAAGACCCATGACGCGCTAACGTTTGTAGGCAAAAAGCACTACTGTTAAAGTTTAGAATCAAATGGCGAGAGACTGTTGAAATTCTAAAGAGGTATTTGCAGTATAGCAATCATAGGAAAATCCCAAAGGCTATCAAAATTTACACAACGAAGAGTACGCAAAAATCCAAAGCAAAGAAGTTTTATCTTTTTTCCCTGCAAAGGAAAAAAAAAGGCCCACTTCCTAAAACCTCTGTGGTTTTTCCCTGTTTGAAGTTTGCCGAAAGCCCAAATTTTGCAATGTTTAACGGGTATTGAGGGGAAGAAAAAAAATCTGAGGGTACTAATTTTGGAAAGGTACGGTTTTTTTATTTTTTTACTTTGCGGGAAGAAAAGGGAAAAAAAAGGGCCACGGGGAACACACACACACACCACACCACACCCCACACACACCACAAAACACACAAAAACACACACACACACACACACACACACAAAAACACACACACACAAAACACAAAACCACACACACAACACTCACACACCCCCACACACGCAGACACACAAAACCCTCATTTGCTCACAAGCTTGGGAAACACATTCCCCGATTGGGGAAAAAAAGGTTTAAAGGAAAAGGGGTTTCCTTTTTCCCTTTAAAAGGTCGTGGGGGAGCAGGGTTTCAGAAAACCTCATTTCCCTTAGGGCCAGCATTTTGGGGAGGGCCCCCCCCATCCCCTCTCCTCGCTGCTTTCCCTTTCCCCTGACCCTAAGAGGGCAGGTACCCTTTTTTCCAGGGGGGTGAATGGGGGAAACTGTACTGAACCCCAAGGGGGCGCGAAAAACGGTCACCCATCCAACTGGTAACCACGCTCGACGCGGTTTAAACTTGGCTGGGGGAAAGCGAGAGCTCCGACCACTAAAGCTATCCCGTCATGTTTTGGTACAGAAAAAAAAGGAAAAGGGATGGAAAAATCTTGAAGTGGGAATTAGATTTGTTTGACTTTGAAGAAAACCAGAAAAATAGGGTTCTGGTGGAAACGGGAATTATTCCCCACACTAGAAAATGTTAGCTAGAAAAAAAAGTTACCCAGCTTTTATAGCTATCTGGGGTCCATGAATCATGATGAAGGGTCTCGTAACCTCTGAAATTGTTGACAGCGAGGCGACAGAGACCTCAGCTTTTCTGGGGGCCCAGAAAATTTAAAGGGCGGATCCCTTCTCCCCCCCTTCGTGCTTTTCGGTCTTTTTCCCTTTAAAAGAGGCGGGGCCCCCCATTCACAAATGGGTAAACTGAGGGACTTTATGAACCCCAAGGCGCTGGATGGTTACCCATCCGCAAAGGAAACAACGCTAAATCCTGTTTTAAGCCATGGATTCGGGTTTTCAAAAGGGTTTGTCAACAATGGGCAGATCTACTAACTTTTTACCATTGTTTTTTAAATTGTTGGAAAGGGGGGAAATATTGCAAAGGGAAAGCAAAAAAAAAACCAAAAAAAAAAACTTAGGTTAATAGTATTTTAAGTATACTAAAATATGTTTTAAAGATGAAACCCAGATGTAAGTGCCCAAAACCCCGGGGGTTTACGTCAGTAAAGAAGTTTTTACCCGTTCAAAAACAACAAAAAAGGAATTAAAAGCTGAAATGACTTCAACAAAAGTCATGTAAAAAAAAATTTTTCTTCAGTGAGACTAAACCCGGGGCCCCTGTGTAAAAAGGTACACAGAAAAATTCTTGTCCCCTTGAAAAAAAAACGTTTTGCTTTATGAAACAGTGACCATTGCACGCAGGTAGGAAGGTTAAGAACATATTTTTAAAAAACCTATTCAACAGGTGTTGTGTTTGGGAACACCACCCCCGGAAAGTTTGAGTGTGGCTACCTTAATGGGGTTTAAAAAATGACGCATACGCAAAATTGACTTTTGGGTTTGAACTTTAAAGGGCCCCTTTAGCCAGGAAAAAAAAGTCTCACACACAGCAACACACAGACCCCAAAACCCAAAAAAAACACATAGACACACACATGACAAAAACACCCAACCCCACACACCACACAACAGAACACACACCCACACACACAACCACACAAAACACACACACGCAGAGCACCCACGCACACAACACACCCCAACACCCCACACCACACACACACAAAACACACAAAACAAAACACCCACAGTCCTTGGGATGGGAAATAAAAACCCCGAGGTTTCCCGTGAACGAACACATAAAAAAGGAAAACCCCAAATTCTTGGGGGGCCCGCAAATTTAAAAAACCGTTTCCCTTTTCGGAAAAAAGAAAGGGCCGTTCCCTTACCGGGGGGAAAAAAAAAATTAAAAAAATAAAAGGGAATTTTAAAAAAAAAAAAAATTTAAAAAAAATTTTTTAAAAATTAAAAAAAAAAAAAAAAAAAAAAAAAAAAAAAAAAAAAAAAAAAAAAAAAAACCCCCACACACCCCCAACACACACACACACACCACCAACACCACCCCACCCCAAAACCCACACACCCCACACAAAACCAAAAAACACCACACCACACACACACACCCACACACACCACCTTAAAAGCAAGCCACTGACAAAGGAAAGGGGCCCATTTTGGCGATTAAAAAAAACCCAAAAAACAGCCATCGGGTTACGCCATTGTCATTTTTCCCCCCTGTGATGCGGGGAAAAGCCGGGGACAGGGGGGGTTTCCCAGTGTAGTGAAATAAAGTGAAGTGAAGTTTTTTAAATTTTGTAGTAAATTTAAAGTGTAGTGCAGGGGCCAGTGAAGTGCAGTACATTGAAGTGAAAGTGCAGTACAGTAAAGTTTTGTGCAGTGCAGTACAGTAAAGTGAGTGCAGTACAGTGCGTGCTGTGAATTTGTGTGAAGTACAGTGTAGTGCAGTGAATTTGTATTTGAGTGAAGTGTAGTGAGTGAGTGTAGTCCCGTAAAGTGTGTGCAGTGAAGTGTGTGAAGTGAAGTGAAAAGCAGTAAAGGGTTAAATAAAGTGCAGGGGAAAGTGTTTTGTAGTGCAGTGAAGTGTAGTGCAGTAAAATTTGGGGTGTAGGCAGTGTTGTGTGTGCGGGAAAAGGGGTTGTGCAGTAAAGCTTGTCCCCAGTAAAGTGTAATAAAGTGAAGTGAAGGTTTTAGTGCATTTGCAGCGAAGTGTGTGCAGAAAAGGTTGTAGTGCAGTGATTTGTAGTATAGTCAGTGAAGTGTGTGTAGTGCAGAAAAGTGTTTTTTAAGGGGAAGTGTAGCGATTTACAGTACAGTCCAGTGCGTGCATTTAAAATTGAAAGGAAAAGTCCCAGCAGTGATGTGACTTTGAAATTTAGGCGTACAGTCATTGATGTGATGAAAAATTTAGTGCAGTACATTTACTTTTCCCAGGACTTTTGTAGTGCAGTAAAGTACACTCCCAAGGGACGTTTTAGTGCATTTCGTACAGTGATGTGCCCGGGGACAAGTAGTGCAGTACGGTACGTGAAAGTGACGGGTGGGGCATTTACAGTACAGTCCCGTGATTTGTGTGCAGTCCCAGTCAGTGCATTGACGTGTAGTGCAGTACAGAAAGTGCAGTGACGTGTAGTCCCAGTCATTTACAGTGCGTGACGTTTTGTGCAGTACAGTACAGTAAATTGCCCGTGACAAGTAGGGGCCAGTACATTACAGTGCAGTGACGGTAGTGCAGTAAGACAGTGCAGTGATGGGGGTGAAGTAGTGCAGTACATTTACAGTCCCAGTGACGTTGTGGCAGTTTGTACGAAACAGTGATTTTAAACGTGACAAGTGTGCGTACATTTCCCAGTGCAGTGACGTGTAGTGCAGTCATTTCAGTGAGGGGGAACGTGACAAGTAGTGCAGTAAAAAGTACAGGCAGTGACGGGTTAGTGCAGTACAGTACGTACGTGAGGGGGCCCGTGAAATTTAGGCAGTCCAGTCCCGGGTGCAGTGACGTGTAGTGCAGTTCGTACAGTCCCCAAGGGGATGTGACGTGAAAAGGGGTTTTGGGGTACAGTACAGTGCAGTGCGTTTTAGTGCATTTACAGTACATTTGCAGTGACGTGTAGTGCGGGTACGTACAGTGAGGGGGACGTTTTAGGAAAGAAACAGTACGGGTGCGGAAAGTGAAATGCATTTACAGAAAACAGTGCAGTACGTGTAGTGCAGTACAGTACATTTGCAGTGACGTGTAGTGCAGTACAGTACATTTGCGGACGTGTAGTGCAGTACTCCCGTGCAATGACTTTGTAGTGCAGTACATTTTTTTACAAAAGTGCAGGGGCGGGGTAGTGCAGTACAGTACATTTGCAGGCTTTTGTAGTGCAGAACAGTACGGGTGCAATGCCCGTTTTGTGCAGACAGTACATTTGCAGTAAATTTGTAGTGCAGTACGTACAGTGCAGTAAAGGTAGTGCAGTACATTTACAGTGCGGGTGACGTGTAGTGCAGTCCCAGTACAGGGCTTTGCTTTTGTAGATGCGGGCACGTACAGACCCAGTAAAGTGTAGTGAAAGTCAGAACACTGCAGTAAAGGGGAATGCAGTGAACCCCAGTGCAATAAAGTGTAGTGCAGTACATTTACAGTGATGTGCCGGGGAAGTAGTGAGTACAGTACAGTTGCGGGGAAACGGTAGTGCAGTACGTACAGTGAATGCGTGTAGTGCATTTACAGTACAGGGGCAGGGGACGTGTTTGGGCAGTACGGTACATTTGCAATGACGTTTTAGTGAAATTTCAGTCACTGCATTTGACGTTTTTTAGTGCGTCCCGTACACTGCAATGAGTGTAGTGCGTCAGTACAGTGGGGGGAAACGTGAAAGTATTTGCAGTAAGTACAGTCTGACGTGTAGGCATTAGTCCGAAACGTCCCAGGGGAAAGGTGTAGTGCGTACGTACACTGCAGTGAAATGTAGGGGCAGTTCAGTACCGGGGTGAAGTTTTGTGCATTTCAGGCATTTTTCATTTGAGGCAGTACAGTACAGTGAAGTGCATTTGCAGTACTTTACTTTGCAGTACAGTGCAGTGCAGTACAGTCCCAGTGCGGGTAAAAGTAGTTAATTTGCTGTGCTGTGAAGACAAATCGGGGAGCTGCGGCCTGTTTGTCCGCTGATGTTTCCCAGAGGGCAACAGCCACCCCCACCCTGTGCCTGTGACCTGTGCCCTCCCCTAATGCAAGCCCAAAACCTAGCTAGCTGCACCCCCCTTTCCCTGCCACTTCCGTCCTCCCCCTTCACAACACACACACACAACACACACACACACAAACACACACACACACACACACAACACCCCACCCCAAACACACAACACAACAAAACCCCGCACACGCACACAAAAACACACATACACAAAACACACACCCCCCCACGATTGTTGTGCACATCTCTCTCTTCTCTCTCTCTCTCTCTCTTCTTCTCTCTGTTTTACCCAACACCTTATGCCCTTCCCGGGAAAAACACAGGCATGTCGTTATCCCCCCTTTCCTCCGCCTTTCGGAAAAACCCGGCGCTGGCCTCTTTTCAGACTGTAACCCAGAGGAGACCCACCCCCTTTTGGGGCGGGGATTTGCTGAGGAGACCAGTGGGGCCCAAGGCTGGCTGGTGTGTCAAAAGGGGGACTGGGGGCAGTGTGCTGAGAGCGTGTTGCCCCCTTTTCCGGCTCTTACCCCCCTGCCCGGGGTGTCCTGCCCCACGGGGGCCGGGATCCCTCCCTCCTCCCTCCCTCAGCGGAGCCCCGGGAAATGGCGGGTCGCGAATGATGTCACTTTGCTGACGTCCCCCTTTACTTTGAAGTGGGCCCCCTTCCCCTTTTTGGGAAAAATGTTTGGTTTTTTTAGAGGAAAAATCGGGGGATGGATTCAGAAGCATGACTGGGGTTTGAGTTTGGGTTTTGGCTTTGTGTTTGTGGTGTACATGTGTTTTGTGTGTGTTTTGTGTGGGGTGTATGTGTGTGTGTTTTGTTTTTGGGGGAGTGCCCTTGTATGGCGGGTTGCCCTTTAAAGGGGGGACAGGTCAACGCGGAAAAAAAAACCCCAAAAGATTCCATTAAAAATTACTGAAAGGAGTTTTCTTTTTGGGTTGTGTTGTAAAGGACTGTGTAATGGCTTTGAGAAGCTACTGCCCCCTCCTTGTGTGTGTGGTTTGGTGTGTGTGTGTGTGTGTGTGTGTGTGCATCCCGGGTTTGTGCGTGGTGCTTTGTGTGTGTGTTTTGTGTGGGGGTCCCCTGTCTTTTATTTCGTTTTTCGGGTGGGGTTTTGGGGGTTTCCCGCCAATAGTGAAAATTTTGGTGTGAAATTTTCTCCCACCTTCAAGATATCGCTTCGGACTTCGTGGGAATGTTGTCTAACTACCCCAAAAGTGCATGCAGCTTTTTTTTGGTTCCCTTCCTACCAGCATGCCGGGCCAATTTTTCCCAAAAGGTGGTTTCAAACGGATTTTCACGTGTGGGGAAGAGGTTCCGGTGCGGTTGTAAATTTAGGCCCTTTGGTTTTTAGTAAAATTCGGGAGGACTTTGAGAGAGGGCTTGGGACAGGGTTAATAACTGAAAGGTTCCCCAAAAAGAGTTTTTTGGAAAGGGCCCCCGACCCCAAAGGCTTTCGGATCAGGATTTTGGGGGACGTTTACACCCCAGGCTGTGCCCATTCCGTGGGGTTTTGGCGTTTTTTCCCATTTGTTTTAAATTTGTTACTTGTAAATCAAAGAATACAAAAAAGGGTTTAACCCCCCCCCCAGCACACTCAAGTACACACACACCTGGGCTACAAAACCAGGCCCCACCACAAAACACAAACCCCCACACACTAAATTTTAAAACCCACTTAAAGGGACAGGTGCACACACACATACAACACACACACTCAAGTACATACACTTCAAGTGGCACAAAAAAACTCCCCCACCACCATTTAAAGGCACACACACCACACCCCCCACACACACACACACACCACAACACACCAACACACACAACACACACACACACCCCGCCGGCCAACCGCCACCCCACACACACCCCCAACATACCACACACACACACACCACACAACCCCACACACACACAAAACACCACCACAAAAAACACAAAAAAAACATTTAATGTTAAAAAAAGTTCCTGATATAAACGGGACAAAATAGGAGAAAATGGACAAAAAAAAAAGAAAAAACACCCCCATTCTTTTTCCAATTGTAGGGGTACTTAGTTTGGCTTTGGGAACTGGCTTTTTTTTTAAAAAAAATATTTCAAGACCAAAAACAAACAACAAAAAAAAACCCCAAAAAAAACAACAACAGCAGCAACAACAAAAAACAAAAAACCGAAAAAGCTTCGAATTAAGGGTTTCAACACTTTTTGGTTGCTGAACCGCACTGCCCCCAAAATTTCATTTTTAAACAGGGACACCCCTAACGCGGCCCCAAAAATCGGTGTCAAAACGAATTGGTAAACCCCAAAACCCAAAGGCCCCTGTGCGTTGAAACATGGACACGTCACATGACGCCCGCAGAAAAAATTTTATCAGGTCCTTTTTTAGGGGTGAGTTTTTTGGTTTTCCCTGATCGGTGATTTTCCAGGTCATGTCAGTTTGCAGGAGGGAAAGTCTTTTTTGACTTCATTGGGAAGGAATGGTTTGCGTTGTTGCTGCACAGCATCCCCCTTTAATACAGAGAAATGAATTGAGGAGATTTTAAAGGATAGGGATAGTAGTTTAGTAGTAGACAGACAGACAAAAAGTTTGTTGGGCAGTAGATAGATAGACAGATACAAAGATAGACAGATACATGATAGACGACAGAAGTTTAGAAGACAGTTTATTAGTTTGATAGCCCAGTTTGCGGGGATGTGGGGACAGCAGTTTGATGATACAAAACATACTTTACAACAAGACGGTATACATGCTTTCCCACATAATACACATACATACAACTTACAAAATTCCCAAAATACATACAAATACATACTTTACATAGACAGTTTTTAAATACATTAAATATTACTAATACTACATGCTTTGCATGTGCATGCAGACAAAACAGACGGGTAGATAGAAAAAAGGGGTAGACAGAGGGGACAGGGGATACATAGAAAAATAGATAAAATTTTTAGACAGAAAAATTTGAATACAGCCAAACAAAAAGGCCCAAGCAGGAAAAAATGGGAAGATAGATAGATCGATGGGTTAGATAAATAGACAGATATATGGATGGATAGTTGTTTTTTGATAGATAGATTTTTAGAAAGGAGGGGCTTTCAAGGGACAGGTAGTAATCATTTTTTTGGGCAGAAAAAATGGTAAAGGAACTTTCACCCTTGTCCCTGCAGTAAAAATCAGTGGAAAGGGGGGTGGGGGACAGGGGGCGAATATGCATTTCTTATTCTTTTTATCAAAACTCTTTTTTTTTCCCCAGGATAATGAAATAAGAAACCTCATGAGAGTTTTTTCACACACGCCCCCGTGCGCATGGGGTTTTCTGAATGTTTTCACCTTTCCCCTCACCTGCACCCCAATGGCCTACTCTTTCAAAACTTAAAAACCCAAATTTTAAACGGGGGGCGCATGATGTTTTAGGTGCGTTCAAAAAATGTAATCTTGATTATACCCTCATCAAAAAGGGCCCGAAAATTGGGCCACGAAGGAAGGGGATTCAAAGGAAAATAGGAAAAAAGGGCAAAAAAAAGAGGGATTAAAAAGAGGAATTTTCTATCTAGAAACAGAATGGCCGGGAAGGGGGACCCCCCGATGCATTGACATTGGCAGGCCCCAGACACCCCCATGGGGGTGGGTGGGGGTAGGGGTGGTGGTGGTGGTGGTGGGGGATGGGGGTGAGGGTTGGGGATGGGGGGGGTGGCGGGGGGGGGTGGGGTGGTGGTTGGTGGGGTTGGTGGTGGGGTGGTGGGGGGGGTGGTGGTGGTGGTGGTGGGGGGGTTGGGGTGGGGGGGTTTGGTGGGGAGGGGGGTGGCGGGTGGGGGTGAGGGTGGGGGTGGTGGTGGTGGTGGTGTGGGGGTGGTGATGGGGGGGGGGGGTTTGGAGGTGGGTTTTTGGGGTGGTGGGGGTTTGGGGGTTTAGTGGGGGGGTGGGGGTGGTGGTGGGGTGGTTGGTGGTGGGGGGTTGTTTTTTTAAAATATGCGATGCTGTGTTATATTACTGTAGACCCTGTGTTTGCGGATGATGCATTACCCAATTTCGCACTAAAAAGAAAAGATGAGGTTTTTTCGATTTCCTTTTTTTCAATGCTATCACGCGGAAAGGGAAAGCGGCAAGCTGCCCTTTTGAAATTTTTCTGAGTGTGGTGTGTGCCCTGCGGGTTTTTGTGTGTGTTTTGGGTGTTTTGTGTGTGGGTTTTTGTGTGTGTGTTTCCGTGGTGTGTGTGTGTTGTTTGTGTTTGTGTGGGGGGGTTTTTGGGTTGTGGGGCGGGGCCGGGGGTTATGTTTGTTTTGTTTTGTGGTCTCTAGTATGTTTGGGCGGGGGTTTCACGTGCAGTTTGTGTATAATAATAAAAATAATGTATTTGGATTTATATTGCGTGAATCTTGTTAAAGCAACAAATCAAAACGCTAGATTTTTTTCACCCCTTTAAGCCCCGGAGATTTTTCCGTGAAATTCGGGCTGCCCCCCCGGGGAGAGCGGGGAAAAAGCCCTCGCCACTTAGCGCGGGGCCACCCCTTTTCCCCTTTTTTTTTTTTTGCGCGGGATTTGTTTCCCCATTTTTGCGTTTTCGTGTGGGGTGGTTTGGGGGTGTTTTGTGCCCTGCTTCTGCGTGGGGGTGGGTTTTTGTGTGCGTTTTGGTGGGGCGCCGCGGTGCCTGCAGGGGCGTTTGGTGTATGCGTGCGTGTTTTTTTGTGTAAACGTGGGTGTGTGGGGTTTTTTTGTGGTACGTGTTTTGTATGTGTGGGTTGTGCGGGGGACGCGGTACTTTCCCCGGGGTGCGCTTTTCCCTGTGGGTATGCGTGCGTGTGTGTGTAAGTAAGGGGGTGGTGGGTGTGTGCGTACGTGTTTGGGGCGGTGCGGTTGTTTGTTTTGTGTGTGGGGTGGGGGGGGGGGGACGCGGCGTGCGTGCCTGCGTGCCCCGGTTTTTGGGTGTGGGTGCGCCCCCGTTGTGCGTGCATGTTTTGTGTTTTTGTGAAAGGGTGCGCGCGGGCTGTAATAACATGATGGGTTACCAGTTTATACCGTTTAAGCCAGGCTGTCTATATCTCCCCCGTGTTGTTGTGTCTTAATGGTAAAACCCGTGTGGGTGGGGTTTTTTCCTTTTTTCCTGGTCTGCTGCTTTTTGGCTTTGGTCTTCAAAGTGCCTTAAGGAAAAAACGTTTCTTAATGTTTTGACAAATTAATTTACAAAAAGTAACGTTTAAGTTCCCAAAGGAAAAAATTTATTTTGAAGGGAAGAACAATGCCTTCGTCCAAAACCCTTTTTTTTGGGGTGGCGAAGAAAGTAGCAAAATTACCTTTTCAGCCTTTGGGTTTTTTTTTTGGGGGTTAAAGGGCGTGGGGCTTGTTTGTAAGTCATTAAGCATTTGGGAGGGGTTCTTTTTGTGTTGGGGTTCTTTTTTGGGTTTTTTTGTAAAAGGAAGGTGGTTCCCCTTTTAACCCCTTTTGTGGGTGCAAAGCTTGTAATTTGGGAAGAGAAAAAGCTTTCTTTTTCCGGTTGGCTGTCTCCCCCCATTCTTCTCCTCTCTTTCTTCTTCCTCCTTCCTCTCTCTTTTCTCCCCTCTCTTCTCTTTCCTTTCCCCCTCCCTCCCCAAAAAAGGTGGTTTAAACCAAAATCATCATTTATTTTTTATTTATTTATTGAACTAAAAGCATTTAGGCCCCATGATTCTACACAAAAACACATCCACACTAACATAAAAAAAAAAACCCTTTAATCCCGTGAACCCTTTAAAATTCAACAGAGGTTGAGGCTTTTTTTTTCTTCCTTCAACATTGTTTTTTTCCTTTTCTCTAACAATCAAAAGGAAAACTTTTTTTGGAGAAGGCTTTTTATTAAAACTACATTCCCCGGGTTTAACAGAAACTTTAAATTTTTTTTTAACCAGCATTATGTTGTTTTTTAATGTCCCTTTTTTAAAACATTAAAACCCCCCCAAAATTTATTGATAATAAAAATATTCTACGCATGTTTCTTGGCGGCACGCACGCCAGCCCCCGCCCCGCACGCACGAAAAAACTTTAAAAAAAAATTTTAAATTTAATCCAAAAAAATCCACTTATATCATACAAAAACAATGTTTTTGCCCCCTCCCTTAAAAAAAGAAAAACCAACAAAAAAAAATTATTACTAACGTTTTTTAAACTCTCTCTTTTCTTTTTCTCCTCTTCTCTCTCTTCTTCACCACATTCCCTAAATTAAAAAAATGAATCTTTTTATAAATAAATAAACAATGAATCTTAAAATAAGATACCTATCAAAGGAAATTTTATTCGCTTTGCTCAAAAAGAGAAAAAAAAAAAGGGAAAAACCCCGAAATTTAGCCTAAAAATTTATGATAAAACATATTTAAAGATACTTTTTTTTTTCAATTTTTGAGGGGTAATAGAATAAGCATTAAAACATTTAAATTTTTTTTTTATAGAATCCCTTCCCGAGGGAAAGAAGTTTAGTTTAAAAATTTTTTTATCCGTTCCCTGGAAAAAAATGGTAAACTTACGAAATGCAGGGTAGGATTGCATTTTGTGCGCAAGTTTTCTTAAAGGGGGTTTGCAAACGAGACATATACTGTAAGGTTTTAAAAAAAGCAAGGGGTAAAGGAAAATAACGGGTGGTTATGTGCTATAAAGCAAGAAGTTGGAAAAGAAAATATTCACTGGGAACCCAAATGAAGCGTGAAATTCTGGAAATAAAACTTTCCGTTTTCGATTCGAATTTTTTTAAGGGACCCCTTTTAAAAAAAATCCCCCAAATTTAAAACATTTTAAATTTTTTTACAGTGGTTTTTTTTGGGCCCCCAAAAAAAACAATATCGTGTTCTTTTAAAAGAATTGGGAATCTTTAAGCTATTAAAATTGTTCCGGGTCCCAAAAAGATTTGGGTTACAGGGTTTTTTCTTTTTCCCAATAAAGATGTTTGGGAAACCGTTTTTACCAACTTCTTTGACCAACCATTTAACCCAAAACATTTGAAAATTTTTGTTTTATAATTTTAAACCCAAAAATTTCCCAAAAACTTTCCTACTTTTTAAAATAATTTTCAAGTCACTTGGGTCTTTTTATGGTTGCGGAAAAAAAAACAATTAAATTTATTTACAGCTTTTATTTTTGAGGAAAATACAATTATTCAAAATTCGGGATAGTTGGAGATATTTTTATCCATAGTACATCAAAAAACAAAAAGGGAGCCCGAAATTTAAAAAACCCCCACAATACTGCCCAAATATTTTGGGGAAATTTTAGGTCTGTGGGAAATTTTGGAAAAAAAACCCGCCAAAAAAAAATTTAAATTTTTAAAACCCGGGAAAACATAAATTTTTTTTGATTAAAAATCCTAAATTTTTTAAAAAAAGGTGAAAATTTTTTGAAATCTTTTTAGGAAAAAAAATAGGGGTATTTTTTAACATAAAAAAGATAACACAAAAACTTTTGTAAAAAAAAAAAACATGGGGCTTTTTAGCAGAGACGTGCTTTATAACATTCAAATATTAATCATGTTTTAAACCAGACCCATCGGACCCATGTTCAAATAAAACTACTGGTTACACTTAACTATTTCTTTTTGTTCAATTCCATCCCCAAAATTAAAATCAATTGGGTTTTTTTTTCCACTACTACTGTGACAGGCAACCCAATGAAAATCTATTAACTTTGGTTTTTGTTTTAAAAAACATGTTGTTTTATACCTTTGGGTTTATTTCAAATCGGGAAGAAAATAGTCCACCTTCGTATTGGTTTAAATGCACTTTCTGCTTTGCATTGCAATAGCAAAATTTGTTTCGGGGTTTTTCAACAGCAAGATTAAAAGGGCTGAACACCAGCGGTTATTTTACGTTTCGATTTCCTGGGGACCCAAAATTCATTTACCCGATCTACACACCCAAAACAACCCACACACACACTCTCTCTTTTTAAACTTCTTTCTCTCTCTCTCTCTTTTTTCTTTCTCCTTCCGCCCCCCCCCCCCCTTCCCCTCTTCTTCCCCTCTCTCCGCGCGCGGGGGCGACGCACAGTACCCAACCCCCCTTTTCCCCCCCAGTGCCAAACCCCTTTTATCCTCTCTTTTTAACTCCCTTTCATGAAAAGAAAAATTTTTTACCTTTCCCCCTTTTTATAAATGTCTACCCCCTCCCTGTTTGAAATAAAATGATTGGGCCCGTTCTCCCGTGCATTCATGCGCTGGTGCAAATGTTAAAACCCCTACTCTTTTCCCCCCCCCTTGGAAAAGGGGAAATTTATTTTTTGCCCCCCTTTTTTCTAAACACGCTTAAATTTAAAAAAGGGAAAATTTCCCCAACCCCCCCCCACTGTTTGGGAGGAAAAAAAGACTTTTTGTTTCCCCCTTCCCCGTTCACAAAAGTATTCCCCCCCTAAACCCCCCTAACCCCTTTCCCGAGGGCGAGAGGGAATCACTCTGCTCCCAAAAACCCCCCCCTTTTTTTCTTAAACCGAAAGAAAAAATTAAAGCTATTGTGTCAGTGGGTAAAATAAACCCCGGTTACCTAATGTTTTTTGTCCACCTTTTGGGGATGGGGGTTTAAAAGTAAGGTTAGGTTAAATGTTAAAGAGTTTGTGGGTTTTTTTTAGTTTTGTAGGGGGGGAAAAAGGGTGCATGCTTTGGCGGTCGGTTTGGTTTTTCTGCCGTCGGGCTGGGATGTGAACACAAAAGCACCCTTTTACAGTGGTAGGTTTGGTTTTTAAAAAGAAAAAAATATTTTGGTTTTAAAAGCCCGCCAAAAAGGGTTTTTGGGTTGAACTGAGTGTTTGTCTTTTTATCTCCCCAAGGGTTTTCCCTTTTTGTAATTTAAAAACAGACAACCTTTTTAAAATTGGGCATTTTGAACGAAATCAATCCCCTTTAAATTTAACAAAAATAAATCCCAAAAAAAAATTTTTTAATTTAACGATCAACAGCTTTCCCTTGTTTTCATTCTGATTTTCCCTTTTTATCATGCATGGGATTGCCCCCTTTCCCCCAGTCCCCCCCAAGATTGGTGGTATGTTTTTTCTTTAAAAAACCCCCTTTTAACCCAAAACCTCCTCATAAAAAATACGCCCCGCTCCGGGACACGCACCGCACACGACACAACACGCCGCTTCTACCCCCTCTCTCGTTAGGCTTTTTTTAACACCTACCCCTTTTGTACAAGTAAAACCAAAAAACCCCAAAAATTTGGGGGTTTGGAGGGGGGGGTTAGGGGTGCATTGATTAAAAACCTCCCTCGGGTTTTCACTTTTGGAAGGCCCCTTTGAAAACAGCATTAGAATAACCTTGGTGGGCAAAAACAATTAAGAAACTGTCTGCGGCGGGTAGTGATCTTTTACCAAAAACTGCGAGTTTTAATTATTTCCCCTCTGCAAACAAGGAAAATTAACGAACAAAAAAAAAACCTTTATTCCTCTTCTCTCACCAAAAAAACCCGAGTCACAAATTAGGGTTTCCAAAACCCCTTAAAAAACCTACACCAATTTGTTCCCCGGGGTTGGGTTTTTAAAATGAAGAGTTATTTTGGGTTTTTTGTATTTTAAAATTGCCCTTTTTCTGTTAAGAAAAATTTTCTTTCATTAACCAACAGATCAAGGGGAAATCTCTTTGTCTCTCTTTTCCCTTTTCCCCTCTCTCCCCTCTCTCCCCCTCTCTCTTTATTTCGCTTAAATTTGGGGAGGACTTCCTTTTCTTTCTGCTCCTTTTCTTTTCCTTGTTATCCTTTTTCTCCCCTTCAGGGATATGGGAGGGTAGGCCCCTTTTTTTTTGGGTGCTTCCCTTTGTTCTTTTTTCCTAAAAGTAAAAACAAAAAAAAAAATAAACAAAAAACAAACAAAAAAAAACCCGGCAAAATTTAGCGAAAATCTTGAAAATGGGGAAAAGCGGTTTTGCTGGGGTTTTTTACTTGGGGCCCTTGGGAAAAAGGGAATGCTTTGGGATCAAAACTGTACATGGAGCAATGTTTGTACTGGTTTTTGGGAAGTGTATAGTTGTGCTAACCCCTTTTTGTTTTCAAAGCGTTTCCCTTTTTCCCAAAGTTTGATTTGTTTTGATCCATAATAAGTTTTGTGGGGTTAGTTTGGGTTTTTTTTTCGTTTCGGGGTTTTTTTTTTTTTTTCCTTACGTGTCCCCCCCATATGATGTCCTCGGGCTTTTATGATGCCCTGGAAACAAACACGATAATTTTCGTTTTAAACCCGGGGTTTTTGATTTAACCCTTTTGTTGTTTTATTTTCCACCACACGCCCCACTCGCCCCACACACGCCGAACAAGCCTGAACAAAATGATATCTGTTTGCACGTTTTCTACATTTTTCTAAAGGGGGAAAAAGTGCTTTAAAAGACCCGGGGGTCCGTTTTTGTGTGTTTGTGTGGGGCGCGGTTTCGTGGGGGTGCGCTCGCGAGCGTGGGGCGCGTGTCTATTCTTCCAAAAGGCGGAACGGGTTGTATTGGGTGTGCAAGATGTTCTGTGTGCATTTCCAAAAGGGGCCTTGGGGTTAGAGTTCAACCTAAGGAATTTTAGGGGGTGGAGCTTTGGGACTGATTTTTAACTCATTAAAAAGGGGGCGTGGAAAGGTAGATGAAACCCCGTCCCAAAAATCAGGGGGACAAAAATTTAACCATAGGTACCTTCTGGCCCCCCAAAATTCTATTGGAAAGTTTTTTAAAAATTATTTCCTTATTTAAAAGATTTTTTCCCCCAAAAAGTTTTTTTTTTCTAAAAACAAATTTTTTTGTATGAAGTATTTACGTGCGCTGAGAAAGTTTAAGGGCCCCGGGGCCCCGGTTTAAACAGCTTTCATACTCCCCGTAGTCGTCCACGTAGACAGCAACTATTGTTGTCTTTCTTAAAGAGTAAATATGCGTTGTGCTGCCGTAAACGCCTGACAAATCAGGCCCAGCCCCAGCCGGAAATTCGGTCGATCGTTTTATTTGAGTAATGCAGTACCAGACCCGGACCCCCATCAATTTTCTAGGGATGGGGAAAGATCAAAACCCCAACGGAATTTGAACCCCGATTTCTTGCCCCTTTTTTCCGATGGGTTTCATTCTTAGAAACCCGAGCCCTGTTTTGTATTTGTGTGTGTGTGTATGTGGGGGTGTGTTTTTTGGGGGTTTTTTTTTGTGTGTGGGTGTGGGTGGGGGTGTGTGTGTGTGTGTGGGGTGGTTTTTTTTTGTGTGCGGGCCGCGCCCAAGCGGGCCAAAATGGTACTAGGTGCGCCATCAATGGGGACTGGTATTTTGGGCGGGGAAAGGGTTTGGGGGGTTTTGTTAGGTTTTGGGGGCGTTTCCCATTTGGTTCATGGGGCTTTCATTTCCCCTTCTTTTTACGAAAGGGGGGCTTTATCCCTTTTCTTATAGGTTAAAGGGGAAGGCTTCCTTTTTTTTTGGGAAAGGGACTTTTGGGCTTTTGGTGTTTTTAAAATGTTCTGCCTTTTGTCCTTTTAATTTTGGATTTTTTTTGAAACCTTTTTTTGGGGCGTTTTTTGGTGGTTTAAGGCCCTTGGGTTTGGGCTTTTTTTATGTTGGTTGGTTTTAAATTTTCTTTGATGGGGTTTGGGAAGTTTTGGATTTTCGTTCTTTTGGGTTTGGCGTTTTTGTTTTTTTGATGGGAAGGAGGTGGTTGTTTTTTTGTTGTTGGCTTGTTCTTGTTCTTATGATGTTTTTAGTTGTTTTTTTAAAATTTTTGGTTTGCGGGCGCATTGCTCTTTTGGGAATAAAAATGTTTTGCCCCCTTTGGGGCCTTTTGAACCTTTTTTGCCCCGGGGTTTATTTCTTTTGGGTTTTTGATTTGGGGGGGCCCTTTGTTTTTGTTTCTTTTTGTTGGGGTTTTTTGACGTTTGTTTTTTTTTTTTTTTGTTTTTTTGGCCTTGAAATTTTTTTTTTTGATGTTATGAAGGGGTTTTATGCTTTGGGGGTTCTTTTTTTTTTTTAGGGTGCTTTTTTGTTTTTTTCTTTGGTTTTTTAAGGGTTTTGTTTTTTTTTTGTTTGTTTTTGTTTTGGGGCGTTTTAAATTTTTGTCTTTTTTTGTTTTGGGCGGTGGTTTTTTTTTCTTTGATTTTAATGGGTATATTTTTTTTTTTTTTTGTGAAACCCTTTGGGTTTGGTTTTTTTGGGTTGGGTTGGTTTTCCTCCTTTTGATATTGTTTTGGTTGAATTTTTTTTATGTTAAACTTGGTTTTTTCTTTTGAAGTTTTGGCTTGGGTTTTTGTTTTTTTATGTTTTTTTGGGGTTTTTTGGGGCTTGTTTTTCCCTTTTTAGTTTTTTTTGGCGTTTTTTGGTTTTTTTTGTTCTTTTGTTTTTTTTTGAAGGCTTGGTTCTTTTTTTTTTGAGTTTTTTAAGACGGGACCTTTTCTTTTTCCCTTTTGGGGTTTAAGACGTTCTTGTTCCTTTTTGGGGGAGCTTTAAGCGTTTTTATTTATTGTTTTTTTCTTTTTTTTTGAAGAGTTGTTCGTTCTTTTTTATGTTGAAGATGTAGTTTTTTTTTGATGGTTTAAGACTTGAAATTTGTTTTTTGATGTTGAAGGGCCGTGTTTCTTTCCTTTTTATGTTGAAGACGTTGATTTTTGTTTTTTATGAAGTGTTCCCGGGTTTTTTTGTTTTTTCCCCTTTTATTTTTGGGGACAATGTTCCCCTTTTTTTATTTTTTGATGTTGAAGGCGTTGTTTTTTGTTTTTTTTTTAGTTAAGGGCCCTTTTTTTTTGTTCTTTTTATGTTGAAGACGTTGGTTTGTTTTTTTGAGGGTTAAAACCCTGATTTTTTTTTGTTTTCTTTTTTTTTGTTTTTTCTTTTAATTTTTGAAAATCCTTTTTTTTTTTTTTGATGTTAAGGGGCGTTTCCTTTTTTTCTTTTGATGTTGGAAACGTTGAAAAATTTTTTTTTTGATGTTAAAAAGTTTCTTTTTTCTTTTTGTTTTTAAAAACGTTATTTTTTTTTTTTTTTTCCCCTTTTAAAGTTGAAGGGCCGTTCTTTTTTTTTTGTTTTTGAAGAGGGGGTTCTTTTTTGGGTTTGAAACGTTGATTCTTGTTTTTGTTTTTGAAGACGTTGGGTTTTTTGTTTTTTTAATTGAAGAAATTGGGGTTTTTGTTTCCCTTTTTATGTTGGGAAGAAAATTTGGTTCTTTTTTTTTTTTTGATGTTGAAGGGTTGGTTTTTTTGTTTTTTTTGATGTTAAGGGCGTTTGGTTTTTTTTCTTTTGATGTTGAAGGACGGTTTTGGTTTGTTTTTTTCTTTGATGTTTAAAGTTTTTTTAGATTTTTATTGGTTTTTTTTTTTGATTTGGGGTTTATTCTTGTTTTTTTAAAGTGGGGTACCGTTTTTATTCTTATTTTTTTTTTGATGTTGAAGACTTGAAACTTTTTCTTTTGATGTGAAGGGCGTTTACCCCTTTTTTTTTTTATTGAAGTTGGGGGTTGTTTTTTTTTTTGATGTTGAAGACTTTTATTCTTTTTTTTTTTGGATGTTAAGGGGTTTTTTCTTGTAACTTTTAAGTTTTTAAAACGTTATTTTTTTTTTCTTTTTTTGTTTTAAGACTTGGTTTTGTAATTTGGGTGTTGAAAACGTTGATTTTTTTGTTTTTTTTTGATTTTTGAAACGTTTTTTTGTTGATTTTTTTGTTCTTTTTTTTTATGTTGAAAACGTTTATTTTTTCCCTTTTCTTTTATGTTTGAAGACGTTGGTTTTTTCTTTTTTTTTGATTTTTTAAAGTTTTTTCTTTTTCTTTTTTTTGATTTAAAGGGCGTTGATTTTTTTTTCTTTTTATGTTGAAGACCCATTTTTGTTTTTCTTTTGAAGTTTAAAATTTGGTTTTTATTCTTCTTTTTTTTTTGGTGTGAAGACGTTGTTTTTGTTTTTTTTTTTTGAAGATTTTTCTTTTTGGGTTTTTTTTTGATGTTGAAGCGTTTTTTGTTATTTTTTGATGTTAAGGGATGTTTTTTGCAAACTTTTGGGTGGGTTAAGGGCGTTTTTATTTTTTTTTTTTATGTTGGGGTTGGTTTTTTTTTTTTTGTTTAAAACGTTGTTTTTTATTTTTTTCTTTTTATGGTTTAAGCTTTTTTTGATTCTTGTTTTTTTTTTTTGATGTTGAAAACGTTGATTCCCTTTTTCTTTTTTTGAAGGTTGAAAACCGGGTTTAAATATTTTTTTTTTTTTTGATGTTGAAGACTTTTTTCTTGGGGCTTTATGTGTTAAAAACGGGGCGATTTTTTGTTCTTTTCTTTATTTTTTGGTTTTGAAGGGCATGGGGGTTTTTAATTTTTTATGTTGAAAGTTGATTCTTGTTTTTTTGATGTTGAAGGCGTTGAATTTTTGTTCTTTTTGTTTTTGGAAAACTTCATTCTTTTTTCTTTTGGTTGAAAACCGGTTTTTTTTTTTTTTTTTTGTTTTAAAGTTTTAAACGGGTTTATTTTTGTTCTTTTTTTTGATGTTAAAAACGTTGTTTTTTTTTCTTTTTTATGTTTTAAGACGTTTTTAAAATTTTTTTCTTTGGGTGTTGGGAAAACGTTTTTTCTTTTATTTTGTTTTTGAAGACGTTTTATTCTTTTTTTTGTTTGTTTTTGAAAACATTTATTCCTTTTTTTTTTTTTTTGATTTTTGAAAACGTTTTCTTTTTTATTCTTTTTGATGTTAAGGACGTTCGATCTTGCTCCCTTTTGAAAAATTTTAAAACCCTTGGTTTGTTTTTTATTTTATTTTTTTTAAAAGGAATTTTTGTTTTTCCCTTTTTATGTTGAAGGTTTTCTTTCTTTTCTTTTGATGTTTTAAGACTTATTATTTTTTTTTCTTTTGGTATTGAGGGCGTTGATTTTTTTCTTTTTTTGGGCTTGGGGTTTGGGCGTTGATTTGGGGTATTTTTGTTTTTTTTGGGGTTGGAATTTGGGTTTTTTTCCTTTTTATGTTGAAAGTTGGTTTTGGGGGTTTTTTATGTTCCTTGACTTGTTTTTTTGGGTTCTTTTTTTTATTTTTCTTAAAAAGTTTTATTTTTTGTTATTTTTTTTGATGTTGATGAAGGGTTTCTGTTCTTTTTTTATGTTTAAGGGGCGTTGATTCTTGTTTTTTTTTTTGATGTTTGAGACTTGGTTCTTGTTCTTTGGGTGTTGAAGCGTTTTTTGTTATTTTTATTTTTTGAAGAAGTTGCTTTTTTTTTTTCCCTTTAAAAATTTGAAAATTTATTCCCTTGTTTTTTTTGATGTTGAAAACTTTCTTTTGTTTCCTTTAAAGTTAAAACGTTAAATTTTTGTTTTTTGGGGTGTTGAAGAATTGGTTTTTTGTTCTTTTTTTTAAAGTTAAAACGTATAATTTTTTTTTTCCTTTTTATGTTTAAAACTGGTTTTTTTTTTCTTTTAAAAATTTTAAAACTTATTTTTTGTTTTTTGAAAGGTGAAAAGTTGTTTTTTGTTCTTTTCTTTTGTTGGAAAACGTTGATTCCCGGGGGTTTTTATGTTAAAAACGTTGATTTTGTTTTATTTTAGTTAAAAAACGTTGGGTTCTTGGGGGTTTTTTTTTTTTAAGACGTTTTTTTTGGGTTTTTTTTTGATGAAGGGCGTTGATTTTTTTTTCTTTTTTGTTGAAGCCGGGTTTTTTTTCTTTTTATGTTGGAAAACGTGATTCTTGTTTTTTTTGTTTTGTTGAAGACTTGTTTTTTGGGTTTTTTTGGGGTTTTTTAAGTGTTGAAATTTGTTCTTTTCTTTTTGGGTTTAAAAACGTAATTTTTTTCTTTTGGTGTTGAAGACTTGTTTTTTTTTTTAAAGTTGAAAAATTTTTTTGGGGTTTTTTCTTTTTGGGGGAATTGTTGATTTTTTTTGTTCTTTTCTTTGTTCTTTGGGTTGATTCTTGGGTTCCCTTTTCCCTTTAAGTTGAAAAAGGTTAAATTTTTGTTTTTGATGCTGAAAACGTTGATTTTGTTTTTTTTTTAGTTGGGGACGTTGATTTTTTGTTTTTTTGTGTGAAGAGGTTTTGGGTTCCCTTTTTCTTTTGATTTGGAAAACGTTTTTTTTCTTTTCCCTTTTTAAGTTGAAGACGTTTTTTGGGTTTTTTTGTTGAAACGTTGATTTTTTTTTTTTTTTGTTGAAAACGGTTTTTTTTTTCTTTTTTTGTGTTTTGGGGCGTTGATTTTGTTTTTTGTTTATGTTGAAGGCGTTGATTCCCTTTTTCTTTTTTTTTAAGTTTGATTTTTTTTTTAATTTTTTTATTGAAGCGTTTAAATTTTTTTTTTTGATGTTGGAAGACGTTTATTTTTTTTTTGATTTGATTTTTGGGACGTGATTTCTTGTTTTTTTTTTTTTTGCGAAATTCATTTTTTGTTTTTTTTTGAGTTGAAGGTTTTTTTCTTGTTCTTTTAGTGAAAAAGTTAAAATTTTTTTCTTTTCTTTTTTTGGGTTGGAAACGTTATTCTTTTCCCTTTTTTTTTGAGACGTTTTATTCCCTTTTTCTTTTGGTTTTGAAAATTTTTTTTTTAGATTTGGCCATTTTTGTTTTATTGGGGGTTTAT
>CM054151.1:46643649-46681149 GCA_028751875.1 Rapana venosa
AACCCAAAAACCCCCCCCCCCCCTTTTTTTTTTCCCCCCCCCCCCCCCCCCTTTCCCCCCCCCCCCAAAAAAAATTTTAAAAATTTTTTCCCTTTCCCTTTTTTTTTTTTTTAAATCCCCCAAAAAAAAAAAAAATTTTTTTTTTAAAAAACCCCTTTTTTTTTTAAAAAAAAAATTTTTTTTTAAAAAAAAAAAAAACCCCCTTTCCCCCCCAAAAAAATTTTTCCCCCCCAAAATTTTTTTTTAAACCCCCAAAAAAAAATTTTTAAAAAATTTTTTTTTTTTTAAAAAAAAAAATTTTTTTTAAAAAAATTTTCCCCCAAAAGGGGAAACCCCCAAAAATTTTTTTAAAAAAAAGGGTTTTTTTCCCCAAAAACCCCAAAGGGGGGAAAAAAAAAAAGGGGGGGGGGGGAAAAAGGTTTTTTTTTTTTTCCGGGGGGGAAAAACCCGGGGGGTTTTTTCCCCCTTTTTAAAAAAATTTTTTGGGTTTTTTTAAAAAATTTTTTAAAAAAAAATTTAAAATTTTTTTTTTTTTTTTTATTCCCCAAAAAAATTCTTTTTTTAAAAAATTTTAATTTTTTTGGTTCCCCCCAAAAAAAAAAAAATTTTTTTAAAAAAAAATTTTTTTTTCCCAAAATTTTTTAAAATTTTTCCCCCTTTTTCCCCAAAAAAAAAAAAATTTTTTTTTTTTTTCCTTTTTTTCCCAAAAAAAAAAAATTTTTTTTGGGGGAAAAAAAAAAAAAAAACCCCCCCTTTTTTTTGGGAAAAACCCCTTTTTTTTAAAAAAAAGGGAAATTTTTAAAGGGGGAAAAAAAAAAAAAAACCCCCAAAAAAAAAATTTTTTTTTTTGGGGGTTTTTTTTTTTTAAAAAAAAAAAAAAAAAACCCTTTTTTCCCAAAAAAAAATTTTTTTTTTTTAAAAAAAAAAAATTTTTTTTAAAAAAAAAAAAAAAAAAAAAAAATTTTTAAATTAAAAAAAATTTTTTTTTTAAAAAAAAAATTTTTAAAAGGGGGGCCCCCTTTTTTTAAAAAATTTTTTTTTTTTTTAAAAAAAAACCCCCCCGCCCCTTTTTTAAACCCCTTTTCCCCCAAAAATTTTTTTTTTTCCCCCCCCCCTTTTTTTTTTTTAATTTTTTTTTTCCCCCTTTTGGGGTTTTTTCCCCCAAATTTTTTTTTTTTTTTCCCCAAAAAAAAAAAAAAAAAACCCAAAAAAAAAACCCCTTTTCGGGAAAAAAAGGGCCCTCCCCCTTTTTTTTTTTGGCCTTTTTTTTTAAAAAAAAAAATTAAAAAAAACCCCCCCCCCTTTTTTTTTTTTTTTTTTTTTTTTATTTTTTTAAAAAAAAAAATTTTTTTTTTTTTTTTTTTTTTCCCCCCTTTTCCTCCTTTTTTTTTCCCCGGCCCCCCCCCCTTTTTTTTTGGGGCCCCCAAAAAAAACCCCCCCCCCCCCCCCCCCCCCCGGGGGTTTTTTTTTTTAAAAACCCCCCCCTTTTTTTTTTTTTTTTTTCCCCCCCCCCCCCCCCTTTTTTTAAAAAAGGGGGTTTTTGGGGGGAAATTTTTGGGGGTTTTTTTTTTTTTTTGGGGGGGGGGGTTCCCCTTTTTTTTTTTTTAAAAAAATTTCCCCCCCGGGGGGGAAAAAAAAAACCCTTTTTTTCCCCCCCAAAACCCCCCCCCCCTTTTTTTTTTTTTTTCCCCTTTTTTGGGGGAAAAAAATTTTTTTAAAAAAAATTTTTTTTTTTTTTTTTTTTTTTTTTTTTTAAAAAAAAAAAATTTTTGTTTTTTTGGGGGAAAAAAAATTTTTTTTTGGGGGGGGGGGAAAAATTTTTTTTTTAAAAATTTTGGGGGGGGGGGGGGGGGGCCCCCGGGGGCCAAGGTTTTCCCTTTTTTTGGGGGAAAAAAAAAATTTTTTTTTTTTTTTTTGGGGGGGGGGGGGGGGGGGGGGGGGTTTTTTTTTTTTTTTCCCCCTTTTTCCCCCAAAAAAAAAATTTTTTTTTTTCCCCTTTAAAAAAAAAAAAAAAGGGGGGGGGGGGGGGGGGTTTTTTTTGGGTTTTTTTTTTTTTTAAAAAAAAAATTTTTTTTCCCCTTTTTTTTTTTTTAAAAAAATTTTTTTTTTTAAAAACCCTTTTTTCCCCCCCCCCCCCTTCTGTCTAAAATGAGCAATTCAGCACGGACTCGAATCCCCAGTCTTAATCACAGCCGTGTCACGAGTTCCACACTACCCACTCTGCTCTGTTTAGTTTTAATTCCGTTACTTCAAGAATAATGAATAAGCACCCCTGCGCTTTTTTTTAAACATCGAGTCCTTTTGTGTATGCGATTTTGTAAATTCTGTCATTTGTTACCTCCTGCACACAGCCTACTCTTGCAAAAGGTGGAGCACGTTTAACAGGTGTACTGTTCTGCCCTGAAGGTAATACAACGAGGAAACGGTCTCTAGAAAAAGATGCCCCCTCAATGCACACACCACCTGTTGGACATGAAACACAGCAGCAGGCATTGATTGTCTTCTTCTTTGTCCAACACTCAGACAGCACCTGTTGTGTTTACGTACGGAGTTGGAGCAGGTAGATACTGTGACTTTAAATTACATTTTAAGAAAAAACAATAACAGTTGTACTTACGCATTCACTGTCTTGCATCTTGCCTTCATTCTATGTGGGATCATGGTTGATTATTTTTCTTCTCGTCCTCTCTGTTCATCCGTCTTGTTTCAAGCAGAGGCCGTTTTTCTCAGCTGTAACAACAGGTGACTGACCTCTCACTGCAGCAATGCTAATGAAGAATGCCGCGATAGAATCCGAGTACCCGTTTCAAACTTCGGGTGGATTGAAATTCCCGTGCAAAGCTCAGACACACACACCCACACCCACACCCACCCCCCTCCCCCCCCCCCCCACACACAACGGTATATACCCAGCTGCTTCATTTATTCGGATGAGACTATAAACCGAGGCCCCGTGTGCGAACGCACGCAGAACATCTTGCGCTTTTCGAAAGAGTAGGCCATTGTGTGCCGGTGGGAACAGATGACACAATTAAAAAAACCCGCATACACACGGGGACTGGATGTAAAAAAGCACATGAGTGCTTATTCCATTATCCTCGATATAAAAGAATAAATAAATAAATAAATAAAATTCGTGAGCAGAACACGCGTGCAGGATCCCAAGCCACTGGCTTCTCCCGCGGACTCCCTCTCGCATGCTGGAACACATGCCTGCATATGGGGCGAGATGGCCCAGTGGTCAGAGTGTTGGGATTGCGGTCTGACGGCCCAAGTTCGAGCCTAGGTTTGAAACACCACCAAGACGCTCTGGACTTAACATCAGTGCCGACTCCACTACCCCCAAATTACGTCAGATGTAACTGTAAACCGAAGTCCAGTATGTGATCGCACTCAAGAGTCAAGACTACTTTACTGTCTCAACTAGAGATATTATGAGTGGCATTTTATAATTACAACTACACAGCATGCATTATTAAACAATATAGATTCAGAAGTAATATAACAACTTAAAACCGACAACACTACGTCACACACACACACACACACACACACACACACACAACACACACACACACACACACACACACACACACACACACACACACACACACACACATATATATATATTATATATATAATATATATATATATATATAATATATTATATATATATATATTTAATTATATAATATATATACACGCACGCGCAATCATTCAAAGCTATATCTTGAAATATATGATCAGCATAATCAATATATATATATATTATATATATACATACATACATACATACATACATACATAAGTACGTACGTACGTACGTACGTACATACATACATACATACATACAATCATACATACATATAGTCAAGTCAAGTCAAGTCAAAATTTTATTTCCAGATGGTACATTGAATAAGCAATGCATTTGCTTTTTTTCATCAAGCCATCTATCTAAGAACAAATTTCGTAATGATTATACTAAGACACTACATTATTGCATCGTTTACCATTAAATTAAACCAAGGAAAAAATCGATAAGGAAATACATTGAAAATACAAATTACCACATATACATATACACGCACACACATACTCATGCACACCTGAGCGCGTGCGCGCTCACGTCCACACACACATTTAAATAAAAAATGCCTCAAGAATTAAAAAGAAAATCATAAAACGTCAGGACACACAAACCACTTCACCTACTGTTTCATCCACTTTTTCACGTTTACACTTTAGATAACAAAAAAGATACAGGAACAAAACGTTAGAAAATACTAGGCATTCGTCACTACTGACAATATTGCCTTCAATGACCTCCCTCCTCTCCTCCTCCCCCCAGCAAACGTGTGCTTTTTTGCGCTCATACTTTTCAAATAGCGCTTTTTTAAAAAATGACATTCACACAATAACTATCCAAGCAAGAGAAGTCAAATAAGATTACAATAATGATTATTATAATAGCGATACAATTATAACAACAATCACCATCACCATGAGACAACAATATAACAAATGATCCCCATCACCATGAGACAATAACATAACGATGATAACAGAAAAGCATTGGAAAGGGTGGGGGTGGGGGAGGAGTATCAAGGGGGAAGGGGAAATACACCTTCAATCAATAGAGAAATAATAATTTAAAAAAACAAACAAACAATTATTCAAACAAGTAGAACCCTATATGATAAGAATCAAACCCATAATCAATGGACTATCAAAACTAAAACAAATCACTACAAAAAAACAATATAAAAACAGTATCGCTTATATAGTACTAATAATCTCATCTCTAACTGCAATAAAAACAACATCCACGATAAAATCTATTGAATTAGACAAGACAAAGGGCATGAGGAGAGGAGAGGAAAAGGAGAGGAGAGGAGAGAGAGGAAAGGAGAGAGAGAGAGAGAGAGAGAGAGAGAGAGAGAGAGAGAGGAGAGAGAGATGAGAGAGAGAGAGAGAGAGAGAGAGAGAGAGGAGAGTGAGAGAGAGAGAGAGAGAGAGAGAGAGAGAGAGAGAGAGAGAGGAGAGAGAGAAGGACACACTATCAGCTATCAGGTCTACCATAAAAAGATTTTTTTTTAAAATTTCCTCCTTTCCACCTGTTTCAACATTGCAGATTATTTACTAGCTTGCATAGATTCTCTTACTTCTTTGCATAATTAGTGTGCCTCTTTCCTGCCTCCCCCTCCCAGTATAAGCAATTTTAAATTAAAATGAAAAACAGGAAATGAAAAACATGACACACACACACAATCACACACAAAACAACACTTCAAAAAAAACATTCAACACTGTTTCTCCCCTTGACCCTTCACAGCTCACATTATTCATTTAACTGGTTCTTTAGATAAAATGCACACACGCACACACACACACACACACACACACACACACACACACACACACACACACACACACACACACACACACACACACACACCACACTCAGAGGCATACTCAGAACATCTGGTGTATATGTTAAAACCCATTCCGCCTTTCGGAAGAGTAGGCCATTGAGTACTTGTAGTAACATTGTTCGGATGACAAAAAAAAACAAACAAAAAAACACAACTGCATGCCTTCAGAGACTGAAAGTAAAATGCGTGTTTATTTTATTATCCCCGAAATATCAGAACTTGAATGTGCGTGTGCACATGATTTGGCATTTGAATTTCCAAGCTGGCAAAGGGAGCAGCACAGTCCATACATGCCACACCACATCGACCACATTATAGCTGCTTTACCAACTACATAACTCACACCACTAGTGATTGCTCCCAAAAATACAGTGTATTTCCGTGATATCCATACCACCGGCCATAGCTAGGACGGCTCATCCACGAAAGATGGCTGGCGTGTGGAGGAGACAGGTGTGCCTTCACACAGGAACTTCAGTTTACAGTCTCCTCCTCTGCAAGGGAATGGAGTCAGCATGTAGGCTCTTAGGTTTACTCGGGGAAAAATCCACCAACCTGTCTATATATTATTTATCTGTAGATCTTTGATTTCGAGGATTATAAGTAAGCACTTATGAGCTTTCTTCTTTTATCGTACAGTTCCCTTGTGGTTGTATATTGTGCCATCCGATCCCATACACTCTTCTGAAAAGAGGAACGGGTTTTAACGTGTGCGCAAGATGCTCTGCTTTGGGTCGCCCACAGGACCTCGGTTTGTAGTCTCATCTGAATGACTTCACACGACGGGACGGGATAGCCTAGTGGTTAGAACATTGCACTCGCGCAATCTGACGACCCGGGTTCGATTCCCGTTCAAGGGGATATTTTCCCCTGGAATTAACATCAGTGCAGACTCCACTCTCCCCAAAAGTCCTTCAGATGAGACTATAAACCGAGGGGCGCGCATGCAGAACATCTTGCGCACACGTTAAATCCTGTTCCGCTTTTATAAAGAGTAGGCCATTGTGTGCCGGTGGGAACAGAAGACAAAATTTACAAAACCGCATACACACGGGGACTGGATGTAAGAAACACACACGTGCTTATTATATTATCCTCGATATTAAAGAATAAAAATAAAATAAAAACAACTTCCTGGGTGATGGAGTCAGTACTGGTGTTGACTCCAGCTAACTGGACCGCTCGGCCGCATTTCAGCATTTCGTTTCAAACCCGCGCCCTTCTGATGATGACCGTGATGTTCTAACCATTTAACTGTTCCCACATGTGTGTTTGGTTTGCTTTACTTTTGTTTTGCATTTTCATAGAATGAGGAAGGAGTACTAACTCTGGTTTCTTTGGTCGTGTTTTTGTTTCCCTTTTCCTTTCTATGTCTTTCCTTGTAGTTACTTTCTAGTTGTTCTTCCTTTTAGGGAGATATATGTTATAACAATTTCCAGTGTTTCAACAATAACCTATTTTTGTTAGCTGAAAGGGAAAGCCCAACTCTTCTTGGAGCAAACCGAAATAGCCGAAGCGTTGTTGTATCTGGGCCGCTGAGCAGAGGTTAAAGGAATCTCTGAAGAGAAGGTGTCTTCCAGGTAACGTCTTTGATGATGGAGACTTAGAACGAACCACTGGGGAACAATGAAATGGAAAACAACACAGTTCCCAATGAATGTCAAAGTCCTTCGGATGAGACTATAAACCGAGGCCCCGTGTGCAAACGCACGCAGAACATCTTGCGCACACGTTAAATCCTGTTCCGCTTTTCGAAAGAGAAGGCCATCGTGTGCCGGTGGGAACAGATGACAAAATTTACAAAACCGCATACACACGGGGACTGGATGTAAAAAAAAGCATATGAGCGCTTCCATTATCCTCGATATAAAAGAATAAATAAAAATAAATAAATAAATGAAGGAATATGGATATAGCCTTTACGCCGTAGCACACGCACAGTCTGTCTGCTACATAAATAAGTAACGATTGTTGTCTTGTGTTGTGCTGCATTAAAAAAAAAGTAATGTATTATGTCTGTTCCATCTATTTAAACATAGTCTGGAATATAACACGCATTTTAAAAGAAAAAATTGGATTACTTGCTGATTACCAGTGTTGAACAGGAACACCATGTTGTGCAGGAATTGCTCATAGCTATTCATGCAGAACGCTGATAAAACAACAATGTGTGTGTTGCAACCAGTGTAAAATTATACGATTTTCTTTCTGTTCCTCGGCTAGAGCTCCAAGATTCACCAATGGGGAGATTTTTGCGTATCCATCCGTTTTCCCCAACCATCTAGGTAACCGTATATCCACTTCGGGGATGGTGTCTATGCACATTACCTGTGTGTGTGTGTGTTTGAAATGTTGGCATCTGTTCCTACCGGCACAAAATGTCCTACTCTTACGAACGGCGGAATGGGTTTTTATTGTGTGCGTAATATGTTCTGCGTGCATTAGCACACGAGGCCCGGTTTTATAGTCTCATCTGAAGGACTTTGACATTCAGTTAGGTTTTTTTCCTCCGTGAAACTAGGAAGAAAGGGCAAGGCTGGAATCGAGCCCAGAACCTCTGGGTTTACTTGTTAGGCAGGTAAACGTCTTAACCGTCGTGCTACATTTCTTTACAACCAGTGTATATCATACTGTGCCTGTAGTGACATGTTGGTTTGCCTGGTTTTGTTTGTTTGCTTGTTTTCTTGCTGCTTTTGTTGTTTCCTTGCTGTTGCGTTCACTGTCCCCTCCCTACCCCACCTCTTTTTCTACAATGCCAACCCTTTTCTTTCACCCCTTCCCGTCCGTGTTTTTCTGTGAGAACTTTCTTCTCCTTAGTTGCGTTTTGCTTGCGTATACATGCGAAGTATTTGTTCCTGGTTGTTTTCCTCCTTTTTTTAACATTTCCATATAAAAATAATCACGCCTTTTGATGTATAATGATGTACAATCTGCTGACTCTGAAGAAAGTTGTTTGAAAAAATCCCAAATTGTCTCTAATTTGCTGGATCCAGTCGCTCTGATCTTATTGGTGACCTCAGTTTTGGATTCCATACACTTAATTGCCTGCGGTGAGTTTGTGTGCAAGCTTTTTGTGTTGTTAGGGATTCACGGGACAAGGTCATTGAAGGGGTGGAAGGGCAGGGAGGATGTTGGGGTGGTCACCACCCCGGGTGGATGTCTCGCTCAGTCTGGCTCCACAGCTAAGCTGCTGCTGTTGTCGCCAGTAAGGAGCGATGTAGGTGGTGTTCAGCGTATGCTGACTCAGAACAGGCAGCACTGAACACGACCTAAGTCACTCAACAGAAGTGCAGGGCCCTTCTGGCTGGTGACCACATGGTGGCCTGACATTGATGGGATCGCTGTGGACTCCTGACCATAAGGGTACAACATAATGACTCTGGGTGTGACTGAGGTGGGGAGATGGAAATGAGCATTCGTGGAAACAGCAGTGCGAGATTGTCACAGAAGACGAGGCAGTAAAAAAAAAAGTGAGAAGGGAGTAAATAGAAAATTAGAAGCAAAGAGAGAGAGAGAGAGGAGAGAGAGAGAGAGAGAGAGAGAGAGAGAGAGAGAGAGAGAGAGAGAGAGAGAGAGAGAGAGAGAGAGGGGGATAGAGAGAGAGGGGGGAGAGAGAGGGAGAGAGAGAGGAGAGAGGAAGAGAGAGAGAGAGAGAGAGAGAGAGAGAGAGAGAGAGAGAGAGAGAGAGAGAGAGAGAGAGAGAGAGAAGAGAGACACACACACACACACACACATAGATAGAGATAAGTGCAAAGAAAAAAAAGACATTTTAGAAACAAAACCCAATAGACACGTCTCCTCCACCTTTCCTTTTTGAGGCGTGTTGACCGACTCCAGCAGTGCTTGCAGCCAATGTCTGGACACCTCATGTCCAGCATGTTTCTTCCCCCCCCCCCCCCCCCACCGCTCTGTCCCCATCCAGCATCTCCTTCTGATCCTGCATTGCCAGTCAACACAACAGGAAGTGACGCAGGAACAGGAAGTGAGGTGTAGACAGAGTGTGCGCACAGTACAGCCACGCACATCAAAGCACGAGCAATGTGAGGACATCACAGCAGTGTTGGACACTGCAGGATACAGCATCAGCCTCACGCTTTGCTAATGTGGAAAATTGAAGATGTTTGAAACAGGGGTTTTGTTTTTCTATGTTGGTGTCATATCAGTCCACCTCACTGCCCTTTCCTGGACATTTTACTTGAACTGTATGATTTGACGAAAAGTGGCATGTTTTACAAGTCTGTTCATCAACTTCATTGACTGACTTCTTATTGCTGCCTGCTCTTATCTGCCAGTTTATGTCAGATATAAAGTTAGCTTTTCTATTTTGAAGAAGATAATTAATAAGACCATCATTTAGGTACACTGGTTTTTTCCCATAGTTTTTATTTTTATTTTTGAAGATAATGGAATAAGCAATCGTGCCTTTTTTGTACATATAGTCCACGGGTGTATGCAGTTTTGTACATTTGTTATTCATCTCCATCAGCACAAATGGCCTACTCTTCCCCCCCAAAAGGATATGGTTTTAATTTGTTTGCAAGATGTTCTGCGCGCGCTTGCACACATGACCTCTGTTTATAGTCTTATCCGAAGGACTTTTGCTTAAGATAGAAGGACAGAAAAATCTGTAGTACTTGGAATAAACCAGACATGTACTATCCAGTTACAGGGTAATACATCCCAAACCGTTACCACGAAATCATTGCAAAGTCAGTGGTGACTGTGATAATGGTCTTAACAGGTCTACATCTAGACCAGCACATCAGAAAGTAGCCATGATTATGTTGGTGGAGAGCTTGGTGTCTGTCTGTCTGTCTCTCTCACACACATCACAGACAGGGGAAGTGACTGTTGACAGTGTGAACACACACACACCACAGACAGGGGAAGCGACTGTTGACAGTGTGAACACACACACACACACCACAGACAGGGGAAGTGACTGTTGACAGTGTGAACACATACACACACACCACAGACAGGGGAAGCGACTGTTGACAGTGTGAACACACACACACCACAGACATGGGAAGTGATTGTTGACAGTGTGAACACACACACACGCCACAGACAGGGGGAGTGATTGTTGACACAGTGTGAACACACACCACAGACAGGGGAAGCGACTGTTGACAGTGTGAACACACACACACACACCACAGACAGGGGAAGTGACTGTTGACAGTGTGAACACACACATCACAGACAGGGGAAGCGACTGTTGACAGTGTGAACACACACACCACAGACAGGGGAAGTGACTGTTGACAGTGTGAACACACACACCACAGACAGGGGAAGCGACTGTTGACAGTGTGAACACACACCACAGACAGGGGAAGCGACTGTTGACAGTGTGAACACACACACACACACCACAGACAGGGGAAGTGACTGTTGACAGTGTGAACACACACATCACAGACAGGGGAAGTAACTGTTGACAGTGTGAACACACACACCACAGACAGGGGAAGTGACTGTTGACAGTGTGAACACACACACACACCACAGACAGGGGAAGCGACTGTTGACAGTGTGAACACACACACACCACAGACAGGGGAAGTGACTGTTGACAGTGTGAACACACACACACAAACCACAGACAGGGGAAGCGACTGTTGACAGTGTGAACACACACACACACCACAGACAGGGGAAGCGACTGTTGACAGTATGAACACACACACCACAGACAGGGGAAGCGACTGTTGAAAGTGTGAACACACACACACCACAGACAGGGAAAGTGACTGTTGACAGTGTGAACACACAACACACACATCACAGACAGGGGAAGTGCTGTTGACAGTGTGAACACACACACCACCACAGACAGGGGAAGTGACTGTTGACAGTGTGAACACACACAACACCACAGACAAGGGGAAGCGACTGTTGACAGTGTGAACACACACATCACAGACAGGGGAAGCGACTGTTGACAGTGTGAACACACACACACCACAGACAGGGGAAGCGACTGTTGACAGTGTGAACACACACACACATCACAGACAGGGGAAGCGACTGTTGACAGTGTGAACACACACACCACAGACAGGGGAGGTGACTGTTGACAGTGTGAACACACACACACACCACAGACAGGGGAAGCGACTGTTGACAGTGTGAACACACACACACCACGCACAGGGGAAGCGACTGTTGACAGTGTGAACACACACACACACACCACAGACAGGGGAAGTGACTGTTGACAGTGTGAACACACACACATCACAGACAGGGGAAGCGACTGTTGACAGTGTGAACACGCACACACCACAGACAGGGGAAGTGACTGTTGACAGTGTGAACACACACACCACAGACAGGGGGAATGACTGTTGACAGTGTGAACACACACACACACACCACAGACAGGGAAGCGACTGTTGACAGTGTGAACACACACACCACAGACAGGGGAAGTGACTGTTGACAGTGTGAACACACACACCACAGACAGGGGAAGTGACTGTTGACAGTGTGAACACACACACACCACAGACAGGGGCAGTGACTGTTGACAGTGTGATCACACACACACCAGAGACAGGGGAAGTGACTGTTGACAGTGTGAACACACACACACCAGAGACAGGGGAAGTGACTGTTGACAGTGTGAACACACACACACCACAGACAGGGGAAGTGACTGTTGACAGTGTGAACACACACACACACCACAGACAGGGGAAGCGACTGTTGACAGTGTGAACACGCACACACCACAGACAGGGGAAGTGACTGTTGACAGTGTGAACACGCACACACCACAGACAGGGGAAGTGACTGTTGACAGTGTGAACACACACACACCACAGACAGGGGAAGTGACTGTTGACAGTGTGAACACACACACACACCACAGACAGGGGAAGCGACTGTTGACAGTGTGAACACACACCACAGACAGGGGAAGCGACTGTTGACAGTGTGAACACACACACACGCCACAGACAGGGGAAGTGACTGTTGACAGTGTGAACACACACACACATCACAGACAGGGGAAGCGACTGTTGACAGTGTGAACACACACACACATACCACAGACAGGGGAAGCGACTGTTGACACAGTGTGAACACACACCACAGACAGGGGAAGCGACTGTTGACAGTGTGAACACACACCACAGACAGGGGAAGCGACTGTTGACACAGTGTGAACACACACACCACAGACAGGGGAAGCGACTGTTGACACAGTGTGAACACACACACCACAGACAGGAGTGAACACACACACAGACAGGTCCCGTCTAATATCACAACTGTGAAAAGACGTTAAATGAATTTGAACACAGACAGGGGAAGCGACTGTTGACAGTGTGAACGCACACCACAGACAGGGAAAGTGACTGTTGACAGTGTGAACACACACACACCACAGACAGGGAAAGTGACTGTTGACAGTGTGAACACACACACACCACAGACAGGGGAAGCGACTGTTGACACTGTGAACACACACACACCACAGACAGGGGAAGTGACTGTTGACAGTGTGAACACACACACACACACCACAGACAGGGGAAGCGACTGTTGACAGTGTGAACACACACACACACACCACAGACAGGGGAAGCGACTGTTGACAGTATGAACACACACACACACACCACAGACAGGGGAAGCGACTGTTGAAAGTGTGAACACACACACACCACAGACAGGGAAAGTGACTGTTGACAGTGTGAACACACACACACACACATCACAGACAGGGGAAGTGTCTGTTGACAGTGTGAACACACACACACACCACAGACAGGGGAAGCGACTGTTGACAGTGTGAACACACACACACCACAGACAGGGGAAGCGACTGTTGACAGTGTGAACACACACATCACAGACAGGGGAAGCGACTGTTGACAGTGTGAACACACACACACCACAGACAGGGGAAGCGACTGTTGACAGTGTGAACACACACACACATCACAGACAGGGGAAGCGACTGTTGACAGTGTGAACACACACACCACAGACAGGGGAGGTGACTGTTGACAGTGTGAACACACACACCACAGACAGGGGAAGCGACTGTTGACAGTGTGAACACACACACACCACGCACAGGGGAAGCGACTGTTGACAGTGTGAACACACACACACACACACACCACAGACAGGGGAAGTGACTGTTGACAGTGTGAACACACACACACACATCACAGACAGGGGAAGCGACTGTTGACAGTGTGAACACGCACACACCACAGACAGGGGAAGTGACTGTTGACAGTGTGAACACACACACCACAGACAGGGGAAGTGACTGTTGACACTGTGAACACACACACACACACCACAGACAGGGGAAGCGACTGTTGACAGTGTGAACACACACACCACAGACAGGGGAAGTGACTGTTGACAGTGTGAACACACACACCACACACAGGGGAAGTGACTGTTGACAGTGTGAACACACACACACCACAGACAGGGGAAGTGACTGTTGACAGTGTGATCACACACACACCAGAGACAGGGGAAGTGACTGTTGACAATGTGAACACACACACACCAGAGACAGGGGAAGTGACTGTTGACAGTGTGAACACACACACACCACAGACAGGGGAAGTGACTGTTGACAGTGTGAACACACACACACACCACAGACAGGGGAAGCGACTGTTGACAGTGTGAACACGCACACACCACAGACAGGGGAAGTGACTGTTGACAGTGTGAACACGCACACACCACAGACAGGGGAAGTGACTGTTGACAGTGTGAACACACACACACCACAGACAGGGGAAGTGACTGTTGACAGTGTGAACACACACACACACCACAGACAGGGGAAGCGACTGTTGACAGTGTGAACACACACACACCACAGACAGGGGAAGCGACTGTTGACAGTGTGAACACACACACACGCCACAGACAGGGGAAGTGACTGTTGACAGTGTGAACACACACACACATCACAGACAGGGGAAGCGACTGTTGACAGTGTGAACACACACACACATACCACAGACAGGGGAAGCGACTGTTGACACAGTGTGAACACACACCACAGACAGAGGAAGCGACTGTTGACAGTGTGAACACACACCACAGACAGGGGAAGCGACTGTTGACACAGTGTGAACACACACACCACAGACAGGGGAAGCGACTGTTGACACAGTGTGAACACACACACCACAGACAGGAGTGAACACACACACAGACAGGTCCCGTCTAATATCACAACTGTGAAAAGACGTTAAATGAATTTGAACACAGACAGGGGAAGCGACTGTTGACAGTGTGAACGCACACCACAGACAGGGAAAGTGACTGTTGACAGTGTGAACACACACACACCACAGACAGGGGAAGCGACTGTTGACACAGTGTGAACACACACACACCACAGACAGGGGAAGCGACTGTTGACACAGTGTGAACACACACACCACAGACAGGGGAAGCGACTGTTGACAGTGTGAACACACACACCACAGACAGGGAAAGTGACTGTTGACACAGTGTGAACACACACACACACCACAGACAGGGAAAGTGACTGTTGACACAGTGTGAACACACACCACAGACAGGGGAAGCGACTGTTGACAGTGTGAACACACACACATCACAGACAAGGGAAGTGACTGTTGACACAGTGTGAACACACACACCACAGACAGGGGAAGCGACTGTTGACAGTGTGAACACACACACACCACAGACAGGGGAAGCGACTGTTGACACAGTGTGAACACACACCACAGACAGGGGAAGCGACTGTTGACACAGTGTGAACACACACCACAGACAGGGGAAGTGACTGTTGACAGTGTGAACACACACCACAGACAGGGGAAGTGATTGTTGACACAGTGTGAACACACACACACACCACAGACAGGGGAAGTGACTGTTGACAGTGTGAACACACACACACCACAGACAGGGGAAGCGATTGTTGACACAGTGTGAACACACACCACAGACAGGGGAAGCGACTGTTGACACAGTGTGAACACACACCACAGACAGGGGAAGCGACTGTTGACAGTGTGAACACACACACACCACAGACAGGGGAAGCGACTGTTGACAGTGTGAACACACACACACCACAGACAGGGGAAGCGACTGTTGACAGTGTGAACACACACACATCACAGACAGGGGAAGTGACTGTTGACAGTGTGAACACACACACACACACATACACTTACATCAAAGCGCGAGCAACCCATAACACTGGAGGTGCCATTAAACTGTCGCGTTTGTCTGAAGAGATCAGAGACTGAAACTCTTTTAGGTTAGGAATGTCCGTTTTTTGGTTTGCCTTTTTTTCTTCTTTGTCTGTCGCTTAGACACCAACCGTTGCTGTCTGTCATATAAGCGACAATGCGTTGCGCTGTCGTTAAGAGCCTGACAAATCAGGCCCAGCGCATCCGACTTCGGCGTATTTTTTTAAAAGTTACAGTTTTGTTTCGTAATGAAAATTTCATTCTTTTTTATAAGTTGTGCTTGTTTATTTTGTCTTGAAGACCTGTGTATAGTTGTTTGTACCACTTGATTTTGATTATAGATATAAGACACAGGCACATTTGTGACCCTACAGTACTAGATGAGTAGCATTGCACCTTACCCCGTTTTCTGCTAGGAGCCATTTTAGGCAGCTGGGGGTCAAGTTGTCGATTTTGATCGATTATACAACTACATTCTTTTACTTTGTACTGACGTATTAAGGTGCAATTTTGTTTCCTGTTGCTTTAAAAATGCTTTTAAAAACACCCAAGCCCTTATTCTGACCAACTAATATTATGCAAAGCTTGTCAGTTTCTCATGTTGTCACTTTTAGCAGTCTATCATTTCATTTTGTAATAACTGTTCATAGAATAGACAGAGAGATAGAATCAAGATGCCAGAAAGCAAACGCAGTCAGTTACCAACTCGCCCCCCTTCTAAAACATTCCAGCATCCCAATGAGCACCAAGACAAAACTCATCAACGCCATCTTCGTTCCAACACTCACATACCAGTGTCAGACATGGGCCCTAACAAAAGCCTTAGAGAGAAAATTGGTCACATGTGAAATGCGCTGCCTGAGAAAAGCTGTCAACAAGACCAGACGCGACAAGATCAAGAACGAGGTGATCAGAGACATGGTTGGACTAACACCAATTCTCTACCATATCGAACAACAAAGGATCAGGTAGTTTGGGCACCTCACTAGAATGCCGCCCAACCAACCAGCCCTACGGACATACACCACCAAACACAATGGCTGGAAAGCCAGAGGTAGACCAAGGAGACGATGGAGCGACTCCGTGGCTGACACCCTGCAAGCCCATGACCTGTCACTACATCAAGCCTCCCGCCTAGCTGCAGACAGACGTCTGTGTCTCCCCGCGACGCCGAAAGGCACCAGAGGCAGATGAAAGAAAGAAAGAAAGAAAGTTCATAGAATCGTCCGATTTTCAATCTGGTTTAAATTTTAAATTTTTTTTTATTGAATAGCCATTTTATTGCAGATTGCTAACATGTTAACAACTAAAAACTGACCTGCCGTGCAATGCAACCGTGTAACGTCACATTTTTATTGAAAAGGAAACAAACAGGCAAGCGAAAAAAAAACCCACCCACCAACCAACTAACTAAACAAAGTAAACCCAATTGTAAGCAAACTCAAACCAACAGTCCAACTGACAGAGATTCTGGAAAGAAAGAGAACAATACCAACTGCTGGGTTCTGTGGCTAGCGTAGAAGACTCTCAGAGAGAATGGCCCCGAGCCTGTAGGAAGATTGATCGTACTGGTGTTTTCCAACCTTTGGTCAGCTCTTACCTTGAGCTGTGCACTGCCTTGCGCTCATGAAACACAGATTATACAGTCGCCTGCCATGGACCCAATGACTACAAAACAGAGGGTAGCGTTGAGGAAGTAACTCTTAACTTGTCTGTGTCTCTCATGCTCATTTGGGGCCAGAATGATTCGGACAGAAAGTGAGGAGTACGGTTCTGCCAAATGGCCCCCAGATCTGACTGGAATTGCAGCACATCGTTATTACCATCAGGATTATTCTCCTTGCAGTAAAGATAAACGTTCCAACTTCAGTTATCCGTTGACTACCGAACTTCATTTACCATTTTTTTTTTTTTGGTGACAAGTCTAGCCAGAATCCTCAGACGCTGTGAATTCATGAAATCGTTGTTTAAAGGAGAATTCTCCCGTGGGGATACCAGGGAACTGTCAGTATATGAAGCATGTCCACCTTCTGGGAATTCTGTGCTGAAAATGTCCTATCTTTATCTTTATTTCTGCCCTGTGCCTTTTTCTGCCACCTCCTTCTCGTCTTTTATCTGCCATCATGGTCCGTTCTCCTGCCTGTTTCTCCAGAAAGACTACAAATCTTACAGTTCTCTCCCACCATGCCGAAGTCGGATGCTCTGGGCCTGACTTGTCAAGCGCTGAAATTAACGGTAGTGCAACACACTTTCGCTCATATGACAGACAACAAAAGGTTCTCTCTGAGCGTTCGACGCAGAAGAAGAAGAAAACGTTGGCTGGCACTAAAGATTGGGCATCTTCCTTTCTCTGGCTCTGCAGCTGGCTGAGCTGTTATCGCTCTTAAGACGCTGAGCAAGTGGTGTCCTGCACATGGTGCATTGTAACAGACGTCGCCACACTTCAGCAAAATGCCCTAGGATCAATGTTGGGCCTTTACAGCTGCCAGATTTTGATGATGGTTTATGAACTTAATATGGACTAGGATGGAATAAACGTAGAGTTGGTCAGAACAGAATAGCATGGCATTTGTCAGGGGATCCGGAGTTGTCGTCTGAGCATTCGGCGAAGAAAATCAGAATACATGGTGTGGGTGTAGTGATATTGTGACATAATAACAGAGTAGGTAGCACCAACAGCAATAAAAACATCCCCTAAACAGAACCAATACATGTAACAAAGAGCAAGAGAAGTAGCAGCAATAATAACAACAACAAAGCAACAAGAAACGAAAACATGATTTACTCCATTATGGAATAAACATTTCGTTTGATAGGTTGATACAATTCCACAACGCATGTAAACAACAACAACAAAAGAGAGTGTGTTTAATCCCCCACTACACAACCTGCATATAAAACTACCCATGTTAAAAAAAAAGTAAAGTTAGGGGAAAACGTATGAAAACAAATTCTACACATCAGAGAGAAGAGAGAGAGAGAGAGAGATGAGAGAAGAGAGGAGGAGAGAGAGAAGAGAGAGAGAGGAGAGAGAAAGAAAGAAGTAGAGGAAGGGAGTAGGGAACAAAAGAAAGAAGAGAGTAAAGAAAGAGAGAGACAGAAAGGGAAGATAAAGAAAGAGAAGAGGAGAGAGGAGAGAGATGAGAGAGAGAAGACGAGAGAGGAGAGAGAGAGAGAGAGAGAGCGCAAGGGAGAGATGAGCAAGAGAGAGAGAGAGAGAGAGAGAGAGAGAGAGAGAGAGGAGAGAGAGAGAGAGAGAGAGAGAGAGAGAGAGAGAGAGAGGAGAAAGAGAGAGAGAAGAGAGAGAGAGAGAGAGAGAGAGAGGAGAGAGAGAGAGAGAAGAGAGAGAGAGAGAAAGAAGAGAGAGAGTGAGAAGGGAGAAAAAAGAGAGTAGAGAGAGAGAAGAGAGAGAGGAGAGAAAAGAGAGCACAGAGAGAGAGAGACAGAGAGAGAGAGAGAAAGAAGAGAAAAGAAGGGGGAGGGGGGGGGGAGATAGAAAGCAAGAGAGAGAGAGAGAAGAAGAAAGAAGAAAGAAAGAAGTAGTAAACAAACTCACACACACTCTCCACAGCCAGTTGCAGACGAGGTAAAGGCCAGACCTGACCCTATAGCTCTGCTACACTGGTCTACACTTGCACTGCGCGCTTTGTGTGCGTTGATGTGCACGTGTCTATCAAAGAAGCTGGGCGTCTGGCCTGTTGCCTGTGATCGTCACTTCAGTGTGCACTTGATCGGGAAGGAGGGGGAGGGGTAGAGGGAGAGGTGGGAGTGGCAAGATAAACAAGGGAGCGGCAGTGGGGTTGGTAGTGTCGGGGGAAGGGGGGGGGGGGGGGGGGGGGGAGGGGGGGGGGGGGGGAGGGGTATGGTTCGGCTATCTGTTGTTATTGTTGGTTTGTGTAATAGTAAGCGACATGTTTTGTTCGCTTCTCTGTCTCTGTCTCGGGAGACGTGTGTGTGTGTGTTGTGTGTGTGTGTGTGTGTGTGTGTGTTGTGTGTGTGTGTCTTGCAGACGTGTGTATGTGTGTGTGTGTGTGTGTTTGTATGCCTCTCTCTCTCGTAGAGCTATGTATATATGTGGGTGCGTGCTTGCACATGTGTGTGTGTCTCTCTCTTGCATCTGTCTGTTTGTCTGGCAAAGCATAGGTAAAGGTCTGCCTGAAACCGCGATATTGTTTCGTACTATTCTATGTGATAATGTTTACCTGTTTTTTTTTTAAAATTATTTTTAGCGATGTGAAATTTTGATATCGATTTGTTACTATTTTATGATACAGTTTACTTGTTTTTGTTTAGCTATGTGAAACTCTGATATCTGATCTGATACTATTTTATGTGATAATGTTTACTTGTTTTTGTTTTTTTTTAGCTATGTGAAACTCTGATATCTGATCTGATACTATTTTATGTGATGATGTTTACTTGCTTTTGGGTTTTTTTTCCAGTTATATGAAAAACTAATATCTGATCTGATACTATTTTATGTGATAATGTTTACTTGCTTTTGGCTTTTTCCAAGCTGTATGAAAAACTAATATCTGATCTGATACTATTTTATGTGATAATGTTAACTGCTTTTGTTTTTTTTCAGTTACATGAAAAACTAATATCTGATCTGATACTATTTTATGTGATAATGTTTACTTGCTTTTGGTTTTTACAGCTGTATGAAAAACGAATATCTGATCTTATACTATTTTATGTGATAATGTTTACTTGCTTTTGGTTTTTTCCCCAGCTATTTGAAAAACTAATATCTGATCTGATACTATTTTATGTGATAATGTTTACTTGTTTTGGGTTGTTGTTTTTTTAGCTATGTGAAAAACTAATATCTGATCTGATACTATTTTATGTGATAAAGTTTACTTGCTGATTTTTATTTTAGCTATGCTGGTAACCCATATAAACTTCTCGTGGCTTTTCAGATAAAGTAGTTGTACTGTATTGGATTGTGTTGTATTGTATTGTCTGTCTGTCTGTCTGTCTCACTGGGTACTTTGTCCGTCTGTCACGATAAAAAAATAGCGAAGGAATGAATGACAAAAAAAAAGAATAAATAAACGAATAAAATAATGAAGATACCTATACTATGAACAAAACGAAAAAAAGAAGCATGTCAACATCTACTCACTCCCTTGAAAAGATGTGTGTGTTTATGTGTGTGTGTGTGTGTGTGTGTGTGTGTGTGTGTGTGTGTGTGTGTGTGTGTGTGTGTGCATAGCTAAAATAAAAATCAAGTAAACATTATCACATAAAATAGTACACATCGATATCACAGTTTCAGGCACTCTGGTGAAAAGGTGATAGTAAACAAGCAAAATAGTTTGTGTTTGTGATCATGGCATGAGATACCTTTCAAATCAGAATTTTAAAAAAAATTCTCATTAAGTCGTATAATCAGAATAATGGCAATGTTGATGATTAGATCAGTGATTTGATACCAAGTTGCGTTTGTGATCATGGCATGACATACATTACTAATCAGAATTTTTTTCTACATAATTCTCACAAAGCAGAATTTTAATTTAATTTTTATTCTTTTATATCGAGGATAATGGAATAAGCACTCATGTGCTTTTTTACATCCAGTCCCCGTGTGTATGCGGTTTTGTAAATTTTGTCATCTGTATGTATGTATAGAGAGTCTGTATAATCAGAATAATGGGCAATGTTGATGATTTGACCAGTGATTTGATACCAAACTGTCCGGAAAGCAAGCAAACAAATGAAAACAAACAGATACAGAAGCGAAGGAGCCAAAGACAAGAGATGAGGAAGAGCGTGCTTCCAGTAGCGTTGGTCTGCGTTTCGTGTGGCAAATAGCGGCACCTTTCCCTAACCTTTCCAGTGCCATAAAGGTCTGTCCTCTGACATTATCTGTGTGTGTGTGTGTGTGTGTGTGTGTGTGTGTGTGTGTGTGTGTGTGTGTGGAGTGAGAGGAGAGAGAGAGAGAGAGAGAGAGAGAGAGAGAGACTGAGACAGACAGGAAGAGAGACAGACAGAGAGAGACAGAGAGAGAGATAGAGTCAGAGAGAGGTAGAGAAAGACAGAGAGAAACACAGAGAGAGAGAGAGAGAGAGAGAGAGAGAGAGAGAGAGAGAGAGAGAGAAGAGAGAGAGAGAGAGAGAGAGAGAGAGACAGCGAGAGATACACAGACAGAGAGAGAGGGACAGAGAGAGAGAGAGAGAGAGAGAGAGAGAGAGAGAGAGAGAGAGAGAGAGAGAGAGAGAGAGAGAGAGAGAGAGAGAGAGAGTGCCAGACAGACAGACAGAGAACACACACACTTTTCGCCGATGTACTGGTTTAATAATGACGTAGTTTATTTCAACTTGAAAATCAAAGCAAGAGATAGGGACACGAAAGATTCACTTGACTTCGAAAGTGTGATTTTGGTTTTGTGCTTTGTCCAGATCCAGGTAGGTTCGTAAACAGTATTTTCGAAGAGAAAACTCTTCTTAATAAGCCCTAACAAAAACCAGCCATCTAACCAAGCCAAACTATATTCTACACTGCCGTGACTGTATGTAAATGTGAAAGTATGTATTCATAGACTTCCCTATTTATATAATTCTATACACACAGAGATAGGTAGATAGATAGATTGATAGATAGCTAGCTAGACAGATAGATAAGATAAAAGGTAAAGGTGTGTCCCATAACCTATGTGGTCGTAGGGGAGCGAGGCGTCAGAGACCTCACTTCTCTAGGGCCAGCATATTGAGGGCGGCGCCCATCTCCTCTCCCTCGTTGCTTTACCTCCTCTGACCCTAAAGAGGGCAGGTACCCATTTACAGCTGGGTGGACCGGGGGACTGTACTGAAACCAAGGAGCGCAAACGGTCACCCATCCGACTGGTAACCACGCTCGATGCTGCTTAACCTTAGCTGGGGGAAAGCGAGTGCTCTGACCACTGAGCTATTCCGTCCCCTATAGATAAGATAGGGAGAAATATATATATATATATATATATATAATATATATATATATATATTATATATATATATATATATATATAAAGTGATAGAGAGAGATAGAGACATAGATTGATAGAAAGATTTATAGATACATCTATTGAAAGAGAGAGAGTGAGAGGTTTCGAATTTGAGAGAGAGAGAGAGAGAGAGAGAGAGAGAGAGAGAGAGAGAGGAGAGAGAGAGAGAGAGAGGAGAGAAGAGAGAGAGAGAGAGAGAGAAAGAGAGAGGAGAGAGAGAGAGAGAGAGAGAGAGAGAGAGCGAGAGAGAGAGAGAGAGAGAGAGAGAGAGAGAAGAGAGAGAGAGAGAGAAGAGAGGAGAGAGAGAGAGAGAGAGAGAGACGTGCGTTGAGCTTGAGATGGTGACGACAGTTTCACCCACAGCCATACTGGAGAGAGTAACTGGCACTAAAGTAGAGGGGGAACAGGGAAAGAACAGAACACTGACGGAAGCTTTCTCCAGACTGTGGCGGCAGGGGCAACAACACGGACCAGCATGTGCGCGCGCGCGCAGACAGACACACAGACACACACGAACACACTTGCATACACACACACACTTTCTCTTTCTGTGTATCCCTCTTCCTTTTTTTTCTTAGACACCCTTACCCACACCTACTCTCTCTCTCTCTCTCTCTCTCTCTCTCTCTCTCTACCACACACACTTGTACACACTCCCACCCACCTACACCCTTCAAACGCTTTCTCCACTACACCCCCCCAAGAAAACCCCACACACACCAGACCATCACCCTGACTACCACCATTACCCATTGACAAGAACCAGCCAACACAACAGCCATAACACACACACACACACCACAACACACACACTACACCACCCACACACACACACCACCCACCACACACACTACACCACCCACCCACACACCACAACACACACACACCACAACACACACACAAACTTCACACCCACACACACCCACGCATACTCCCCCTCACACACATACACCCACCCACACTACACCCCCCCCCCCCTCACACACACACACAAACACACTACACCACACAACAACCCCCCCCCCCCCTCACACACATACCACCCACCCCACACAACCCCCCCCCCCCCCCCCCCCCCGCCAAACACACACAACACACCCTATCACAACACACCACACAAACACCCTCCCCCCCCCGCCACACACACACACAACACCCCCCCTCCACACCACACAAACACCCCCCACCACACACACAAACACAAACCCCCCACCCCCCCCCCCCCCCACCACACGCACAACATCAAGGCGCGGAACACACAATCAGGGCAAACAAACGCTGCTGCTTGCTGGCTGCTGCCCCTTCCCCCCCCCCCCCCCCCCCCGGCATCTACTAGGATTCTCCTCACACAGGCGGCACAGTCAGATGCCGGAGCCTCAGGCGCGTGACCACCTCTTCCCACAAGCGTTCCAAGTCGATGCAGGCTCTGACCGAGACGTTGCCCAGCAGAACGGAGGCGCCCCACAGGAAGGCGCCGATGAGCAGCACGGTGAGCAGCACGGTGAGCAGCCCTCGCCACACCACCCACCCGTAGGCTCGCACCGTCTGGGGCAGCTGCCGGATCACGTCCAGCCTTTTGTCCAAGGCCTCCGCGCCTGAGCTGGCGTAGTCACTCAGTGACATTCTGCAAAAAACAACAAAAACAATCCACGCACACACAAAAAATAAACAACAAAATCACACCTCACGTGGAGTGTGGGGGTGGGGGTGGTTGGGGGGGTGGTTGGGGGGTGGGGGTGGGAGAGGGGAGGGGAGGGGATGAGAATTGGAATGAAAATGATGATGATGATGATGATGATATATCGTCGTCGTCATTGTCGTCGTCATCGTCATCGTCATCATCATCATCATCGTCGGGAGGGCTTTGGGTAGGAGGGAGAAGGAGTAGGGGGAGGGGATAAAAATCGGAATGATGATGATGATATATGTCATTATTATTATTATTATTAGTAGTAGTAGTGTAGTAGTAGTACTAGTAGTAGTAGTAGTAGTAGTAGTACAACACTACTACTATTAGTAGAAGAAGTAGTAGCAGTAGCAGCAGTATAAATTGCAGCCTCATTAAGATTATTCATAATCCGTTCGAGGGACGAGCATTTACTAATGACCGGGCATGATCCTGATGAACTAACCCCCACTACACAGTAAGCCTAGTGCACTTACACACACGCACACACACACACGCACACACATACACACACACTCACACACACACACATACTCACACACACATACTCACACACATACACACACTCACACACACGCACATACTCACACACATATACACACACTCACACACAACTCACACACACACACACACTCACACACACGCACACACTCACACACATACACACACGCGCACACACACACACACACACGCACATACACATACTCACACACATACACACGCACACACATATACACACACTCACACACACACATACTCACGCACACACACACACACGCACATACATACACTCTCACACACACACGCACACAACAACACACACACACAAACACACGCACGTACACACACACACACACACACGCACATACACACACTCTCACACACACGCACATACACACACTCTCACACACACACGCACAACCACACAAACACACACACACACAAAGAGCGCTAAATATGACTTACGGACCCCCACCTCACCATTTCGTGTAATAATCCTGTACAAGAACTAGCTCAGAAACACTCCAAGGTACCCTCCTAGTTGGCCACAGGATAGCTCAGTGGTCAGAGCACTCGCTTTCCCTAGGTCAAGGTTAAGCAGCACTGAGTGTGGTTACCAATTGGACGGGGTGACCATTTGCTCGCCTTGGCTTCAGTACAGTCCCCCAGTTCACCCAACTGTAATGGGTACCCGCCCTCTTTAGGGTCAGGGAAGGTAAAGCAGCAAGGGAGAGAAGATGGGCGCCGCCCTCGATATACTGGCCCCTGAAGAAGCTGAGGTCTCTGAGGCCTCGCTCCCCTACGACCTTGTAAGTTATGGAAAACACCTTTAACCTTTTATGCTGCACCTCCCAAGCGTAAGCTTAGTTCAGTTACACAATACGATATTTTATATCTGCTGCAAAAAAAAAGTGTTGATACATTCGTCTTGATTGTTTTGTCTTCATTTAAGGCAGTAGAAAGGTGTCTCTGATTGAGTGTTGCCAAGACTGTTTCAGTAGAGATGTCATTTTAGATCACCGTCTACTGTAATACCTCAAACATGACGGTCATGTACCTTTTCGCTTTCAGAGTGTTATCCGAACATAAAAACAGTGAAAGGGGAGCTGAGAAAGGTTTTCGACAGATGGTTCTTCTTCTTCTTTTTACTATTATTATTATTATTATTTAGTATATTATTATTATTATTATTATTACTATTATAACATCGTTGTTTATTTGGTTTTGGCAGGATGGGTTCCCATACAAATTGAAATTCATTGCCCTGATATCTTAGGGACATTTCGCCAGAAAAAAGGGGGAGTAATTTTGGCACTGTTTCCATGCTCTGAATTGTCTGCTAGCAGGTCAGTGACGACCTTTTCTTTTGACGTTTAAGCGATGCCACTGATGTTTGAGGGATTGTAGTTTAGGGTATGCGATTGATATTGAGGGTATGTGATTGATGTTCAGGGTATGTGACTGATATTGAGGCCATGTGATTGATGTTGAGGGCATGTGATTGATGTTGAGGGTATGTGATTGATATTGAGGGCATGTAATTGATGTTGATGGCATGTGATTGATGTTGAGGGTGTGCGAATGATGTTGAGGGTATGCCATTTAGGGTGTGATTGATATTTAGGGTATGTGGTTTAGGGTACGTGATTTAGGGTATGTGATTGATGTTGAAGGTGTGTGATTGATGTTGAGGGTATGTGATTAAAGTTGAGGGTATGCAATTTAGGGTATGTGATTGATGTTTAGGGTATGTGGTTTAGGGTACGTGATTTAAGGTATGTGATTGATGTTGAAGGTGTGCGATTGATGTTGAGGGAATGGGGTCTAGGGTATGTGATGTTGAGGGAATGTGGTTTAGGGTATGTGATTGATGTTAAGGGCATGTGATTGATGTTAAGGGTATGACATTTAGGGTATGTGCTTGATGTTGAGGGTATGTGCTTGATGTTGAGGGTATGTGCTTGATGTTGAGAGTTTGTGGTTTAGGGTATGTGAGTGATGTTAAGGGTATGAGATTGATGGTATGTGACTGATGTTGAGGATATGTGATGGATGTTGAGGGCATGTGATTGATGTTGGGGTATGTAATTTAGGGTATGTGATTGATGTTAAGGGTACGTGGTTTGGGGTATGTGATTAATGTTTGAGGGTATGTGATTGATGTTTAGGGTATGTGATTTGGGGTATGTGATTAATGTTTGAGGGTTATGTGATTGATATTTAGGGTATGTGATTGATGTTTAGGGGATGTGGTTTTGGAAATGTGATGTTTAGGGTATGTGATTGATGTTTAGGTATGTGATTGATGTTTAGGGGATGTGGTTTTGGAAATGTGATGCTGAGTGTATGTGATTGATGTTGAGGCTGTGTGACTGATGCTGAGGGTATGGGATTGATGTTGAGGCTGTGTGACTGATGCTGAGGTATGGGGTTGATGTTGAGGCTGTGTGACTGATGCTGAGGGTATGGGATTGATGTTGAGGTTGAGTGACTGATGCTGGGGGTATGGGATTGATGTTGATTGACTGATGCTGAGGTATGGGATTGATGTTGAGTGACTAATGCTGAGGGTATGGGATTGATGTTGAGTCTGTGTGACTGATGCTGAGGGTATGGGATTGATGTTGATGTTGAGTGACTGATGCTGAGGTATGGGATTGATGTTGAGGTTGTGTGACTGATGCTGAGGGTAAGGGGTTGATGCAGATGCAAACAAGAAGAGGGCTTGAGACAATACCTTTGGGAACTCCATACTGAACTGACTTTGTTGTCGAGACTTTGGGGTTGTAAAGTATATACTGTGTTTTTTTCTAAATCACTAATGAATAAGCTGTATCAACGGTATTGAACAGAATGACACTCTTTTCAGGAGAGAGAGAGAGAGAGAGAGAGAGAGAGAGAGAGAGAGAGAGAGAGAGAGAGAGAGAGAGAGAGAGAGAGAGAGAGAGAGAGCGAGAGAGAGAGAGAGCGAGCGAGAGCGCATTCTCACCGACGATGACCGACAGTATTGGCATCTTCCTGGGAAGAAGAGGTAGACGTGACACTCTGTTTCGCGGCCTCAGTGACTGGATCCCCCTGTGTCTCCTCAGGCGCGGCCTGGCCGCTAGCTGGCCTGGGCAGCCTGGAGAGCAGCGAGTGGAAGGCAACCACCAGCGCAGCTAGGAATCCGGGCAGGAGAGCCACCAAGCCCAAGCCTTGCAGCGCCGTAGCTCTGGAGAGGAGAGCGTTGAAACTCAAACCCTCGGACGCTCCCTGGTGCTCCGTGTCAGAACCTGTCCCAGAACTGCGCGCACCTACAGCTGTACTGTCAGGAGAGGTGGACTCACGACCCTTTTGAAGTGGTGTGAGATCCTCGTAGTGTTTCTGTCTTAAGTCTCCCACCGGCATGCTGGCCGACTGTCTAGGGCCTGCTCCTCGACTTCCAAACCACTGGGAGAAGGTGGAGAGCCTGTCCAGGGCCCCTGCACCGGGCAATGAGAGCTGCTTCGGTAAGAACTGAGATGGAGAAAAGTCGAAAGGTGAGCCACCTTGAGTGCTGGCAGAAGCTGCTTCAGATTTGTCACTCTGCGCATCCGGATTATGTCTTCTGCGATCTCTTCTACGCTCGGCTTTACTGATCCTAGCGGTGTGGTCGGGCAAGCTTTCGCTCATGTCTTCATCAGCTTTATCATCCGATTTAGTGACACTGGCAGTCCTACCAGACCAGGTCTTTTCACTTTTTTTCCTCTGGTGGCTGGTGTATTTATTGTCGCGAACATGACGTGCTGGTTTCGAAAGACATGGTATTTCCAACGCTCTAACACCAGGTGTTGCAAAGGTACAGGATGAACTGCACACACTGATTGTGTTCTTGAAATAAGAAGAGCCCGAAGAATGAGTATGAGATTTACTCTCTGGATTCTCTGACTTGTTGCTGGATGCCGAGTCTGTCTTCAGCTCCTTTGCATCACTTGTGACTGGCGGATCTTTGGGGGCCTCATCAAGGGCAGGCTCGGCATGGCTCTGCTGCTCTGTGGCTGGACTTTCAGCTAGGGCAGCTTCTACCGGCTCTGCAAAACACTGCTTCTTATCTTCGAGGGACTTGCGTTTGGTGGCCAGACTGTCGGCTGGGGCTTTTTCTGTCTGCTCTGCAACATTCTCCTTCTTAGCTTCCTGCGACTTGCCTTTGGTGACCGGACTGTCCCCTGGGGCTTTTTCTGTCTGCTCCGCAGGATTCTGTTTCTTCTTTTCTTGGCACGAGTGTTTGACGACTGGACTAGCAGCTGGGGCGTTTTCTGTCTGGCCTGCAGTGCGGTGCTTCTTGTCTTTACGAGACCTGTACTGGCTGCCTTTAGCCTTCTCAGGAGAGGGGGGCACCGCTCTGTCTCCTTCTTCACTCATTCGAATAATGGAGTGATCAGATTCTATCGTAGACTCTGTTATTGTGGAAGAACTTTTGGACAAGGAGTGTTGATAGACATATTTTGATGAGACTGTGTATGAAGGGTTGGATACTGTTCTGGTTTTTTGCATTTTGGTGACAGTCTGGTTTTCACCGGTACAAAAGTCCTTTGCCTCTTTCTGGCTATAATATGTGGAGTCATCTTCGACATCACAAGGTTTGATAGAGTCTGGACTTTTGACGATGGTAGCATTGTTGCCCTGGTTTATTCCTATGCTGAGCTTTGAATCAGACAAAGTGTTGGGGTCTTGTTTGTCTGCTGTGGTGATACTAGCCATCCTCTCTCTCTTATCTGGTTCTATTTGCCTTTCAGTGGAAGCAGATACACAATTGTGCTCCTTGTCATCTGACCGGTGGCTTTGATCTTTCTCAGTTGTTGATAACTTCATGTCAGGATGGTCTATCCTTTTTCCATCTTCTAGTTCTTGGGACATACTGTAATAATAGGAGGCGCTTCCCTTTGTAGAGGGGTTATACAGACGTTTTTCACACTCTTTAGTAACCGTCTTTTGTCCTGATCTCATAATTGTATGCTTGGTTTCACAACACAGTTCTGTGCATTTTTCAGATGGAAAGAGGAAATGCCTGTGGTCAGATGAATGGATTCTAGGCACCTCCACGCTGAAAAAGTATGCAGAAGGATTCTGCTCATTCGGAGTACTTATGACGGCACTGCTTGGCAGTCGATACTTAGTGTCTGTCGTTGCTGCGCTTCGGCGGGCACTTTTGCTATTTGCGACACTATCCCATCCTCTTTTACCACCCAAATGCCATGGCGGTATCGTCTTTTCATTATCTTTTAACTGGTGAATCAGTCTTTCACAAGACTCATTTGATTGCCTTAACGCGTACAGAGGGTCAAAAGCGTCTCTCGCAAGCTGACGTGAGAAAGGTGGAGATTTTTCAGACGTTGCCATGGCATGTTGAAACCGTTTCTTCCGACGGCAAGAGGGGGCATCTCTTTTACTGGAACGAGCAATGGAGTTCGTGCTTTGAGAAAGAGTAGAGGGACTTTTGAAGGATCTGAAGCTGTTCTCCAAAGCACTATTGAAACCTGCTGCCGTTTTTTGTCCTTCAGGCAAGCATCTTGAACTCTGCAGGAGGCTGTGAACTAGTTTTGGGGGTTTAGTTCTGTTTTGTTTTCCTGACGTGTACTTTGATCCCTTCATTGCAGAATGTCTGGCATCTGTCTCTTTCTGACCACTAGAGCCTCTGTCTGAGAAGTTGTCCATGTGCCTCCTTGATGGTACTGAAGATACATGGTGGGTCTTGTGTTTGGTTGCAGATCTCTGTTCTTGTGGGTACTTTTTAAGAGAAAACGTCTCTTTTGGTGATTCTGCAAGAAGTGCCTTTTGCTTCTTTATCATTTCTCTTGCTTTGTTTCCAACTGCTTCTTTGATCTGCACTCTGAATTTGGGTCTTTTGTCGGCATGGTGTCCTGCAAACAGTTTCAAGACATCCAGGTTCTTCATCACATGATTATGCAGCATCTCACCCCGTTTCCTAAGGCAGTCATAGTCCAAACACTTGCAATCATCAGGGTGAAAGTTAGACGAAGGATTGGGGGGTTTCTTACTGTTTCCGAATAAGGGCAAACTGGATGTTGACAGCTCTGGTCCCTTTGGTTTATTAGACCTTCTTTGGTGTCCTGAACTACTGACATCATGACCAGGTTCCGTGGATTTTCGGGATTTTTTATGATTGATTTCGCAAAGGTTGGGAGATGGACGTGGTCGGTGAGTAAAGCTGTACTCCAGCAAATAGCCATCGTCACTCTGGCTGACCTCTTCTGCAAGTTCTGACCTCGAACTGTCTGAACCTCGGCGTTTTCTGTGGCTGGGCAAACTGTTGTTGTTCAGTGTCAGCAGAGAGTGTGCTAGCTGTGTTTCAGACTGCTGACAACCGCTTCTTTGGTATACCACACGTCTGTCTGTGAAATCCCGATTGCCAGAGACCATGCTCTGACACACATAAGCAGTACTTAAGGAATTAAGGATGTGTGTCTTCTCTTCCTTGATCCAGCCCAAGTGGGACAGCTCACAAGAGACACCTTGTCTGCACTTGCCACTTGTCAGGTACTGGCTTGGTAGCAAGCTGTCAGGTGTCACATCCGTGTTGTCAGTGGTGTTGCCGACGGGCGGTATGACGAGGTCGTCCGCCACAAAACCACTGCTGTCTTCTAAAAGACTTTCCGTTGGAGCAGCATTCTTCATGCTTAACAAAAAGTAAGACTTATTTAAACTCAGCTGCAAGATGCCAGCCAGTCGAGTGGCGTGTGCACTGGAAGAGGTGAAAATTGTTCCAGATAATGAAGCTTGTGTGTGGACATAGTCATCGATGACAGGAGGGGGGCTGTTTGAATGCACCAATCCAGAGTCAGTGGAGATGAGGGTTTCCTCCTCGGGTATGGCCTCTTCTCTTGTTTTCCTTGCCGTATAATCGCTAGTGTCAGCATGTTCAAAATCCAAGATGTCGTGGCTGCTGGGGAACGGCATCACTATGCCCTGTCTCAGGGACTGCAGTGATGTCATTTCCTCGTCTTGGTGGTGGTTGTCATTCTGACAGACGGCAGGGGGTGATACGTCTTGCAATGACTGGCTACAAGCCACAGGACTTGGAATCAACCCATTGTTGTGGAACTCTAATCCAGAATAACTTGCTAATTCTCCCATATTTTCTTCTGTAGTATATTGAGGACAGCCAGACTTGTGAGACAGTAAAGTAGACTCTGTGTCCGCAAGAAGGCAGTCTTCACCATCATCTGCCGTGATGGCACTATGAGGTGGCAGCATTCGTAACGGGGGGTGAGGCAGCCTACCCTTTGTCTCTTCATACACAGTCCTTGTGTCCTGTCTCTCACCGTGCTCTGCTTGCTGAATTTCCTGGAAGAGAGAGACCTGACCCCTACCTCGGGCACTTCTGACTGGGCTGAGGAGGCGGCAGATAAAGTCACAATCATAGTCGCAGTCTTCTTCGGGAATAACTGGACTTCTCTCATCTGAACTTCTCTCCTCAGCTAGCTCAGTGTCATGTGGGGTGACATCTTCATTGTTTCCATTCTGGTTGATCTCTTTGGCTTTACAAGGGACATTACTACCTCTGACATTTCCTCTTTCTGTGTCAAAGTTGTGCTTCCTTGGAGGCTGTTCATGACAGGTGTTGTTATTGTCGTCCGCGCCTTTCTCCGTCAGTGTGAAATCATCTCTGAGGGGACTGGTGTTTTCTTCCTGGAAAGGCGATGATTCAGAAGCAGGGGCGGCAGATGATGTGACAGATGCTTTGGATAACTTTTGTGCCCCTGTACCATCTGGTGTTGCTATACCACGCTGATGAAGATCATCCTTTGACACCGGTAACGAGGTAATACCCCGTGTAGTGCTTGCTGGTGTCCCCGCTTCACTGAAATCTGAGGACCAGAAAGCAGGTGCCTGTGGCTGTCTCCCAGCTGACGGCTCTCCTCCGTTCAAGGAAGCAGCTAAGTGGAACGCTTTTCTAACGCTATGTTTCCTGATCTCTATCCTGGCTGAAGGCTTGCTTTTCTTCTTCTTCTTCTTCTTTTGTGGATCATATCCCGAGCTTTGCAAAGCTCCACGAGTGTCCAAGACACCTGTGGAAAGTGCTTCCTCGGGACAGGAAGGGGCAGCGGAGTGCTGCTCATGGTCTTGCCCCGGGGCCGGAATGATGAAGATTTTCTGAGGAGAAAGAGTGTCGTGATCGGCATCAGACGCTGGCTGGCTGATGGGGGCCTTCCTTTTGAGGGGAGACGGGCAGGGGCTGAGCCCTGGGTGACTGCTGCTGCTCGCTGGAGACCAGGAAGGAAAGGCGTCTTCACTGCTGTGCCCAGAGCTGTTTTCTCCTACCGTGTCTGGGCATTGCAATACCTTCCGGCATAGTCCGCTACCTGTAGAAGAAAAGGACCATCTAGTCACTAAGTTCACTGAACCTAAGAAGATGAATGCAAAGTAGAATGCAAAGAAGAAGAATAATGCAAAAGAAGAAGAAGAAGAAGAATGCAAAAGAAGAAGACGAAGAGACGGAAGACGAAGAAAGAAGAAGAAGAAGAAGAAGAAGAAGAAGAAGAAGAAGAAGAAGAAGAAGAAGAATGCAAAGAAGAAGAAGAAGAAAAAGAAAGAAGAGAAGAGAAGAAGAAGAAGAAGAAGAAGAAAAGAAGAAGAAGAGAAGAGAAGAAGAAGAATGAAGAAGAAGAAGAAGAAAAAGAATGCAAAGAAGAAGAAGAAAATGCAAAGAAGAAGAAGAAGAATGCAAAGAAGAAAAATGCAAAGAAGAATGCAAAGAGAAGAAAAGAAGAAGAATGCAAAGCATAAGAAGAAGAATGCAAAGAAGTAAAGAAGAATGCAAAGAATAAGAAGTCTGCAAAGAAGAAGAATGCAAGAAGAAGAATGCAAAGCAAGAAGAAGAATGCAAAGAAGAGAAGAAGAATGCAAAGAATAAGAAGTTGCAAAGAAGAAGAATGCAAAGAAGAATGCAAAAAAGCAAGAAGAAGAATGCAAGAAGAAGAAGAATGCAAGAAAGAATGCAAGAAGAAGAATGCAAGAAGAAGAAGAGAATGCAAAGCATAAGAAGAAGAATGCAAAGAATAGAAGAAGAAATGCAAAGAATAAGAAGTCATGCAAGAGAAGAAGAATGCAAAGAAGAAGAAGTGCAAAAAATGCCAAGAAGAAGATAGAAGCAAAAGAAGAAAAGAAAGAAGAAGAATGCAAAGAATAAGAAGTATGCAAAGAATAAGAAGTATGCAAAGAAGAAAAATGCAAAGAAGAAGTGCAAAAAATGCCAAGAAGAAGAAGAATGCAAAGAAGAATAAGAATGCGAAGAAGAAGAAGATGATGATGAGAGAAGAAGAAGACATGCACAGAAAAATCGCAAAGAAGAAAATGAGAAGAATCAGGAAGAGGTCGATCAGGAGGAGGAGAAGATGAAAGAAAGGAAAGTGATGGCGGAAAAGAAGGAGGAGGAGAAGATGAAAGAAAGGAAAGTGATGGCGGAAAAGAAGGAGGAGGAGAAAGAAGAGAAAGAGGACGAGATGGAAGAGAAGGAAGATGTGGAAGAAGAAGGAGATAGGTAGTGGAGGAGGGGGAGGATGGAATAAATGAAGAAGCATAGACACATACACCCCCCCCCCCCCCCACACACACACACACACAGAGGCACACTCACATGCATCGCAAAAGCTGGACAAAAGATGTTTATTTAAAAGTTGGAAATAACTCACAAACTAGGAATAAAATAATAGTGACATCAACAACACTAGCAAGACGACAACAAAATACAAGCAGACCCTCCCCCCCCCCCCCCCCCCCAACCCCCCCAAAAAAACAACAACAACAACCCAACCCAAACAAACAACAAAAACAAAACAACAACAAAATTCACCACCAAACAAACAAAAAATCACGTGGATTGCAACAAAGACACAAAACGATATGTACAAGAAAAAAACCGAGAGAAAAGAATGAAAAAAACGATAAAAGGAAGAGTATGTTTTTAACAGTAAAAAGGAGAGAAAAACCAAGAAATCAAAGAAAACAGCAGAAATGATACACAAGGGACAACACGAACAAGAGTTCGGGGGAAGTGGGGGGGGGGGGGGGGGGGGGGGGGAGGGGGGTAAGTAGCCAAACCAAAAATTGATAAAAAAAAGAAAAACAACAAACACAAGGAGAGGACACAGATGCAAAAAGAAAGAAAGAAGGTCTGAAAAGAGAGAGACAAACAAAGAAACAAACAAAGAAGTTAAAGAAAGAAAAAAAAACAGAAGAAGAAAAGAAAAAGAACAACTAAGAATGAAGATAAAAGCCAAGACATTATTTGTTATCAAAACTACGGAGCAAAGAAAAGTAACCACCCCAACATGAAAATGGGAGACAATAGATATACCTGTTTATCTTCCTCCCTCTCTCCATCCAAACCACTCTCTTACCCCCCCCCCCCCCCCCCCCCCCCCCTCCCTACGACTTGATTTCAATAGCCATTGACAGCGATGGTTTGGACAAGCATACAGCCTGATCTAACAATATATATGTTTTGTATATACCTCCTGAATCTGTTGGTATGTATCGCTTTCGCTTAGTAAATGGTAATAAATAGCCTGCCTGTGTGCTTGGCGCGCACGATCACTACACACACACACACACACACACACACACACACACACACACACACACACACACACACACGCGCGCGCGCACGCGTACAGAAACACACACACACACACACACACACGTACAGAAACACACACACACATACACACACACACACGCGCGCGCACGAACACACACACATACCACACACACACACATATACACAGTCCTTCGGATGAGACTACAAACCGAGGCCCCGTGTGCGAACGCTCGCAGAACATCTTGCGCACACGTTAAATCCTGTTCCGCTTTTCGAGAGAGTAGGCCATTGTGTGCCGGTGGGAACAGAGGACAGAATTTACAAATAAACCCACATACACACGGGGACTAGATGTAAAAAAGCACATAAGTGCTTATTCCATTATCCTCGATATAAAGTAATAAAATAATAAACACACACATGTACACAATCACGCACGCACACACACACACACGTACGTACACAAGTACACACACACAGACGCACCACACATACACACACACACACCACACACACACACACACACACACACACACAGTGCGTACAAGTTAAAACTGTTCCGCATATCGGAAGAGTAGGCCGTTATGTACCAGTGGGAAAGGATGACAAAATTTTGAAAATCGAAATAAAAGAACAAATAAACAGTTATGAATGAATAATCATATTGATGAATAAAACAAGAACACGCACGCACACTCTCGCATGCACGCACGCACGCACACGCACTTGCGCGGCGCATGCACACGCGCCTGTGCCCATTCTAAAGGAAATGAAAAACAAAACGCGAAAGCATTCTTCATGATTTTAATGCGCTCAATTTCTCTCAGCAACATTAAGATTTTATTTTGACTCGATTTGATCTCTGTCTGTCTGTCTCTTTTTCTTCACCCTCTCTCTTACCCCACCTCTCTCCCTCCCTACCCCCCGCCCCCTTCTCCCACCCTCTCTCCCTCCATCCCCCTCTCTCTCCCTCACCCTCCCTTTCTCCCTCCATTCCTCTCTCTCGATCTCCCACCCTCTCTCTCTCCCTCCACTCTCCTCTCTCTCTCCCTCCTTTTCTCCCCCATTCCTCTCTCTCTCCCACCTTCTCTCTCTCTCCATTCCCCTCTCTCTCCCTCACCCTCTCTTTCTCCCTCCCTTCCTACCACACCACCCCCCCCCCCCCCCCCGACTCGCCCCCTCCCCTCGCTCTCTCGTCTGGTGAGGATTGTTTTGTTTGTTGTCAGTATCATTTAATTAACACTCACGTTGCCTGTTTCTGTAGCATTTCTCCTACTGCATAACTTCGCTCTTAGCCCAGTGCCAGTAGTTAAAAAAGGAATTTATGAAACGGGCCGCCATCAGGCCCCTTACCCACAGCTGTCCCTTGATTATCATTACGCCAACTTATTCTTAGAGTGTACACATAGATATGGGGCGTTTGAATGTGTCCCTGGGCGTGATGATAGTTTAGTGTACTGCACACAGGAACTATGTACTCAAAACGCTTTTTTTCCCCCAGGGATGAAACTGCAAGAAAAGCGCTAGCAAAGCAGATGATACAGTAGCACTAGCAAAGCAGATGATACAGTAGCACTAGCAAAGCAGATGATACAGTAGCACTAGCAAAGCAGATGATACAGTAGCACTAGCAAAGCAGATGATACAGTAGCACTAGCAAAGCAGATGATACAGTAGCACTAGCAAAGCAGATGATACAGTAGCACTAGCAAAGCAGATGATACAGTAGCACTAGCAAAGCAGATGATACAGTAGCACTAGCAAAGCAGATGATACAGTAGCACTAGCAAAGCAGATTATAAAGTATCTTTCATTCATTCATTCCACAACATGTGCACCAAATGAAAACAACGACAATAAAAGAAAAACAAAAACCAGCATCAAACAAACGAATACCAAAATCTCTGCCCACCATTCAACGATTCTCTCTCTCTCTCTCTCTCTCTCTCTCTCTCTCTCTCTCTCAGTATGTATGTGTGTGTGTGTGTGTTGGTGTGTACGTGCTTGCGCGTATGTGTATGTGTGTGCGTGCGTGTGCGTATTTCAGATCAGTTTATTTCTCCGAATGTCAGTGAAACAAA
>CM054151.1:46686149-46688649 GCA_028751875.1 Rapana venosa
TAGTCCAGCCGTTAATGCAAAGATATTGGGCAAATCCTGCAAATGAGAGTGACAGCGTGCCTTTTGGCATACACATACTTTGGATCCTCCTCTACAATACTGGCATGGGGTGGGTGTAGGTACAGGGAGGGAGGGGTAGCTAAGGTCAGTTGGTGAGGCACAGAATCATTGTTTCCCGCGCTAACATTGGTCATTATAATCGTAAGTATATGTACGCAAACTGGCTAGCTGTCACTCTGCCCGTCAGAATTTCATCCTTGGCGGCTGTGCTAATAGGACTCTTGCCTGTGCTGATTCTTACAGGCAATTCCTACCTGCCCGTCCTTGTTAGACACAGCAGTGCCATCACCTATGATCCAGCTACAGAATATCCTCGTCTTAGTTGAACTTTTATAAATGATATTGGCATCCTAGAGCACTTTCACAAACCCTCAACTTCTAGTGCCTTGGCCACTAAAATGGCTGACGTCAAAGGCCATAAGCGGTACACTTTCAAGAAACACGCGCGTAATTTTCTGTATTTGGTGATCTTGGTAACATTACCATTGGTGGTAACCAACATTTAAAGTTTACGGAATGATAAAGGGTGGTGCTGCTCTTGTGGCGACGCGCTCTCCCGGGAAGAGCAGTCCGAATTTCAGGCAGAGAAATCTCGTGACTTTAAGTGGTATAAAATAAATTAAAATAAAATAAAAAGAGGGCGCTTGGTCATAAGAATATTATATATATATATATATATATATATATATATATATATATATATATATATATATATATATATATATATATATATATATATATATATTACAGGAGCAGCAAGGTTTAGAATAATACCATCCAGTCCATCTAGACCACGTGTTGCTGTATGTTTTAAACCTTTTAAAGAAATAAACACGTCGTGGACACTAACAGGTGTAATTTTGAGCTTTGTATAGATGTTATGGTTAGAGCAAAAGGTTTTTAGGTCTCTTAAATCATTGCTATCTGAATTGTCGTTAATGATTATCTGAGATGACACTGTTGACAAATGATGATTTATTACATCGGCTGATATATCTTTAATGTTATTTGAAGTATTACTTATATTTTTATTTGTTAGTTTATTGATGGCTTTTCCAAACGGTCTGACTATCTTTGTTTTTATCAAGTAGTTGTTGAAAGTATTTCTTTTTTTCTGCTCTTAAAAGACAAGTAACATAATTTCTTTGCTTTTTATATTCTTCATGAGATCCTCTTTTTAACAGGTGATCTCTTAAATAAATATTTTCTTGAACTTGTTTAGTGAGCCATGGTGGTTTAATTCGGTATTTAACTCTTTTTGTCTGAAGAGGAGCATGTTTGTTGTAAATGCCACAGAAAATCTGATACCATAGGTCAAGAGGTTTATCTGGATTGGTCAGCTGATATACACTGTTAAGGGGAGAGTTTATAAGATCTTTCAAGAAATTGTTAGTATCGAATTTAGAAAAGTTTCTATACGTAATAGTTTTATGATTGAGATGGGGTGCTTTTACTCCTCTTTTGGACCAAGTGGTAGGGACTGGAAAATGGTCACTACAACCAAAAACTGCAAAAGCTATCTCAACAATAGTATTAGGATTGGTAGTATAAACATGGTCTATTAAAGTTTTCGAAGTCTTAATGATAGGTATTGGTGTGTGTATCAACTGTTTCAAATTGAGTAACTCGTTTGTTTGCGTCCATTGGTTATTTGTTTTAATCAAGTCAATGTTAAAGTCCCCTCACTGTATTATGTCCTTTGAATCCTCCTTGATATTGTCTATCATATCTATATATCGATTAATCCAGTTAACATTTTCAGCAGGGTTTCTGTACAGAAAACGCAAAAAAGTGTTTTTAGAATGTTTGATTTTGAAAAGGTAAAGGTAAAGGTGTCCCATAACCTATAAGGGAAGCGAGGTAGGGAAACGAGGCATCAGAAACCTCACTTCTCCAGGGACCAGCATATTGAGGGCGGCGCCCATCTCCTCTCCTTCGCTGCTTTTTCTTCCATGACCCTAAAGAGGGCAGGTACCCATTTCCAGCTGGGTGAACTGGGGAACTGTACTGAAGCCAAGGCGGCAAACAATAGATTAAGCGTAGATACTATTTTTGATCCTCTGTATACATATGTCCATGAAAAGGCCTAGGGCACTTGGGGGTGTGCACTGGATGTTGACAGGGGAGATAGTAAAACTCCCCACTTTTAATTCACCAGACGCTGCTCCCCAGATTCGAACCCACGACTTCATGAACCCTTATGTTTTATAATGACAAACAGCAATGTCAACTGGCCACGACCAAGGCTCTAGTTTTAGTGTTCTTAAGGAAGTGTCCCCGCGTGTAGAAAGTGACATACACCCTAGGCCACATTTGGGTGTAATTTGTTTTGGTAATTTCCTTTTGTTTAATCATGTGACATTAGATTTTGGTGTAGTTTACTATTGCTACCACTTTTCCTATTAAAAATTGTAATGAATTGGCTGTCATTTATTTTCCA
>CM054151.1:46693649-46716149 GCA_028751875.1 Rapana venosa
AGATGACATAGAACCAGCTGTATACATAACAGCAAAGACAAGAAGCACTTTTGCATAATAAACAATACAATGAATAAACGTATCGCGAGTAACAATAAAAATCTATTCGGAAATAATATCTAAAATTTAGATATTGTTTGATTATCTGTCAACATTTTGCCTTCAGAAATACTTGCAAACAGCCAACCAAATTTTGTCTTCAAGAATAACCTGCAAGGAATAACTAGTTACTGTTAAGAATGAATTTTGCTATTGGAAAAAAAAGTAACCAATGACCAACTGTCATCAATAATTTGCAAGTAACCAATCGAAAGCTGTATTTCACTCGTAAGCGGTAAGTAAACAATGACATATGTCTGCAGGAATACTAAGCAACTAGCTATTGGAAGGGCTGCACACCTATTCATGCAGTGCTTACTTTTTCCCGGTCCAGCTGTATTCCGGATTACTATCTTCTTTTTTTGTGTTTTTCCTTATCACTTGTTTGACTGGGATTTTGGTGTTTGTATTTTTTTTCTTCTTTTTTATATCAACACTAGGGAGGTGGGTAGTCCAGTAGTCAAAGCGTTGCGCTAGCCATCTAACAGCCCAGGATCAAGCCAGGATTCGAGCCCCCCCCCCCCCCCCCCACCCCCCCCTCCCCCCCCCCTCTTCCCCCAGTACCCGTTCAAGGGGATGTCTTTCCCTCTGGAGGATTTTTTTCTTCTTTTATTCTTGTATATCGAGGATAATAGTATAAGCACTTATGTGCTTTTTTTACATCCAGTCCCCGTGTGTATGCGGTTTTGTAAATTCTGTCATCTGTTCCCACCAGCACACAATGGCCTACTCTTACGAAAAGCGGAACAGGATTTTAACGTGTGCGCAAGATGTTCTGCATGCGTTCGCACACGGGGACTTCAGTTTATAGTCTCATCCGAAGGACTTTTGGGGAGAGGGGAGTCTGCACTGATGTTAACTCCAGGGGAAAATACCCCCTTGAACGGGAATCGAACCCGGGTCGTCAGACTGCGAGCGCAATGTTCTGACCGCTAGGCTATCCCGTCCCCCAGGATAGCATCAGTACTGACTCCACTGCCCCGAAAGTCTTTCGGATGAGGTTATAATCCGATGTCCCGTGTGCCAACGCACGCATATTTTCGCTCGCATGTTAGAACTGGTTCTGCCTTTTGAAAGAGTAGGTAATTCGTAACGGTAAGAGCAGATAACCAAAAAATAAAATAAATAAATAAACGAAAAAAACCCAACCACCTGGTGTTCTCTTTAAATATCATCCCTGAAGTCGGTATGCGGCTGCCTTAACGGCGGACAAACACGGTCGCATAATTAAACAAAATTCCCACCCTTGGTGAGCCTCGGAGCTCTATCTACGGAGCAAATTAAAAAAATATCAACGCTGATTTAAAAAAAAAAAGGTATCCACACCCAAGAATAACCCAAGATAACATCAGCGAATGGACAGGCCTAGAACTCAACAAAACCCTGAGAAAGGCAGAACGGAGAGAGGAATGGAGGGAACTGGTTGTTGAGTCTTTGAGGGTGCCCCCACGGTCGTCAGACTACGGGACAGATAAGATAGATCCACACCCAAGAAACCATGCAGCCAATAATAATAATAATAATAAGAAGAAGAAGAAGAAGAATGTATGGAACTTATATAGACCCGTTACCAATAGCACACACATTCTGATTGGGGGTCAGGGTTTATAAGCCTGGTTTACAACATTTTATTTATTTTTTAATTTTTTATTTTATACCACTTTAAGTCACGAGATTTCTCTGCGTGAAATTCGGGCTGCTCTCCCCGGGGAGAGCGCATCGCCACAAGAGCAGCGCCACCCTTTTTGTTTTTTTTCTTTTGGTCTGCAACTGTATTTGTTTCCCTATCAGAGTGGCTTTTTTCTAAGAATTTTGCCAGGGACAACTCTCTTGTTGCCGTGGGTTCTTTTACGTGCGCTGAAAATTTTGTGTAACACACGGGACCTCGGTTTATCGTCTCATCCGAAAGACTAGCGCCCAGACCACCACTCATGGTCTAATGGATGGGGGAAAAATTTCGGGCCCAAACGGGATACGAGCCACGCACACACCCGACCCGGACTTTTCGCATTCTAGACAGGCGCGTTACCTCTAGACCACCGATCCACCCTTCACCGATTCACATGCCCTTCACAGACTGGAACACATACAGGGCGCTCTGGTATGGTTGGGCAGTGATATATATATATATATATATATTATATATATATATATATATATATATATATATTATATATATATTTATATATATTATATATTTATTTATATATATATTATATATAGTTATATATATATATAGTTATTTTATATATAGTTATATATTTTATAGTTATATATATAATTCTTTTTCCTTTTAAAATTCTTTTATATCAAGGATAATGGAATAAGCACTTATGGGCTTTTTTTGTTACATCCAGTCCCGTGTGCATGTGGTTTTGTAAATTCTGTCATCTGTTTTCACCGGCACACAATGGCCTATGATATGAGAGAGAGAGAGAGGAGAGAGAGAGAGAAGGAGAGAGTGAGAGAGAGAGAGAAGAGAGAGAGAGAGAGAGCGCAAATGAATGAGTTGATGAAGGAAGTAGTGAAAATAGCTCAACAACTATCAACGAAAGTAGTTACCATGGCCAAAGATCACATAAAACAATAGAATAGAGAAAAAATGTATGGGAGAGAGAGGGGGAGAGAGAGAGAGAGAGAGAGAGAGAGAGAGGGAGGAGGAGAGAGAGAGAGAGAGAGAGAGAGAGAGAGAGAGGAGAGAGAGAGAGAAAAGGGAGAGAGAGACAGAGAGAGAGAGAGAGAGAGAGAGAGAGAGAGAGAGAGATAGAGAGAAAGAAAGAGAAAAGGGAGAGAGCGACAAGAGAGAGGAGAGAGAGAGAGAGAGAGAGAGAGAGAGAGGAGAGAGAGAGAGAGAGGGGAGGGAGAGAGAAAAGAGAGAGAGAGGAGAGGAGGGGGGGGGGGGAGAGCTTAATTCATTAATTTATTTTATTTCATTCTTTTATTTCGAGGAAAATGGAATAAACACTCACGAGCTTTTTTTACAACCAGTCCCCGTGTATAAGCAGTTTTTGTAAACTTTCGACTTGAATTTAAAACCAGTCAATCATGACAGATTTCTTTGCATGAAATTCTCAGACAGGAAACGAAAACGATACGAAACAAAAAACACACAAAAAACAACCATAATAATGGATGGTCCTGCTTTTGTGGCGACACACTCTCCCAATGGAGACCAGCGCGAATTTCACGTAGAGAAGTCTGCTATGACTGACAGTGGTATACAGTACGAAGAATGAAGCGAAGAAAGATAGGTTAAATCTTCGAAGATTTTTCTTTCTTTTTTCCCCTTCATTTTCTTTTTTTTCTTTTTCTTTTCTTTTTCTTTTTTTTTTTTTTATAAAGTAAAGCGTGTCCCAAAATAAATGTGTCAACCATCAGTTACTGAAATGACCAAAAATGGGAGTGGACTTCTGTTGGTCTTTAGCAAAAGACTCCTGTTTCTGCTGTGAAACTAATTCACTCTTGATAAGTGAATTTGTTGAGCATGTGTGCATGGAAGAGGAGAGAGAGAGAGAGAGAGAGAGAGGAGAGAGAGAGAGAGAGAAGAGAGAGGAGAGAGAGAGAGAGAGGGAGAGAGAGAGGAGAGAGAGAGGGCAAATGAATAAGTTGATGAAGGAAGTAGTGAAAATACCTCAACAACAATCAACAAAGTAATTACCATGGCCAAGAGATCATATTTAAAAAAAATGGGGAAAAATGTATGAGAGAGAGGAGAGAACTATGAACTCTGAACTCTGAAATGATTTAATTGCACATTGGCCTTAGGCCACAATACAATATAGAAAAGAAGATAAGAAAATATCTTATATAACAGCACCTATCTATATTCTACAATCATTGGTTAACTGAAAATCATAAAAATACATCTCATACCTACTACAGTTCAAATTTTAAGGATAGTTGTCATATCACAGTTTACATTTCACATTTACTGAAATGATCAGCCTCAGAGACATTAGTATAAAAGGGGGAGATACAGAAAACATGATCATGTTATGCCACGAATTCTTGATAATACGCGATATAAACAAAGGTGAACATGTTTAAATGGTTTAACAGACGTACACCATAGAATTGGTTACCTTGTAGACTTAAAGTATTTTTTTTCCGCCTATTGCTTGCATGAAACACATATTTACATCAATTGTATCTGTGGATAGGATCAGTGGCTCTAAGTAACATGTACAGACGAAGTTCTTTTGACTCTTTTAGAAATTTGACCCTTAAATCTTCATACGTAGCACAAAATAACACAAAATGTTTTTCATTGTCGATCTGATTTTTGCAAAATGGACAGAATTTATCATGAACAGATTCACTATAGCGATGTACATTGTTATTCAGTGGGAGTACATTAAACCTTAATTGCGTGATGGCAACACGAAAGCAATAATTTTCCATATCTAGAACATAACTTTCTTTTTCGAATATAGTCTTAAATGATCTATATGGTTGATATCTATCACGATCTCTTATAGTTCCTGACCATTCTTGAATAAACATATCGATGAGCCTTTGTTTAAATATACTTAGAAACTTTTTCACATCCCCAACACCCTGCTGCAACCAAACAATGTTAAATCCAGTTAAGCATAAGATTTCTCTTATGTTTGAAACCCAGCACTGTTTTCCGGAATTGTCTAGCTGCAACAGCATTTGATACGCCTTATATGGTAACCGTTCATTATTCATTTGTAATAATTTAAACCAATATCTTATGCAGGCAGTGTATGAATTTACATAGAGAGGATATCTACACAAATCTCCATATATCATTTTGTTTGGTGTTTTGGTTGGTACACCTAAAAACCTTTTGCATGCCATCATGTGGACTTTTTCTATATGTTCTAACTGATTTATTCCCCATTTCAGCAGCATATAGCAATATTGGCTGTATTTTTGTATAAAAATGTTGAAAAAAGTATTTACTGTCATCTCTTTATATTTCCGAAAAACTCTATTAAGCTGAACCACTGCCTTTTTCCCTTTTGTTACTAAATGCTGTGTGCCGTTTTTCGCATTGATCATAGTTGTGAACCTGAACCCTAAATAGCAATAATTGTTTACTACTTCTAAGCTCTTACCATCATAGAACCATTTCTCATGTTTACCCCAAAAGCCCCCTTTTCTAAATACCATAACTTTTGTTTTATCTATGTTTACATCTAACTTTATCTTATTACAGCAAGTTTTTACAACATTTGACTGATTTTGAAGATCACTTGGTGTTGTTGATATCAGTGCCACATCATCTGCAAATAACAAGATGAAAAATTTCATAATATCTGGAAATAACTGTACCCCATGTTTACCCCTTTCGTTAATTTGATCTGCTAAATGGTTTACAAATAGTGAAAACAATGTCGGGCTAAGAACACAGCCTTACCTTACACCAAAGAGACAATCAAACATTTCGGTTAATTCAAAATTTGCTCGAACACATGATTTTAATGACCTGTACATAGCTTGAAGTGCAGCAAAGAATTTATCATGTACACCTTGATCTTGAATGCACTGCATGAGTTTGTTATGCTGAACAGAATCAAAAGCTTTTCTGAAATCTACAAAAGCAACATAGAGTTTTCTTCCTTTTTTGTTTATTTGGCTCTGAATAGCTGCATATAGTGTAAATATTTGATCAACTGTTGAATATTTTCTTCGAAATCCTGCTTGACATTCTGAAATTAAGTTGTTGCTCTCTAACCAAGTGTATAGTCGCGTATTAAGTATTGAAGTATAGCATTTTGATATAATACTTAAGAGAGATATTCCCCTGTAGTTATCTACATCATTTAGGTTTCCTTTTTATGCAATGGTATAATTATGGCTTTTGACCATTCCTCTTGGTAAATGCCTCGTTCAAAAATAAAATTAAATAATTTTGTTAGAAACATTACAATATTACTACCACCAGTCTGTAATATTTCAGCTAAAATGTCATCTATCCCACTAGCTTTACCCTTTTTAAGTTTACCTATTGCCTGAACAACTTCAACTTCTAATATTTCTGTATTCAATGTATTATCTATTTCCTCTGAAGGTTCAAGTTCAATACCGTCATCCCTTTCAAGTTCTTCATTATTACCTTGGAAAACAGTTTTGAAATTATTGAACCACTCATCTGCACTAATATTATTTACAACCTTTTTCTTGTTTGTACAACCCATTTTCCTTAGCTCATTCCAAAAGTGTGACACATTGTTAATTTCTTTTGCTAATGCTTCAGTTTTTTGCTTACTAAAAGTTTGTCTTTGGGTTTTCAACAGATGTCTGTATTGTTTTCTTGCTGTAACACATATTTGCCTATCTACTTCTTTTCGACTTGTTCTAAAACATTTTAAATTTTTTCTACATTTAAAAAAAAAATTTTCACATTCACTGTCAAAACACTCTGATCTTTTAGTCCTATGAATACGACACCTTTTGAGCATACATTCGCTAGACTCTTTTATACATTTTACAAATATATCTAAAGCTTTATCTACGTCCTCATCTAAGTTATTTATGGCCATTCTTAATCTATTTTGAACATATGAGAGAGAGAGGGAGAGCAAATGAATGAGTTGATGAAGGAAGTAGTGAAAACCCCTCAACAACAATCAACAAAAGTAGTTACCATGGCCAACAGATCACATAAAACAATAGAGTACGTGAAAAATGTATGAGAAGTGAGAGAGGAAAAGGGGAGAGAGAGACAGAGAGAGTATGAGAGGAGAAGTGAGAAGAGAGAGAGAGGAGAGATGAAGAGAGAGAGAGAGAGAGGAGAGAGGAGAGAGAGAGGAGAGAGAGAAAGAAGCGAGAGAGGGAAAGAGAGAGAGAGGGAGAGAGAGAGAGGAGAGAGAGAGAGAGATGAGAGAGAGGAGGAGGAGGAGGAGAAGTGGGGAGAGCTTAATTTATTAATTTATTTTATTGCATTCTTTTATTTCAAGGAAAATGGAATAAACACTCACGTGCTTTTTAACATCCAGTCCCGTTTTTGTAAGCTTTCGACTTGAATTGAAAACCACTGTCAATCATGACAGATTTCTTTGCATGAAACTCTCAGACAGGAAACGAAAACGAAACAAAAAACAAAACAAAACACATACACAATAATAATGGATGGTATTGCTTTTGTGGCGACACACTCTCCCAATGGAGACCAGCGCGAATTTCACGTAGAGAAGTCTGCTATGACTGACAGTGGTATACAGTACAAAGAATGAAGCGAAGAAAGATAGGTTAAATCTTCGAAAATTTTTCTTTCTTTTTTCCCCCTTCATTTTCTTCCTTTTTTCTTTTTCTTTTGTTCTGCTTTCATTAAAAAAAAAAAGTAAAGCGTGTCACAAAATAAATGTGTCAACCATTAGTTACTGAAATGACCAAAAATGGGAGTGGACTTTGTTGGTCTTTAGCAAAAGACCCCTGTTTCTGCATTGAAATTAATTCACTCTTGATAAGTGAATTTGTTGAGCACCGTGTGCATGGAGAGAGAGAAGAGAGAGAGAGAGAGAGACAGATGAGAGAGAGGACGAGAGAGAGGAGAGGGGGGTAGAGAGAGAGAGGAAGAGAGAGAGAGAGAAGAGAGAGAAGGGAGAGAGAGAGAGTGAGAGGAGGAGACGAAGAGAGAGAGAGAGAGAGAGGAATATGAACAAACCAACCTTTTCAAAAATATAAACAACAGCCCCAATCCGAAAAACAAACAAACAAGGAATCAGAAAAACCCAACACCCACCACCACCACCACCACACACCACCACCAAACAGAAGAAAACACACGCACCACATAACACAACCCCCCTTCCAACTTTGTCACAGGTTTCTTTTATAAATTTCCCAAATCACATCCCATTTATTTCCCTTGTATCTTAACTGGAACCCCCCAAAAAACCCCAAAACACCAAAACAAACAAACCACAACAACAAAAAAAGAAGCTCAGGTAAAGAAACGTTATGCACACATTTGTTTTTTTGTTTTGTTTTACTAGTTCCCTTACTTCAATACGTACATAATGATGGCTTATTCTTCCATACTGCTGTCAAACCTGCACCGGACTTGTAATAAGACCTACAACTGGAACAAGTTCGCCTGGTCTGCATTCCTTGTCATTATCCTCCTAGCACTTCAAGAATCCATTCTCTCAGGTTTTTGCGTCATGGGACTGCAAATGACGTCATGTCAGCGCATTCGTGAGTCATCAGGAGACGGCGTCACGCATTTTCTCCACCGATGACCGGTGGTTCAGTAGCAGGTGATTACGTTCCAGAAAACTCTGTCTCTGGACGTTTGGTTAGCCTGAGTCATTCTGCGTCACGCGACTGAGGACGCTGTCTGACGTCATCAGCTTGTGTCGCTGTCGATGCAGGGATGGACGAGGAAGGGAGATTAGCGTCAAAGGAATCGTTGACGCATTTCGTCATGGCCCGATGGACGTCTGAAACTAGCGATCCTCAAACCTGAACAAAGGCGAGGAAGCAAAGAGGAGCATTTGAACCCAGACAAGCGAGAGGAAAAGGGACAAGGGGAAAACAAAGAATGAGAGAGTCAGGGAATGGAAACACAGTTATAATTTTACTTTCGATACAAAACGGGCAACCCACTCCTGAACTAAAAACAACCCAAAATGGTATATAAAGCAAAGGGGAAAACCACCGAAGAAAAAACACACACCACACATTCACACACACTCACACACACACACACCCACACACTCACACACACTCTCAAGCACACTCATTTCAACCACACCTCACACCCACACTCACCACACACTCACTCCACACACTCACACTCACACACACCTCACACACAATTCACACACACACACACTCACACCACACCTCTCTATCACACACACATTGAAAAGCACACACACACTCACACCACACCCACACATCACTCACACACACACTCACACACACTTCAACTCACACACTCACACACTTACCACAAGGGGGGACTATGTGTAAAAAAGCACCACTAAAATGCTTACTCAATTTATCCTTGATATAAAATATATAAAAAAATAAAACACACAAACACTCACACACACACACTCTCACACATACACACATACTCACATTACCCACACACACATACACAATCTCCACACACACACTCACCACGCCACACTCACACCTCACACACACACACACACACACTCACACATACTCACCACACTCACACAACACCATCATCTATTTAAATACCCACACTCACACACAACACATCACACACACACACTCACCACCACCACACTCATCACACTCACACACACTTCACACACACCGCACTCACCACACACACACACTCACACACACTCCACACTTACCACATACACTCTCACACACACTCACACATACACTCACTCAACAAACTCACACTCACTCACACACATAAACGAGAGAGAGACCACACACATAAATACCCCCCCCCCCCCCCCCCACAAAACACACACCACTCTCTCTCTCTCTCTCTCTCTCTCTCTCACACACACACACACACACCACACACCCCACAACAAAACACAACACCACACACACACACACACACACACACACAGAGACATACACACACACATCTGTAATTTGTTTGTGACCTGTTGTTTTGTTTATCATTTTTTTTCTTCTTCCCAACCCATATCTGAGTATATCCTATGTTGGGCGGTCTTCATTTTGTTTTCTCCTACAATGTTGATTTGTTGCTTTACAAGATTCAGCGCTATATAAATTCCATACATCATCATCATCATCATCATCATCATCATCATCATCATCATCATCATCATCATCATCATCATCATCATCATCATCATCATCATCATCATCACAATGTGTGCGATAGATTTTTCTCCCATTTTTAATTTCCGTTCATATCAATAATCTTCATACATACATTTTAGCATACTTTTCTTATAATGTTTTATGTTTTTCTACTTTGTTATCAATTTTGTGAGGCAATTAGAAAAAAAAGTTGATGTAAAAAAGATGTATATGCTAAACATTTTACCCTCAATAAAGATTATTTTGACTTGACTTGATATCAGACTACACACAAACACAGACAGACAGACTCACAGGCAGGCAGGCAGGCAGACACACAACAAAACACCACACACACACCACACACACACACCACACAACACACACACACACACACACACACCCCATCACAACACACAAACACGCACACACACACACACACACACACACACCACACACACAACACACAACACAACACACCACACACACCCACAAACACCCCAAACACACAAAAAAACACACACACACAAACCACACAAACACACCACAACACGCACGCACGCACGCCGCACACACACACACACACACTTATTTCGCTCCCCCCCCCCCCCCCCCCCCCCCCCCCCCCCCCCCCCCCCCCCCTCCCCAAAACCTCCACACCACCACCACTTTTCCCGTAGGTTGCTAAACACGGAGCGATATGTCAGTATACTTTCTACCCCTTCAAACTGTTTGAAACTGAAAGAAGCACGCAACAGGCACCTGAACCGAGGTGTTTTTTTTAAACACAGAAAGTCTAACGTGGATCGGTGGTCTAGAGGTAACGCGCCTGTCTAGAAAGCGAAAAGTCCAGGTCGGAGGTGTGCGGTAGTTTGAATCCCGTTTGGGCCCCGACGCTTTTCCCCCCATCCATTAGACCGTGAGTGGTGGTCTGGGTGTTAGTCTTTCGGATGAAACGATAAACCGAGGTCCCGTGTGTTACACACAATTGTTTAGCGCACGTGAAAGAACCTACGGCAACAAGAGAGTTATCCCTGGCAAAATTCTGTAGAAAAAAAGCCACTCTGAAAAGGAAACAGATACAGTTGCAGATAGGAATAAAAAAGGGTGGCGCTGCTCTTGTGGCGATGCGCTCTTCCCCGGCAGAGCATCCCGAATTTCGCGCAGAGAAATCTCGTGACTTAAAGTGGTATAAATGAAATAAAATAAATAAATAAATGTAGTAATCGACACAATACAAAGGGAAAGAACAGCAAATTCAACTGACATGAAGAAGAGCACGGTTGTTTCCCCTTGAATCAGTTGCGAGCGTAGCAGTGTTGCATGTGGTGGTGTGTTTATCGCCAAATCCCCCCTCCCAAAACAACAACAAACGAACAATATTTATTGTGGGAAAAGAGTACGCAAAGTTCTTAAGAATAAGCACGAGGAAGCTAATTCTCTCTCTCTCTCTCTCTCTCTCTCTCTCTCTCTCTCTCTCTCTCTCTCTCTCTCTTAGGAACCAACTGAGGCTTTTATTTCCATAAACGAGTCCATTTTTCTGCTTGGGAAACGGAGGTAGAAAAACGGCCATTTGCAATGACGTAAGCGTCACGTGACCCGATCAGCTTATTTTTGAATCGCTTTCTTTATGGAGTTGCCGTGGATATGCTAATTAACGAAAATGACGTGTAGTTCGTTGTGAATGAGTTTTCGTAGTAGAAGCTCGTCGGAAAAGGGTTTGTGGGAGATAATCTAGTTTCGTTTGGTGTGCGATGTGTTGCAGTTGTGAACCCGAAATGCATGTTGCTAGGTGGTAAAATTCGGCATTTTCACGCATTTTTCGGAACAAATGAAAACAAACACGGTTGGGTTAGGTCATTAAAACCTTTTTTAATAGCATAAAGACACTGCTTTAGTAAAATTTTTAAGTATGGAATATGATATATAATGTTTTTAGAGTGTAAGTTTGGAAAAATCTAAAAATAGCCAAAAATGACCAATTTTAGCCAAATCTACTGCAGCACATGGGCCCTTTAAATTTTAGTGAGTGCCCTATTTCAATCTTATAGTTATGTGTAACAAGTATGTGTACCATTTGACAATGTGTAGATGTTTATCTTTAGGACTTATTAAGTTTGGTTGTTTTTTTTCTTGGTCTGTTGTTGTTCTTGTTTTTGTTTGTTTTTCTTTTTTTTTTCTTCGTTGGTTTGGTTTTTCTTTCTCTTTTTTTTGTTTTTTTTTGTTTGTTTTGGTTAGGGTTTTTTTGGGGGTGGGGGGGGGGGGGGGGGGGGGGGGGGTTTATTTTTGGGTTTTTTTATTTGTTGTTTGGGGGGGGGGGGGGGGGTTTTTGGGGGGGGGGGGGAGCCTTTTTGAAAAGGGTTATTTCCCCTTGTTTTTTTTATGAGACTGTTAAGTATTGGGTTACTTTTTAAGGTGTATCCCAAAAGGGCGGGGTGGTGTAAAAAAGCAACGGTGCTTATTTTTATCTCAAAATAAAGAATTTGTTTTCTCTTCTCTCTTCCCAGTGTTTTGTAAAACCCCCTTTAAAAGGGGCCCATGGTTTTATGAATAAAATATAAACTATCTATTTATCAATTTCATATCTATAATATATATCATTCTGTGGTGATGAGTGTGTGATTGTGTGTTTCTCCACGTTTTCCCGGGAAAAAGTTTTATATCTGTGTTTTTTTTACACCCCCGGAAAAACGAGCGGTTGAAAGTTTTTTTTTGGCATTTTTTGACATTTGATAATTTCAATTTAAAATTTTTTATTTGATATTTTTTTTAAAAAAATTTCATTGACTGATGATTTGTTTTTTCCGGACCCTGCTTGTCTTTGCAACCCTTTATACCCTGCCCCGCCGCAGGTAAAAATTTTTCAGTGATTCAGATCCAAAACCCACCCCTCCACCATGCCCTGTGTTCCTCACTCCACGCAAGATTATCTGTAACGTTGAAGCTTTTTCCTACGTGGTTCCACTATGAAAAATCGACTCGGGGACATTGTAAACCTTGGAATTCCCCGCCGAAAAACCAGAAGGGAACCGTGCAGGCTAGTCATGACTGCGCGTGATTCCCGGACATCTGCTTCCCTCCCCTTTGACGTCCTACCGCAACAAACTGTTCCCAGCCAACCCCCTGCTTTCGGGTCCTCCCCCTTTTCAACATTTGTGTGTGATCTGACTACATTGGTTCTACCCCTAACGTTTTGCCATGTCTGAGAGACTCTAAACCCCCGACTGCTCGTTCTTTCACTTCTTTCCCCCCTGATCACAATCCAAACTTCTGCTTTTCCCACTGTCACATCTCACCTCCCCTCCCCTGCTCGCTAGTCATAGCATCACCCCTTTTTTCCCCAAACCTCTCTGCCCCCCTAAACCTTCTCATTTGGGGTTTCAAACGCGAAAATCTGTCTGCCCTGATGGCAAGCTGACTTCATTTTGTTTTTTTTCTGAAAACCCCTGTTTTAAACTTTTTTAAGAACTGGCTAAAACCTAGGCCACAAAACCAAAGATAAAAAGCTGACTCCCCTGGCTACAAAACTCTTTTTTCCCCGACTCTCCCGGGGAGGGGGCATTGATCATTACAAGACATCTGCATCCAGCTTGTTACTGTACCCCCTTCCGTTTTCACCCGAATCTTCGAAGTCGTGAATAAATCTCACCTTCCGGGCCCTCTGTTATTTCTTTTCCCTTTTACCGTCCGCTCCAACCGTAGAAAAATTTGAATCTTTTTTTCCACCAGATTTTCGTCACTCCTTGCCATTACAGCCTCTCCCCAAAAAAAACTTATCATTCTTGGGGATTTATTCACTTCGAAAACCCAGTCATCTCCTGATGTCAAGCGTCTTTTTTTTCCTTGTCAATCCTCTTTTTCCCCAGCTAGTAAACAAACCCAACAAAACAGATCAGGCCCTTTTTTGATGGCTTATTCCCGTTATTTCAAAAGGGTTAGTCACTTTCAGTCTGTTCTGTCATGCAAAAGGCTTTCCGATCATTTGCCATTTTTTCTTTTCAACTTGCAAAGTATAGAAAAAAAAGTGCATTCCCCCGTGAACCCTCAGGCCATTGTATTAAAAATTTTCCTTTCCCAAGCTTTTGAAGCCTATCAAAAACCCCTGCCATTCTGCCCCTTCAAGCACTACATACCGCCCTCAGCCAACTCCTGTGAGCATGCCCCTCCTATGACCTCTCCTCCCTGTAGGCAGGGCCCAGGTAAAACCCGTGACACCCTGGTCGCAAACGAAAAACGCCGGCAATAGAGCGGCAGGGCAAAAAAAAAAAAACCGAAATAAAAAAACGCTTCTTGTAAAAAAATCCAAATTTAAAAAACTTAAATTCGTTCAGCAAAAAAAAAGTATTACTCTTCTAAAGTTCTTGGTGTACGTTTGAAATCTTTTTTTTCCCTCCATCACGTTTCTTGGATCTGAAAAGGAGTCCTCTGCTTTATTCACGACCACTCTGAATTTCCCTTCTAATTTTCTGCTTTTTTCTGACAAAGTCCGAAACTTCGCCCCATTTGGGTCGATCCTTTCCAGCCTGCAAACTTTGCCCCCTATTCCTGGCACTCTCTCCTTTTCCCCTTTCATTCGCAAGCGAGAAGAAAACGAAAATATTCTGAAAGGAATGACTATAAAAATCAGTGATCTTTAAAACCCCTACCGCTTCTCTTTTTTCACAGTGCCAGCCCAAAATTTTTCCCCTATTCGAATTGTAAACATCTTTGTCTTGGAAATGTTTTTCAGCTCCCAAAAAATGCCATAGTAACTTACTCAAAAGCATGACCCTTTACCCAAAAATTTGAAGAACTATAGACCCGTTTTTAACCTACCTTTTCCTAAAGTCTTTAAAAAGTAGTTTTAAAAAAAAGCTCAACAAAAACCTTCACTCCAACCGTTCCTTCCTGCGTTTAGTCTGCCCATGCGTAAACCCCCGCAGAAACTACCCTTGCCCCCCTTAAAAAACTTCTATCGCTTCGACTCAGGGAAAATCTCCCTTTTTACTTACTCGCTTATCTGCGCCCTTTTTTCACTTTGACCATTATTCTTATCTCCCCTCTTCAAAAAAAATTTGGGGTTTTACTGGTACAGCCCTTACCCGGTTTAGTTATACCTTACTGACCCATTCCCGGGGAAATCACAGTAAACATGTTCAGTCAGTTCTGCAAGATTTGGGAATGTGGAGTTCAAGGGATTGTTTTGGGCCCTGTTCTTTTACCCTCTACACTGCTCCACGTCCATATAATTACCCCCTCAGATCAACACATTTTTATGCAGAGGGTCTAGATTCTAAGCAGCGCACTCCTGAAAAAGCCTTCTCCTTTACAAATATGGCCCCTTTCTTTCAAGATTCAAAAATTTGGGTGATACGAACAAATTACGCTAAAAGAGATAAAACAGAAAACCCTGCTTGTGGGACCCAAAAACAAATCTCTTCTATCACAACAGCTTTAATACAACTTGGGGAATGCATCGTCCTTTATCCCCCTGCTGTGAAGATCTGGGGTCATTTTGACAACCACTCTCTATGCAAAATTATCATCAGCCTTCCCTGCTACTACAATTACGGCGTATTTTGTGCAATTTTGAAAAAGTACTGTCCCCGATGCAAAATCCAAATTGTTGCGTTTCATTCTTAGTTGGACTATTTCAACTTCGTTGGCTGGTCTGCCAGCATCATCAATCCAAACCCCTTAAGTATACAAAAACTCTGCAGTCGTCTAATCCTAAAAAAAAAAAAATTGAGCATATTACCCTCTCTTGCAATCTCTCCCTGGCTGCCGTGCCACGGAGTTAAAATATAAGATCAGTACTTTTTACAAATGTCTCCACAAAAAGCACCCGCCTACCTCTGTGAAAGTCTTCATTGTACACCCCTTTTTTTCTCTCCGCTTGCTGAGTTCTTGTCCTTTTCGAATACCCGATTAAACCCAATCCCCATCGGCCGTCGTTTTCTCTATTTTGGTCCATTGATGTGGATGATTCCCTTCTCTTCCGCCAAAGCTTCTTATGACCTTTTAAATCCGTCTCAAGCATATTTATTTCAAACCCAAGATTTCCCCTCCTCATCTTTAGTTTTTCCCTGCCTTCACAGCCAAGATTCTATTGCCCTGCCGGGTGTGTGACCTCTGTGTGTGTGTGTGTGTTGTGTGGTGTGTGTGTGTGGTGGGGGTTGTGTGTGTGGTGTGTGCACATTTGGACTTGATGGAACTATGTTTCCTGGTTGTTGGGGTGGTAAGAATGGTTGGTGCAAGCGCTTTTTATTTTTTCTGCAAGATATAGCGTTTAATTCCTTTTTTTATTATTTTTTTTATATCATATCATATCATATTCTCTCTCTACTCCCCCCCTCTCCTCTCTCTCTCTCTTGTTTCCCTTTTGGGGGAAGGGTTTTTTTTTTTAGGGGGGGGGATGTAGGGGAGAGTTTCTGTTTAAAGGTCTTGTTTATTCAATCGACTAAGGAGGCACCGTGGCGGTGGTTTAAACGGTCAACTCGTGATCCCGAGGTCGGGGTTCGTCCCCCCTCGGTCGGTGTTGTGCCTTTGGGAAAAACACTTTACTCCTATTTTCCTCACTCCACCCAGGTGTACAAATGGGTACCAGCTCTGCTGGGGAAGTATCTGGCGACAGACTAGCGTCCTGTCACAGGGGTGGTGAAAAACCATCAGTTCGCTTAACGCTACAGAAACCGGGATAAGCTCCGGCTCTATGGGCCTTCTGGCTCGAAAGAACATACTTTACTACATTCAATCGATTGGTTAACTTTTGTGGTCTTTTCATTGATTTCTTGATTTTTCAATAATTGAAAGACAGTTTGAGTATTCATTTCATTGCTATTTGATATTATCTATTGAATGACAGTTTGGGTATTCATTTCATTGCTATTTGATATTATCTATTGAATGACAGTTTGAGTATTCATTTCATTGCTATTTGATATTATCTATTGAATGACAGTTTGAGTGTTCATTTCTTGCTTTTTGGGATATTATCTATTGATTGACAGTTTTGAGTATTCATTTCATTGCTATTTAATATTATCTATTGAATGGCAGTTTGAGTATTCATTTCATTGCTATTTGATATTATCTATTGAATGCATGTTTGAGTATTCATTTCATTGCTATTTTGACATTATCTTTTTTATTAATTCATTGATTTATTCATGTTTGTTTCACTTTTTCCCCCATGAGGGTCTGGTGTGTAAAGCAGCCTCTGGCTTATTCAATTACCCTCATTAAAATATTTGAGTTCGAGTTCTCTCTCTCTCTCCCCTGTCTGTCTGTCTGTCTGTCTGTCTGTCTGTCTGTGTCTGTCTGTTTTCTGTCTTTTCTGTCTGTCTGCCTCTCTCTCTGTCTGTCTGTCCATCGTCTGTCTGTCCGTCCGTCTGTCTGTCTGTCTGTCTGTCTCCAATCTCTCTCTCTCTCTTCTCCTCTCTCTCTCTCTCTCTCTCTCTCTTCTTTCCCTTTCTCTGTCCCCTGTCTGTCTGTCTGTCTGGTCTGTCTGTCCGTCTGTCTGGTCTGTCTCTTCCCTCTCTCTGTCTGTCTGTCTCCCTCTCTCTGTCTGTCTGTCTGTCTCTCCCTCCCCCTGTCTGTCTCTCTGTCCGTCTGTCTGTTTTGTTCTCTCTCTGTGCCCTCCTTTCTTTCTCACTCTCTTTCCCTTTCCCTTTTTTCTTTCCCCCTCTGTATCCCCCCCCCCTACACAAACCCCACACCACACTCACACACACACCACACAACACACCACACACACACACCACCACACTTTTTACACTTCTCTCTTTTCTACCTTCATCCCCCCCCCACCCTTTCCCCCACCGCCCCACCCCGCCCCCCCACCCCACCCCACTCCGTCCACCCTCACCCCCAAACCCCTTCCCCCATCTACCTCACCCTCCTCCACAAGTCTTATGTCAGTTGTGTTTACGACGAGGGGAACCAATAGTGGATGACAATAAATTAACCATTGAGCGGTGAGAGGTTTGTGTGTGTGTGTGTGGTGTGTGGGGGGGGGGTGGGGGGTGGGGAGGGTAAGTGGTGGTAGGTGGGGAAGGGTGGGGATGGGGAGGGAGAAAGACTAGACCTCCGTAGAGTTAGAGGTATGACACTGCCCCTTCCTCCTTCCCCCTCCACCCCCCCTATGACCCCCCCAGGTGCTAATGTTTCGCCTCTCAGTATGACGTTTGTTTTGTGCGTGTTTGTGTTACCCCGTAGCTGCTGTGTTGCTACTCTCCGTTTTCCTCTCTCTCTCTGTCTGTCTGTCTCTGTCTCTCTTTCTGTCTCTCTCTCTGTCTCTCCGTCTCTCTGTCTCTGTCTGTCTGTCTGTCTGTCTCTGTCTGTCTGTCTGTCTGTCTGTCTGTCTGTCTGTCTCTCTCTCTCTCTCTCTCTCTCTCTCTCTCTCGTGGGGTGTGGGGTGTGGGTGTGTTGTATGTGTGTGTGGGTGGTGTGTGTGTGTTTGTGTATGGTGTGTGTGTGTTTGTGTGTGTGTGTGTGTGTGTGTACGGTTGTTGTTGTGTGTGTGTTTTGGGTGTGTGGGGGTGGGGGTGGGGGTGGGTGTTGTGTGTGTGTGAGTGGTGTGTGCGCGTGCGTGTGTTGTATTGTGGTGTTTTTATGTGTGTGTGTGTGTGTGTGTGTTGTGTGTGTGTGTGTGCGTGTGTGTGTGTGTGGTGTGTGTGTGTGTGTGTGGTGTGTGGTGAGTTTGTTTGTGGTGTGTGGTGTGTGATGAGTGTGTGTGTGTGTGATGTGGTGTGTGTGTGTGGGTATCGGTGTTGTGCTGTGTTGTGTGGTGTGTGTGGTGTGTTTGTGTGTGTTGTGTGTGTGCACGCACGCACGCGCGCTTGTGTGTGTAATTCTGTGTGTGTGTGTGTGTTGTGTTATGTGTATGTTGTGTGTGTGTTGTGTGTGTGTGATGTGTGTGTATGTGTTTTGTGTGTATGTGTGCGTTTGTTGTGTTGTGTGGTGTGTGGTGTGGGTGTGTGTAGTGTAGTGTGTGCGCACGCACGCACGCGCGCTCGTGTGTGTGTAATTGTATGTGTGTGCATGTGTGTGTTTATATGTGTGAGAAAGAGAGTGTGTGTGTGGCTGTTCAATTTCAATGATTTGGTAAAAAAAAATATATGTGCTAGATTTCTTATCTTATTTATTCACTCCTATTTTCGTTTGGAAGAAAAGGAGAACTGCATAGAAACTTACTTATTCAGTTAGGCAGTCCGTCCGTCCGTTCGTCCGTCCGTCAGTCAGTTAGTCAGCCGGTCAGCCAGTCAGCCAATCAACCAGTTATTTGTGTAAGTTCAGCGCTAAGGCTTACATTATACAAACGCTGGTAGACCTTATCATGTTTTATTGCAACTGTCGTTATTCGTGGCAAGTTCTTAGCATAACAACAACAACCTGCACTCACCAGTTAAGGAGAAAAAACATCACCAGAAGCAGTAGAATGGTTGCCTGTGTGGCGAAGTACTTGAAAACAGCCCATGCACCACGCAAACTTCTCATCCAGAGGTACACTTACTGTCTCATAGTGATTTCAACCCGCACTCTCCATTAAGGAAAAAAAAATCCTATGGTCGGAGTACGGCTGCCTATATGGCAAGATACTTGAAAACAGTCACACACGCAACCTTCTCATCCTGTGGTGTACTTTTCCTATCTCGCAGTAATTCCCAGGTGGGGTGAGTGAGTCAGAGTGCATAACTATTCAGGGTGACCCCCCAGGGTGTTAAGCTGGGGAACGCACAACAACAACAACAACAACAGCAGCAACAGCAGCAACGATTTCCAGGTGGGATGAACGAGATAGATCAGGTAGTTTGGGTGGTCCCCAAGTTGTTCAGCTGTGGAACGCCCAGCAACAGCAAACAGTCGATCAACAATAACAGACCAAGGCAAAGACAAAAACAATTAAGACACAGACACACACGCAGACACACAACCACACAGACACACACGCACATAAAGAGACCGACCGACCTATAGACAGACGGATCACAGACACACACGCGACACACAACCACACAGACACAGACACACACGCACACACACACATAGAGAGACCGACCGACCGACTTATAGACAGACGGACACAGACAGACAGGGACAGACACACACAACATACGCACACGCACGCACGCCACACACACATACCACACCACACTACATCAACACCCCCTACACACACACACAAAAACACACATACACACACACACAACACACACACACACACACACACCACCCACCACCACCACCACCATGAATTCATATATTGGTGTATGGTGGGGGGTTGTGCGTGGGTGTGTTCGCACACGCACGTACGTGCGTGTGTATGTGTTGCGTATGTGCGTGCGTAAATAATAAGTTTTTATGTCTTCTAGTCAATGGGTTTAACATTGTGTTCACAATTGATGTCTGTGCGTGTTGCATGTGTGTGTATGGTGTGGTGCGCATGCGCGCGTGTGTGTTTGTGTGTATGTGTTCGTAAACATTTTATTTGAAGTCATTTTGGAATGTTTTGACAAATATGAAATATATAGCTTTTTGTGTCTTTGAGATTTTTGATGCGTATCAATCTGCCTGTCAGTATTGTAATTGCCCTTCATGGGATGATTAATGTGTTTTTGACTTGACTTGACTTGACTTCCACACACACACACACACAACCACACACCACACACACACACACACAACACACACACACACACACACACACACACACACCCGCGCACGCACGCACGCACACACACACACACACACACACACACACACACCACACAACACACACCACACACACAACACACACACACTTTCTGTTCTTCCTGTCTACTACTGATTCCGTGATCTTTCTAATAGGACTGCTTAGAATCCTGCAGCCCAAATGACCTGGTGCCTTCATTCTAATAATAACATATATATATATATATATATATATATATATATATATATATATATATATATATATATATATGCCAGCCCCGGTAAGGGAGGGAGGGAGGACAGGCCTGCGTTTTCTGGCCATCTATGATCGCTGACGTGTTTTATCAGACAACACTGGGCTGAACAAGGCAGACCCAGAGAATCCACAGAGATAGGCCTAGTGGAAGGAGGTGGCAAGTGCAGAGGATTATTCTTGACATGCTCTCTGTTGATGCTCTGTCTTTCTGTCTGTCTGTCTGTCCGTCCCTCTCTCTCTCTTTCTTTCTCTCTCTCTGTAGTGTGTGTGTGTGTAGTGTGTGTGTGTGTGTGTGTTGTGTTGTGTGTGTGTGTTGTGTGTGTAGAGTGTGTGTAGTGTGTGTGTAATAATAATGAATAATAATAATTTATGGATTTATATAGCACTGAATCTTGTTAAAGCAACAAATCAAAGCGCTCTAGATTAAAAAAAAATATATATCGGGGATAATGGAATATTCGCACTCACGTGCTTTGTTTTACATCCAGTCCCCGTGTGTATGCGGTTTTGTAAACTTTGTCATCTGTTCCCACGGCACACAATGGCCTACTCTTCGAAAAGCGGAACAGGATTTAATGTGTGCGCAAGATGTTCTGCATGCGTTCGCACACGGGGCCTCGGTTTACAGTCTCATCCGAAGATGTAGTGTGTGTGAGTGTGGTGTGTTGTAGTGTGTAGTGTGTGTGTAGTGTGTGTGTGTGAGAGTGAGTGTGAGTGTGTGCGTAGTGTGTGTGTGTGTGTGTGTGTGTGGAGTGTGTGTGTTGTGTGTGGTTCTGTCCTTAGAACTACACATGTGTGGTGTGTTAGTGTTAGTGCTAGCATTAGTGTTAGTGTGTTAGTGTGTTAGTGTGTGTGTGTGTGTGGTGTGTGTGTGTGTGTGACTGAAACTGTCTTGTTAAAAAAGACATGGCATAAACGATTGCGTACACTTTTCATTTCGGAGGAAAATATGTTCACATATAGAACCCAAGTTAAAGCATAAAGAACGTACACATGTCTTTCAAAAGGGGTACACACCCCCAAAACACACACACACACACACACACACACACCACACACAAACACACACACCAAAACACCACACACAACACACACAAACAATTTTATATGGGTGACGCCCTCAAAATGAGGCCCCTGAAGAAGCTGAGGTTGGTGCCCACTACTCCATTGAATGCATAGTTTATTTTATTATATATATTTATTTTAAATATATATTATATATTATATATATATATATATATATATTTTTGTAAAATATGGAGGCCTAGCAAAGGAACAAAAACAAAAAGGAAAGACAGAAGAAGAAGAACTAAAATTGGTAATTGAAGTGGAAAAGCAAAATTTAGGTAATGTTTGGAGCTTGCTTTTACTTTTCTTTGATAAGATTTTTGTGTTACCCCCTTCCTGAAAACCAAAACCCTTCTTCCTTAAAGAACCCCCAAGCGTCAACCTGCTCCTAACACCCCCCCTCCCCCCTCCCAAACAACCCCCTAAAACTAACAACAGAAAGCATTCTCTTTTAACACTTTTCTAAACATCTTATTTAACTGATTGATTCTCCTGAACTATCATGACCATTTTGAAAACCAACCCTTCCCCTGATGCGACAGAAATTTCAGAAAACCAGTTTCGTTCACTCGGAAGTATGTGGTTTGTTTTAGCAGATAAACAAGGGAGAGAAGAGAGGACAGGTAGTTAGCTCCCATGCAATTTTTCACAAAGTCCAAAGAAAG
>CM054151.1:46721149-46726149 GCA_028751875.1 Rapana venosa
TTATTTACAAATGATGGAAAGCTTCAAAGGAAGAAAACATAACAATACATGTTGAGTGATCATCTTATTTCCAAGGGTTACAGGTAAGTATTTTCATCCGGCCCTTGCCCGAGAAGGGAATATCCCTTAATCACAGCTAAAATATTCAACTGAACGTAAAACAAATACTGATTATGTAACAGCTAATAAGAAAAGTACACTGTTTTGTTCCAACTTATTTTTGCAAGAATTGTGCATCTGTTTAGTATAATTGCAGTTCTAAGATAAACCAAGACATCAATTTGCAATGCTATTCTAGTAAAAAGAAAAAGACAAGACGTTTATAAGAAATGTCGAAACACGAGTTTTTTTAGAATTTAATGTTACCTGTCCCTACCGGCACTCAATAACTACCCTCTCAAAGAACGGATCTTAACGTGCATACAAGATGTTTGCGTACGTCTGCACACTGGATCTCGGTTTATAGTCTCATCTGAAGGACTTTTGGGGAGGTATGAGTTGGTTATGATGTTAACTCCCGGGGAAAAAAATATTTGCTGACACGAAACGTCCTACTGTTGTTGTTTGTGTTTGAATCTTTCAAACATGTTTATGAAAGAATCATTGAAAGCCCTTGAAATGTTAAAGATAATTAGGGTATCAATACCATTTTCAGGAGCTTGCCTTGAACATGACAAGTCCTACATGATGTTGTTGAGATCATAACACATCACTGCAAACTCACCTCATGTTGATACTTGACAAAGCTTGGGACGAAGGCTACGAACACGACGTCTTAAAATGGGTAGAAGGCCATGAACACGAGACTGTCTAGGTCTTAAAAAGGGTTAGAAGGCTATAACACGAGGCTGTCTAGGTCTTAAAAGGGTAGAAGGCTATGGCCACAAGACTGTCTAGGTCTTAAAATGGGTAGAGGGTTATGGCCACAAGACTGGCCAGGTCTTAAAATGGGTAGAAGGCTATGGCCACAAGGCTGTCTAGGTCTTAAAATGGGTAGAGGGCTATGGCCACAAGACTGGCCAGGTCTTAAAATGGGCAGAAGGTTGTGGCCACAAGACTGGCCAGGTCTTAAAATGGGCAGAAGGCTATGACTACAAGACTGTCTAGGTCTTAAAATGGGTAGAGGGCTGTGGCCACAAGACTGTCTAGATCTTAAAATGGGTAGAAGGCTGTGGCCACAAGACTGTCTAGATCTTAAATGGGTAGAAGGCTGTGGCCACGAGACTGGCAGGTCTTAAAATGGGTGTATTCGGCTATGAACACGAGAACGTCTAGGTCTGAAAACGGACAGAAGACTGTAAACACAAGTATGTAAACATCTCTATGAACACAACAATGTCGACATCTCTATGAACACGAGAACTTTAACATCTTAGCAACAGATAATGTCAACATCCTTATTAACACGAGAATGTCAACATGTCTATAAACAAAGAAAGTCAACATCTCTATGAACACGTGAATGTCAACACCCTTATCAACAAGAGAATGTCAACATCCTTATGAACACCAGTCGCCAGTCGTGCTATCAATTACGGCGTATTAGTGCAATTCGAAAGTACCTGTCCACAGACGCGACATCAAAACTCGTGGCATCTCTCATTCTTTCCGTCTGGACTATTGCAATTCTCTTTTGGCTGGTCTGCCAGCATCATCTATCCACCCCTTCAACGTATTCAAATCTCTGCAGCTCGACTAGTCCTCAGAAAGAAAAAAATCTGAACACATTACCCCTCTCTTGCGATCTCTCTACTAGCTGCCTGTGCCACAAAGAATAAACTAGAAGATCAGTACTCTCTGTTACAAATATCTCCACAAAACAGCACCCTCCTACCTCTGTGAATGTCTCCACCTGTACACCCCTTCTCGTTTCCTTCGCTCTGCTGCAGATTCCTTGTGCTTACGAACACCTAGATTCAGCCAGTCCACTGTTGGCCCTCGCTCTTTCTCTGTTTCTGGTCCATCGATTTGGAATGGCCTCCCTATCTCTCTTCGCCAAAGACCTTCTTGTGACACTTTTAAATCTGGCCTCAAGACATATTTGTTTCAAGCCTAAGAATTTCCTGTCATGTTTCATTTCTTAGCTATCCCTGCTTTTCAACAGCCAAAAATTCCATCACCCTGCCAAAGTGTATAACCTGTGTGTGTGTGTGTGTGTGTGTGTGTGTGTGCATTTGGACTTGTTAGAACTATTACTTGCTATTGGTTGCATGACTGTGTAGGAATGAGTTGAGTGCAAGCGCTTTGATTTGTCTGTGCAAGATACAGCGCTATATACATTCCATATATTATTATTATTATTATTATTATAAAATTTTTTAGTAGTAGTAGTAGTAGTAGTAGTAGTAGTAGTAGTAGTAACATCCTTATGAACACCATAATGTTAACATCCTTTATTTTTTAATTTTTTAAACATTTTATATCGAGGATAATGGAATAAGCACTTATGTGCTTTTTTACATCCAGTGCCCGTGTGTATGCGGTATGGTAAATTGTCATCTGTTCCCACCGGCACACAGTGGCTTACTCTTACGAAAAGTGGAACAGGATTTTAACGTGTGCGCAAGATGTTCTGCGTGCGTTCGCACACGGGGCTTCGGTTTATAGTCGCATCCGAAGGACTTTTGAGGAGAGTGGAGTCTGCACTGATGTTAACTCCAGGGGAAAATATCCCCCCTTGAACGGGAATCGAACCCGGGTTGTCAGTTTGCGAGCGCAATGTTCTAACCACCAGGCTATCCCGTCCCGGGTATCCTTATCAACTCGAGAATGTCAACATCTTTATGAACAAGGGAATATCAACATCTCTATAAACACCATAATGTCAACGTCTCTGTAAACACCAGCATGGCAACATCTCTATAAACACAAAAAACGTCAGCATCTCTATAAACACGAGAATGTCAACATCCTTATAAACACAAGAATGTCAACATCTTTATGAACACGATAATGTCAACACCTTAAAACAGGCAGAGAAAGTAACCTTTTTTTTTTAAAGACAAAAGAACAGGGAGGATGTGGGAGGGGGGGGGGGAGTTGGGAATGGAACTCAAAACCTTTAACGGCACACAAAGCTTAACCCAGTTTGCCAGGCCTCTGCGAAGTTGGCTTTCAGTGAGGATGTGTTGTCCCTGTGTCCCAGATCGGCACTTCTCGGCATTGTGCAGACGCTTGTTTAGTGTCCATTATCTGCTCACTTTGTTGTCTCCCCTCCACATGGCCTTTTTCCCACTGATAACGCTGCATGGGGGCCTGATGGGGACGATCGATGTGTGTGTGTGTTAGTGTGTGTGTGTGTGTGTGTGTGTGGTGTGTGTGTGTGTGTGTGTGTAGTGGTGTTGGTTGTGTGTTAGTGTGTGTGTGTGAGTGTGTGTGTGTTAGTGTGTGTGTGTGTGTTGTGTGTGTGTGTGTGTGTAGTGTGTGTGTTGTGTGTGGTAGTGTTGTGTGTTAGTGGGGTGTGTGTTGTGTGTGTGTTGTGTTGTGTGTGTGTGTTGTGTAGTGTGTGGTTATGTGGTGTGTTAGTGTGTTGTGAGTTGTGTAGTGTGTTGTGTGTGTGTGTGTGTGTGTGTGTGTTAGTGTGTGTGTGTGTTTGTGTGTGGTGTGTGTGTTAGTTGTGTGTGTGTGTTAGTGTTGTTTGTGTGTGTGTGTGTTGTAGTGTGTGTGTGTTAGTGTGTGTGGTGTGTGTGTTAGTGTGTGTGTAGTGTTGTGTGTGTGTGTGTGTGTTAGTGTGTGTGGTGTTGTGTTAGTGGGGTGTGTGTTGTTAGTGTGTTAGTGTGTTGTGTGTGTGTGTGTAGTGGTGTTGTGTTAGTGTTTTGTGTGTGTGTGTTGTGTGTGTGTGTGTGTGTGTGTGTGTGTTGTGTGTGTGTTGTGTGTGGTAGGTGTGTGTGTGTGTGTGTGTGTGTGTGTTTGTGTGTGTGTTGTGTGTGTTGTGGTGTGGTGTTAGTGTGTGTGGTGTTGTGTGTGTGGTTGTGTGTGTGTTAGTTGTTGTGTGTTGTGTGTGTTTTGTGGTTGTGTGGTGTGTGTGTGTGTTAGTGTGTGTGTTTGTGTGTGTGTGTGTGGTGTTGTGGGTGTGTTTGTTAGTGTGTGTGTGTAGGTGTGTTGTTAGGTGTGTGTGTTAGTGTGTGTGTGTTAGTGTGTGTGTGTGTGTGTGTGTTGTGTGTGTGTTATGTGTGGGTGTGTGTTAGTGTGTGTGTTGTGTGGTGTTGATGTGTGTGTGTGTTTGTGTGTTGTGTGGGTGGTATGTGTTGTGGTGTGTGTTGTGGGTGTAGGTGTTGTGTGTGTTAGTTGTGTGTGTGATGTGTTTAGTGTGTGGGGGTGGGTGGGTTTAGTGTGTGTGTTAGTTTGTGTGTGTAGTGTGTGTGTGGTGTCATGTGTGGGGTGTGTTAGTGTGTGTGTTTTGTTGTGTGTTAGTATGTGTGTTAGTGTGTGGTTTAGTGTGGGTTGTGGTAGGGTGGGGTGTGGTTGTGTGTGTGTGTGTGTTAGTGTGTGTAATAGTGTGTGTGTCAGTGTGTGTGTATGTGTTAGTGCGTGTGTGTATTTGGTGTGTGTGTTAGTGTGTGTGTGTTAGTATGTTAGTGTGTTGTGTTAGTGTGTAGTTTTAGTGTGTGTGTTAGTGTGTGTGTGTGTATGTGTGTTAGTGTGCGTGTTAGTGTGTGTGTGTGTGTGTGGTGTGTATGTTAGTGTGTGTGTGTGAGTGAGTGTGGTGTTAGTGCTGTGTGTGTATGTTGTGGTTAGTGTGGTGTTAGTGTGTAGTGTGTGTATGTGTGTGTGCGTTAGTGTGTTAGTATGTTAGTGTGTGTGTTAGTGTGTGTGTTAGTGTGTTAGTGTGTGTGTTAGTGTGTGTGTTAGTGTGTGGTATGTTAGTGTGTGTGTGTTGTGTGTGTTGTATGGTGTTAGTGTGTGTGTTAGTTGTGTGTGTGTGTGTGTGTTAGTGTGTATGTTGTGTGTGTGTGTGTTGAGTGGTGTGTGTTAGGTGTTAGTGTGTGTGTTAGTGTGTG
>CM054151.1:46731149-46732396 GCA_028751875.1 Rapana venosa
TCTTCCTGAATTTCAGTACAGGATTTTAACGAATGTGCAAAATATTCTGCCTGCGTTCATACACAAGAACTCGGTTTACGATTTCATCCTAAAGACTTTCGGGGAAATGAAGTCAATACTGATCTCCTCGAACGGGCGCCTGGGTGGTGGCTCGAACCCGGGCAGTGAGATCACGAGGTCGGCGGTCTAACCCACTAAGCAATCCCGCCCTCCACTTTCTCCCATCACTTGGAAAAAACCAACAACTTTGCACCCAGGTCACTGTTCGTGGTTTTGTGGGTGGGCGAGAAGTCCTGCAGGGCATGCTGCCGTCGGTGACCTTCTGGCAGCCTAGCATCGGTGAGGTCCTGTAGAATTCTGACCCTGGGAATGCTCTATGACGAGCCTGGGTATGAATGCCTAGGGCAGAGAGACTGATACGAGCGCAGGACAGGAACACCACACAAGATAAGGAAGCAAAAGAAACATTTTGTTTCATTCATTCTACTATTCTTTTATTTTGAGGATAATGGAATAAGCGATTATGTGTGTTTTTGTACATCCAGTCCCCGTGTGTATGCAGCTTTGTCAATTTTGTCATCCGTTCCCACCGGGACAAAATGGCCTACTCTTTCGAAAAGCGGTACGGGTTTTAACGTGTGTGCAAGATGTTCTGCTTGCGTTCGCACACGGAACCTCGGTTTATAGTCTCATCTGAAGGACTTTGGGGGAGTGAAGTCAGTACTGATGTTAACTCCACAGAAAAAAATTGCCTTGATCGAGATTCGAACCCGGGTGGGCAGATTGCCAGTGCAACGCGCAGTGTTCTAGCCAACCAGGCTATCCTGTGTGTGTGTGTGTGTGTGTGTGCGTGTGTATGAGTGCGTGCGTGTGTGTGTGCGTGTGAGTGTGTGAGTGTTGTGTGTGGTGTGTGTGTGTTGTGTGTGCGCGCGTGAGCGTGTGTCAAAGTCAAAGTCAAAGTCAAACTTTTATTTTCAGATGGTACATTGAATAAGCAGTGCATTTGCTTTTTTTCATCAAGCCATCTATCTAAAGAAAGAAAAAAAGCGAGAAAAAAAGATAATGTATATGCAGACATAGAATAAAAAAAACCCCTAATCTATGGTAAACTATACAAATCAAACAAAAAACCAATAACATATGCATATGTGGAATTAAAATAAAACAAAAAACCCAGAAAAATATGAGACCATACAATTCAAATAATTCAAAAATCTTGAAAAAAATACCCGTCATAACACAAACAA
>CM054151.1:46732896-46735396 GCA_028751875.1 Rapana venosa
GGAGGAGGAGAGAGAGGAGAGAGGGGGGGGGGAGAGAGGAGGAGAGAGAGAGGAGAGGGGAGAGGAGAGAGGAGAGAGAGGAGGGAAAGAATATGAACAAACAATTTTCAAAATAAAAAAACACCCAAACCAAAAAAAACAACAAATAAGGAATCAAAAAAAACCACCACCACCCACCACCCCCCCCACGAAAACAACAGAAACACAACACATACACACAAACCCCCTCCAAACCTGTCCCAAGGGTTTCTTTTATAAATTTCCAAATAATCCATTATTTCCCCTTGTATTTAACTGAAACCCCCCCCCCCCCCCCCCCCCCCCCCCCCCCTCCCCGAAAAGAAAAAAAAGGGAAAAAAACACCCCCCCAACCCCAACCCAACCAACAAAAAAAGAAACTCAGGAAGAAACGTTTTGCAACATTTTTTTTTTTTTTGTTTTGTTTTATATTTCCCCTTTCCCTTTCAACGTAAAAATGATGTTTTTACCATACTGTTAAAAACCTGCCCCCGACATGTAATAAGCCCTAAAACTGGAACAATGCCTGGTCAGCACCCTTTGTCAGATCCTTAGCACTTCAAGAATCCAATCTTAGGTTTTGCGTCAGGGGAATGCAAAGACTAGTCAGGCATCGGAGTCATCAGGAGACGGCTCACGCTTTTCCCACCGATGAGTGGCAGTAAAGGGTTTATTCGAAACACTGTCTCTGACTTTGGTTAGCCTAGTTCTTTCTGGTCACGCGCGAACTGCTGTCTGCTCATCTTTTTTTTTCCCCGGTCGATGCAGTGACGGGGAAAGGAGATTAGCGTACGGCATCGTTGACGTCTTTCGTCATGGCCGTGACGTCTGAAACATAGCGTCCTAAAACCTGAACCAAGGGCAGGAAGCAAGAGGAGCATGAACCCGACAAAACGAAAAAAAAAGGGAAAAAGGAAAACACAAAGAGAGATCAGGAAAGGAAACACAGATATAATTTACTTTTGATACAAACGGGAACCCCTCCTGAAAATAAAAAAACCAAAATGGTATATAAAGCAAAGGGAAAAAACCCGAAGAAAACCCCACACCACACATTCACACACACTCACCAACAACTCACCACACTCTCAAACACACTCATTCACCACCTCCCACACCACCTCACACCCCACTCACACACATTACTACACACACTCCACACACACTTTCTCCACACACAATTGAAGCACCACACACCCACCCCCAAACCCCCACATTCCTCACACCACACTCCACACACTCAAAAATCACACACTCACACACTCACACGGGGATGGGTGAAAAAAGCACACAAAAAGCTTAAATCCATTTTCCCTTTATATAAAATATTAAAAAAAAAAACACACACACATCAACACACACACACACACACACTCTCACACAAACAACAAACTCACTACACCACTACACACACTCCAACACACTCACACGCACCTACAAACACACACAACTACACACCACTCACACACACACACAACCCCATCATTTAAAAAACCCCCTCACACACACACACACCACAACACCACCACACACAACTCATTAATCCCCACATCACACTCCACCACGCACTCCACACACACAACTCACACACACTCCACTTACACACACACTCTCCACACACTCACACATAACTCACTCACAAAAACCCCCACTCACTAAAATAACGAGAGAGGACACACACACACTAAATAACCCCCCCCCCCCCACACACCCACACCACACTCTTCTCTCTCACACCCCACACAACACACACACACCCAAAACACCACCCCACACACCCACACACACACACACCCACACACACACAACACACAACACACACACACACACACGACGCACCCGCCGCACCACGCACGCACACCACACAACCACCACACACACAACACCAAAACCACAGAAACACAACAACACATCTGTAATTTGTTTGTACCTGTTTTTTTTTTTCAATTTTTTTTTTTTTTCTTCCCAAACCAAAGCTGAATTTTTCTAGTTTGGGCCGGTCTTATTTTGTTTTCTCCTCAATGTTGATTTGTTGCTTTACAAGATTCATGTTTCCTGTTCCCTGGTCCCCCAAACCCGCCAGGGCGTGGGGGGGCTGCATGGTGGACGAACGGTGGACCAAACTGGCTCCACGTTCAGCGCTTATAAATTCCTAATCATCTCATCATCATATCATCACAATGTGTCGATAGATTTTTTCCCCTTTTTAATTTCCGTTCATATCAATAATCTTTATACATCATTTTTTCTACTTTTCTTATAATGTTTTATGTTTTTCTAGTTTGTTATCAATTTTGTGAGGCAATTATAAAAAAAAAGTTGATGTAAAAAAAGATGTATAAGCTACACATTTTACCCTCAACAAAGATTATTTTGACTTGACTTGATATCAGACTGCACACAAACACAGACAGACAGACTCACAGGCAGGCAGGCAGGCAGACACACAAACAAACACACACACCACACCCCACACACACAC
>CM054151.1:46740396-46752896 GCA_028751875.1 Rapana venosa
TAGATCAGGTAGTTTGGGTGGTCCCCAAGTTGTTCAGCTGTGGAACGCCCAGCAACAGCAAACAGTCGATCAACAATAACAGACCAAGGCAAAGACAAAAACAATTAAGACACAGACACACACGCAGACACACAACCACACAGACACACACGTTTGACACACAAACCACACAGAACACACACGTAGACACACAATCACACAGACACACACGTAAACACACAACCACACAGACCACACACGTAGACACACAACCACACAGGGCACACACGTAGACACACAACCACACAGACACACACGTAGAACAGAACCACAAAGACACACACGTAGACACAGAACCACACAGACACACACGCACATAGAGAGACCGACCGACCGACCTTTAGACAGACGGACACAGACACACACGCAGACACACAACCACACAGACAAGACACACACGCACAACACACACATAGAGAGACCGACCGAAACCCACTTATAGACAGACGGACACAGACAGACAGACACACACACACACATACGCACACGCACGCACGCACACACATATACACACACACTACATCAACACCCCCTACACACACACACACAAACACACATACACACACACACACACACACACCACCACCACCACCACCACCACCACCATGAATTCATATATTGGTGTATGGTGTGGGTGTGCGTGGGTGTGTTCGCACACGCACGTACGTGCGTGTGTATGTGTTGCGTATGTGCGTGCGTAAATAATAAGTTTTTATGTCTTCTAGTCAATGGGCTTAACATTGTGTTCACAATTGATGTCTGTGCGTGTGTATGTGTGTGTATGTGTGTGCGCATGCGGGCGTGTGTGTTTGTGTGTATGTGTTCGTAAACATTTTATTTGAAGTCATTTTGGAATGTTTTGACAAATATGAAATATATAGCTTTTTGTGTCTTTGAGATTTTTGATGCGTATCAATCTGCCTGTCAGTATTGTAATTACCCTTCATGGGATGATTAAAGTGTTTTTGACATGACTTGACTTGACTTGACTTCACACACACGCACACACACACACACACACACACACACACACCACACACACACACACACACACACCACACACACACACACACACACACACACACACACACACACACACACACACACACACACACACACATTCTCTGTTCTTCCTGTCTCTACTACTGATTCCGTGATCTTTCTAAAGGACTGCTTAGAATCCTGCAGCCCAAATGACCTGGTGCCTTCATTCTAATACTAACAATATATAATTATATGCCAGCCCCGGTAAGGGAGGGAGGGAGGAGAGGCCTGCGTTTTCTGGCCATCGTCCATGACCGCTGGTGTGTTTTATCAGACAACACTGGGCTGAACAAGGCAGACCCGGAGAATCCACAGGGATAGGCCTAGTGGAAGGAGGTGGCAAGTGCAGGGGATTAGGCTTGACATGCTCTCTGTTGATGCTGTCTGTCTGTCTATCTGTCTGTCTATCTGTCTGTCTGTCTCTCTTTCTTTCTCTCTCTCTGTGTGTGTGTGTGTGTGTAGTGTTTTGGTGTGTGTGTTTTGTGTGTGTGTGTGTGTGTGTGGTGTAGAGTGTGTGTAGTGTGTGTGTAATAATAATGAATAATAATAATTTATGGAATTTATATAGCACTGAATCTTGTAAAGCAACAAATCAAAGCGCTCAGATTAAAAAAAATATATATCGGGGATAATGGAATACGCACTCACGTGCTTTGTTTTACATCCAGTCCCCGTGTGTATGCGGTTTTGTAAACTTTGTCATCTGTTCCCACCGGCACACAATGGCCTACTCTTTCGAAAAGCGGAACAGGATTTAATGTGTGCGCAAGATGTTCTGCATGCGTTCGCACACGGGGCCTCGGTTTACAGTCTCATCCGAAGGATGTAGTGTGTGTGAGTGTGAGTGTGTGTGTAGTGTGTAGTGTGTGTGTAGTGTGTGTGTGTGAGAGTGAGTGTGAGTGTGTGCGTAGTGTGTGTGTGTGTGTGTGTGTGTGTGAGTAGTGTGTGTGTGTGTGTGGTTCTGTCCTTCAGAACATACACATGTGTGGTGTGTTAGTGTTAGTGCTAGCATTAGTGTTAGTGTGTTAGTGTGTTAGTGTGTGTGTGTGTGTGTGTGTGTGTGTGTGTGTGACATGAAAACTTGTCTTGTTAAAAAAGCACATGGCATAAACGATTGCCGTACACTTTCATTTCGGAGGAAAATATGTTCACATATAGAACCCCAAGTTAAAGCATAAAGAACGTACACATGTCTTTCTAAAGGTACACACACACACACACACACACACACACACACACACACACACACACACACACAACACACACACCACACACACACACACACACACACACACACACACATATATATATGGGTGACGCCCTCAAAATGATGGCCCCTGAAGAAGCTGAGGTTGGTGACACTACTCCATTGAATGCATATTTATTATATATATATATATATATATATATATATTATATATATAATATATATATATATATATATATATATAGATATAGTGAACTATGGAGGCCTAGCAAAGGAACAAAAACAAAAAAGGAAAAGACAGAAGAAGAAGAACTAAAATATGGTAATTGAAGTGGAAAAGCAAAACTAAGGTGTATGTTTGGAGCTTGCTTTTACTTTCTTTGAAAAGATTGTTGTTACCCCCATCTGACACCAGAACCTTCTTCCTTAAAGAACCCCCAAGCGTCAACCTGCTCCCTAACACCCCCCCTCCCCCCTCCCAAACAACCCCCCTAAAACTAACAACAGAAAGCATTCTCTTTTACACACTTTTCTAAACATCTTATTTAACTGATTGATTCTCCTGAACTATCATGACCATTTTGGAAAACCAACCCTTCCCTGATGCGACAGAAATCTTCAGAAAACCAGTTTCGTTCACTCGGAAGTAATGTGGTTTGTTTTAGCAGATAAACAAGGGAGAGAAGAGAGACAGGTAGTTAGCTCCCATGCAATTTTTCACAAAGTCCAAAGAAAGGGTTGAGCATGAGAGAAATAATGCATACTTCCTATGATTTTGAGTTTGTTTGATTGAAAAAGCACATCAGTGACCTGTGAGCATAGATACTGTGAAGTACCTCATGGGTCATGGTTCAAAAGTTCAGAAGCTATTCTGAAAAGTTGTTACTAGATGCAGTATAATTATGTCAGGTTTTACTTGTTTTGCGCTTGCGACGTACTAGCAAGTATAGCAAAATAATAATAATAATAATAATAATAATACATGGAATTTATATAGCGCTATCTATCTATCTATCTATCTGTCCCGTAGTCTGACGACCGTGGGGGCACCCTCAAAGACTCAACAACCAGTTCCCTCCATTCTTCTCTCTGTTCTGCCTTTCTCAGGGTTTTGTTGAGTTCTAGGCCTGTCCATTCGCTGATGTTATCCTCCCAGCTCTTCCTTGGTCTGCCTCTTCTTCTTCCTCCTTGGACAGTGCCTTGTAAAACTGTCTTTGCAAGTCCTTTGGATCTTGTGACATGCCCATACCATTTAAGTTTACGCTTTTTCACGATCGTTAGAAGGTTCTCATAGGGTCCAATGGTTTGCTGGATTCTGTTATGCACGCTTTCGTTGCTTATGTGGTCTTTGTAGGAGATGCCAAGGAGTCTCCGAAAGCATCTCATCTCCACCGCCTGTATTCTTCTCTCCAAATCTGCAGTCAGGGTCCATGATTGACAGGCATACAGAAATATGGATATGACAAGGGAGCACATTAGTCTGATCTTGGAGATAAGTGAGATATTTTTATCTCTCCAGATGGTGTTTAGTTTTGACAGTGCTGTTATTGTCTGTGCAGTCCTGCATACTACTTCTGGCTTGGATCCCTGTTCTGATACAATGGCTCCCAGGTACTTGAAGCTTTGAACTGTTTCCAGCTTCTGGTCATTAACCCTGATATCAGTGCTAATGCCGTTGGTGTTATTAGTCATCAGTTTGGTCTTCTCTGCACTGATTTCCATGCCGTATGTTTTGGAGGCCTTATTCAGGTGTTCTGTTAGGCTGGCAAGCTCTTTTTCTGATCCTGCTATTCCATCAATGTCATCTGCGAAGCGGAGGTTTGTGATCGTTCTGCCACCAATGCTGAATGATCCTTCATGATGTTCCAGTGCATTGGAGAATGGTTTCGAACAACATTTGGAGTAAGGCAGGGCTGTCTACTCTCACCCACTCTTTTCAACATCTTCCTTGAGAGAATCATGGCTGATGCACTATAGCGCTATATCTTTCAGAAAACAAATCAAAGCGCTTTCATTCATCCTACTCATGCACATACAGCCAGTTACGATTAATAGGCTGGCTTTTGTTTACAAATTCAAATGTAAACACACAAGCTCGCACGCACGCACGCACACACACACGCACACACACGCACACTCACGCATACACATAAAGGTTGTACACTAGTTTTTACATTTGTCTGAATTACTTGCCTTATTGTCATTGTTATGAGTGTAGTCAATACATAATTATGTGTGGGGGGTGGGGGTGGGGGGTGGGGGGTGGGTGGGGGGGTGGGGTTGGGGGTGGGGGTGGGTGGGGGGGGTTGCTGGTTGTGTGAAATAAGTCCTGTCTTCTAGTCAATGGTTCTTAAAAACATTGAGTTCATATATGGTGTATGGTGTTGGTGTGTTCGCACACGCACGTACGTGCGTATTTACGGTTGCGTATATGCGTGCGTAAAAAAATACGTTTTTTATTTGTCTGTCAATGGGTTTTATCATTGTGTTCACAATTTGATGTGTGTGCGGTGTGTGTATGTGTGTGTGCGCATGCGCGGGGTGTGTGGTTTGTGTGTGTATGTGTGTGTTCGTGAATTTTTTTTGAAGTCATTTTGGATGTTTTAACCAATATGAATATAGCTTTTTGTTGTCTTGAGATTTTTGATGCGTATCAATCTGCCTGTCAGTATTGTTATTGCCCTTCATGGGATGATTAAAATGTTTTTGACTTGACTTGACTCCGGAGGGTGATGGGTGTTGGGCTGTTGAGGGCAGGGACAAAAATGAAATGGAAACAAGAGGGGAAAATCTTAGAATTGAAATAAATGTGTCTTGATGGCCGGATTTAAAAAGCGTCATAAGAAGGCTTTTGGCGAAGGAAGAGAGGGAGGTGCATTCCAGATTGATGGACGAGGAAACAGAGAAAGAAGAGGGAGAAGAGGAAGAGAGAGGGAAGAGAGAGAGGAGAGAGGAGAAGAGAGAGAGAGAGAGAGAGAGAGAGAGAGAGAGAGAGAGAAGAGAGAGAGAGAGAAGGAGAATGAGAGAGACAGAGAGACAGAGAGCACCACCATTCCAGCAAGAAAACAAAAAAATGCAACTATAACAATAAACAAATTCGGGAAATTTTGAACCTAGAAACTGCCACACGGTCAACCCACCCCCTCCCCCACAAAAAAGCAAAGCAAAACAAAAAACCCAACCCTAAAGAACAAACGTGACAACAAACAAAACCTAAAATGTAAGCCAGCGCACTAGACAGCCCCTCAGTCCAAATTAATGTCTGTACAATAGTGTGATGAAGTTGGCAGTGGTCAGTCCCCACATTTCCCCATGTCTGCAGATATGGACGTCAACATGCAACAATCCAGTCATTACTGATAGCAAGATAACGTTAAGGGACACACGTAAGGGTAGCCGATTTCAAATGACCTTGTTGACAGTTGTATCTAAAAAAGAATTCATTTCGGGGAGGGGGGGGGGGGGGGGCGGGGGAATGTAAGTGGAAGTTAGAGTTGTCAGTCAAAGGTTTTTTTTTGTTGTTGTCCTCTTTCTATCTATCTATCTTTCTTTCTTTTTTGTGTTTATATTTCCTTCTTTCTCTTTTCCTTTATTTCTTTCTTTCTTTCTGTTTTATTTCTGTCCATGTTTGATTCTTCTTCTTTCTTTCTTTCTTTCTTTCTTTCTTTTTGTGTGTTTTCATTTCATTCTTTCTCTTTTCCTTTCTTCTCTGTTTTATTTATTTACTGATGCCTTTGTGTCTGCTTTTTTTTCTTCTTTTAAAAAAAATCTAGCCTCTGATATTCATTGTAAAAACAAAGGAACGTTTGAAAACTGTTTGCTTTCGAACAGAGAGAGAGAGAGAGAGAGAGAGAGAGAGAGAGAGAGAGAGAGAGAGAGAGAGAGAGAGAGAGAGAGAGAGAGAGAGAGAGAGAGAGAGAGAGAGAGAGAGAGAGAGAGAGAGAGAGAGAGCGAGAGAGAGAGCGAGCTAGAGAGAGAGAGAGACAATGATAATGACAATGACAATTTCTTTTATTTCGAGGATAATGAATAAGCACCCATGTGCTTTTTTACATCCAGTCCCCGACCTTAAGGATATATATGATAATAAAATAAAATAAGAGAGAGAGAGAGAGCTAGAGAAAGAGAGAGAGCTAGAGAGAGAAAGAGAGAGAGAGAGAGAGAAGAGAGAGAGAGAGGAGAGAGAGAGGAGAGGAGAGAGGAGAGAGAGAGAGGAGAGAGAGAGTGAGAATAACGATATTGCTATAGCTACTTACACCAACGGTAGCATCATAAGACACAAAAGAAGGCAACTAGAAGAGCAGTAACAGCAACACTATTAGCAACAAAACAGCAGCAATAGCGGCATCAGCAACATCTTCACAACCACTACTGCCACTAACACTAACAAGTCAAGTCAAGTCAAGGCAAGTCAAATTTGTACTTCCAGATGGTACAATGAATAAGCAAGAGTAATCAAGAGTATGGACAAGAACAACAAGGACCAGGGGAAGGAAAATACAAGGGAAAGCCTTGGATAGACAGCAACAGTAATTGTTGTCTGTTATGAGAGTGAAACAGCAAGAACAATAACATCAATATGAAATGTTTTGTAGCTTTGATTTGATACAAGAAATTCAGTTAAAAAAACCACCTCTTGATTTATAACTGAAGCTGTACAAATCCCAATCAATGGAGCAGTGGCATCCCTAAACTTCTTCTTTATCGAACGCTTAGACATCAACTATTGTTGCCTGTTATATGAGCCAAAATGCCCTGCGCTGCCGTTAAGCGACTGGCAAGTCAGGCTCAGCCCATCTGACTTCAGCGTGGGAGAGAAGTGTTATCTTTTAAGTCTTTCTGGGGAAAAAAACCGCAGAAGAATTGACCAAGAAAGCAGAACATTGACAAGAAAGGAGGTGACAGAAAGAAAAGAAACAAGGCAGAAACAAATTGAGGATCATGGATAGAGAAGAGGAAAGTCTAAGCACACAATTTCCAGAGGGCGGAGATGGTATTTTTACTGACATGCCCCTGGCATTCCCATAGGGTACCCATTCCTAAAAGACCTCCTCCACTTCCTCTCTTTAGTCTCCCAGCAGAAGTGCTGAACAAACAGATTCTTTAAGGAAAAAAAATGTAGCAATAGCAGCAGTAAAGATCCTGGCAATGTGTGCTACACAAACAACTTCTAAAAAGCATCTTGCTCACGAATGGTCGCCTTCTGCCAATCAACATGCACAGCTAAATCACGTGACGCTGAACGGAAGTTATATGCTGTCCACGAGAAGGTTTTGCAATGGCCGCGACAGCTCACAAGGAGCCTGCTTGTCGCTAGTCGACTGTATTTTCATTCCTTGTCGTGGAGGCAGATACAGGAAGACTCCTTGACATACTCTCAAGTGGTTTTATTGATGTTTTGTTATATTTTTGTTGTTGTTTTATCTCTCCGGCGATTACTTAATGGCTTTACGGAAGAGGCTTGACTGCGTTTGTCTCAAACTCTCTGGCAAAATTGTAATGTATATCTGAGTGGAGTTGATACAATGTATTTTTGTTTGTTTCTCCTTTTCTTTTTATAAATACACTGGAAAATCGTGGTGACGCATGTAAAGAACAATGGACAAATCGTTTCAAACAAAAATGTTTATGGAAAGTTGGAAGAGTTGTAATCGAGTAGTTGACACAGTTCCGGTGCCGTAATATTTAAAACCCCCGTTTAGGTGTTAAACATTATGTAACATGAAACATGACTATAAACGTTAAACGTTGCCATACAAAATTAAGATGTGACATTTGGTATGTATCAGTTTATTTACAAATGAATGGAAAGCTTCAAAGAGAAAAACATAACAATACATGTTGAGTGATCATCTTTATTTCCAAGGGTTACAGGTAAGTATTTTCATCCGGCCCTTGCCCCGAGAAGGGAATATCCTTAATCACAGCTAAAATATTCAACTGAACGTAAACAAATACTGATTATGTAACAGCTAATAAAGAAAAGTACACTGTTTTGTTCCAACTTATTTTTGCAAGAATTGTGCATCTGTTTAGTATAATTGCAGTTCTAAGATAAACCAAGACATCAATTTGCAATGCTATTCTAGTAAAAAGAAAAAGACAAAGACGTTTATAAGAAATGTCGAAACACGTTTTTTTTAGAATTTAATGTTACCTGTCCCTACCGGCACTCAATAACCTACCCTTCTCAAAGAACGGATCTTAACGTGCATACAAGATGTTCTGCGTACGTCTGCACACTGGATCTCGGTTTATAGTCTCATCTGAAGGACTTTTGGGGAGGTAGAGTTGGTTATGATGTTAACTCCCGGGGAAAAAAATATTTGCTGACACGAAACGTGCCTACTGTTGTTGTTTGTGTTTGAATCTTTCAAACATGTTTATGAAAGAATCATTGAAAGCCCTTGAAATGTAAAGATAATTAGGGTATCACATACCATTTTCAGGAGCTTGCCTTGAACATGAACAAGTCCTACATGATGTTGTTGAGATCATAACACATCACTGCAAACTCACCTCATGTTGATACTTGACAAAGCTTGGGACGAAGGCTACGAACACGACGTCTTAAAATGGGTAGAAGGCCATGAACACGAGACTGTCTAGGTCTTAAAAAGGGTAGAAGGCTATAAACACGAGGCTGTCTAGGTCTTAAAATGGGTAGAAGGCTATGGCCACAAGACTGTCTAGGTCTTAAAATGGGTAGAGGGTTATGGCCACAAGACTGGCCAGGTCTTAAAATGGGTAGAAGGCTATGGCCACAAGGCTGTCTAGGTCTTAAAATGGGTAGAGGGCTATGGCCACAAGACTGGCCAGGTCTTAAAATGGGCAGAAGGTTGTGGCCACAAGACTGGCCAGGTCTTAAAATGGGCAGAAGGCTATGACTACAAGACTGTCTAGGTCTTAAAATGGGTAGAGGGCTGTGGCCACAAGACTGTCTAGATCTTAAAATGGGTAGAAGGCTGTGGCCACAAGACTGTCTAGATCTTAAAATGGGTAGAAGGCTGTGGCCACGAGACTGGCCAGGTCTTAAAATGGGTATACGGCTATGAACACGAGAACGTCTAGGTCTGAAAACGGACAGAAGACTGTAAACACAAGTATGTAAACATCTCTATGAACACAACAATGTCGACATCTCTATGAACACGAGAACTTCAACATCTTAGCAACAAGATAATGTCAACATCCTTATTAACACGAGAATGTCAACATGTCTATAAACAAAAGAAAGTCAACATCTCTATGAACACGTGAATGTCAACACCCTTATCAACAAGAGAATGTCAACATCCTTATGAACACCAGTCGCCAGTCGTGCTATCAATTACGGCGTATTAGTGCAATTCGAAAGTACCTGTCCACAGACGCGACATCAAAACTCGTGGCATCTCTCATTCTTTCCCGTCTGGACTATTGCAATTCTCTTTTGGCTGGTCTGCCAGCATCATCTATCCACCCCCTTCAACGTATTCAAATCTCTGCAGCTCGACTAGTCCTCAGAAAGAAAAAAATCTGAACACATTACCCCTCTCTTGCGATCTCTCTACTAGCTGCCTGTGCCACAAAGAATAAACTAGAAGATCAGTACTCTCTGTTACAAATATCTCCACAAAACAGCACCCTCCTACCTCTGTGAATGTCTCCACCTGTACACCCCTTCTCGTTTCCTTCGCTCTGCTGCAGATTCCTTGTGCTTACGAACACCTAGATTCAGCCAGTCCACTGTTGGCCCTCGCTCTTTCTCTGTTTCTGGTCCATCGATTTGGAATGGCCTCCCTATCTCTCTTCGCCAAAGACCTTCTTGTGACACTTTTAAATCTGGCCTCAAGACATATTTGTTTCAAGCCTAAGAATTTCCTGTCATGTTTCATTTCATAGCTATCCCTGCTTTTCAACAGCCAAAAATTCCATCACCCTGCCAAAGTGTATAACCTGTGTGTGTGTGTGTGTGTGTGTGTGTGCATTTGGACTTGTTAGAACTATTACTTGCTATTGGTTGCATGACTGTGTAGGAATGAGTTGAGTGCAAGCGCTTTGATTTGTCTGTGCAAGATACAGCGCTATATACATTCCATATATTATTATTATTATTATTATTATAAAATTTTTTAGTAGTAGTAGTAGTAGTAGTAGTAGTAACATCCTTATGAACACCATAATGTTAACATCCTTTATTTTTTTATTTTTTAAACATTTTATATCGAGGATAATGGAATAAGCACTTATGTGCTTTTTTACATCCAGTGCCCGTGTGTATGCGGTATGGTAAATTGTCATCTGTTCCCACCGGCACACAGTGGCTTACTCTTACGAAAAGTGGAACAGGATTTTAACGTGTGCGCAAGATGTTCTGCGTGCGTTCGCACACGGGGCTTCGGTTTATAGTCGCATCCGAAGGACTTTTGAGGAGAGTGGAGTCTGCACTGATGTTAACTCCAGGGGAAAATATCCCCCCTTGAACGGGAATCGAACCCGGGTTGTCAGTTTGCAAGCCCAATGTTCTAACCATCAGGTTATCCCGTCCCGGGTATCCTTATCAACTCGAGAATGTCAACTTCTTTATGAACAAGGGAATGTCAACATCTCTATAAACACCATAATGTCAACGTCTCTGTAAACACCAGCATGGCAACATCTCTATAAACACAAAAAACGTCAGCATCTCTATAAACACGAGAATGTCAACATCCTTATAAACACAAAAACGTCAGCATCTCTATAAACACGGGAATGCCAACATCCTTATAAACACAAGAATGTCAACATCTTTATGAACACGATAATGTCAACACCTTAAAACAGGCAGAGAAAGTAACCTTTTTTTTTTTAAAAGAGAAAGAACAGGGAGGATGGGGGAGTGGGGGGGGGGGGGGGGGGGGGGGAAGAAGAGTTGGGAATGGAACTCAAAACCTTTAACGGCACACAAAGCTTAACCCAGTTTGCCAGGCCTCTGCGAGGTTGGCTTTCAGTGAGGATGTGTTGTCCCTGTGTCCCAGATCTGCACTTCTCGGCATTGTGCAGACGCTTGTTTAGTGTCCATTATCTGCTCACTTTGTTGTCTCCCCTCCACATGGCCTTTTTCCCACTGATAACGCTGCATGGGGGCCTGATGGGGACGATCGATGTGTGTGTGTTAGTGTGTTAGTGTGTGTGTGTGTGTGTGTGTGTGTTAGTGTGTGTGTGTTAGTGTGTGGGTGTGTTAGTGTGTGGGTTAGTGTGTGTGTGTGTGTTAGGTGTGTGTGTGTGTGTTAGTGTGTGTGTTAGTGTGTGTGTTAGTATGTGTGTTAGTGTGTGTGTTAGTGTGTTAGTGTGTGTGTGTGTGTGTGTTAGTGTGTTAGTGTGTGTGTTAGTGTGTGTGTGTGTTAGTGTGTGTGTGTGTGTGTGTGTGTGTGTGTGTGTGTGTTAGTGTGTGGGTGTGTGTTAGTATGTTAGTGTGTGTGTTAGTGTGTGTTAGTGTGTGTGTGTGTTAGTGTGTGTGTGTGTGTGTGTGAGTGTGTGTATGTTAGTGTGTGTGTTAGTGTGTGTGTTAGTGTGTGGGTGTGTGTTAGTATGTTAGTGTGTGTGTTAGTGTGTGTGTGTGTGTGTGTTAGTGCGTGTGTGTATGTTAGTGTGTGTGTGTGTTAGTGTGTTAGTGTGTGTGTTAGTGTGTTAGTGTGTGTGTTAGTGTGTTAGTGTGTGTGTTAGTTTTTGTGTGTGTGTGTGTGTTAGTGTGTGTGTTAGTGTGTTAGTGTGTGTGTTAGTGTGTGTTAGTGTGTGTGTTAGTGTGTGTGTGTTAGTGCGTGTGTGTATGTTAGTGTGTGTGTGTGTGTGAGTGTGTGTATGTTAGTGTGTGTGTGTGTGAGTGTGTGTGTATATGTAAAAGTAGTAGTAGTAGGTAGCGCGGGCGCACGTGCGTGCGTGAGAGTGTGCTTGAGTATGTGTGTGTGAGGAAGACTAAGAATGAGAGCGAGAGAGAGCGAGAGAGAGACAGACAGACAGACAAAGAGACAGAGCGACAGAGAGACAGACAGAGACATACAGACGGATGGACAGACAGACAGACACACACACACACACACAGGCAGGCAAGCAGACAGACAGACATATTTTTAAGACATACTAGAGAGAAAACCAGTCAACAGGCAAACAGGCTGATTGACACAGAGAGAGAGAGAGAGGGAGAGAGAGAGAGAGAGAGAGAGAGAGAGAGAGAGAGACAGAGACA
>CM054151.1:46760396-46762896 GCA_028751875.1 Rapana venosa
TTGGGGGAGTTTATTCCATAGGTCACTGCCTGATACAAGAGGCTCGATTTAATAGGTTATTTCTGGGTCTTGGAAATGTTAGCAAATGGTTGTGTCTATGTTGGTTAACTTTGAAAGCTTTGGTAATCTGGAGGTGCATTTTGATTAACAACTTTTTGCATAAACACAGCTTTTATTGAATGAAAGTCGGTTTCGAAATGTCAGGACATTTATTTGCTTATAATCCTCAATTGTCAGGGTGCTTGTTTTTAACAATACAAGTTTTACTGCTCTTTTATATAAGCGATGAATGAATTTCAAGTTCGTTCCACTGCAGGTATCCCAAATAGTTGACGCATAGTCAATGATTGGTAGAATGTGACCGCAAAAAATAGTTTTCGAGAATGATTATTTAGAAAGTGTTTTATTTTGGATAATTGAAGTAGCCTGTGAGCTAGGCGTTTACCTAGTGACATTATGTGATCAGTCCAAGTCATATTTTTGTCAATGGTAACACCTAATATTTTATGTGAGTCAACTTCTTCAACTATTCCGTTATCCAACAACAGAGGTTGAAACCTATCATTCATTTTTTGCCTTTTCTGTCTTGCTGATACGTACATACATTTTGTTTTTTGTGCATTTAAGGACATGTGATTTAATTGAGTCCAAATAATCAATCTGTCAATACTGTATTGAAGTTTGCTAGTTAATCTGCTGGAGTCTGAATCACTACAAAAGAGAGTGGTATCGTCAGCAAACATTTCACAGTTACATTTAATAAAACAGGGTAAATCATTTACATAGACTGAAAACAAGAGTGGTCCCAATACTGAGCCTTGTGGTACCCCATGTCTAATGGGTAGTAGTTCTGATGCTTGGTTATTTACAGATACAAGCTGCTGCCTATTGGACAGAAAATTTTCTAGTAGTTGGATAACTTCAGGTGGCAGTTTGTACAATTCTAATTTACGCAATAACAAAGAGTGGTTGATCACATCAAATGCTTTTTCAAAGTCAACAAAAAGGAGGCCAGTAAACTTATTGTCATTTATATTGTGTAGGAGACTGTCAGTGAGCTGAGTTAGAGCAGTGTGACAGGAATAGTTTTTACGAAACCCTGATTGATCCTCGTGCAATAGATTGTTTTTTTATAAAGTAAGAATTTAGGGATGTTTGTATGTGTTTTTCAATGGGTTTAGATAGTACAGAGAGAATTGAAATTGGCCTGTAATTTGAAGGAGAAGAGCAGTCACCTGATTTATGGACAGGTATAACTTTTGCCTTTTTAAACTTGAGAGGAAAACATCTTTTCTCAATACACAAGTTGTATAAATAAGTTAGTGTTTCAACAATAACCGGACTAGCGAGTTTTATAATCCGAGCATCTGTGTGTGTGTGTGTGTGTGTGTGTGTGTGTGAGAGAGTGAGTGTGTGTGTGTGTGAGTGTGTGTGTGCGCGCGCGTGTGGTGTGTGTGTGTGAGTGTGCGTGTGTTTATGTGCGTGAGTGTGTGTGTGTGTGTTGTGTGTGTGCGTGCGTGCATGTGTGTGTGTGTACGCGGGTGTGTGTGTGTGTGTGTGCTCAGGGAATAAAACGAGTTACTGAATGGTCATGGAATGAGTGGTATCTGGTTAGATCAGTGTTAGTTACATTACTCTGATCCCACTTTCAAAGTAAAAACTGACACACAACCTAAAGGGTCAATTCATTCAGGAATAGTTCTCTAAGAACGACTTAAAATATATTCTTTACCAATTACAGAATATGTGATACCAAATGTTTCTTTGAAAGTTGCTAAAGCCTGAAAAGACAGCATTGACTTTTCTGAAGTTCAGAACACTTCATCAGAAGATGCCTATTCAAAGAGGAAGAACTGACAAACATCCATATGATGAAAGACTTTGTACCACATGCAAAACAAATGATTTAGACGATGAATTGTGCTAGTTTTCAAATGCCTGTATTTCGGTGAAAGTAGATCTTAGCTATTGTCAAAGGCTTGTAACAAAAGTCCCCAAACATAATGAAACTATATATACGTGATCTAACATTGAAAATGAAAGAACATTTGTTAAATCAGTTAGACTTTTTGAAAACCATGCTGAATAGCTTTTGAAGTTGTCCAGGTTATGTGTATCTTGTAAGTTCATTGATGTTGGTGTTACTGATTTTGTGAATGAATGACTAAGTAGTTCGTATATGTTGAAGTGCGTGAAGAGACTGTGAGTCACTTTAAACAAATATCCCCGTGTAGTCCAGTGAGTTTTTCAAAATAATACATATTTGTGACTTTTAGACTTCTTAATTCTTATAACTCTCGCAACCTCCAACTTTCAAAACTAGTGCGTTTTCCCACCAGACCAACAATTCACACAAAAAAATTGAATAGAAAAAGAGAAGGGTGGGGAGGGAAGAAAGGAGGGAAGGAGGGACAAAAGAATCGAAAGAGGAGGAGCTCAGGGGATAAAAAGACAGAGGAGAGGACGAGAGAAAACAGATGAGAGAAATCGCCACACTCGG
>CM054151.1:46767896-46777896 GCA_028751875.1 Rapana venosa
ATCCATCCATCCATCCATCCATCCATCCATCTATCTATCTATCTATCTATCTATCTATCTATCTATCTATCTATCTATCTATCTATCTATCTCTCCCTCTCTACACACACACACACACAAACACGCGCGCGCGCGCGCGCAAAGAATCAAGGCACTGGGAGTCTGCATTTTGAGCTGACTCAGAAAACTGTAAATATCCCCACCCTCCACTCCCCCTATCCCCTCCTTCCCACACACTCCCCCCACCCTCTCCCCCCTCACACCCCCCCCCCCCCTTCACCAGAAGTTGCTGCAGAGACTCAAACCCACGAAATCAGGGATCCAAGGGATGGACAGCTAAGGCTGTTTAACTCCTAGACATCCTGGGGGGTCAGAATACGGCTACTTTACCGTCGGGCAACAATAAGTCGTTACATAAAACATCACAATGGGTGAACCTCGGATATCTAACTCAGGAAAATAAAGAACCCACCCTATTTCCTATAAGAACAAAGCATCAGGCTGCAGCCACTACGTGGAAATGGTCTGACTTTTGCATACAAACGACATAAAAATACACCATATCAGTATAAAAAAGCAACCTTATTCAACAAAGTAACACTTTTTTTCATAGCCAGAGATATACGTTACAGAGTGGCACAAGAAGCATCGTGTATGTGCATTCTTTGTGAGAGGAGGGTGGCAGGAAATCAATGAAATCCTGCAGGAAGTTGAGAAATCATGCCAGCTTTGGAAGCATGTCAGAAACAGCTGGTGTGTCTGTAGCTAAGATCCGCTGGAGGCGTCACAGACAGACAGTGCTCTCTGAAGTGATGCTTATCTTGTCGCATGCAGACGATGCAGACTGAAAGGTGGGAGCGAAGAATCAGTGTGGGGCAAGCTGCAGCCACAAGCTTTTGTAAAGTGTAATGCCAGATATTGTACAGCATGCCGATGAGGATTTTTTATGTTTAGAAAAAAGAATAAAATTGTGAGAAACTTTTTTTAAGTGCATGACCCATATTGTATCAGGCGCAAGACCAAATGGATACTTCATTTTCTCCGTCGCACGCTCATACAATAACTATTGCTGTCTGTCATATAAGGAAAAACTCATGGCGCTGCTGTTGACCGCCTGACAGGTTAGGCCCACACGTCCGACATCGGCATGAAAGAAATCTGTTCTCTTTTAAGTCTATCTGGAAAAAAAGGCAGGGGAATGGACCAAGGATGCAGAAAATAGACGAGAAGATGGTGTCAGAAAGAAAAGGAACAAGGCAGAAACAAAGAAAGGACTAGAAAAGAGGGAATTCCTAGAACAGAATTTCCAGAAGGTGGGGATGTTATCTATACTGGCAGGTCCTCGGTATCCCTATAGAGGACACCAATGGATTCAACTCCAGACGTTCAGTCTGTCCTTTATATGCTGCATCTTTGGGACACCCCTCTCCCTCTTCTGGTGCAGGGTGCATGCTGGCTGTGTTTGTTCTCTTGTACACCAAACCCTGAAAATGAAGGACGGGATTTTTGGCAACCGTATCTAAATTGTATGCACATGCATGGAATATCTGCTCTTTAGGTTGACCTGGAAGATTGTTAAATTATCTGCTGTTAATTAAGCACACGCCGCTGCAGATATTCAAACCCACGACTGTATAGAACCACAGGTTTAAAAGAAAGCAACAAGTTCTACCGGTAGAGTCTGCTAAATCGCAAAAGTCTTAAAGTCATGGATGATCAGTTTTAAATCTTGGCGGTGCCTGAAGGGATTTCTACCATTGCCAAGGTCAACTTACTTGCGGATACGCCAGTGCCTATTCGCCCTCCCCCCCCCCAACCACAGCGCACACAAACCACACACACACACACACACACACAACACACACACACACACACACACACACACACACACACACACACACACCACACACACCAAACACACACACACACACACACACACACACACACACACACACACACACACACACAACACTACACACACACACACACACCAGCAACCACACACACACACACACACAACACAACTCTCAACACAATCACATCACACAGTGCAATCAACAGACACACATAACACACACAACAACACAAGTAACATTAATATGTGGTCATGTTGAGATTGCAAAACCTTTTCCGAACACAAGGTATAACTTTTCGTTGGAAATAGGCAACTGTTTTTTTGTTATGGCAATGCTCCATGGCAAGATGTGGCAACTCAAAGGGACAGCTAAACTTGAAGCTGAAAAAAACAACAACCAGCTGAAATAAAGTTCTCTTTTAATCAGCAAACACCTTGTCCATGAAGAAAACTGTCATTTCACTTCGTTTCAGGAAAAAGAGGCTACACACCGTTAGGACTTTGTTTATGGAGAAAGCTATTACACTCTTTTATAAACTGTTTACAGAGGAGAAAAATGGAGAAAACGGTTAAACTCTGTTAGCGCTGTTTACAGAGCAAAAACGTGTATAGCGATCTGTCTATGGCAAAACAAGCGTTACATCTTTAATGGTCTGTTTAAACAGAGAAAATTCAAGCCTCACCAACATGTTTTTTTTAAACAGATAAAATGTTAACACATGGTGATTACCGTGTCGACATAAAAAATTGTAAAAATATTGTTATCAACCTAATTATGGAGTAAATGCTAAAATCCAATCAATACCATGTTTACGGGGAAAATTCTTTAAAATTCTTTAATGCCCTGTTTACGGGAAAAAAGAATAAAACATTGCATTGTTAACACTCTGTTTACAAGATTCAAGATTTCAAGATTCAAGATTTATTTCACATGAGAAAAGGTTTAACATCATAAACATCAAGGAGAAAAAGTTAATGGCCTATTTCTAGACCATTGTTAGAATAAAACCGCCAACTCCACGAGGCTCTGAATGATGATCTGAGTATGTCGGCTCCATGAGACATGGTCCAATGTTTCCTGTACTCTTACTGTGTACTTCATTGGCTCCCTGTTAAGTAAAGCGTATCATGTGTTTGTAAGTGTTTCAACTTTGTATGTTGTGACGGTTGGTTGATGGCACTGTCCCTAAGTCCAATAAATTCACTGGGACTCTGATACAATCAAACCGTAAATGTGTATGTGTCATTTTGTACTGAAACTATGTGTATAAAAGATTGTGTGCATTTTTTGGGTACAGATCTGTCTTTCTGAATGTGTAATGTGCCTTTGTGTTTTCTAGATCGGTATCACATCTTCAATCATTTCCAATAGCAGACTTCTTTAAAAGTGGAAAATTGCTTTGAAATACATTGTATTAAGTTATATATTATGGCAATGTCTTGTGTTGTGCTGCATTGTATTCTGACGATTAGCATTCCACTGTATTTATTGTATTATGCTGTACTGCATAAATTGCAGCTTTCTGTTGCTCTGTTTTGTATTGATTGAATTACATTGCATTTTTCTGTAGTGGATTACATCGTTGCTATTACATTGTAGTGTTTTATACCTTCTTGAATTTTGCCATATTGAATTGTATTGCATTGCATTGAAAAGAATCGTATTGAATCATATATTGTACTCAGTTCAATTTCAAATACTTTATTATCTCACAAACAGAGAAACTGCATACTGCTTTGCGAATAACACGATGATAAGGTAGGGTATGGCATGGTAGGGTAGGGTACGGTAAGATATGGTATGGTATAGTGTGGTATAGTATGGTATGGTAAGTTTGGCATGGAGTGGTATGGTATGGTAGGTGTGGTATGGTATGGTATGGCATGGTATGTATGGTATGACATGGTATAGCATAGTACGGTATGGTATGGCATGATATGGTATTTATTAGCACACTGATTTATGTTGTATTGTTCTATGGTGTATTTTATTGTCATCATATTGTACTGTATTGTACTGTATCGTCCTTCCATACAATCCAAACTGTCACACCCATAGAAAGTATATAGCTTTCTATGTACTACATATGGAACCTAAGACAAATTTTATTATGAAAAAGGAATTTCATTTCAGGATAGATTTACGTCGATTTTTTGTGTTGTGAATAGATGTAGCTGGCAACAGTTCTTCATTCTTTGCAATCTGTATAACACAAGGTCGATATGCGCTTGTTTGACAAAAGACAAAGAGTCTTGTACTTACTCGATCACCTTTAGAAAAAACCCAGTTACCAATGTCGTTATGGTAATCGTAAAGTTCTATCGGAATGACAAACCAACTTTTGCATAATGCCAGATATCATTGGCAGAATATATTTTAACCCCTATTGACAAGGACAACTCTTGTCATGTTAGCTAATCATCTCCCCCTCTTTGCGTGCAGACAGACATTAGACAAGGGGAGGAAAGAGCAAGGACGTGTGATTGGTGAACAAACGTTTTGAAGCAGCAAACCGTTAGTTGTCTTTTAGCAGAATGGACATGTTTTCTTCTGCAGAGGATACGAACTACTCCCACCCCGCCCACTCTGCTGTCTTTTACCCCATATTGAAAATGCCAGTAGTGTTGACGTTTTTAAATTGTCTGCAAAAGGAGAGTTCTTTTAGCTGTTTCTCATTTCCCTCAGTATTTCTTGACGTTCCAAAGAATAGAGTCGTTTGAATCCTTTCATCTGGCACATTACTGATGATGTGTTGGGCGTTCCTTAAGGGTCACCCAGAATATCACTCCCCCCTCACTTCTTTCATGCAGGATTTACCGTGAGACGGTAGGATCTTTACTTAATGAGAAGTGTTGCTTATATTATGGCTACTTCGAATGAGACTAAAAACCGAGGCCCCGTGTGCGAACGCATGCAGAACATCTTGCGCACGCGTTAAATCCTGTTCCGCTTTTCGAAAGAGTAGGCCATTGTGTTCCGGTGGGAACAGATGACACAATTTACAAAACGGCATACACACGGGGACTGGATGTAATAAAGCACATGAGTGCTTAAATCCTGTTCCGATTTTCGAAAGAGTAGGCCATTGTGTTCCGGTGGAAACAGGTGACACAATTTACAAAACGGCATACACACAGGAACTGGATGTAATAAAGCACATGAGTGCTTATTCCATTATCCTCGATATAAAAGAATAAGTAAATACCTCACTATATAGATAGCCACTTTCCGATTTCATAGAATTTAGGGGATCTGATTGTTGATATTTCCATGCGGGAATCAGCTTGTTCTGAACAAGTCTCTCTCTCTCTCTCTCTCTCTCTTCTCTCTCTCTTCTCTCTCTCTCTCTCTCTCTCTCTCTCTCTCTCTCTCTCTCTCTCTCTCTCTCTCTTTCTCTTTCTCTCTCTCTCTCTCTCTCTCTTTCTCTCTCTCTCTCTCTCTCTCTCTCTCTCTCTCTCTCTCTCTCTCTCTCTCTCTCTCTCTCTCTCTCTCTCTCCTGTAGTCATTCGTGTTCGGGCATACATGTTATCATCATTATTGTTATTTTGCACAACTGTTGAATACATTTCTATTGTCTAGTTACTTCGCTCTTGTTCTTTCTGTCTGAGACAAAATCCCAACCACACAAATCAGTATAGACAATATGCCTGAATCTGTACGTGGATTCAATTTAAAGCTTCCATCTGCCTCTGATGTGAAGTGACATCTCCATTAAGTCATAACACATACTGGCAGATTGGAAGGTGTCACCTTTGTTTGAACTCCAGCCTGTGGTAAAGGTGTCCCATAACCTACGTGGGCGTAGAGGAGCCAGGCGTCAGAGACCTCAACTTCTCCAGGGGCCAGCATATTGAGGGCGGCGCCCATCTCCTCTCCATCGCTGCTTTACCTTCCCTGACCCTAAAGAGGGCAGGTACCCATTTATGGCTGGGTGAACTGGAGGACTGTCCTGAAGCCAAGGCGCGCAAACGGTCACCCATCCATTTAGCAACCACGCTCGTCGCTGCTTAACCTTAGCTGGGGGGAAAGCGAGTGCTCTGACCACTGAGCTGTCCCGTCCCCTTGGCAAAAAGTTGACATCAATACAACTGACAAAGCTTGTAGCCTGCTCCAAGATGGAGCGGGGGGGTGGGGGGGGGGTGGGGGGGGGGTGGGGGGGGTGGTGGTTATTTGCACCCCTAGTGACCTCCAGCCTCGCCTTCTGCACACAACACTCTTCTATTTCAGCCAGATACCATTTTGCTTGATCTCACTCATCCATAACTGTAAGACATATGTGGTCATAAGATAGCGCCATGTACCCCCTGCTTAGTTCCTTGTATTGATGTATATACGTTGTTTTCAAGAGACTAGGTGGGACGGGACAGATGTGAGTGTAAGGTGACAACTCATGACGAGTGGTCATCACATCATTGGTGAAAATGACGACATCTGCTCAAACAAATCTTGACCTCTCAATCGTGGATTTCGCGAGGAATGGATCGCATGTTTATGCATGAATCTCACTCAGTCATCTGATTCTTTGCAACTGACAGTATCATGGGTGTCTAAGTTTTTAACCTGAGCATTCATTACGCCCTCCTTCCCTCTGTATTTGTTTCATGATATAGAATTCGGCAAATTGTGATCGACGGTGAAGTGGTTGGTTAGACGTTTATTAGCACGGATGTGACGAGTTCACCTACATTATTGGAGTAAACATCATTGCGACAATACCTCCTCTAAGAAAAGTCTTGATGAATTAAACGAAAGTTGACACTCCGTAAGAAATATAGCGATCGGCATCGTAAAGCCTGGAACGACATCTAGCGCGACTCTTCGCCCAAACGTTAAAGCATGAGTATCCTGCATTCAAGATAGCTCCTTTGCTGTTGCTGGTGAAAGAGGAATTCGGGATGCGAATTGGCAAACTGATACACGCGGGATGGATGTGAAAAGCCATGGGGATATTTTATTAGTCCTGCGATATAAAAGAATAAATAATCCATTAAAAAAAAAAGCATATGGACCTGGTGGATATCACATGACACGGAGTTGTGTCTGCAAAGGGTGACTGTGTGGACACGTGTATGTTAAGCATGATGAAAGCCTGGTCTTTTCCTGATCACAGTGTGATGATCATTCAAAAACGATAGTCTGGTGGTTGACACACAGTGTTGTTGTCTTGCAGAAAGCTGGTGTCTGTGTGTGACACAGTGTTGTTGTCTTGCTGAAAGCTGGTGTCTGTGTGTGACACAGTGTTGTTGTCTTGCTGAAAGCTGGTGTCTGTGTGTGACACAGTGTTGTTGTCTTGCTGAAAGCTGGTGTCTGTGTGTGACACAGTGTTGTTGTCTGCTGAAAGCTGGTGCTGTGTGTGACACAGTGTTGATCTTGCTGAAAGCTGGTGTCTGTGTGTGACACAGTGTTGTTGTCTTGCTGAAAGCTGGTGTCTGTGTGTGACACAGTGTTGTTATCTTGCTGAAAGCTGGTGTCTGTGTGTGACACAGTGTTGTTGTCTTGCTGAAAGCTGGTGTCTGTGTGTGACACAGTGTTGTTGTCTTGCTGAAAGCTGGTGTCTGTGTGTGACACAGTGTTGTTATCTTGCTGAAAGCTGGTGTCTGTGTGTGACACAGTGTTGTTGTCTTGCTGAAAGCTGGTGTCTGTGTGTGTCACAGTGTTGTTATCTTGCTGAAAGCTGGTGTCTGTGTGTGACACAGTGGTGTTGTCTTGCTGAAAGCTGGTGTCTGTGTGTGACACAGTGTTGTTGTCTTGCTGAAAGCTGGTGTCTGTGTGTGACACAGTGTTGTTATCTTGCTGAAAGCTGGTGTCTGTGTGTGACACAGTGTTGTTGTCTTGCTGAAAGCTGGTGTCTGTGTGTCAACATGACATAGTGTTGTTGTCTTGCTGAAAGCTGGTGTCTGTGTGTGTCAACATGACACAGTGGTGTCATCTTGCAGAAAGCTGGTGTCTGTGTGTGACACAGTGTTGTTGTCTTGCTGAAAGCTGGTGTCTGTGTGTGACACAGTGTGTGTCTTGCTGAAAGCTGGTGTCTGTGTGTGTGTGTGTGTGTTCTTGCGAAAGTGGTGTTGTGTGACAACAGTGTTGTTATCTTGCAGAAACAGGGTCTGTCATTGTGTGTGTGTGTGATTGTGTGTGTGTGTGTGTGTGTGTGTGTGTGTGTGTGTGTGAGCATGATGCAGTGTTGTTATCTTGCAGAAACAGGGTCTGTCATTGGTGTGTGTGTGTGTGTGTGTGTGTGTGTGTGTGTGTGTGTGTGTGTGTGTGTGTGAGCATGATGCAGTGTTGTTATCTTGCAGAAACAGGGTCTGTCATTGTGTGTGTGTGTGTGTGTGTTGTGTGTCGTGTTTTTGTGCTGTGTGTGTGTGTGTGTGTGTTGAGCATGATACAGTGTTGCTATCTTGCAGAAACAGGGTCTGTCATTGTTTTGTGTGTGTGTGTGTGTGTGTGTGTTGCGTGTGTGTGAGCATGATGCAGTGTTGCTATCTTGCAGAAACAGGGTCTGTCATTGGTGTGTGTGTGTGTGTGTATGCGTGTGTGTGAGCATGATGCAGTGTTGCTATCCTGCAGAAAAATAGTCTGTATGTCACCATGACACAGTGTTGTAGAGTAGAGTTGGTGACACTGACGTTAACTCCAGGGAGGACAAATCCCTCGAGTGGCGTTTCGGTTGTGGCTCAAACCCGCGCCATCAGATGGCGAAATCGATGCTCTAACCACTAGGTTATCACTCTCCCCCCTCTCCCGGCCCCCTTTTCAACATTTGTCTTCTTCGGTAAATGATTCATTGTCAAACCTCCCCCCTTGTTAAAAATGCATTAATCTCCTGAAGCTTGGTTTTGTCTGCGGAAGTGGTAAAGGAAGCAACACATGACCATTATCGTGTGCCTATGATGGTCACTTAGGGTCTTGTATGGGGCCTGTGATGGCCTGTTAGTGTCCATTACGGCCATTTGGGTGTGGGCAGTGGGACACAGGCAGCTAGGATGGGACCATGATGGGACATGAGATGGATAGAGTGCAGGCTCTTACAGGCAGACATAGGAGTTAGTCAGCTTGTCTGTTAAAGCGTCGGTGGTCCTATGGTAGATGCCTGTGTTTGCAACAAGGCGTGATGGTTTCACCAGTGGCTGTTCACTTTGTCTCTCTAATGAAGAGGTGGGCCGGTTCATTGAATGCGAGCAGTGTGAGATACATGAACCACCCTGTGCGGCTGCATGAATAGAAAAGTCTACGTGTGTGCGCGCGCGCGCGCGTGTGTGTGTGTATGTGTGTGTGTGCGTGTGTGCGTGCGTGTGTGTGTATGTGTGTGTGTGTGTGTGGGCGTGTGCTTTGCATCCTCATGCGTGGATGTGTTTGTGTGTTCATGCTTTCTCGCATTTACGCATGCATGTGTGTATACAATGATGTAGACCCCAAACCTGACGCCCTTGCTCTAGCTATGCTCCACATCACAGTGCCCAAACCGTTATCCTGGAAGCGGCGATACACTGACACAGAAGGCTAACCATAGACATTGCAGGCACTTGACAAGTCGTGTCGCCATACATTCTCCCTCTCGCTTTTAGCGGCATGGAATGGCTGGTGATATCCCACGCTACACATGACAGGCAACACCCGTTATCACTGACTGGAAAACACCGGACCTGCTCCTTCCAATCTGCACCCAGACACCTCCCTGGTCTCCTGGGTTGGCTAGTCTGCACGCAAGCAGAACCCCCTCACTTCTAGTTAGCTCATACCGCTTCAGACCAGGCCGACCACAGAAGTCAAATCAGAGGCGTCACTGCCTTGTTGAAAAGCAAACCTCCTTTGACATACCATCAACTGTCAGCTTAATACTGAAACCCCCATGATCCGAATCAACCATTTCTGATACACCCACGACCAACCATCACTTTTAATCATTGAAAATAGAGAAGTAAGCGTTCATGATGTACATGAGACATGAGACCTGACACGCAGTCTTGTAGACCGTAGGGACATCAGTGAAGATTTTGCAACCAGGTTTCTCCATTTCCACACGGTTTTCGGCTTTATTTTATTTTCACTCCCAAACATCATATTGGTTGTATGAAAAATAGTTTGATATCTTATATACTACACGTTGTTAGCCTAACGAAAAACGCTGGACATGACACGTCATG
>CM054151.1:46782896-46786335 GCA_028751875.1 Rapana venosa
ACAGATCTGGTCATATTTTAAACTGGCTAATCACTAATGCTTCGTTTAATCTTGTCACATCTGTTTCTGTCGTCGACGAACTACATTCTGATTATTCCGCCATTCTTTTCCAGCTTAACATCACAAAACCTGTCAGAAAGAAGAAATATATTACTCGTTGCAATCTTAATTCCTTAGACATTCAAACCTTTCTTCTCAAGCTACGGAACGCTTTTCACAAGCCTCTACCACACTGACCTCACTGAACACTATAACACTGTCCTCTGCCAATTGCTTGACAAGCATGCACCTCCTACAGACCTTCTCCTGCCTGACAGACCCTGTGCGCCATGGTACTCTCACGATTTATTGATAGCGAAGCGCAAACGCCGGCAACTAGAACGGCAGTGGCGGAAGTCAAAAACCGAAATCAACAAACATCTTTTCCGAAAACAAATAAACAAAGTCAAACTCTTAATCCATTCAGCAAAGACAGACTACTACTCTTCCAAAATTCTCTACGCTACATCCATAAAATCTCTTTTTTCCCTCACCTCAAATCTCCTTGGATCTGCAAAAACAACTCCTCTGCCTAACACCCACAGCATGTCTGAACTTCCATCCATCTTTTCTGCCTTCTTTTCAGCCAACGTCCGCAACATACGCTCCAGACTGGATCAGACTCATTTCCAGCCTGTGTCTCCTGATCCCCAGGTCACTGGCACTCCTCTCTTTTCCTTCCATCCCACAAGTGAAAATAAATCATGACATTCTGAAGGAAATGACTATAAAATCATACGACCTTGATCCCATACCTGCTCCTCTTTTCTCACAATGACTTCCACAACTTGTACCTATTATTACTCAAATAATAAACTCATCTCTTGTGTCAGGAAATTTTCCATCAGCTCTTAAAACTTCAATAGTCACACCTCTGCTGAAAAAGCATGACCTTGATCCCAATATTCTGAAGAATTATAGACCTGTCTCAAACTTACCTTTTTTCTTTAAATAACTAGAGAAAGTTGTTCTCAAACAGCTCAACAGTCACCTCCATTCCAATGATCTCCTTCCTCCTTTTCAATCTGCACATCGCCCCAACCACAGCACTGAACCACCCTAGTCCACACATTAGATACACTTCTACTCGCTTCTGACGCAGGAAAAATCTCCATCCTCACTCTTCTCGACTTACCTGCAGCCTTCGACACTATAGATCACTCAATTCCTCTTTCTCGCCTCCAAAATACGTTTGGCGTTAATGGCACGGCCCTCACCTGGTTTAGTTCATACCTCACAGACCGATTCCAGAAAGTTCTTGTAAAAAAACTTCAATCAGAACCTGTCAAACTGGAATGTGGAGTCCCACAAGGATCAGTTCTGGGCCCTGTTTCCGCCAATCTCTATACTGATCCACTCTCACACATAATAAACCACCATCATATTGATCATCATTTCTACGTCAATGATACTCAGCTTCAATGCAGTGGTACTGTTGAAAACTTGCCTTCCCTCCTGACAAATATGTCCTACTGCTTTCAAGAATTCAAAACTGGATGACTCAGAACAAGTTACAACTTAACGCCGATGAAAAAAACCCGAAGCCATGCTCATAGGGACCCAACATAAACTTTCCTCCATCGCAACCAACTTCAATAGAATTCGGCAATACATCAGTTCCTTTGTCCAACTCTGTGAAGTATTTAGGTGTAGTTCTTGACAACACACTCTCTAGGAAAAAGTCATCACTCAGACCTGCCAGTCTTGCTACTATCAATTACGGCGCATAAGCGCTATTCGCAATAATCTGTCCACTGACATAGCTTCCAAGCTTGTCACATCTCTCATTCTTTCACGTTTAGACTATTGTAATTCTCTTTTGGTTGGCCTACCAGAATCATCCATCCACTATCTTGAATGCATACAAAACTCTGCAGGTCAACTGGTCCTAAGAAAGAAAAATCTGACCACATCACTCCTCTTCTGCGATCTCTTCACTGGCTGCCTGTCTCACAGAGACTGAAGTATAAGATCAATACCCTCTGTTTCAAAATTTTTTTTTTTAATGTCTCCACAACTATGCACCCTCTTATCTCTGTAACTGTCTTCACCTGTATACTCCATCCAGTTCCCTTCGCTCAGCCGCAGATACTTTGTGCTTTCGAACACTCAGATTCAAACAAACCACTGTTGGCCGTCGCTTTTTCTCTGTTTCTGGTCCATCCACTTGGAATGATCTCCCTCTTTCACTTCGCCCGAAGCCTTCACTTAACGCCTTCAAATCCAGCCTCAAAACACACTTATTTCCTGACAATTTCCCTTCATATCTGTTCCTACTTTTCAACAGCATCCTTCATCTCCTTCAACACCACCTAAGGTGTGTGTGTGTGTGTGTGTGTGTGTGTGTGTGTGTGTGGTGTGTGTGCGTGCGTGTGTATGTGTGTGTGTGTGTGTGGTGCGTGCATAAATTTGAAATATGTTATTTGAGGAAAGCTACATGCGTGTAAAGGATTTGAGTGCAAGCGCTTCGATTTGTTTGTTTTACAAGATTCAGCGCTATAGAAATTCCATATATGATTATGATTACTATCATTATTATTATTATTATTATTATTATTATTATTATTATTATTATTATTATTAACCATGCTCGATGCTACTTAACCTTGGCTGGTGGAAAGCGAGTGCTCCGACCATTGAGCTATCCCCTCCACACACATACAAACTGAGAAAAAACGTTTGCACAAATACGTAGGTTAATATGGAATCTCTTAGAGCTAACACCAAAATATAAAGACAAGAGGGTGGTGGGTGGGTAGCGAGTGTGAAAACATTCATAACAGTTACAGATCACTACAAAGGGATTGACTTTTCTCCTGAAAGAATGCGTCTGCTGAAAAAGTGACCAAAAAATCTCTTTGCTCCCTCCCCCCCCTACCCACCTCCAAGCCTGAGCTTATGGTGCAGCAGCTTTGACTGGATTCTCATCTTAGACGGTCACCAGCCACACGGTCAGAGGTTTGAATCCCGGTAGCAACGTGTGCTGAGATTTTACATCAATGATTTCATGAGTTTGTTTTCAACTTTGGTGCCGAGCTCACAGAACCATTTTTACAATCTTCTGTCTATATACGCATGACGAAAATCATGTATGCATGTGTGCGATAGACGCTATAGCCGAGTGGTTAAGACTGTTCAACTTCAATCCCATGGGTCCATTGAAGTCGTGGGTTTGAATCTTGGCTGTGGCTGGTGAGTTCAGGGGGGGATTTTTTTTTACAATATCCAAGGTGAACTTCAAGTTCAGACCTGCTAATGCCTTAATACCCTGCATGAATATACACGTGTAGCAGATCAGATCAAATATGCGCCTTAACGATCTCGTAACTCATGTCAGCAGTCAGTAGGTTACAAAACACGAACATACCCACACTTCGGATGAGCTATAAACCGAAGTCCC
>CM054151.1:46786835-46811835 GCA_028751875.1 Rapana venosa
CTCCCACTCATGTTTTATAACTTATTTTTCGCAAATTCTACATGCTATGGTCCTTAAAGACGCAGGCCGTTGTTGTCTCTAGGCATAGCCGTCACCTTTAGAGCTAATGTTGTCCACTGTGATGCCCTGCAAACAAAAAGTGAAAATATGGCACTGGTGTCTGTGTGCTTTACTTTTGTTGTTATATTTTAATTCTGTTTCATACACATTATATATATACATATATATATATATATTATATATTATATATATATATATACATATATATATATATTAATTATATTTATATATACATATATATATATATATATATATATATAAAATATATATATATATATACTATATATATATAATCTATATATATATAATTATACATACATACATACATACACATCTATTATATACACACACATTATATATTATATATATATATATATATATATATATATATTTATATATTAATTTATACATACATACATACATACACACACATCTATATCTATGTATATATCCACACACACACACACACCATATATTATATATATATATATATATATATATATTATATTTATATTATTATATATATATATATATATATATATATAATCGATATATGTCGTGCTTTTTATATATATATATTCAATATATGTCGATATATATATATATATAGATATTATATATAAAGCACGCGCATATAAGCACACATATAAGCACGCACACACACACACACACCTGTGTGAACTCGTCAGTACTTGATGCGTGCGCGCCTCTGTGTGTGTTGCATTACTTTCAGTCACATCGGATTTCACTGCGTGAAATTCTGTATATTCTACCCAGGGAGAGGGGGCCTCCACAAGAGCAAGGCCACCCATCACTTTTCAGACAGTTTCCTCTTCCTTCCTCGGCTAGAATTCCAAGGTTCACCAGTGCTGAGATTTCGCGTATGCGACCGTTTTTGCCCACCAGTAAGGCAGCCGCCATCCGACTTCATGGACGATTTCTTAACATGACACCAGTGTGCATGAGTGCTTAAATGTCTTTGGTTCCTACCAGCGCACAATGGCCTACTCATGCTCAAAGCAGAATGGGTTTTAGTGTGTGCGCAAGATATTCTGCGTGCGTTAGCACACGGGACCTCGGTCTATAGTGTCATCCGAAAGTTCTTCGGGGAGGTGGAGTTGGTGCCAATGTTAACTCCACAAGGCCAATCCCCTTAAACGGGTACCTCGGTAATTGCTCAAACCCAGACTTGTCAAATCAAAAGCGCAACGCTCTAACCATTAGGCTATTCCCCTCCCCTTTATCCCCCCACCCCTCCAAATTTCTAACCTAGATTTATTTGTTTCTCTAACATAGAATATTTTTCCACATCAACTTTTCTAAGGACAACTATGTTGCCACAAGCATTTTTACGTGCGCTGAGTACGTCTGAAGCACGGGATCTCGGTTTATCGCCTTATCTGAATAGCACGCGCCCATTCAACCATCCAAGGTCTAATGGATAGGGAAAAGCTCGTATTCAACAGGAAACGAACCCGCGACATCCAGCTTTTTAGATGAGTGCATTACTTCTAGTCCACTAGGCCACTCTGTGTGTGTATGTGCGCGCGCGTGTGTGCGCGTATGAGCGTGCGCGCGTGCGCACATCAATATGCTTGCGTGTTTGTGTGCATCTGAATATGCGAGTTCTACATATTTTGTGAACAATTTTATTTTCTAGAATCATGCGTGCATGTGTTACCTTGATTTTGAAGACGCCGACTCTTGTGGATTTCTTACAGTTGAAGACGTTGATTCTTGTTCTTTTCTTTTGATGTGGAAGACGTTGATTCTTGTTCTTTTCTTTTTTGATGTGGAAGACGTCGATTCTTGTTCTTTTGATGTTGGAGACGTTGATTCTTGTTCTTTTCTTTTGATGTGGAAGACGTTGATTCTTGTTCTTTTCTTTTTTGATGTGGAAGACGTCGATTCTTGTTCTTTTGATGTTGGAGACGTTGATTCTTGTTCTTTTCTTTTGATGTTTAAGACGTTGATTCTTGTTCTTTTGATGTTGAAGACGTTGATTCTGGTTCTTGTGATGTTGAAGACGTTGATTCTTGTTCTTTTCTTTTGATGTTTAAGCCGTTGATTCTTGTTCTTTAATGTTGAGCGCGTTGATTCTTTTTTTCTATTGATGCTGAAGGTGTTGATTATTGGTCTTTTGATGTTGAAGACGTTGGTTCTTGCTCTTTTCTTTTTTGATGTTCAAGACATTGATTCTTATTCTGTTGATGTTGAAAACGTTGATTCTTGTTCTTTTCTTTTGATGTTAAAGGCGTTGATTCTTATTCTGTTTATGTTGAAAATGTTGATTCTTGTTCTTTTGATGTTGAAGACGATTATTGTTTTGATTTTGAAAACGTTGATTATTGTTAAGATTTTCAAGACGTTGATTCTTGTTCTTTTCTTTTGGTGTTGAAGACGTTGGTTCTTGGGTTTTTTTATGTTAAAGACGTTGATTCTTCTTTTCATGTTGAAAACGTTGATTCTTGTTCTTTTCAAGTTGAAAACGATTTTTGTTATTGTGATGTGGAAGACGTTGATTCTTGTTCTTGCGATGTTGAAGACGTTGATTCTTGTGTGAAGACGTTGATTATTGTTCTTTTCTTTTGATGTGGAAGACGTTGATTCTTGTTCTTTTTGATGTGGAAGACGTTGATTCTTGTTCTTTTCTTTTGATGTGGAAGACGTTGATTCTTGTTCTTTTCTTTTGATGTGGAAGACGTCGATTCTTGTTCTTTTCGTTTGATGTGGAAGACGTTGATTCTTGTTCTTTTCTTGTGATGTTTATCACGTTGATTCTTGTTCTTGTAATGTTGATGACGTTGATTCTTGTTCTTGTGATGTTGAGACGTTGATTCTTATTCTTTTATTTGATGTTGAAGACGTTGTTTCTTGTTGTTTTAATGTTGACGTTGATTCTTATTCTTTTATTTTGATGTTGAAGTCGTTGATTCTTGTTCTTGTGATGTTGATGACGCTGATTCTTGTTTTTGTGATGTTGATGACGCTGATTCTTGTTCTTGTGATGTTGACGATGTTGATTCTTGTTCTTTTGTTTTGATGTTGAAGACGTTGATTCTTGTTCTTTTCTTTTGATGTTGAAGACGTTGGTTCTTGTTCTTTTTATGTTAAAGAGGTTGATTATTCTTCTTTTTATGTTGAAAACGTTGATTCTTGTTCTTTTGATGTTGAATATGTGGAATCTTCTTTTGATGTTGAAGACGATTTTTTTCTTGTGATGTTGAAGACGTTGATTTTTGTTCTTGTGATGTTGAAGACGTTGATTATTGTTCTTTTGATGTTGAAGACGTTGATTCTCGTTCTTTTCCTTTGATGTTGAAGACGTGGATCCTTGTTCTTTTCATTTGATGTTGAAGACGTTGATTCTTGTTCTTTTCTTTTGATGTTGAAGACGTTGATTCTTGTTCTTTTCTTTTGAAAGTTGAAGACGTTGATTCTTGTCCTGTTGATATTCAAGACGATTATTGATCTTTTGAAGACGCTGATACTTGTCCTTTTATTTTTATGTTGAAGACGATGATTCTTGTTTTGTTTATGTTGAAGACGTTGATTCTTGTTCTTTGTCTTTTGATGTCGAAGAAGTTGATTCTTGTTCCTTTTTTGTTGTTGAAGACGTTGATTCTTGTTCTTTTTTTTGATGACGGTGATTCGTGGCTTTTTGATGTTGAATACGTTGATTCTCGTTCTTTTCGTTTTCCGAACGTTGGTTATTGTTCTTTTGATGTTGAAGACGTTGATTTGTGTTCTTTCCTTTTGATGTTGAAGACGTTGATTATTGTTCTCTTATTTTGATGTTGAAGACGTTGATTCGTGTTCTTTTCTTTTGATCTTGAAGACCTTGGTTCTTTTAGATGTTGAAGACGTTCATTCTTGTTCTTTTGATATTGAAGACGTCGATTCTTGTTCTTTTATTTTTATGTTGATGACGTGATTCGTGTTCTTTCGATATCGGAGACGTTGATTCTTGCTGGGGGGTTTTATGTTAAACGTTGGTTCTTGTTCTGTTGGTGTTAAAGACGTTGATTCTTGTTTTGGTGATGTTAAAAACGTTGATTCTTATTTTGTTGATGTTGAAGACGATGATTCTTGTTCTTTTCTTTTGATGCCGACTTTTATTATTATTTTTATGTTGAAGACGTTGATTCTTGTTCTTTTCTTTTGCTGTTAAAAGACATTGATTTTTTTCTTTTCTTTTATTTTGATGTTGAAGACGTTGATTGTTCTTTTGATGTTGAAGACGTTGATGTTGAAGATGTTGATTCTTGTTCTTTTCATGCTGAAGACGTTGATTCTTGTTCTTTTGATGCTGAAGACGTTGATTCTTGTTCTTTTGATGCTGAAGACGCTGATTCTTGTTCTTTTCGTATTCATGACGTTGGCTGTTGTTCTTTTGATGTTGAATACGTTGATTCTTGTTCTTTTGATGTTGAAGACGTTGATTCTTGTTCTTTTCTTTTGATGAAGACGTTGATTCTTGTTCTTTTGATGCTAAAGACGTTGATTTTTGTTCTTTTCGTATTCATGACATTGGCTGTTGTTCTTTTGATGTTGAAGACGTTGGTTCTTGTTCTTTTGATGTTACAGACGTTTGTTCTTGCTCTTTTCGTTTTTGATGTTGAATACGTTTATTCTTGTTCTTTTGATGTTGAAGACGTTGATTCTTGTTCTTTTGTTTTGATAAAGACGTTGATTCTTGTTCTTTTGATGTTGAAGACGTTGGTTGTTCTTTTATTTTGATGTTGAAGACGTTGATTTTTGTTCTTTGTCTTTTGATGTCGAAGAAGTTGATTCTTGTTCTTTTATTTTTGATGTTGAATACCTTGATTCTTGTTCTTTTTGTATTCAGAACGTTGGTTATTGTTCTTTTGATGTTGGAGACGTTGATTCGTGTTTTCTTTTGATCTTGAAGACCTTGGTTGTTCTTTTGATGTTGAAGACGTTGGTTCTTGTTCTTTTGATGTTAAAGACGTTGCTTTTTGCTTTTTTCGCTTTTGATGTTGACGACGTTGATTCTTGTTCTTTTGATGTTGAAGACGTTGATTCTTGTTCTTTTGTTTTGATTAAGACGTTGATTCTTGTTCTTTTGATGTTGAAGACGTTGGTTCTTTTATTTAGATGTTGAAGACGTTGATTCTTGACTTCTTTTTTTTATTGATGCGGTGATTCGTTGTCTTTTGTTGTTGAAGACGTTGATTCTCGTTCTTTTCATATTCAGGACGTTGGTTATTGTTCTTTTGATGTTGAAGACGTTGGTTCTTGCTCTTTTCTTTTTTGATGTTGAATACGTTGATTCGTGTTCTTTTCTTTTGATGTTGAAGACGTTGATTCTTGTTGTTTTCTTTTGATGTTGAAGACGTTGATTCTTGTTCTCTTCTTTTGATGTTGAAGACGTTGATTCTTGTTCTCTTCTTTTGATGTTGAAGACGTTGATTCTTGTTCTCTTCTTGTTCTCTTCTTTTGATGTTGAAGACGTTGATTCTTGTTCTTTTCTTTTGATATTGAAGACGTTGATTCTTGTTCTCTTATTTTGATGTTGAAGACGTTGATTCTTGTTCTCTTATTTGATGTTGAAGACGTTGATTCTTGTTCTCTTATTTTGATGTTGAAGACGTTGATTTGTGTTCTTTTCGTTTGATCTTGAAGACCTTGGTTCTTGTTCTATTGATGCCGAAGACGTTGATTCTTGCTGGTTGTTTATGGTGTTGAAGGTGTTGACTTGTTGACTCCTTGGTGTTGAAGGTGTTGACTTGTTGACTCCTTGGTGTTGAAGAGTTTGACTTGTTGACTTCTTGGTGTTGAGTTTGACTTGTTGACTTCTTGGTGTTGAAAGTTCTGACATGTTGACTCCTTGGTGTTGAAGATGTTGACTTCTTGATGTTGAAGCTATTGACTTGTTGACCTTGTTAAAATTGACTTGTTGACTTCTTGGTGTTGAAGTTGTTGACTTGTTGACTTCTTGGTGTTGAAGGTGTTGACTTGTTGACTCCTTGGTATTGAAGGTGTTAACTGTCGACGATTCTTTGGTATGGTGAAGGTGCTTGCTCCTGTTGCCTTCAAGGCATTGCCTGACTCCTTGCTGAGGAGGTGTGAAGTATGGGGTCCTGGCATCCTCAGGGGCTGTCTCTGAAACATGCCCCTCAACAGCAGTCCTTCAATATCACACCCAGACACACTGATGTACTAGAGTGTGTGATTGGAGTCTGGGAATATCTGATTGTGTGCGTGCATACCAGTGTTTTGTGTCCCTCTGTTTGTGTTGCATACTTCTATGTGTGTGTGTGTGTTTTGTTATGTATGTGTGTTGTAGTATGTGTGTTTGTGCGTGTGTGCTTATGTATGTGCACGCACGTGCTTGCGCGCGTATTATTTACGCGTGTGATCATAAATGCGGACCTGCACACACTAATATGTTAAGTGCTGCTGTGTGATGTGCGCTATCTACCGTCCTGCAAACATTCCTCTCCTCTTTTCTTTCCTCGCCTAGTTTACTGAGGTTCACCATCAGCGATATTTTGCCTATGTGACCGTTTTCGTCCGCCATTAAGGTAGCCGCATTCCGACTTCGGCGATGACGTCAAAACACAACACCCATATGCATGCACTTTCAATTTTTGTCATCCGTTCCTACCAGCACGAATGGCCTACTCTTCCAAAAGGCAGAAACATTATTGGAACGTGTGCTCATGATGTTCCGCGTGTGTTCATACAAGTGCTCCTCGGCTTATAGCCTCGTCTGAAGGACCCTCGGGGGAGTAGAGCCATTAGAGATTTTTACTTCAGAGGAAAAATCACCTTGAATGGACGTCTCCATGGCGGCTCGAACTCGAACTTGTTGGAGAGAGCAATGCGCTAACCACGAGGCTACTTGCTCCTATTTTCTTGCCTTGAATAAATTAATGAGGTATGGGTGTTTAGTTTAGTTCCTCTTTATTATTACTTCCTTTGTGTTAATGGTTTAAGTTTTCTAACATAAGCACCCATATTTGATTTTGTTTAAAAATTCTTTGCAGTTTTTGTTTTGTTTTGTTTTCTTCAGATAGGGTTTTTCCCCTTTTATGGAATTCCTTTTTCCCTTTTATGGAATTCCTTTTGTCTTTTTTTTTTGAGGGGGTGGGGTGGGATTTTAATGTTGGTCTGGATCTTGGTCTGATTTTAGATTTTATATGGTTTGAGGTTTCTGGTTTGGGGTTTTTTCTTGGGTTTTTTGTTTAATCTAAGTTTAATTTTGAGTTCAGTCTTTTGGCTTTGTTTTAATTTAGATAATCGGATCTGAGTACTTTAGTTTTGAGTGGCATTTAGGTGGTTAGTCGGGAGGGGGGGTGTCTTCTTTTATCTTAGTTTGATTTGGGTTTTACTTTGATTTTAAAGCGCGGTTTAAGGCTTTAGTTTAATTTTGGTGAGTGGTTTTCGTTTGATTTTAGCAAGGGGTTTTAGTTAGTTTTGTTTGGTTTTAAGTTTCATTTTAGAGAAAGTTTTAGATTTTAGTTTAATTTCAAAGTGTTTAAGTGTTAAGGTTTAGGCTTGAGTTTGGCTTTAGAATGTAGTTTTAGGTTTTGTTTAGTTTTATTTTGTGGTTTAGGTTTTAGTTTGATTTTATATGTGTAGTTTTAGGATTTTAGCTTTATTTTAATGTGTATTTTTAGTTTTTAGCTTGATTTTAATGTGTAGGTTTAGGCTTTAGTTTGATTTTGTGTAGTTTTAGGTTTTAGTTTGATTTTAATGTGTAGTTTTAGGTTTTAGCTTGATTTTAATGTGTAGTTTTAGGTTTTAGTTTGATTTTAATGTGTAGTTTTAGGTTTTAGTTTGATTTTATGTGTAGGTTAAGGTTTAGTTTGATTTTGAATGTGTAGGTTTAGGTTTTACTTTAATTTTAATGTGTAGTTTTAGGCTTTACTTTCATTTTAAATGTGTAGTTATAGGTTTTAGTTTGATTTTAATGTGTAGTTTTGGGTTTTAGCTTGATTTTAATGTGTAGTTTTAGTGTGCTTTTAATGTGTAGTTCTAGGTTCAGCTTAATTTTAATGTGTAGTTTTAGGTTTTTAGTTAATTTTAATGTGTAGTTTAGGTTTTAGTTTGATTTTAATGTGTAGGTTTAGGTTTTACTTTGATTTTAATGTGTAGGTTTTAGGTTTTACTTTGATTTATTATTTAGGTTTAGTTGATTTAATGTAGTTTTGTTTTAGATTGATTTTAATGTGTAGTTTTAGGTTTTAGTTGATTTTAATTGTAGTTTTAGGTTTTAGTTAATTTTATGTGTAGTTTTAGGTTTTAGTTTGATTTTAATGTGTAGTTTTAGGTTTTAGTTTTTTTAATGTGTAGTTTTAGGTTTTAGTTTGATTTTTAATGTGTAGTTTTAGGTTTAGTTTGATTTTTAAAGTGTAGTTTTAGGTTTTAGTTTCATTTTTATATGTGTAGTTTTAGTTAAGTTTTCATTTTTAAATGTTAGTATTAGGTTTTAGTTTGATTTTTAAGTTGTTAGTGTTAGTTTTAGTATAGTTTTAATGTGTAGTTTTAAGTTTGCTTTTAATTGTGTGTTGTTTTTGTTTAATTTTCATGAGCAGTATTTTAAGGGGTTTCAGTTTGACTTAAAAGTATAGGTTTGGGTTTTAGTTTTATGTTTAAGTTTTATTTTGTAGGTTGCATTCAGGTTTTTTTGTCTGATTTTAATTCAAGTGAGGCTTTAGGTTTTAGTTTGATATTAAAGTGGGGTTTTAGTTTGATTTTAAAGTGTAGTTTAGTGGAGTTATTTTAAAGTGTGGTTCTAGTGGGGGAGGGGAGTTATTGTAGAGTGTGATTTTATGTTGTTGTTTTTTTTATATTTTAAGGGTGTATTTTAGGTTTAAGTTTATTTTAGAATGTGGTTTTAGTGTTTAGTTTCTTTTTGTTAGTAGCTCTAAGGCTTGAATTTGATTTTCGACTGAGTATTTTAGGCTTGAGTTTGATATGCAATGTGGATTTAGGTTTTAGTTTGATTTTAAAGTGTGGTTTTAGGTTTTAGTTTGATTTTAAAGTGTTTTTTTTGTTTAAATTTGATTTCAGAGTGCAGTTTTAGTTTAATTTTAAATTATACTTTTATATTTTAGTTTGATATTAGACTGCAGGTTTAGGTTTTAGTTTTATTTTAAAGTATAGTTTTAGTGTTTAGTTTGAATTAAAAGTGTAGTTTTAGGCTTTAGTTTGATTTTTAGGTTATAATTATAGTTTGAATTGAGATTAAAGTTTGAGGTTTTAGGTTGATTTCAGAGTGTGGTTTTAGGTTTTAGTTTATTTCAATGTTTGATTTTAGGTTTTAGTTTTATCTTAGATTAGTTTTAGATTGATTTTAAGAGTGTGGTTGTAGGGTTTTAGTTAGATTTTAGAGAGGGTTTTAGTTAGATTGTAGAGTGGTCTTAGGGTTTTAGTTATATTCTAGAGTGTGGTTTTAGGGTTTTAGTTAGATTTTAGAGTGTGGTTTTAGGGTTTTAGCTAGATTTTAGAGTGTGATTTTAGTGGTTTTGTTTGATTTTAGACTGTGGTTTTAAGGTTTTAAATTTTAGAGTGTGATTTTAGGGTTTTAGCTAAATTTTAGAGTGCGGTTTTAGGGTTTTAGTTAGATTTTAGAGTGTGGTTTTAGGGTTTTAGTTAGATTTTAGAGTGTGGTTTTAGTGTTTTTGTTTGATTTTAGAGTGTGGTTTTAGGGTTTTAGTTTGATTTTGCAGTATACTTTAGGTTTTATTTTAATTTTAGAGTCCAGTTTTAGTGTTTATTGAGGTTCAGAGTAAGCTTTGGGTCGGGCTGAATCAGGTTTTAAATTTGTCCTTGTGGGTTCGTCTGGGCCTGCCTTTGTTCTGTACTTTTGTATATCTGTTTATTATTATTTCTTTTATTCTATACTATTTTATTTCACTTCATTCAGGGGTTATCTATAATAGCTTAGTGGTTAAGGTATTGTGCTCGTGACCTGATTGCCTGGGTTCAAGCCACCATCGCGGCAACCCTTCTATGGGATTTTAGCCTGAAGTAACACTCAGTGCCGACTCTGCTCCCCCAAAAGTCCAGATAAGACTATAAACCGAGGGAGGGCCCGAGTGTGAACGCACGCAGGACATCTTGCACACTGGTAAAAAAAAACCCGTTTCGTCTTTTGGAAGAGTAGGCAATTTGTGCCGGTAGAAACGATTACATTTTTTTCAAAAGCGCATCAACACAGGTGGTGTGTTTGGGTAACCTCCCCGAAGTCGGAATGCGGCTACCTTAATGGTAGGTAAAAACGGTCAAAGACGCAAAATCTCAATATTGGTGAACCTGTAAGCTCTAGCCAGGAGACAAAATCGTCCCTAATTTCATACTTATTTCATATTGTTTGTACTATTTCATTTTATGCCATTTCATTTTCGTTTATTTAAGCTTATCTGCTGCTGCTGCTGACCTATACTGATCATTCAAGAATAATCTTGTTTTTAATCAGGCTTTTGTCACCAACAGAGCTAGATCTACCTATGCAACAGAATTCTTACTGGCGAAATGTGTCTGTCTGCCTACCTCCATCCCTACCTTCCAGCCTCTGTGGCTACCTATCGATGTATCTATCTAGCCAACCTTACCTCTTCAGTCTGTGTCTGTAACTAATGTATCTATAATCATGTCACTGTATGCGAAAATTCAAACTATTTCAACCTGGTGATTGCATACATATATGAATGTGTGTGCGTGCGTGTGTGTGCTTATATGAATGTGTGTGCGCTTATATGTTAGTATGTGTATGTGTGCGCTTATATTTGTGCCTGCGTGCGTACGTGTGTGCGTACCTGCGTGCCTGTAAGCATGCATGTGACGTGTATATTATGTGATGGGTGTATTACTGCACTATTACTGAACAAGCTTACCTTCTGAATGAAGCAGCCCACACGTCCCATCCCTGTCCTCTTCGTTGTTGTCATCGTTCATTTATCATTGATGCTGGCCTGTTTCTCCGCACAGTGCAGATGATCCCCTGGTCACAGACAGAGCACTCTGCTTAGTTTCAATGCACACTGCTTCAACCTTTACTCTTTCTATTTTAAAAGCCAGCCTGACTGCAATATGATTATAAGAACCTGATCTGTAACTACCAAGGCATACAAATTATCTCACCTGAAATCTTGATACACAATTTTAAGATAACACATCCATCTTTTTCTACATGTTTTCCCTTACCTACCTCTCATCTGTTAGTTTGAAAACTGTTGCAATATGTGTGTATGTGTGTGTGTGTGCGTATGTTTGTTTCTGTCTGTGTGTGCGTGTGTGCACACACGCATGATATACAGCGTACAAGTTGGCGCTTATGCTGACGTATAATTAGATCTTTTAGTCCTCCCTCTTTCACTTTAAGTCCATTCCTTCACGAGGTTTTCCACACTGTCTAGATATTTAAACGATGTCAAAGATGACTAATCTAAGCTGTTTTCATATTTCAAAGTAAACTCTTCGATGTTTAGAAAAAACCATTTGGAAATTTTTCCATAGGCATGATACACATCGGCTTGCCATCTGTCCTTACAAAACGATTTTCCTGCTCCGCTGGCTTTCCTAAAAAAAATAAAAGCGAGGGTCGAGGGGGGGGAGAAGCAAGGAATCTGTCCCATTTCCAAAAGATGTTTTATTTTTAAAATCTATGTCCTACTTCTGGAAGCCTTTAAAGTTTTAACAATTGTAATTGCCCTTCATGGGATGATTAAAGTATTTTTGACTCGACATGACAAATGTTTAAACTCGTCCATTAATCTCTAAGACTGATGTAGAACTTATAAAAGAATACGGGAGCAGGACATCCAATTGGTTAGAGCGCTGTGCTCGCGATCTGACGGCCCACGTTTAAACCACTACTGAGGTAACTTCCTAGGTATTTTTTTCCTTTGGAGTTAACATCAGTACCAACTCCACTCCCCCGAAAGTCCTTCAGATGAGACTATAAACCGAGGTACCGTGTGCAAACGCACGCAGAACATCTTGCGCACACGTTAAAACCTGGTCCGCCTTTTTGAAGAGTATGGCAACTCGTGCCGGCAGGAACGGATGAAAAAATTTCGAAAAAGCATGTCCGCTGATATGTGTAGACATGATCCCAAAGTCAGTGTTAATGGGGGGCAGAAACTGTCGCATAGGCAAACTCACAATTGACATTGGTTTTTAGGAGACCAGTTGAGGCGATTGAATACTGCAACCTTAAACTGTATTTAAAGAAATAATAACAGTAGTACATACGCATTCACTGTCTCGCATGTTCTCTTCGTGCTTTGTGTAACCATGGTTGGTTTTGTTTCTTCTTGTCCTCTCTGTTCATCCGTCATGTTTCAAGCAGAGGCCGTTTTTCTCAGCTGTAATACATGTGACTGACCTGTCACTGCAGCAATGCTGATGAAGAATGCTGGGATAAAGGCCAAAAACTGTTCCAAACTTCGGGTGGATTGAATTACCCGTGCAAAGCTCACACACACACACACACACACACATACACACACGAACACACACACAGGGGCATATTCCCGGTTTGCTTCATTTATTCCTGCGCAGTTAATGAGTGCATGCTCCCCAACCATCACCCTCTCCCGTCCTAATTCCCCTTGTGGGCACAAATACATGCATACATGCGTGTGGGGGCGGGATAGCCTAGTGGTCAGAGTATTGCGTTTGACATCTGACAGCCCGGGTTTGAGCCTGGGTTCGAGCCACTATTGTATTGTATTGTGTTGTATTGTGAAGTGTTGTATTGTATTGAATCGTACAAAAGATTTTCATTCACGAAATTTGAGCCAAAACGAGAAATGTGGTGTTCCTTTTGGATGCAGTCAACTAAAGTATAAAACAGACGATCTGTATCTACCTCTCTGGTTGGCTTATAAATGTATTCGTTTGTCTGCGTATATGTTCATGTGTATGCATATGTTTGTCTGTACGGCCCTTTCCAGCTGTCAGTCAATCAGTTGGCCAGTCAGTCTGTCTTACTTCACAAACAGCCTGGTGTGTGCGTGTGTGTGTGTGTGTGTGTGTGTGTGTGCGTGCGTGCGTGCGTGCGTGCGTGCGTGCGTGCGTGCGTGCATGCGTTTATTTATTTATGTATTTTTTATTTATGTTATTCTTTTATATCGTAGGATAATGGAATAAGCATTTTGTGCTTTTTTACTCCAGTCCCGCGTGTATGCAGTTTTGTAAATTCTGTCATCTGGTCCCACCGGCACACAATGACCTACTCTTACGAAAAGCGGACCAGGATTTAACGTCTGCGCAAGATGTTCTGCGTGTGTTCGCACACGGGTCCTCGGTTAATAGTCTCATCCGAAGGATTTTTGGGGAGAGTGGAGTCTGCACTGATGTTAACTCCAGGGGAAAATATCCCCCTTGAACGGGAATCGAACCCGGGTCGTCAGATTGCAAGCGTGCGTGCGTGCGTGTGTGTGGCATTGCTGTTGTTTGTTGTTAATGTTGTTTGCTTTAACGTCCTTCTACTTTACGTGATATTAGGCGAAGTGTGTGTTTATATGTGTGTGTGTGTGTGTGTGTGTGCCTGCCTGCCAGTCCACCTGTGTTTCTGTGTGTCTTTCTGTGTGTCTGTCTGTCTGTCTGTGTATGTGCAGTCCACAAGAAAGCATTCGGCAAAGTACGAAGGCACGGCCTAAGTGTGCAGAACAAATTTGTGGGTGTATACAACACCTCCTTCACGCTGAGAGATTGGCTAACTCTCCTTGCTAACTAGCCTGTGTGTGTGGGTGGGGGGGGGGGGGGGAAGGGGGGTGCGAGGGGGTGTATGTATGTGGGTGGGTGTGGATGTGGTGTGTGTGTGGGTGCGTGTGGGGGGATGGGGTGATTTCGTGTGGGGGTGTGGGGGTGTATGTGTGTGTGGTGTGTGTTTGTGTGTGTGGATGTGTGGGTGGGTGTTATGCGGGTGCGTGTGTGAGTGTGGGTGCGTGTGTGAAGGGGGGGGGGGGGGGGAGTCCGTGTATGTGTGTGTGCGTGTTTGTGAAGTGCGTGTGTGCGTGCTTGCGTGCGTGCGTGTGTGCGTGTGAGTATGTGTGCATGTGTGTTGGAGTGTATGTATGTGCGTATGTATGTGTATTGTGTCTTCAATTTTAACATCTTAATTGTGTTTATGTCTGAATGTGTGTGTGTGTGTTTGTTTCTCTGTCTGTCTCTCCGTCCGTCTGTATGTCTGTTCGTCCGTCTGTCTGTCTGTGTGTCTGCAGAAGGTGTTTTTCATTAAATTTCAGTTGGGTGTCGCTTTTCTCGTGTAAATATAATGTGTGCACTCCTGGAATGTTCTCTGGAATGCAATTCTCTCTCTCTCGCTCTCTCTCTCTCTCTCTCTCTCTCTCTCTCTCGGTTGTGGGATCATGAGTATCCTACATGTGCATAAGTGCACCTAACAAGTATTGAAATTTATACAAAAACTATTATTCTGATCAGCAGAAATTAATGTAAATGTGAAACGGCTTTGCACCTCGGACATAAACGCTAGTGCTGTATTCATATTAGCCTACTCGTAATGCTTGTGCTTGTGCTGACCATAAAAGTGAGCGTTTTCACTAGAAGGCACATGATGTACGAAATTCAAAGCTAAATATTTTGTAGTTTTCCAGATATTTGTTAAAAATTTGTATCTATTTGCTAAAAAACATAAGTAGCCATTTTTATCATCATGCTAATGGTAGGCTGTCAAGCCGGGTGAACACAATGTTCATGTTTACATTTCTTCGGGTGTCGCGAAGACTGGCTTTTTGTTTATGCACTGTTGTTCTGTTGATCAGTAGTGATATTGAACTGAACCGGGGCCTGAAGAAAACAGTGTTCTTTCTCCATGTCGACTGGACATTTTCTCAGCTGATGAACTGTTTCCAGCTTCACTCTTCAAATATCTTTCGATTACTTGAAGAAAAATTTCAAGAGCAAGATATACATTTCCGACGTCTTACGACAGAAATAAGCAAACTGAAAGTGAGTGTTGGACAGAAATCTGAGGATATCACAGACCTCCGAGAGGAAAGAGAGTTGATGGCAGAGAGACTAGACCGGGTGGAAGAGAAGCTGGAAGCCAATGAAATCGAATCCAAAAAGAACAATTTGAAGTTCTTCGGGATTGAAGAAAATGGACGGAGTCAGGAAAGTCCAACGAACAGTGATAGTGGACATCTTGAATTTCTATTCTTCCGATGATGTCTGGCAGAGGTTAGACATTGAACGTGCTTACAGAATAAGCAGCCGACACCAGGACGATATGCACGACCACTATGGTTCAATTCTGCCGGTGGGGAGATAAAATCAGCATCCTCAGGGACCAAGAACTACGCGAGGCTCTGCGAAGAAACAACATCAGAGTGACTTCTGATCTCACCACCCGTCAGAGAGGAATGATGAATTTCCATAGAGACCAGGGCAAAGTGGCCTATTTTGTAAACGGGCGACTCCACGTCAGGGAGAAGGGACCAGCACAGGCACGCTACAACCATCACTATCAGCAGCAGGAGCCACGGGGTGCCAGCCATGTTCTGCAGGAAGAAGAATGGCCCCGACTTCGTCAGCGGGACCACCAGGGGGATCGACGGCTGGACCACCAGGGGGATCGCCAGCGGGACCACCAGGGGGATCGTCAGCGGGACCACCAGGGGGATCGTCAGCGGGACCACCAGGGGGATCGTCTGCGGGACCACCAGGGGGATCGACGGCGGGACCACCAGGGGGATCGACGGCGGGACCACCAGGGGGATCGTCAGCGGGACCACCATGGGGATCGTCAGGAAGATCATCGGCGGGATCGTCAGGGGAGTCGCCAGCAGGATCGTCAGTGGGATCGTCAGTGGGATCATCAGGGCAATCAGGCGCATACAGGAAGCGGCGCAGAAGTGGACAGAAGGCAGCTTAAGGCAGAGGTACAATTCAACAGACAGCCTCACTCATACAGGCACACCAGAGGATACCGAAGGCCGCAAGCCTTCTTCCACTCTACAGACCAAGGCAAGAGACTGTTCTATGAGAGAAGTATGACTGATGATGTGCCAGAGAGACCTCATGACTGTGATGATTCACACGTGACAGATAAAAGATGGAACACAAGCAGAGACGCACATCACGAATATCGTCACCAAACAGGAGGCAGTTCAAGCTCTGCACAGGAAAGGCATGGTTATCATGCCAGACCTGTTGTACCAGGACATCTCACATACAGCCAGGTGTCCCAACTGAACTGCTCACCAGAGGCAGACTCTGACAGAGGATCCAGAGTCCAGGACACACTGCTTGTGGAAAGACGGTCAGTACACAGGAAGGCACATAAGAACAAAGAGGCCTCAGGTAAGCAAAACACGAATGGCATGGTAGACAGAGTAGAGAGTGACAACACACAGACTGAAGGCTACAATGGAGATGACAGTGAACTGGACAATAGTGACTGTACAGACAAGGGAAAAGACTTGGATGACAAACCTCCTGTCTCTAACATTGATGTTGGAGACCTACAGGATGTAGATATCAATGATTTAGTGCAAGAGAAAACGGGCAATACAATCTCTGAAACTGAGAACTTACTCAGTGCAGAAGTCACGGAAGAAACAGGAGGCACTAGTAACACGGTGACAACAGCAGAGTGTAAGCAAAGGAAGGTACAGGGCAGAGAAGGGGGGGCAAAGCATAAACAGAAGGGTTATAGAGGGCGAGCAAAGGGCACACTAGGGTAAGGAAAGGGGGCCACTGGAGGCACCAGAGAGAAACGAGGGGAAACTGCTGTGACAACAGCAAGGGATAAACACACAGTCCAGCAGGCCACAGGTGCCACAGATTCAAACAAGCATGGCGATGATACAGCCCAACATGCAGATACAGTCTCCACTGGGGTGAGAGATACGTCCACTTTGGACAGTACCCATGGAGAACACAGGCAATCCAGGGAGGGCTCCCCAAAGCAGAGCCGACAGAGAAAGACTGCCAGGGCTAGGGATGCTAGTCAGAGCAGCATTCTGGACAGCTTTAGTCGTATGCAGTCTAGCGAGCGGAAACAGGGAGCTCAGAATAGAGGACGCACAAGAACTCGCACTGAACGGGGTTCTACCCACAATAGGAAATCGGCGGGCCATTGTAAATAGCAGTAAAATAAAGGAGAGAAGAAATGATAACAGATGTAAGATGAGTAAGACTTCTGTAAATAATTGCTCTGGCAAACAGTGTTCAAAGAGCTGATGTCAAGTTCCTCAACTTTAATGTGAATGGATTGCTTCCTAAGTTAGAAATTGCAGAGTTTGTAAAATACATATAAAATCACATGATTTTATTTGTTTAACTGAAACTTTTGTTGGCACCAATTTTGAGTCCAATCTCTTTAGTGATTATGTTATTTTCAGCTCTGTTGCAAAGAAAATTTCTTATCAGGGCAGATATTCAGGGGGAGTCATTGTATTGATAAAGAAGGCATTTGCACAGTTTGTAACTAAGGTTGATTTCGATAGAGATAATATGATAATTCTGAGTATTGATAAGCAACTTTTTAGAACTGATATGGATATATTTTGGATTTGTACCTACATACCACCACATGACTCCACTTTTTGGAAAAATAATGAAAACGGATATGGTTTGGAAACATTAGAGCATACGCTGTTAGAGTTGTATGAATTATATGATTTTCATGTGTTATTATGTGGAGATCTTAATGCAAGAACTGGATCCAGAAATAATGCTTGTTATAACTTAAATGATGATTCAGATGATGAAATAGATGTCAGTCCCCCTTATACAGAAAATCACATGATGTAAACAATAACATGTTTGGAGATCAATTTTTGGAAATATGTAACTCTTTTGATCTTGTTATTTTAAATGGTTTGTGTGAATGTGATTTTGATGGCAGTTACACCTACATATGTAACACAGGATGCAGTACTGTGGACTATTTTGTCATGTCACACGGTTTGTATATGATGTCTCGTGGTATGTCCTTAGATGTGGAAGATTCATCTGAATCTGATCATCTACCAGTTGTATTGACATGGTCTTCTACATTCAGCACTGAATTCAATCAAAATAAAAAGGGAAAATTCTATATTAAAAAACATATATGGGATAAAGGAAAGGAACAGGTTTACGTAGATAATCTTAATGATGCAAACCTGCAAAGTAAGATTCATTTAGCTGCTAGTATTTTAGAAGACGATGTAGACAGTGCACTGGATATGTTTGTAAAGTGTTTATTAGCAGCTAGCGGTTGTATGGTAAGAAAAGTTTATTCTAATGCACAAAATCATAGGGCAGAATGGTTTGACAATGAATGTCAGCAAGCCAAACAAAAAAGTAGACAACTTTTGAGGGGTTTCAGAAAGTACAGATTGGAGGAAGTTAGAATTGAATACGTAAATGCAAGAAAAGAATACAAGTGCCTACTGAAGACGAAAAAAAGAAGTTTTAGAAGGAAAAAAGTTGAAATGCTTGCTGCAAATATTAAAGATTCTAGTACTTTCTGGAAGCAGCTAACTGAAATGGGATGTGGGAGAAAAGGGGCAAAGTACAAAAACAATATATCGCTGAATGAATGGTATGATCATTTCAAAAATGTATTTTCTACAGATACAAATGATTACAATGAGGAAAACAAAGAGTGCATTGATCTTTCGGAGGAAGACCAACATGCGCTGAATGCTGAAATAACTATAGAGGAAGTAGCAAATGCAGTAAATAGATTGAAATGTGGTAAAGCATGTGGAATGGATGGGGTGCTTGCAGAAATGCTCAAGACAGGTAGCATAAGTACTATCCCTTTCTTGCATAAATTGTTTAATAAAGTGTTTACCAAAGGCATATATCCAAAGGAATGGGAAAAGGCTATCGTCATCCCAATTCATAAAAAAGGTGACCCAGATGTTGTAGACAACTATAGAGGTGTCTCTCTATTAAGTACAATCTCAAAATGTTACAGTACAATATTAAATAAACGACTTTACTCTTGGCTGGAAGAAAACAGCTTAATATCTGAGAATCAAGCAGGATTCCGTAAACATTACTCTACTATTGACCACATTTTTTGTTTATACTCTGTTGTGCAGAAGTGCTTTTCCAGAGAGGTAAGAAGTTGTATGTTGCTTTTGTTGATTTTAAAAAGCATTTGATTCTGTAAGACATGATAAATTATTACAGTGTATCAGAAACCAGGGTATCAAAGGAAGATTCTTCTGTTCTCTAAATGCAATGTATAAGGCCTTAGTATCATGTGTTAGATCGAACTTTGAATATACAGAGCTTTTTGAATGTCCAGTAGGGGTGCGCCAGGGATGTGTCTTGAGTCCAACCTTATTTCAAATGTTTATTAACAGCTTGCAAATGATATGTCTGTGAAAGGTAAACATGGCATTCAGCAGATACCAGGTATTATGGAATTGTTCATCTTACTTTTTGCAGATGACGTTGTCTTGTTATCATCTACTCCTGTTGGTCTTCAAAACCAGTTGAATGTTCTTATGGCATGTTGTTCAAGTATGAAATTAAAAGTAAACAAAGATAAAACTAAAATTATGGTTTTTAGAAAGGGCGGATTTCGGGGCAGGGATGAAGAATGGTTTTTTGAAAATGATAGACTAGAAGTAGTGAATAAATATTGTTATTTGGGATTCAATTTTTCTACAAATCTTAGTAACAAAGTTGGTATTGAAAATCAAATTATGAAAGGTAAAAAAGCTTTAGTTAGTTTGATGAAGGCATTTTTGAAAAACAAGGATATAACCCATTAAATATTCTTTAAAGTTTTTGATATAAAAATACAGCCTATTTTACTGTATTCTTCAGAAGTTTGGGGATTAAGTCGCTTGGATTGTTTAGAAAAAATTCATTTAATGGCATGTAAACGCTTTTTAGGGCTTCCATTCAAAACTCCTAACAAAATGGTTTACGGGGAACTTGGAAGATATCCTCTTTATGTTAATTCATGTGTTTATGCTTTACGATACTGGTTTAAAATACTTCAGATGGACCACCACAGATTACCTCGTCAAGCATATGAAATGCAATTAAGAGTTGATAATAATGCAAAAAGATGCTGGGTTACAAACATAAGAGTATTATTATGCGAGTGTGGTTTTAATATTGTATGGTTACAGCAGGGTGTTGGAGATGTTGGAAAATTTATGCAGATTTTCAAAGACTAATAGATTTGTTTAGTCAGGAATGGCAAAGTGTTATTAGTGAACATGATAGATACTCCATTTACAGGTCATTTAAAACTGTATTTGAAAAAGAATTTTATATTAGTAGCATTGATGTATATTGCTTTAAAGTTGCCTTGTCACAAGCCAGATTAAATGTCCTACCGTTAAACAACAATCGTCACAGATACAGTCACAGCTTGCAAGACAAAATGTGTCCTTTTTGTAAGAACCTAAAGGAAGATGAACACCATTTGATTTATATTTGTCCTATGTATGCAGATCTCAGAGTAAAGTTTATTCATAATGTTCTTCATCTACCGTTGTGTGCTGTTCTTCATGCTAATAACACATGTTTTTCTTTGCAGGTATCAAAGTACATCTTTTATGCTATGCGAAGAAGACAATGCTCGACAGATTTCTGCTAGGAAGCAAGATTCAGTTTAAATGTCATGCAATTAACAGCCCTCAGCTTCGTCCTAGAGCTGAGGGAGCTGAGTAAAAATGGGATGTATTTATACATTGCTTTTTGGTTTTCATTTTTTTTTTTGTTCTGTTGTGGGTTTGTTTGTTTGTTGGGTTTTGTTTTGTTGTTGTTGTTTTTGTTGTTGTTTTTAAATGAAAGCATGGTAGAGGCTTATAGCGGTGGTTATCTACCATCAAAACTACTTTTTTTCCTCTCTTCACCAACCAGTTTGCTCTAATTTTGTTTATTGCCCCTAATAACGACAGGTATAAAATTAGAAATAGAGGCGCAGCTGAAGACAGTTAACAATATTTAAATATAATCAATGTACGTATCTGTAACTTATCAGGACATGCGGGCTGCTTATTTTATTATTGTAAAGCTTATGACGATAACAATAGGTATCCTTTTGAAATAGTAAGAATTGTAAAAATTATCTTCAACGTGAACAGTCTGCAAATATATTTGGATTCAATCAATGGAAGAAATGTATTTAAAAATCATGCTTATTGAAGATTGATGGTCTGCTTCAAATTGTTTTGTATCACACAATGTCAATTGTTTTGTATAACAATGTCAGTCATTGCTGTTTTTTTACATGTTTTACTACACTGTCACAGTCAAATGGAAGTGAATGAGTGAGATGATTTTGTTTTGATGCACATTTGATGACACATTTTTGGCTACGTATGGAAACATAACTTGTGTGATGAATTTTTTTCTTTTTTCCCTCCTACTTGTGTATTGTGGCCCAGTGGCCGATGTACATTAAACAAGTTCCGAGTTCCGAGTTCTCTCTCTCTCTCTCTCGCTCTCTCTCGCTCTGTGTGTGTGTTTGCACAAATACAGACAGTGAGATCAATATAAAAATAGGCATTAGTTATAGTTGCCGATGGCTGTTAAGTGGCTTAAGTATTCCCTCACGTTGAATAAGCTTAGTCCATACTTTTAAGTTGATGTAGGGTTTTTTTATGAACAGAATTCCCTGGCTTTTATTGTTTAAGTCTGTCTCGGTGTGTATTTCAGAGAGAAGTGCTATATGGCTCCTTCGCCTCATTCTTTCAGAAGACTTCCAAGACATCTTACTGTACAAACGGTTTTATGAGACGCTATTAAGTACAGAATGTCTGGAGGAGAAAGGTGTAGCCGCAGTTTAAGTTTTTATTTCTTAAAAAGCCCCGTTGGCCTGGTTTTGTGTGGTACTGTGTGCGTCGATTAAAAAAACCAACCTTTTTTTATTTATTGAGTAGAACAGTACTTTCTTTAGTTGTGAGTGCGGTGGGGTGTTTTTTTATTTTGCTCCTACCAGCTTCCATACTCTTGTGTAGGTCTTGTAGGGCTTTTTAATTTAGGAATCGCGTTGCATGTCTTTGTGTTGTTTCTGGGTGACGAATTCGGGTATAAAAGTCCTTCGGATGAGACTATAAACCGAGGCCCCGTGTGCGAATGCATGCAAAACATCTTGCGCACACGTTAAATCCTGTTCCGCTTTTCGAAAGAGTAGGCCATTGTGTGCCGGTGGGAACAGATGACAAAATTTACAAAACCGCATACACACGGGGACTAGGTGTAAAAAAAAAAAAGCACATGAGGGCTTATTCCATTGTCCTCGATTTGTTTTTTAAAAAGCGCTTTGATTTGTTGCTTTACAGGATTCAGCGCTATATAAATTCCATACATTATTATTATTATTATTATTATTATTATTATTATATTTTGTTGTTGTTGTTGTTGTTGTTGTTGTTGTTGTTGTTGTTGTTGTTGTTGTTGTTGTTGTTGTTGTTATTATATTACTATCATAAACGATTATAATCATATACTTGTGAAGTATTAGGTATTTCTTGTCTTGTCTTGTTTTGTATTGTTTTGAGGTAAATATCTTTGTCTTACCTAGCTTTGGCTTACTTTTGTCATGCCTTGATGTTCTGTCTAACCTAACCCTGATATGCCTTGTCTTGCCTTGCCTTGCCTTGTCTTGCCTTGCTTTGCCTTGTCTTGCCTTGCTTTGCCTTGTCTTGCCTTGTCTTTCCTTGTCTTGCTTTGTCTTGCCTTGGTTTTCCTTGCCTTGCTTTTCCTTGCCTTGCTTTGCCTTGCCTTGCCTTGTCTTGCTTTGTCTTGCCTTGCTTTGCCTTGCTTGCCTTGCCTTGCCTTGTCTTGCCTTGCTTTGCCTTGCCTTGTCTTGCCTTGATTTGCCTTGTCTTGCCTTTTCTTGTCTGTCCTTGCTTTTCCTTGTCTTGCTTTGCCTTGTCTTGCCTTGTCTTGCCTTGCCTTGCCTTGCCTTGTCTTGTCTTGCCTTGCCTTGCCTAGCCTTGTCTTGTCTTGCCTTGTCTTATCTTGCCTTGTCTTGCCTTGTCTTGCCTTGTCTTGCCTTGCCTTGCCTAGCCTTGCCTTGTCTTGCCTTGTCTTGCCTTGCCTTGTCTTGCCTTGCCCTGCCTTGCCTTGTCTTGCCCTGCCTTGCCCTGCCTTGCCCTGCCCTGCCTTGTCTTGTCTTGTCTTGTCTTGCCTTGTCTTGCCTTGCCTTGTCTTGTCTTGCCTTGCTTTGCCTTGTCTTGCCTTGTCTTGCTTTGTCTTGCCTTGCTTTGCCTTGCCTTGTCTTGCCTTGCCTTGCCTTGTCTTGCCTTGTCTGCCTTTTCTTGCCTTGTCTTGTCTTGCCATGCTTTTCCTTGCCTTGTATTGCCCTGCTTTGCCTTACCTTGTCTTGCCCTGCCTTGCCTTGTCTTGCCCTGCCTTACCTTGCCTTGTCTTGCCTTGTCTTGCCCTGCTTTGCCTTGCCTTGTCTTGCCCTGCTTTGCCTTGCCTTGCCTTGCCTTGTCTTGCCTTGTCTTGCTTTGATTTTCCTTGTCTTGCCTTGTTTTGCCCTGTCTTGCCTTTGCCTTGCCTCGTAGTGGTGGGTTTTGTCTCCTGTCTTTTCCTGTCTCTGATTTCTTTCCTTTCTGTATACAAGGACGCTGATATCACAACTTTTCTGCTTCAGAAGACCATCTTTCATCTGGGAGGCCTGACGGGATCTGACAGACCACCCTTAGTCTAGCCTCTGTCCTTTGACCTGTCTGTCCTGTGTGGTGCTGTCATGAGTGCTCTGCCCCTGCTCTCGGATGATAGAGACACACAAGACCCGGCCCCTAATCACGACAAGGTATCCATCAACTAATCAGATAAACAACCAGAAATTCTGCTAATTCGTGAGTCAGCAAATCAAGATGGTATTGTTGTGTGTCGGTTGTTCTAGCTATGATGAATCACAAGGGATTGGCAGTGGTCACGGTTCTATCACTGATTTCCCCATTGCTAAGGATCTCGGTAAAGCTGAATAACAGATGATATCGTAAAAAGGTAAAGGTGTCCCATAACCTATAAGGTCGTAGTGGAGTGGGGTGTCAGAGACCTCACTTCTCTAGGGGCCAGCATAGTGAGGGCGGCGCCCATCTCCTCTCCCTCGCTGCTTTACCTTCCCTGACCCTAAAGAGGGTAGGTACCCATTTACAGCTGGGTGAACTGGGGGACTGTACTGAAGCCAAGGCGCGCAAACGGTCACCCATGCATTTGGTAGCCACGCTCGATGCTGCTTAACCTTGGTTGAGGGAAAGCGAGTGCTCCGACCACTGAACCGTCCCTTAAAATCCTGAAATGTGCTAAAGCCTATTCCGCTCTTTGGAAGACTAGGCCATTTGTTCCTGTGGGAAATGATGACAACATTTACAAAACTGCATGCATATGGGGACTGGATTTCGAAAAAAAAAATAGCACATGAATGTTTACTCTATTATCGTCGAACTTTTTTCAATGTTTTCAGAAATACGAGGTTTACGTACATTCAACAGCATACTTCTTCTTAGTCCGTATAGCTCCTAGCGGAGCATAGGGCCTCAACAGCGTCCCTCCACCTTCTCCTGTCTCTGGCAAAGGTCTTGGCCTCTTCCCATGTCAGGCTGGAGTCTCTCAGCTCACTATGCAGGCTTCTCCTCCAGGTCTGTTTGGGGCGCCCTCTCTTCCTTTTCCCCTGCGGGTTCCACTCGAGCGCTTGTCTGGTGATGTTGCAAGGCTCCTTCCGTAGGGTGTGGCCGACCCAACGCCACTTTCGCCGCCTTACTTGGACATCCGTAGGCTGTTGTTTCGCCCTCATCCACAGGTCGGTACTTGGCACTCTGTCGAACCATCTGAGATGAAGGATCTGCCGGAGACATCCGTTGATGAAGGTCTGGATCTTGGAGGAGCTGGTGTTGATGACCCGCCAAGTTTCTGACCCGTAGAGAAGCACAGACTTCACGTTGGAGTTGAAGATCCTGAGCTTGGTGGTTGTGGAGATCGCATTTGCTCTCCATACGGGTTTCAAGATGGC
>CM054151.1:46816835-46821835 GCA_028751875.1 Rapana venosa
ATGACTGCATTCACACGTTTTTCCTATTACAAGGACAGGAAACAGCGAACCGGAAACTGCATCAGAATGGCGCACACGTTTTGTGAAGGGCGCATAAACTGTCACATCGCAAACATCCAATCAAAAAAGGCCTTGTTTTCATGATGGACGCCATGTTATAGAAAATCCAAACGGGGCTTATTGTCTGTTAACTGCCAACAAATCAGAAAGTGCCATGTAGATGTCTGCAGTTCAAATCCAGGCTGGGGATACCAGCCGCCATGGCGCAGTGGTTAGCACCTTCGATTTTGGACTGGAAGGACACGGGTTTGAGTCCCATAAGAGTCATAGTTCAGACTCAAGCCAGCTCCTACCCAGACTGAGTGTGCTTCGGGCTCAGTGGGAAGACTGGGACCATACAGTCGAGCGTCATCCACTTAACAGATGCGAGTTTGAGAGTGTTGCTCAAATTACCTGACCAACACTGCAGGTGTCTGTATCTCTCGGGCCTGGTTGACGCCGGGATATATTATGATAGTAAGTGTAGAGTACAACCCTGTCAAGTAATCTCAAAGATCATGCACTTCCACAGCAGCATGATTACGTCATCCTCATTGATCATCATGCAATAAAACAATTTGCCTCTGATTCTGTGGTCCTACTCTACTACCCTAATGTCCTTCAGATAAGTATAAGCCAAGGTGCTGTTTGTGAACGCACACAAAACATCTTGTGCACACGTTAAAACCAATTCTGCCTGTCTGAGGTGTAGACCATTTTGTGCCAGTGACAATGAAGGACAATTCTGTTACAAAGCTTGCACACTGGTGTTGGTTTTGAAACATCATCCCCAAAGTCAGGATGTGGCGACTTTAATCATGGGCAAAAATGGTCACATACACATAAATATTGAGGTTTTGGGTTTCATTTTTCTTGCTTATTCTAGCATTTGTTTTTTATAATTTAAAAAATCTTACTTGGAAACATTGAACTGCATGTAGACTATAAACAGAAGTATTACTTTGATTATTGTTTAAGTTCACAAAACAAAGGAACAACAAACAAACAAACCACATTATCACAGACAGTCTGGGGTGAGAAACTGGGCAGTCTATTCCTGTCCTGTGCTACTATTTCTTCTTCTATCACTGGTGCAATTCCTTCTAGCAGGAACACATCTTGCCTCCATCGAACTTTTGTTATCAGTGTATCAGAAAAATGGCCCGTCTCTAACTGGAGACAAAACCGTTTCTATGAGCGTAATTTCTTTTTATTGTATTGCTTTTGTTTTGTAGTCTGATGAACCCCTGGATAAGGTTCTCTAAAGATAGTTTTGGGAACTGTATATCTGTTATTAAAAAAAAGATAGAAAGAAAGAAAACACAAAAAAGAAAGATTGTGTGGGCGCTAAATGAAATAAAGAAAAATGTCACATGGATTTTCAAAGATTGTGTGAAAAATGCCAGAAATGCTAGCCTGGATCTCTTTCTCTCTTCACACACTCTCTCTCTCTCTCTCTCTCTCTCTCTCTCTCTCTCTCTCTCTCTCTCTCCTCTCTCTCTCTCTCTCTCTCTCTCTCTCCTCTCTCTCTCCCTCTCTCTCTCTCTCCTCTCTCGTCTCTCACTCTCTCTCTCTCTCTCTCTCTCTCTCTCACCCAGGTGCCCTTACAAACACATAAAGTTGATAAGTTGCCACATCACTAGTGATATCATTCTTTTGAATATGGAGATGAGGGGATATAAAAGCTGTTAAAACACCTGGTATTCTATTGAACTGCATTCTAAGCAGCAAGGAAAACAGTTTGAAATAAACCAAACAAACCAAGAAAAGAACAACCAGGCATGCGAACGCATACAAAACATCTTGTTCACATGTTAAAACCCATTCCCACATTTCACAAGTGCAGGTCACTGTGTGCCAGTGACAATGAAGGACAATGTTGTTACAAAGCTTGCACACTGTGTTGTTTTTAAACATCATCCCCAAAGTCAGGATGTGGTAACTTTCATCATGGGCAAAAACGTCACTTACACAAAAATCTTGAGGTCTTTGTGTTTCATTATTCTTCTTTATTTTAAACTTTTTTCGTAGAAAAAAGTATTGACTTGAAAGGTTGAATAGCATTTAGACTAAACGGAAGTGTTACCTTGATTATTGTTTAAGTTCACAAAACAAAGGAACAACAAACAAAACAAACCAATCACACAGACAGTCTGGGGTGAGAAACTGGGCAGTCTATTCCTGTCCTGTGCTACTATTTCTTCTTCTATCACTGGTGCACTTCCTTCTAGCAGGAACACATCTTGCCTCCATCGAACTTTTGGTATCAGTGTATCAGAAAAATGGCCCGTCTATGATTAGCACAATGTCCTGGAGTAGGGGACAAAACTGGAGACAAAACCGTTTCTTTGAGCGTAATCTCTTTTTATCGTTTTGCTTTTGTTTTGTAGTCTGATGAACCCCTGGATAAGGTTCTCTAAAGATAGTTTTGTGAACTGTCTATCTGTTATTAAAAAAAAGAAAGAAAAAAAGAAAACACCAAACAGAAAGAGGGCGTGGGCGCTAAAAATCAAATAAAGAAAGATGTTGCATGGATTTGCATTGGCTATGTCCCAATGCTAACCTGGATCTCTCTCTCCCCTCTCTCCTCCTCGCTCTCTCCTCTCTCTCTCTCCTCTCTCTTCTCCCTCTCTTTCTCTCTCCCTCTCTTTCTCCTCTCTCCCTCTCTCTCTCTCCCCCTCTTTCCCCCTCTCTCTCCTCTCTCTCTCTCTCTCTCTCTCTCTCTCCTCTCTCTCTCTCTCTCTCCCTCCTCTCTCTCTCCTCTCTCTCTCTCTCTCTTTACTCTCACTCTCACTCCACTCTCTCTTACCCAGGTGCTCTTACAAACACATAAAGTCGATAAGTTGCAACATCACTGGTGATATCATTTTTTTTTAATATGGAGATAAGGGGATGGGAAAGCTGTTAAAACACCTTGTGTTCTATTGCATTGCATTCTAAGCAGCAAGGAAAACAGTTCCAGATAACCAAACAAACCAAGAAAAGAACAACGAGGCCTGTGAACGCATACAAAACATCTTGTGCACACGTTAAAACCCATTCCCACTTTCAGAAGTGCAGGTCATTGTGTGCCAGTGACAATGAAGGACAATGTTGTTACAAAGCTTGCACACTGGTGTTGGGTTTTAAACATCATCCCCAAAGTCAGGATGTGGCCACTTTAATCATGGGCAAAAATGGTCACATACACAAAAATCTTGAGGTCTTGTGTTTCCATTATTCTTGTTTAATTTTTTTATAATAAAATAACTGACTTGGAAAGGTCAAACAGCATGTAGACTATAAACGGAAGTATTACCTTGATTATTGTTTAAGTTCACAAACCAAAGGAACAACAAACAAAACAAACCATATTATCACAGACAGTCTGGGGTGAGAAACTGGGCAGTCTATTCCTGTCCTGTGCTACTATTTCTTCTTCTATCACTGGTGCAATTCCTTCTAGCAGGAACACATCTTGCCTCCATCGAAAATTTTTTTATCAGTGGTATCAGAAAAAATGCCCCTCCTAACTGGAGACAAAACCGTTTCTATGAGCGTAATTCTTTTTATTTTATTGCTTTTGTTTTGTATCTGATGAACCCCTGGATAAGGTTCTCTAAAGATAGTTTTTTGGGGAACTGTATATCTGTTATTAAAAAAAAGATAGAAAGAAAGAAAAAAACAAAAAAGAAAGGTGTGGGGGGCGCTAAATGAAATAAAGAAAAATGCACATGGATTTTCAAAGATTGTGTGAAAAATGCCAGAAATGCTAGCCTGGATCCTTTCTTTTCTTACACACTCTCTCTCTCTCTCTCTCCTCCCTCTCATCTCTCCTCTCTCTCTCTCTCCTCTCTCTCTCTCATCCTCTCTCTCTCTCTCTCTCTCTCTCTCTGTCCTCTCCCCCTCTCTCTCTCTCCCCCCCTCTCTCTCTCTCTCTCTCTCTCTCTCTCTCACCCAGGTGCCCTTACAAACACATAAAGTTGATAAGTTGCCACATCACTAGTGATATCATTCTTTTGAATATGGAGATGAGGGATATAAAAGCTGTTAAAACACCTGGTATTCTATTGAACTGCATTCTAAGCAGCAAGGAAAACAGTTTGAAATAAACCAAACAAACCAAGAAAAGAACAACCAGGCATGCGAACGCATACAAAACATCTTGTTCACATGTTAAAACCCATTCCCACATTTCACAAGTGCAGGTCACTGTGTGCCAGTGACAATGAAGGACAATGTTGTTACAAAGCTTGCACACTGGTGTTGGTTTTTAAACATCATCCCCAAAGTCAGGATGTGGTAACTTTCATCATGGGCAAAAACGGTCACATACACAAAAATCTTGAGGTCTTGTGTTTCATTATTCTTCTTTATTTTATCTTTTTACGTAGAAAAAAGTATTTGACTTGGAAAGGTTGAATAGCATTTAGACTATAAACGGAAGTGTTACCTTGATTATTGTTTAAGTTCACAAAACAAAGGAACAACAAACAAAACAAACCATATCATCACAGACAGTCTGGGGTGAGAAACTGGGCAGTCTATTCCTGTCCTGTGCTACTATTTCTTCTTCTATCACTGGTGCACTTCCTTCTAGCAGGAACACATCTTGCCTCCATCGAACTTTTGTTATCGGTGTATCAGAAAAATGGCCCGTCTATGATTAGCACAATGTCCTGGAGTAGGCGACAAAACTGGAGACAAAACCGTTTCTTTGAGCGTAATTTCTTTTTATCGTTTTGCTTTTGTTTTGTAGTCTGATGAAGCCCTGGATAAGGTTCTCTAAAGATTGTTTTGGGAACTCTATATCTGTTATAAAAAAGAAGATAGAAAGAAAGAAAAACGCAAAACAGAAAGAGGGTGTGGGCGCTAAATGAAATAAAGAAAGAAGTCACATGGATTTGCATTGATTGTGTTAAAAATGTCAGAAATGATAGCCCGATCTATCTATCTCTCTCTCTCTCTCTCTCTCTCTCTCT
>CM054151.1:46826835-46834335 GCA_028751875.1 Rapana venosa
GAACTGTATGCATTTATCTTTGTATAGACAAGAATCTGTTGTAATAGATTTTGTATTGTTCAGATGTTCCACAAGCGGAACAACATCAGGATCAAATTTGACCTCGAGAAGCTGAAGGACCCAGAGGTATTAGAAATTTTTCAAGCAAGGATAGGTGGAAAGTTTGCAGCACTCACTGTGATAGACTCAGACATAGATACACTGACGAATAGTTTCAATACAGCAGTGACTGAAACAGCAAGCGAGCTTCTTGGCAAACACCGACCAGTCAAAAAACCATGGGTCACACCTAACATCCTACAACTATGCGACAAGCGTAGAGAGTTGAAGAAAAAGAAAAATGAAACAAAAGAAAGAGCAGAACAATATAGGGCAGTCAACAAAAGAATCAGGAAGTCCATGACGGAGGCAAAAGAGAAATGGATCGGTGAACAGTGCCAAGACATTGAAGAGAACATCAAGAAAAACAATAGCAAGAAAGCTTATCAGCTGGTGAAAGACCTGACTAGCACAAAACAGAGAAAAGGTTTAACAATCCAAGACAAAAATGGGAAGTGTCTCACTGACGACCAGGATATTCTGAACAGATGGACAGAATACTGCTCCGACCTGTATAACTATAGAACCGCAGGAGATCCAGAAGTCCTTAATGTACCCGAAAGCAAAGACACAGACAGTCACCCTATCCTCCGAGAAGAAGTGGAAACAGCAGTCAGATCGCTGAAAAAGGGGAAGTCAGCAGGGGCTGACAACATTCCAGCTGAGTTGGTCCAAGCTGGAGGGGAAGCCATGATCAGCGCCCTACTAAGAATCTGCAACAAGATCTGGCAGACAGGAAAATGGCCAACACCATGGACACAGTCACTCATCATCACCCTCCCCAAGAAAGGAAATCTACAACAATGCCATAATTACCGCACAATCAGCCTCATATGCCACCCAAGCAAGGTCATGCTGCAGATAATATTGAATAGACTGAAGCCACAAGCAGAGACCATCATTGCTGAGGAACAAGCAGGTTTCAGAGCAGGGCGCAGCACAACAGAACAGATATTCAACCTCAGAATACTATGTGAGCGGTACCTTCAACATCAACGAGACCTTTACCACGTATTTATCGATTTTAAGAAGGCATTTGACAGGGTGTGGCATGCAGCTTTGTGGGCAACCATGAATTTGTACAGCATCAATGCAAACCTGATCAGAGTCATCAAACAGCTGTACAGCGAGGCCACCAGTGCAGTGTACTACAACAAAAACATTGGAGAATGGTTTCGAACAACAGTTGGAGTAAGGCAGGGCTGTCTACTCTCACCCACTCTTTTCAACATCTTCCTTGAGAGAATCATGGCTGATGCACTGGAACATCATGAAGGATCAGTCAGCATTGGTGGCAGAACGATCACAAACCTCTGCTTCGCAGATGACATTGATGGAATAGCAGGATCAGAAAAAGAGCTTGCCAGCCTAACAGAACACTTGAATAAGGCCTCCAAAACATACGGCATGGAAATCAGTGCATAGAAGACCAAACTGGTGACTAATAACACCAACGGCATTAGCACTGATATCAGGGTTAATGACCAGAAGCTGGAAACAGTTCAAAGCTTCAAGTACCTGGAAGCCATTGTATCAGACCAGGGATCCAAGCCAGAAGTAGTATGCAGGACTGCACAGACAATAACAGCTTTGTCAAAACTAAACACCATCTGGAGAGATAAAAATATCTCACTTATCTCCAAGATCAGACTAATGCGCTCCCTTGTCATATCCATATTTCTGTATGCCTGTGAATCATGGACCCTGACTGCAGATTTGGAGAGAAGAGTACAGGCAGTGGAGATGAGATGCTTTCGGAGACTCCTTGGCATCTCCTACAAAGACCACATAAGCAACGAAAGCGTGCATAACAGAATCCAGCAAACCATTGGACCCTATGAGAACCTTCTAACGATCTTGAAAAAGCGTAAACTTAAATGATATGGGCATGTCACAAGATCCAAAGGACTTGCAAAGACAGTTTTGCAAGGCACTGTCCAAGGAGGAAGAAGAAGAGGCAGACCAAGGAAGAGCTGGGAGGATAACATCAGCGAATGGACAGGCCTAGAACTCAACAAAACCCTGAAAAAGGCAGAACAGAGAGAGGAATGGAGGGAACTGGTTGTTGAGTCTTTGAGGGTGCCCCCACGGTCGGCAGACTACGGGACAGATAGATAGATAGATGTTCTTTAGAAAAGTGTGTTATACAATTTAACTGTATCTAATACGCGATGAACATAATGAATGTTCTGGAATCAGTATGATGTACATCCTTTACAAAAGATGATAGCTTACAATGCAAAGCGGAATATTTGAGTGGCCTTATTGCTACCTAGCCAAGACACCACAGTGGTCATTAAAACACCTCTCCCCAGCTACGGGGACGGGATAGCTCAGTGGTCGGAGCACTCGCTTTCCCCCAGCCAAGTTAAGCAGCATCGAGTGTAGTTACCACTTGGATGGATGACCGTTTACGCGCCTTGGCTTCAGTACAGTCCCCCAGTTCACCCAGCTGTAAATGGGTACCTGCTTCTTTAGAGTCAGGGAAGATAAATCAGCGAGGGAGAGGAGATGGGCACCGCTGCCCTCAATATGCTGGCCATAGAGAAGTCGAGGTCTCTGACGCCTCGCTCCCCTACGACCACATAGGTTATGGAACACCATTACCTTTATAGCTTATTATGCAAAGGAGAATGTTTGAGTGGTCTTGTTAGCCAGCCTAAAAACACAAACAGTTGTCATTAGGACACCGCTCCACAGCTACGGGGACGGGATAGCTCAGTGGACAGAGCACTCGCTTTTTGATGCCTCACTCCCCTACGACCACATAGGTTATGGAATACCTTTACCTTTATAGCTTACAATGCAAAGGATAATGAGTGGCCTTGTTAGCCAGCCTAAAAACACAAAACTGTTGTCATTAGGACACCCCTCCACCGCCACACACAACAGACAATGGAGATAAAAGGTGTCCCATAACCTATGCGGTCGTTGGGGAGCGAGATGTCAGAGATCTCAGCTTTTCCAGGGGCCAGCATATTGAGGGCGGCGCCCATCTCTTCTCCTGTGCTGTTTTACCTTCCCTGACCCTAAAGAGGCAGGTACCCATTTACAGCTGGGTGAACTGGGGCACTGTACTGAAGCCAAGGCGCCCAAAACGGTCACCCATCCACTTGGGAACAACGCTCAATGCTGCTTAATCTTACCTTGGGGAAAGCGAGTGCTCTGACCACTGAGCTGTCCCGCCCCAACTAAAGAAAGCAAGAATGCAAAGAAAGCAATTTGAGGTCTGTGCTTTCAGAGCTGTCAAGGGGCAGGCAACCCGTGAGTGTCTGCAAAACTCACCATTCAAGGGCATTTGGAATGGTGCCCCCTGCTCCAGTGCTATCGCTGCAGCCACGGATCCTGCCCACACTGAGTGACACTGTCGTGTAAATACCGTCCCCACCTTCTGGAAATTCTGTGCTAGGAATTCCATCTTTTCTATCCTCTCTTTGTTTCTGCCCTGTTCCTTGTCTTCCTGTCATCTCCTTCTTGCCTATTTTCTGCCTTCTTAGTCCATTTTCTCTGCCTTTTTTCTCCAGAAAGACTTCAAGATAACAATCCTCTCCCATGCTGAAGTCGGATGCGCTGGGCCTGACTTGTCAGGCGGTTAACGGCAGCGCAACGCATTTGTCGCTCATATGACAGACAATGATAGCTGCTGTCTCAGCGTTCAAGGAAGAAAAGTGAGACTGAGAGAACTCCAGCAGGTCTGTTGGTCACAGCCTGCCAAGAATCCTGGTAAAAGCCAGCGAGTTTCTAAGTCGCCACAGACAGTGAACTCTTGACACAAGAGGATGGACAGAAGTGACCACACTAACTAATTAGTATATTCGATTTTCGAAATCTGAGTTAAAGCGTCAGAGTGACCTTTTGTTTAGATTATGAAAAGAAAGAAAAACGATGTTAGGCTAAATATCATGCTGTCACGAATATCTCACTTGTTTATGGAGAGAGTATGCAAATTGAAAAATGGGGGAAGGGGTAGAGACGGGCCCCCTATTGTTAGGGAGCATGCGCAGAAGAGAGGAGGGGCGCCTTCGTGTTTGTGTGCGGATGCACGTGCTACAAAAAATGTACTTTTACTTTATTTTTGCTTTGTTTCTCAATTTCAAAATGTCAGGATAACAAGTAATCTTTGTTCTTGAGAGAGTCATTAGATTGTCCGACACGTGTAACGTCTTTTCTCTCTGCGTGTAAATGCTCAAAGAGTGGTTGAGGGAAGGAATATTGACAGACAGACAGGACAGACAGACAGGCGGATAGACAAACAGACGGACAAACAAACAGACGGACAGAGATAGACAACAGGATGATAACATGAGACCGATTCGATGTTATATATCTTTTAAGGAGAATAGTGTGCGTATTTACGCGCGCGTGCGCGCGAACACACACACACACACACACACACACACACACAAACACACACAAACACACACTATATCTTATTAAAAGAGCCATTACAAAACTCTCTTTCTAACCGAAAAAAGCAGTTGAAAAACGAAAGCAAGCGCTAATGAAGCAGTAACCCCCAAAACAACACGTGAGCAAGATATCAATATCATAATGAGCACACGTCAAAAATCAGCAAAGCTTAGACCCTCGGTTGCCTTTGCGAAGTGGTTAATGCATGGAATAGAGGCTGGACTGTCGTGGGTTTGAACTTTTTTGACAGCATTTGACAGTGAAACAGTGAAAGAGAGAGAAGTAGAGAGAGAGGGGGAGAGAGAGAGAGAGAGAGAGAGAGAGAGAGAGAGAGAAGAGAGAGAGAGAGAGAGAGAGAGAGGAGAGAGAAGAAATTAGAGAGAGTGAGAGAGAGAGAAAAAGAAAGAAGAGATAGAGAGTAAGAAGAGAAGAAGAGAAGAAAATTCGGATTCAGAATATTTTATTGTCGTAAAAGTCATGTAGATGTATTTCACACAACAACACAAACATCAGTTATAATGATCTAATGACTCAAAATGACTTAAACGAACACTAAAAAACATGCTGCATTCTACTTCGCCTGTTGTCTTTTCTCAAAAGTATTGATAAAACATATCGAATAATATCCGCTTTGTAACCATCAATGGTGTGGCTGTGTTACTGAATTGTGGTCTATCAGGTTCTTGGTCTCTGTCTTGGTTTGTAAATCAGTAAATATTTATTCTTATGTGTGTTTGCTTGTGCGTGTGCATGTGTGTGTGTTCATGCGTGCATGCGTGCGTGCGTGTTTATGTGTGTGTCCGCCTGTCTGTCTGTCCGTCTGTCTGTCTGTGCGCTACTACTGACGGTTTATGTTCATCAGAATGTATCACAGATCCCAAACGTAAAATAAAATCTCATGGTCAAAAGTCAAAGTCTCTGTAAAGATCTTATGTCCAGCGATCACTAGAAATCAGATCTTTACCGTGGCCGGAAATCTACCATCTTTACACTTTGCGCCTATAGCACACTGGAGCTGCTTTAACATCCTGATAAAAACACTGCAGGTTACTGTATCTACCAAGCCTGATAGGCTCTGAAATGCATCCTCTATAGAGCCTAGAAGATTCTAGAGCCCAGGCACTTAACTTCTTTCTATTCCGCCTCATCTTCTGTAACGTTCCTGCTCTGCTGTGGCCACACAGCTCATTTCCATCTCCACCCCAGCCACACCCAGATTCGCTACATCGCATCCTCCAGGTCAGAAGTCCAGAGGGAGCTTATCAATGTCAGGCCGCCGGCATGCAACCAGTTAGAGTAGCCCTGCACCGCTGCTGGGTCACTTTTTGTCGTGTTCTAATGGTGTCTGTTCTGAGATAGTTTACGCGGGACGCAACTTAGTAAGTCCCCTACGGGGGAAAAAAAAATGTCATGTGAGCGCTTTGATTTGTTGCTTTACAAGATTCAGCGCTATATAAATTCCATACATTATTATTATTATTACAATAATAGCTTTGCTGTGGAGGCAAACGTAAACGCATTTTTATTTCGCGAGGGTAATAGATTAAGAAACAGAGACTCATTTTCATCCATCCAGACTGAGTGAGACACCTACCCTGGGTGGTGACCACCCTAACGTCCATACAACCACCTTCTTCTTTGAACACGATAGCCTGGTGGTCAGAACATTGCGCTCGTAATCTGACGACCCGGGTTCGATTCCCGTTCAAGGGGATATTTTCCTCTGGAGTTAACATCAGTGCAACTCCACTCTTCCCAAAAGTCCTTCGGATGAGACTATAAACCGAGGCCCCGTATTCGAACGCACGCAGAACTTCTTGCGCACACGTTAAATCCTGTTCCGCTTTACGTAAGAGTAGGCCTTTGTGTGCGGTGGGAACAGATGAAAGAATTTACAGAACTGCATACACACAGGGACTGGATGTAAAAAGCACATAATTATTTATTCTATTATCCTCGATATAAAAGAATAAAATATAAAATAAAATAAAACTTTCCTCCCCACATGTTTTAACACTAACTCACCACAGGTATACAAATGTCTGGGAAACAAAAGGTCACCGCGAGACCAGAGCAGCCGGGGCCCTCGCCAGTCAGAGGCAATTTTCTTTTATTGCACGATCAATGGTGATGAGGGTGAATGAAATTAATAATGCTGTTACATAATTGCACGTGCTTTGGGACTACTTGACACGGCTGGACTCCACGCTTACGACCACGATATATCACGGTGTCAACAGGGCCTGAGAGATACAGACTCCTTTAGTGCTCGTAAGGTAATTTAAGCAACTCCTAAAAATCGTAGCTGTAAAGTAGGTGACGCTCGACTGGGTGGTGCCAGCCTGCTCAATGAGCCCGTAGCAAATTCAGTTTGGGTAGGAGCCAGCCGGAGTCCGGAAAATGCCTGACTATGGGACTGGAACCCGCCTTTGCCGCCCATATACTGGTGCACTGTTCACATTCTACAGGACCTCGAAAAATGAATCATAAACAACAAGCAAATAACAAAAGACAAAAGAAGTAATACTTTTTCAAACTGTTCACAATCTAGAGGACCTAGAACATGAATCATAAACAACAAGCAAATAATAAAAGACAAAAGAAGTAATACTTTTTTTTCTAAAAACGAAAATAAGAAAGTGATTGAAAAACCAAACATACAGTACTTCACGTTCACCTATCCCGTAGTCCTGTGGACCGTAGGGGCACCAATGAAGGTTTTGCAACAGACATACAACAGAAAACATTCAAAGCCACAGACGTAACAAAAACCACTCAAAAACGATATACACAGAAAAGCAGGAAAAAAAACAGAAACAAAATGAAAATTACAAAATATAAGTGAATGTCAAAATTCATAGTAAGATACTATCTCAACGTTCAGTATATTTTCTACTAATGAAGAAAAAACGCAGACCATCACCTTCTCTCGCTGGCAACATCACCGAATCCTGTGGCCTGAGAATCCATGAAGTCAGCAGCAGGGCAGTA
>CM054151.1:46844335-46854335 GCA_028751875.1 Rapana venosa
CGCTGTGCTGCCGTTAAGCGCCTGACAAGTCAGGCCCAGCGCATCCAACTTCGGCGTGGAAGAGAATTGTTATCTTTTAAGTCTTTCTGGGAAAAAGAAACGTAGGAGAATGGAACAAAAAGGCAGAAAAACAGACAAGAAAGAGGTGACAGAAAGAAAAGAAACAAGGCAGAAATAAAGAGAGGGATAGAAAAGAGGGAATTCCTAGCAAAGAACTTATAGAAGGGATGCTACTTATTCTGACAAGCCTCTGGTATCCCCACATGGGGAAACGAACTAGACTACTTTTCTTTTGAGACTTCAGTGCATTCCAAAATATACGAATCACTGCATGTGAATATTCTTCTTTTATTTATTTATTCTTTTATTTAGAGGATAATGGAATAAGCACTCTTGTGCTTTTTTGCATCCAGTCTCCATGTGCATTCAGTTTTGTAAATATTGTCATCTGGTGTGTGTCTGTGTGTGTTTTATCGTTCTTGTTGTCTTTGATTTTACGTCTGTTCATTCTCAGTGATATTAGCCGAGAAATAAAAGTGGTGTGAGTGCGTGCGTGCGTGCTGTGTGTGTGTGTATATATATGTATATATGTATGTGTGTTTATTTATTCATTTCGAGGATAATGGAATAAAGCACTTACGTGTTTTTTGCATCCAGTCCCCGTGTGCAAGAAGTCAGCAAGAAGTCTGAAATACATGCCGGTATGTTCAAGCTTTGATAAACTACGGAATAACTAAAAGCGACCAGAAAGTTAAACCTACCATTCCAGTCAGCTCTGGAAACCGCTAGTTTGATGGAACCATATCTCAACCATCCGGCACAGGGAGAAAAAGAGTTTATTCTGGAGAATTCTGGATCTGTGACCTCGCAGTTTCTTCAGACGAAACATAAACTGAAGCCTTGTGGTGGGCCGCTGCCCGTACAGCGTCTGACACACATGCTAACGCCCTATCCATCTCTGGCAGCAACAGCAGCAGCAGTGTGGGCCATTTATGGCCTGTGGTATGGATGACAAGTCCATGGCCCACCCCAGCACGCAATCAGTAGACTGGATCAGGGTGTGATGGAAGAGTGCCAGCCAGTGGTGGGTGGGTAAGGGGGGGGGGGGGGGGGGGGGGGGGGGGGGGTGAGGGGGGGGGGGGAGTGGAGGGGGGTTGGGGAGTGGGAGGCATGGAATGGGACATGAAAGTTTCAGTTATGTGTAATCAATCGCGAAGAAACAATACAATGATGAATGACTGTAACACACACACACATGCACGCGCGCGCGTGCACACACACACACACACTTATATAGATATACACACATGCAGATTCACACACATGCACACACACACACGTGCGCGCGTGCACCCACACACCCAAACGCGCATGCGCGTGCACACACACACATACACATACATATAACAGAGTGTAAAAGACGTTATGTTGACAACAATAACAACAAGAACAACACACACACACACACCAAACGTACGTGCGCGTGCATACATAAACACACACATACAAACGCACACACGCTCGCTCGCTCGCGCGCACGCGCGCACACACACACACACACACACACACATACCACAACGTGCGCGCGCGCGCGCTCGTGTCACGGTGTGTATAAGGGAACATGCACAATACCTCAGATCAGTCATGTCACACAGTGTTGAACAGATCTTGTGTTATCAGACAACAGCCAGATCCCCCACCTCCACCCACCCAGTCCCCCACTCCCCCCCCCCACCCACCACCCACCTCCCACCACCTCCCACCCCACCCTTGACTATCGTAATGATGGTATCACTGTAGACTGGAAACAAGAAGTCTTCTTCAAAGAGTCTTCGGTCATTCGGGTGTTTCTGTGTTTCGTGCCAATGCTGTATCGTTACACTCAACAATGGTATTATCGTAGGATTGATTGTACGTAGCTTACTTCTGTTGTTATCTTGTTTTGCTGGCTTTTGATAGGGTTTGTACCTTTGCTAGTAGTAATAGTGATGTCTGTGTGTAGGGGTGGGGGAGGCGGAATCTGTGTATGTGTGGGGTGGGGGAAGGAGGGTCTGTGTCTGTGTTGTTGTTGTTTTTATTTATTTATGTATTCTTTTATATAGAGGATGTTTGTGTGTGTTTCCGGGGGGGGGGGTATGTGTTTGTGCGTGCGTGCGCGCGTGTGCTTGTGTGCGTAAGGATGTGTGTGCGTGTGTGCACGCGCTGTGTGTGAGAGAGAGAGTGTGTGTGTGAGTGTGTGTGTGTGTTTTATTTATTTATTCTTTATATCGAGGATAATGGAATAAGCACTCATGTGCTTTTATTACATCCAGTCCCGTGCCTACTCTTTCGAAATGCGGAACAGGATTTAACGTGTGCGCAAGATGTTCTGCGTATGTGTATGTGTGTGAGTGAGTGTGTGTGTGTGTGTGTGTGTGTGTGTGTGGTGTGTGTGTGTGTGTGTGTGTGTGTGTGTGTTTTGTGTGTGTGTGTGTATACGTCTGCGAGAAACGCCAAATGCAGTTTCATTCTATTTTGTATGATACTCTTTTGTCTATGTTGCTTATTGTATGTGGTGGGGTTATACATGTCACTTTAAAATTACTGTTCTGAGATAATAAAGAGAATCTTGAGTTTAATCAAAATGTATTCTTATATGTGTTTTAGCCTTGGTATGCCCCTTTCCAGTCAACTGCACATCAATACACTACACTACACTACACTACACTACACTACACTACACACACTAACTACCTAAAACACCACTACACTACACTACACTACACTACTCCTCAACAACACTAAGCTAACGCTAAACTACACCCCACTATACTACAATAACACTGCACTACACTGCTCTAATTGCACTGCACTACACTACACTACACATAACTACATTACATTACATTACATTACACTAAACTACACTACACCATCCTATACTTCACTCACACACTACACAACACTCACTTATACACACACTACATTACGCCACGCTCCACTACATAGACTACATCACACCTACACTACATTAGACTACACGCACTAACTGTTCTACACTAAACACTGCACTGCACTGCACCACACTATACTTAGCAACACCACTACACTACACTATACTACACTACACCACATTTCGCCACGCTCCACTCCACTCCACTACACTACACTATGCTACACTACTATACACTACATTACACTACACTACATTAGACTACATCACACTACACTACATTAGACTACATTGCACTACACTAACTGTTCTACACTAAACACTGCACTGCACTGCACCACACTATACTTCACTACACTACACTACACTATACTACACTATACTACACTACACCACATTACGCCACGCTTCACTCCACTCCACTACACTACACGATGCTACGCTACTATACACTACATTACACTACACTACATTAGACTACATCACACTACATTACATTAGACCGCATTACACTACACTACACTAGCTGCGCTACACTAACCACTGCACTGCACGACACTACACTACACTGCACTTAACTACACTGCACTGCACCGCACCACACTACACTACACTACACGCCACTCTACTCCTCTCCACTCCACACCACTCCACTTGTCTCCCCTTCACTCCACTCTACTCCATTCCTATCCACTCCACCTCCACTCCACTCTACTTCTCTAGTCCCTTATTGTCACGCGAGCGTTGCTGTAACAAAAAATACCATCTCTCTGTACTTGTGGCGTTCATGTGCCAATGCCTGGGTATGGACTTAGTTTTGTAAGTTCATTTAGTAATGTTGTCCACCCTCTACTTTCCCTATCATCATCAATTTTTCTTGTTGCCCCGGACTGTACCTTACAAGGTGGCCTTTGAAAGACTGCTGGACCAAGTGACGTGAGCTTGCCACTTCAGTTTTCTTCTCTCCATAGTAGTAAGGGGGTCCTCATAGCGGTATGTGGTCTGTCTGATGATGTTGCGCATTTCCTCATTCGTGGCATGGTCCGTGTAGAAGACATCGAGAGCTCTGTATTACCCCCCAGGCCAGAATCCGTGTCAGCTATTGAAGTAAGTAAGTTAAGTTCCAAAGCTGATAATTATTCTAATAATTTTGTTGTGTTGTAACATGCTATGTTAACTTTGTCTTCAGGCATAACAAAGCCCTTAGCTTGATGACAAATCCGTAGCAACCTGAACCCATTTTTTTTAAGGAGAAGAAATTCCTCTGAAGTCGGAGTATAGCTACCTATGTTGCGAGGTACTTGATAACAGTCATACAAGTAAACTTCTCATCCAGTTTGTTTTTCTTAATCTCACAGTAATTCCCAGGTGGGATGAGTGAAGCAGAGTGCATATTCTGGATTCTTCGTCATCGAAAGCTCAGCCAGCAACTATTGCTGTCTATCATATGAGCGAAGATGCGTTAAGCTGCTGTTAAGCACCTGACAAGTCAGGCCCAGCGCATTCGACTTCGGCATGGTAGGGAATTGTTATCTTTAAGTCTTTCTAGAAAAAAGGCAGGAGAATGGACCAAGAAGATCTAAAATAGACAAGAAGGCGTTGACCGGAAGAATAGGAACAAGGCAGAAACAAAGAGAGGGATAGAAAAGAACAGAATATTTAGAAGGTAGGGATGCTATTTATACTGACACTCCAGCATCCCCACAGGAACATATTCTGGATGACCTTCCCAGAGTGTTAATCTGGGGAACACACACCACCACCACCAATAACAACAACAACACGAACAACAACAACGACATATTCTGCAGTATTGCTTTTTTTTACATATAAATATTTCTCTGATGGTGTACTATCAAAGTTCGTAACTCTTAAGCAGCAACAAAATGGAGAGAAGAAAAAAAATCCTCCGGTGCATGTAGCAATTTTTGGTTTTGTAAGGAGATCCGCGATAGTTCAGAGGGTTAGAGAAAATTTAGCTGACAGTTTAAATGGAAGATTGTTTATTACTGACATCACAGATTATGAAGTTGCCAAACTTCCTTAGAATTCTCGTCTTCTCGGGGTTTTTTTTCTTATGCTGGTGAAGTTTTGTTTCGCTTTTAGATTTTTCCTTCCGTATTTTTTTTTTCTTTTCGCTCTTTTTTTCTTTTCTTTTTTTACTTATCTGGGGTTTTTTCCTTTCTTTGTCTATTTTTTGGTTATATTTTTGTCTTTTCTTTTCCCTTGCATTTTTGTGGTCCCTTTTTTTTCCTTTCTGAGTTTTGTTTTTTCGTCGTTTGGTTTTGATTTTTTTATCTCGTACTTCTTTCCTTCTTCTTCCTATTTTGGGGTTCTGTTTTGTTGTTTTATTAATTTACGTGTTGTTCTTCTTTTGCTCGGGTTTTTCATTTCATGTTTTTGTCTCTCTTCTCTTCTCATTGTCTTGTCTTGTTTTCCTTTTCTTAGCTTCCTGTAGCTAGCTTTATTGAGTTTGTCTTTGTTTATTTTTCTTTTCTCGTCACCTTGGGTTTCATTCACTTTCGTCCCCCCTGTGGGAATGCCGGGAGACTGTCAGTATAAATAGCATCCCCACCTTCTCAAAATTTTGTGCTGGGAATTTCCTCTTTTCTCTCCCTCTCTTTGATTTTGGCTTGTTCTTTTCCTTCTTGGCTGTTTTCTGCCTTCTTGGTCCATTCTCCTGCCGCTTTTCCAGAAAAACTTAAAAGATAACAATTCTCTCCCACGCAGAAGTCGAATGCGCTGGGCCTGACTTGTCAGGTGTTTCAAGGCAACGGGGGAGGGGAAAGGTTGTTTGCTTTTTGGTCTGGTTTTGGTTTGTTTGGGCGACGGGGGTAGGGAGGAGGGGGGGACGGGTGAGTCAGTGAGAGTCTGATCAGAAGCCAAACGAATAAAGCGATTTCTTTGCTCGTTAAAAAATCTTACCAATCATGCCATATTTCGACTGGTTGAAATAACTCAAAAATAAACGTGAGCCCATACTGACTACCACCCCAGTATACCACACTTCTAGAAAAGACGGTGTTGGCACATCAAAGATCGTACGTACAAATCTTGCCAGCATGTGACCGGTTGCAGTCAAGAAAAATTACGAGCCCAGCATGCATCTTAGGCTTAAGCTCTAGCGCCCTGGTTCATACAGTTAGTGAAGCATCTGAGAAGCAGATTTTCAGAGAGATGGGAAGTAGTGTGTAGATAAGTATGATGGTAAGTTCCACACACAGTCTTCCGAATACTGAAAGCTGAAAAGATGAAAATTTTCTTCGACCTTTTTATATATTTTTGGAAATCTTTTTTCTTTGTTATCATCTGTATCCTGTAGAAAGTGGAGGGTTAGTGTGCAATCCAGAATAACGGTGTTTGTTGTTTGTTTGGTTTTTTTGGGGGTCTTTGTTTTTAGTTTCTCCGAAATTACCATTTCTGTTTGCCCTTTTCCCAAATTACGGAGATTTTTTTTTTTGCGTTGAGGAAGTTTCAGTCTCTCTTCTTGTAGAACTTTTTGGTTTTGCTCCGTTTCTTACTTATGACGGGTTTTCTTATATTTTGTTAAATTATCGGATATTTCTGTGACAACGTTTCTTTTTTTCTATTTTGGAGTTCGGGCTTTGTCCTTAAAAAGCTCATCGCTACAATGTAGCGACTCCTGGGTTTTTTTCTTTGTGTGACCATTGTGTGATAATAAAGGTGAGGTTTTGCCATAGTGCTCTAGCGGGGCCAACTCTCTTTTGTCGCTGTGGGTTCTTTTACGTGCCATAAATGCTAGGTGCTATGCTACACTATACCATACTACATTATGTTATACTATACTTTACTATATTATACTATGCTATACTTATACTATACCCTACCATATCTACCATACCCTACCATAACAACTATACCATATTATACTATACTATACTACACTATACTATCTATACTATACTATACTAGAGAGAGAGAGAGAGAGAGAGAGAGAGAGAGAGAGAGAGAGAGAGAGACCGACGCACACACAGGGATACTATTTTAAGATATAAACAGAGACATCATCATCATCATCATCTTCAGACCCGTGACCTTGGCGGTCGTGGGGGAGACACGAAAGACGATGCCGTGGTAAGCCTCCTCCATCCATCTCGGTCCTCGGCTCTGCGCAGTAGTGCCGAGTCATTCATCCTGGTCCATTCTCTGATGTTGTCCATCCATGACTTGTTCTGTCTTCCCCTCTTTCTGCCACCTTCGAGTGTTCCCTGCAGTACTGTTTTTGGCAGAGTGTTGTGGCGGGTGACGTGGCCGAACCATGTCAGCTTTTTCTTCTTGACGATGGTGAGAAGGGTTCCTGTGGACCTGCCAGCCGTGTTATTTGACTCTTGACAAATTCATTGGTCTTTCGTTCTCTCCAGGATATGCCCAGCAGTTTTCTATGGCATTTTGTTTCAAATGACTGGATTCGCTTTGCTGTTTCAGCAGTCAATGTCCAGGTTTCACTTCCGTACAGCAGGATAGTTTGAATTAGGGCTTTGTAGAGCTTTAGTTTGATTGGGAAACTGATCTCTTTACTTTTCCATATGGTGGTGAGTTTTGTCATGGAAGATGTTGCCATGGCTATTCTGACTTTGATTTCTGTCGTCGATCGCCCGTCCTTTGTGAGTGTAGCGCCAAGGTATTTAAAAGAAAAGCGTCTACCTCCTCCAGTTGTTGGCCGTTCGTGTAAATTTTAGCAGTGGCGTTGCTCGTGCTGTTAACAAGTACTTTACTTTTCTCCGAGCTCACCTCCATCCCATATGCTCCAGCTCTGTTCTCAAGTCTGGTCGTAAGATCTTGCAGCTCTGTGTTACTTCCGCCCATGAGGTCAATGTCATCGGCAAACCGCAAGTTGTTGAGGGGTCTGCCGCCAGTGGAGATGGTAGAGTGGAAGTCATGGAGGGTCTCTCCCATAATGTTTTCCAAGAACAGATTAAACAGGACTGGAGATAACAGGCATCCTTGTCGGACCCCAACTGTGGTTTTGAAGTAGTCTCCGACCTGATTGTTCAGTAGGACTGCACTGCTTGCGGTGTTGTACAGTGCTTGAATGGTTTGCACTAGTCCTTCTTCAATGCCAAACATTCTGAGGACCTGCCACAGGCCTTCGTGCCATACTCTGTCGAAAGCCTTCTTGAAGTCGATGAAGTTGTGGAACAGGTCTCTCTGATGATGAAGATGTTTTTCCACCAGGATGTGGCGGTTAAAAATCTGTTCGATTGTGCTCCTGCCTGCCCTGAACCCAGCTTGTTCCTCTGCAAGGTGTTCTTCTGCCTCCTTCTTGAGTAGATTCAAAATAACTTTGAGCATGATCTTGCTGGTGTGGCTGATGAGGCTGATTGTTCTATAGTTTTGGCATTGGCGTAAATTCCCCTTCTTGGGCAGGGGTATGATGAGTGATTGTGTCCATTCTGTTGGCCACTGTTTTGTCTCCCAAATCTTCTGACAGATAGCTGTAACATGTGTGATGACTGTTTCGCCACCATGCTTGAGCAGCTCTGCTGGTATGTTGTCTGCTCCTGGGGACTTTCCTACTGGTAAGCTGCGGATGGCTTCTTCCACTTCTTCCCTCAGTATAGGTAATTGCGAGGGTGCTCTTGATGTTGCTGCCTTCTCTTCTATTATGCTCTTGTCAGGTTGTATTGGGTAGTTGTACAGTTCTTGACAATACTCAGACCACCTGTTCAATGCAGCTGAGCTTTCTGTGAGGAGGTTTCCGGAGCTGTCTTCAATGACTGATGATTTGGTTTGAAGACAAGAGAAAGACAAAAACACAGAGAAAGACATGCATGATACAAGAAAAGCACTGCAGCTTAAAAAAGAGAGACAGACAGACACAGACGAGACAGACAGAGAGACGGATAGACATACAGACAGACAGACACAGAGACAGACAGACCTACAGAGACAGACAGACAGAGACACACACAGACAGAGATTATACATACTATGCTACAACTCCCACCCTCAAAACTGGCATCCAGGAAAAGACAAGTTAAAGCAGGACAATGGAGCCCAGCCATCAAGGAAGGGAAGAGGCCGGGCAGAAGAGGAGGTAAGCGGATTGGGTAAGCTGAGCCAGTGTCAGAGTGACAGGCCATGAATAGAAATCCATTCCACAAGAGAGCCACGTGAACAGACAGACCTTCACTCTCAGTAGGAAGAGCACACACACACACACACACACACACACACACACATAATCACACACACACACACACAACACACACATACTCACACACACACACACACACACACACACACACACCACATACTCACACACACACACACACACACACACACACACACACACACACACACACGCAGAGTGACTTATTGATAGAGGAAAGAGCGTTTTCAACGTACACATTATACTGCCAAACTTTGGCCAGCGTGCTACCCTCATCAATGCATTTGAATTGACCGTAGAGGGGGAAAAAGCCCATACTTGTTATGTGCTGAAGTGGTTTGGAGACCCTGACAGTTTCTGTCCCGTGCTCTATGAAGGTAGCCATATTCTGACTTCGAAGAGCATGCGAAAGGCCTGAATTGAGCTCTCCCTTCCTCCTCAACCCCCCCACCCCCCTCCCACACACACCCCACATCCACATCCCCCGTTGCCGTTTTCTTTTTTTTCTTTTTATTCGCCGGTAGGAGTCATCAGGGGACAGGATAGCTCAGTGGTCAGGGCACTCGCTTTCCCCCAGCCAAGATTAAGCAGCGTCGAGCGTGGTTACCACTTGGATGGGTGACCGTTTGCGCGCCTTGGCTTCAGTAAAGTCCCCCAGTTCACCCAGCTGTAAATGGGTATCTACCTTCTTTAGGGTCATGGACGGTAAAGTAGCGAGGGAGAGAGGAGATGGGCGCCGCCTTCAATATGCTGGCCCCTAGAGAAGTTGAGGTCTCTGATGCCTCGCTCCTCTACGTCTTATAGGTTATGGAACACCTTTACCTTTTAAGAGTCATCAAGTACAGAACCTTCCATATACGCTACACTTCATTCATCAAAAAAGTGATTACAAGCAGATGTTTGATCAACGACAAGCCTGTTGCGCTGAAAAGCTT
>CM054151.1:46859335-46861835 GCA_028751875.1 Rapana venosa
AAAAGTAGCGAGGGAGAGGAGATGGGCGTCGGACTCAATATGCTGGCCCCTAGAGAAGTGAGGTCTCTGATGCCTCGCTCCTCTACGACCTTATAGGTTATGGGACTCTTTTACCTTTTTTATTTAGTGTAAATGTCAACAACTTTCAACTCAAGATCTAGCAGGGCAGAAAATGAATAAAACCTAAATAGATACATTAATAGATAAATACATAAATAAATACACCAATAAATAAGTAAATACTTTCTTTCTATGTACAATTAATTGCACAACCATTCCGTATGGAAATTCTTTGAGGGGGTTCGGGAGAGTGTTAAACACCAAAAAAACAATATAAAAACCTGTACAACAACACTCTCACACATACACCTGCAGCAGTAGCTCGGAGATTTAGTGGTAATGCGCCTGTCTTGAAAGCAAGAAGTCGTAGGTTCGAATCCCGTCTCAGTCCAGGATTTTCTCCTCTTCTTTAAAACCGTACGTGGTGGTTTGGTTACAAGTCTTTTCGATGAGACGATAAACTGTTCTGTGCGTAAAATCGTTTAGCGCACGTAAAAGAACCCATAGCAATTATAGTTACTTGTGGCAAAATCATGTTCGCTAACATAAGGGGAAACAAATACATTCCCAAAAAAGGGGAAACAATGGGAAAATGTGGCGCTGGACTGGTGGTGATGCTTACTACCCGGGAAGAACATTAAGAATTTTTCGTAGAGAAATCTGCAGTGAATAAAGCGTAGTGTGTTGCGTAGTACGATACGACGCAATGCAACACGACACAATGCGATACAATGCAATACAATACAGATCAACACGCTAGAACACAACGCAACACAATGCAATACAATACAGATCAACACGCTAGAACACAACGCAATACAATACAGATCAACACACTACAACACAACGCAACACAATGCAATACAATACAGATCAACACACTACAACACACTACAACACAACGCAATACAATACAGTACAATACAGATCAACACGCTACAACACAACGCAATACAAGACAAAACGATACGATACAATGCGCTAAAATACAACATAACACGATAGAACGGAATGCAACGTGACGCAGCCAAGCGCAACACAACACGATTCGCAATACAAAACGATACATTCAATACAATACAACACAATACAATACAATACAATACGATACAACACAGAACAGTACGGTAGAGTAGAGAGAGTACAGTGTCAACAGATCGGGTCCTGCTTTTAGCTAGACATCAGTTTAAAAGGATTTCAGAAGCATCTTCCTACGTGAATGTGCGTGTGCATGCGTGTGTGCGTGCGTGTGGTGTGCGCGCGCGTGCGTGTGTGTGTGTGTGTGGGTGGATGGTGTGTGTGTGTGTGGTGTGTGTGTGTGTGTGTGTGTGTGTGTGTGTGTGTGTGTGTGAATATCTTATGACCTGTTCAAGATACAAGAGTATCGTGTGTGTATTTGTGTGTGTGTGTGTGTGTGTGTGTGTGTGTGTGTGTGTGTGTGTGTGTGTGTGCGTGTGTGTGTGTGAATATCTTATGACCTGTTCAAGATACAAGAGTATCGTTTGTGTATTTGTGTGTGTGTGTGTTGTGTGTGTGTGTGTGTGTGTGTGTGTGTGTGTGTGTGTGTGTGTGTGTTTAGCATTTGCCCTTTTCCTCTTTCCAATCGTCTTTTATTCCAGTTTTAACATCTTTCTCCTTTTCTTTAACCTCCTATTGCTCACATTCTGGAAATGTTTTTCTCGCTGTCTCTCCTTTCTTGTCTCCCTTTCATAGGTAGCTCTTTTGCGCAGGAGATTGTTGGTGTACTGATTAGTAAGGCTTTTGCCGGTTGCTGCAGTTTTTAAAGATGTTGTCATTGTTTTGTTGTCGTAGTCAATAGTCACTTTCAGAATCGGGACTCGGTGGAACAAAGAAAGCAAAAACCCGAACGGTTGGGAGTTTTATGCATTTGTGTGAAGCTTATTAGTCTTGTAAGTAAAAGGGTATCTGTTTATATGAAATCTTTTCTGTGAAACGTTCAGTATTTTTTGTTTGCTTGTGATTGTTGTAGGCATTGATACAATAAGGTTGCTTTTTAATTTGTCTGACTGGGTCTGTCTCTGCGTGTGTGTGTGTGTGTGTGTTGTGTGTGTGTGTGGTGTGTGTGTGTGTGTGTGTGTGTGTGTGTGTGTGTGTGTACTTGAAATTGTTCATTTCTCATTATTAATAATAATTCCGGCTTAGGGTAAGAGTGGGATACGGGGTTTTTTTATTCTCACCCTTGGACATAACGTTGTCAATCAATCCGTCAATCCATCCACGTGGAAACACATTCTACGATAGATCTCGTCAAAGACATAAGAGAAAAACTATTTCTTGATTGTGTTTGATTCCCGACAGGGTTATCTGATTCAGGAACTGCATCAATCAATCACTAGACCTACAAGCAAACAGTTCTCAAATAGGTCTACAATACTGTTGAAGAAACTAAAAGTAAATAAGATTTACGGGTCTAACAGTT
>CM054151.1:46866835-46894335 GCA_028751875.1 Rapana venosa
AGCGCTTCGAATGAGACTGTCAGCAGAGGTGCTGTGTGTGATGGCATGCATCTTGTACACATGGTAACAAGCTCTTTGCTTAAACTGCCAGTAAGGCCTTAGGACTAGACTATAAACCGAGGCCCCGTGTGCAGACGCACACAGAACATCTTGTGTGCACATTAAAAAGCTGTTCCGCCTTTCGAAAAAGTAAGCTATTTCGTGCCAGTATCAACTTTAAAATAAAAGAAGACTGCATGCACACAGGTGTCGTGTTTAGACACAATTCCCGAAGTCGGAATGCGGCTACCTTAATGGTAAGTTAAAAACGGACCCATATTGCAAAATCTCACCATTCACGAATCTTGGAGCTCTAGCCGATAAAAAAACAACTGTCAATGACGTGGAGTGTGGCCTTACAGCAGCTCTCGACTCCTTCCACAGAAATATTCAAAACTCCTGACGTTGGACAAGGTATAATAATAATAATAATAATGAATGGAATTTATATAGCGCTGGATCTTGTAAAGCAACAAATCAAAGCGCTCTTTTTTTTAATCGAGGACAATGGAATAAGCACCCATGTGCCTTTCCACATCCAGTCCCCGTGTGCATGCGGCTTTAACATCATGACAATGTCCACTTTCTTTTTCACAAGACAATGATATTCAACTTTTTTTCCTTTCCACTACAAAATAGTTTACAATTACACATATGAAACTGTTCACGGAGCTGTGGGTAGCAAGCTTATTCCATGGGTGGGAATAGGGCGTGATGAACATTGTCGGTGACGTCATACCTACGTGGACTTGAGGAGGGTTTGAACATACATACACCCACGCCTCAAGTTTCATGATTCTCAGGTTTGTCATGGGAGGAAGGCATTTCTGGCCAACGGTCCTGATGACAGTCATGTTTTCAGCGGCATAATAACTCGCGGCTTTTATAATGATAATTATTGTTTGTGAGGGGAAAGAGAACTGTCACAGCGTGCACTCTTGCTCTTGTTTCCATGCCGCTGATGTTGCCAAGAGTGCGTTCTTGAGCGACAGGCTAGCTTGCTAATGGAGTTTATCCCTTAAAGCAATATGAGTCAGTCTTTTTTGCTTTTCTTTCCTTCCTTCTTTGCCTTTTCCGTTGTCTCTATCAGTCTGAATGTCTGTCTGTGTCTGTCTGTCTGTCTGTTTCTCTGTCAGTCTGTCTGTCTGTCTGTCTGTCTGAGGTCTCTGTTCTCTGTGGTGTGTGTGTGTGTGTGTGTGTGTGTGTGTGTGTGTGTGTGTGTGTGCGTGCGTGCGTGCGTGCGTGCGTGCGTGCGTGCGTGCGTGCGTGCGTGTGTGGGGAGGGTTGTTTCTCTCTCTCTCTCTCTCTCTCTTCTCTCTCTCTCTCTCTCTCTCTTCTCTCTCTCTCTCTCTCTCTCTCTCTCTCTCTCTCTTCTCTATCTCTCTCTCTTCTCTCTCTCTCTCTCTCTCTCCTCTCTCTCTCTCTCTCTCTCTCTCTTCTCTCTCTCTCTCTCTCTCTCTCTCTCTCTCTCTCTCTCTCTCTCTCCTCTCTCTCTGATGAAAAAGTATGCGCATGCTTATTCTGTTACCCTTGAAAAATAAAGATTCATTCATTCAAAATAAAGATTCATTGATTCAAAAATAAAGATTCATTCATTCAAAATAAAGATTCATTCATTCTCTCTGGTCTCGCACATATCTCAAATCAGAATTTCTACAACAACGTTAAAAACACTCTCCACTTGACAAAAAATGATAAAATGTATTGGGTAATCTTGACATGTAATTATACAGCTTCATAGCAGCAAAGGTATGGAATGTATATCCAAAATAATATCCACGAAAGGATCTTGGAAAAAAAGAGAGCCAAGAACAATAATCTCACACTAAGAGTTGTGTACAAGAAAGACGGCGTCAACACAACACCGGACACGTGTTTTTTCTTAACTTCCGGAAGGCATTTGACAAAGTGGGGCACGATTTGCTGTAGAGAACGCTGAAGAAGTACAACAGGAGCCAGAAACCGATTTACGCATTCTAGCCATTCTATTTTTTTAACAAAGGCTTACAGTACAGTACAGTTCTTCTCCAAGGTTCTGTGGGGTAAGTGGCTCCATACTTTGAGTGTGGTGTACTCTAAGGCTTCCGTTACCACCCCCATTCTTTAATTTCATTTTTTTGGAGCGCATAATGAGAGATGCCCTTGAAAACCATCAGAGCTGAGTCATAATCAGAGGAAGGACCAACACAAATCTTTGCTTTGTAGATGGCATTGATGGCCGACTTGCAGGAAAGGAAGAAGAGTTTGCAAATGAAGTGAAGTGCTTAGTGAAAGGTGGTCTAAACTTGTTACGCTACCATACCACTTCAGATTTCTCTGCTTGTTTATTGCAAGGTTGTCCTCAGATGGGTGGTGCTTTGTCGGAAGTTGTACAGCTTTTTCATTCGTCTCTTGGTCTGGAAAAGTGATTCGTAGATTATTCTTACAACATCGCGTTTCAACTGTTTGATTCATTTTCGGCAGATCTGCCACAATTTGGTCTCGATATGGTTACCAACAAAACATGACGACTTTTAGCCAGGATCAGTCAATGGGCGGGGGGAGGGGGATATGCCTCAGTGGTCAGAGCACTCACTCCCCCCATGTTAAGCAGCGCTGGGCGTGGTTGCCTCTGCGAATGATTGACCGTCCGTGCACCTTAACTTTAGTCCAGACCCTAAGATCACCTAACTGTAAATGGGTACCTGCCCTCTTCAGAGACAGAGAAGGTAAAGCAGCAAGGGAGAGGATATTGGCGGCCATTAATGTCCTTCACCCTTCACCTGCCCCGTAGTTCCGGGGCCGTGGCGGCATCAATGAAGATTTTGCAACCAGCTTCCGCCATTCCCCAGGGTCCTCTGCTTTCCGTAGGACCGCTCTCATGAATCAAGCTCTCAATATACTGGCCCCTCAAAAACGCTGGGGTCTAACACCGGACTCCCCAACCACCGCATAGGTTATGGAAGCACATTTACCTTTTCTTTATAATCTATATACCACAACGTCAGATAATGAACGAATTCAAACATGTAAACACTGCATCACTCGCAAAAAGGGATCAAATACAGGAATGATTTCAAGTGCTGCTCAGACTCAGGAATCAAGCCTAAGCTCAATGCAGTCAGGACAGACAGAAACATTTGTCTGAGGACAACACTGAAACCACTGCGTGCAGTGGCTCTTTCCGTCTTCTTCTACGCGTGTGCTAATCGGGAACAGTGACAGCACAGCCCGCAGAGAAAACTTCAGGCAGTTGAAGCGCCGCGATATTATAAGAATAAACCTCTCGACATCTCTTTCCCCCTGACCCCGTGAGGAATGAGGAAGTGGACAGATCAGACAAGCTACAGTGAAGACATCCTTGTGGTGATCCAGCAGAGATGACTGAAGTGGCGTGGTGATGTCACAGGTTCAGACAACTCTTCACAGACCACTGTGCCGGGCACAACCCGGGAAACTAATGACAATGACAATGGTAAAGGAAGGTAAAGGAGTCCCATAACCTAAAAGGTCGTAGGGGAGCGAGGCGTCAGAGACCTCACTTCTCTAGGGCCAGCATATTGAGGGCGGCGCCCATCTCCTCTCCCTCGCTGCTTTACCTTCCCTGACCCTAAAGAGGGCAGGTACCCATTTACAGCTGGGTGAACTGGGGGAACTGTACTGAAGCCAAGGCGCGCAAACGGTCACCCATCCAACTGGTAACCACGCTCGACGCTGCTTAACTTGACTGGGGGAAAGCGAGTGCTCCGACCACTGAGCTATCCCGTCCCCCCTAATGACAATGACAAATTCTATTATTTCGAGGATAATGAATAAGCACTCATGTGCTTTTTTGCATCCAGTCACCGCCCGTAGGTATACATCTTAATAATAACCCAATACTCATGCTTTCACACAGTAGAAACAAGGGAAATAACCCTTTCAAAAAACAAAAACAAAACAAACATCAGCAAAAAAAGACCAAACATATAAGAGAAAAACCCCAACCCCTCCCCCCCCCCCCCAAAAAAAAAGAAAAAAATACCCCAACAAAAAGAGGCCCCCCCAGAAAAAAAATAAACAGGGAAAATAACAACGAAAAAAACAACAACAAAAAGTACGACGAAGAAAAAGAGAAAAAACAAAAAATCAAACAACAACAACAAAACCAAGGAAGAAAAAAGAAAACAAACAAACAAACAAAACAGCAACAACAACAAACAAACTCATAAAGTCATAAAAATAAACATCTACACATTGTAAAATGGTACACATAGTTGTTCCACATAACAATAAGATAGAGAATTTGACCTCACTGTACGGATTCAGACAAACTGTTGCTGAGACCCGGGCATTTGCACAAGACAGTCAGAAATTTGGGAAAAAGCGTGTGTCTTTGTCGGTACAGTGCTCAGACTGGTTAAAGGACTAGTGTAGTGTAGTGTAGTGTAGTGTAGTGTAGTGTAGTGTAGTGTAGTTGTGTTATGTGTAGGTGTGGTGTGGTGTGGTGTGTGTGGTGTGGTGTGGTGTGGTGTGAAGTAGTGTGGTGTGGTGTGGTGTAGTGTAGTGTAGTGTGTGTGTGTGGTGTGGTGTGGGATGTGGTGTGGTGTGGTGTGGTGTGGGATGGTGTGGTGTGGTGTGGTGTGGTGTGTGTGTGGTTGGTGGTGTGGGATGTGTGTGGTGTGGTGTGGGATGGTGGTGTGGTGTGTGGTGTGGTGTGTGTGTGTGTAGTGTAGTGTGGTGTGTGTAGTGTGTGTAGCGTAGCGTAGTGCAGTGTAGTGTAGTGTGGTGTGGTGTAGTGTAGTGTGGTGTGTATGTGTGGTGTGGTGTGGTGTTGTGGTGTGGTGTGATGTGGGATGGTGTGATGTGGTGTAGTGTGGTGTGGTGTGGGATGGTGTGGTGTGGTGTGGTGAGGTGTAGTGTAATGTAGTGTAGTGTAGTTGTGTGTGGTGTGGTTAGTGTAGTGTAGTGTGGTGTGGTGTGGTGGTGTGTGTGGGATGGTGTAGTGTGGTGTAGTGTGGTGTGGTGTGGTTAGTGTAGTGTAGTGTGGTGTGATGTGGTGTGGTGTGGTTTAGTGTAGTGTAGTGTGGTGTGGTTGGTGTGTGTGGTGGTGTGGTATAGTGTAGTGTGGTGTAGTGTAGCGTAGTGTAGTGTAGTGTGGTGTGGTGTGGTGTGGTGGGTTGTGGTGTGGTGTGGTGTGGTGTGGTGTAGTGTAGTGTGGTGTGACATAGTGTCGTGTAATTAGTGTAGTGTAGTGCAGTGCAGTGTACTTAGCGTAGTGTAGTTAGTGTAGTGTAGTGTAGCGCAGTGCAGTTAGTGTAGTGTAGTGTAGTGTAGTGTAGCATCAATGGACGAGCGAGATTCTACCAAACAGAAACGTCATATTACATGAATGTATATTTGTATGGCTTACACAAGTAATAAGTACTTGAACAGAATTATTTATTAATTAAGCAAACTTAGAATGAAAAGAATATTGATATGTACGGGCCCAAAGAAAGATTGCGCTTAAAATTGAGATAAAATTCGTAAAGTATAGTACTTAACACATCTCATATACCAGGACGCAGAAAGATGACTTTGTGCTGAGAAATATGGAGAAAGAAGAAAAATCGAAGAAGTAAGCTCTTAAAGCATCTCACAGAAGAAAAGGGGAAGACAGAAGAGAGAGAGAAACATCATGAAAAAGAAAAACAACAACAAGAAAAGAACAAGAACAAGAAGAACAAGAACAAGAAGAAACAAGAAAAGAAAGATAGAGAACAGAAAGACAGAGACATAGACAGAGAGAGACAGAGAGAACAGAAATTCAGAGAGACACAGAGAGTGACAGAAAGACAGAGAAGACAGAGAAGAAAGAAAGAGAGAGAGACAGAGGGAGAGAGACACAGAGAGAGGGGGGTTGATAATCTCACACGCACACACAAAACACACACACGCACGCACACACACACACACACACACACACACACACACACACACACACACCACACACATCACACCACATACACACACAAACAACACACACACACACACACACACACACACACACGTACACACACACACACTACACACACACACGTACACACACACACACGTACACACACACACGTACACACACACACGTACACACACACGTACACACACACGTAACACACACAACACGTACACACACACACGTACACACACACGTACACACACACACACACACACACAACACACACACACACACACACACACACTACCAGAAGAACAGTTCCTTAACTAAGAAAAGACACTTCGTTCTTTTCTTTCTTTTTTATTTCCTTTTTTTGTTTTTTCCTTTTTTGGTTCCAGTCATGATTTTTTTTGGTTGTATTGGACCTTTTTGTCTATCGCTTTGTTCATGTGGAGAGTAAGATTTGTCCTCGTGTGCGGCATTTCAGTGCGTTGCACGTAAAGGATCCCTGGTCAAATTGTATTCTAGTACTGCATGTTCAGAAAATATTTCTGTAATACAGACCTACTCTCTCTCTCTCTCTCTCTCTCTCTCTCTCTCTCTCTCTGTGCTTCTGTCTCTGTCTCTGTCTATCTCGCTCTCTCTCTCTCGCTCTCTCTGTCTCTCTCTCTCTTGGAATAGCCTGTGTTGTTAGAGTGAAGCGCTCGTGATCTGCTGACCCGGGTTCAAATCTCGTTCAAGAGAATTTTTCCTCTGGAGTTAACATCAGCACCGACTCCACTCCTCCTCAAGTCCTTAGAATGAGACTATAAACCGAGGTCCCGTGTGCGAACGCACGCAGAACATCTTGCGCATACGTTATAACTCGTTCCGCTTCTCGGAAGATTAGGCCATCATGTACCTTATTACATTATGTTATGAACATTCCAAGATAGCTTATATATATATATATATATATATATATATATATATTATATCACCCACACACAAACCCAGGCGTGCGCGCACACACATACACACATACCCACACACGCCAATGTACAATGTTGTAAAAAAAAAAAAACCAACCCAAAAAATATTGATCGGAAAAGACATATGAACTTATTATTTACGCGTGCACGCACGCGCACGCTCACACACGCACGCACACATGTGCACACCCATACACACGCACCAATATACGAACACAATTTTATAAAGACTATTGACTAGTAAACACACACACATACACACACACGCGCGCGCGCGCACCATAATGACCATTGACTAGTAAAAACTAACTCACAAAACACACCACAACACACACACACACATCAACAGCACAAAATTTCACACCAACACACACAACACACACACACCGCACACACACACACACCATTAACATCATTTAAGCCAAGTAATCTACATACAGGGTACTTATTTCAGACCACCACCCCCACCACACACTGACCATCACCTGAGATCAGAGAATGTAAAACTGTTTGGTCAACGCTGTTTTGAATTACGAATTCGGATGACTACTGGAACAAAAGAATTTCTTTTTCTATTTGTTTTACTGTTGGAGCATCGAAAGCGGCTTCCTGAAGGCAACAACTGAAATTCCGAAGACATAGCATGGGAAGGATCAACCAAGATGGCAGTCGCTTTGCGCACAAGCTGCTTAAATAATAAATGTAAATAAATCTGATTACATACATAGATAAATCTCTCCATCACTCCCTTGTTCCCCTCCCCCCCCCCCTCTCTCTCTCTCTCTCTCTCTCTCTCTCTCTCTCTCTCTCTCTCTCTCATCTCTATCTATCTATCTCAATTTATCTATCTATCTATCTCTCTGCTCCATTGATAACTCCTTCTCTTGCTGTTTGATAGATCTCCCTCTCCTTTCTTTTTCATCTTTTTCCTTTATTTTTTTCTCGGGTGCTCACTGTCTTTTACTTGTGTTTGAATGACGTAACATGCGCCATGAAGTGTGTTGGAATAATTATGATAGTCATTTTCTGTCCTTCTTTGTGTTGTTGTTGTTTTAGGAGGTTTTTTGTGTAGCATTTTTTGTTTTTTGTCTTTTAACTGACTACTATATTTCTTTGGCTGATTACTATACTGACATGTTCTTTCTATATTGGTATTACTGCGTGATTAGTTTTCTTACAGATGTTTGTTTTACTTGGTTGCTTGTTGTTATTTATCCTTGATTTTCTTTGACTGAGTGTTGGGGTACAAAGAAGCCCTTTCCTTTCCCTCAATATTCAAGATTGTTCCTTTCGTTCATCCGTTCATTCTTTATCTGTCGTGTGCGTCAACTCTTTTATAGTCAATGGGACAGCAAAATGAAGAGCTTTTTATTGCCATATTCTGCCCTTTATGTCGGTTGTGTGCCCAAACCTGTGTCTCCATTCCTGGTTTTCCTGTTCGTTATTCAATGTTGCCCATCCACCAGTTTTGTTGTTGTTGTTGTTGTTGTTGTTGTTGTTGTTGTTGTTGTTGTTGCTGTTGTTGTCGTCGTTGTTGTTGTTGTTTGTTGTTGTTGTTGCTTCTGCTGCTCCTGTTGTTGTTGTTGCTGCTGCTGCTGCTGCTGCTGCTGCTGCTGCTGCTGCTGCTGCTGCTGCTGCTGCTGCTGCTGCTGCTGCTGCTGCTGCTGCTGCTGCTGCTACTTCTGTTGCTGCTGCTATTGTTATTGTTTTTATTTTTACTGCTGCTGCTGCTGCTATTCTTATTGCTGTTGCTGCTGTTGTTGTTTGGTTGACCTAAAAGCCGCAGAAAAGTGGACAAGAAAGATTGCTGATTACGATGCACGGTCGTGACACTTCGAACGCAAATGCCAATTTTGGACGGTCAAGTCACGGTCAAGTTACAAAGTAAGTGTACCGCCAGCTAATGCAGCTACGTTGTCATTGAACCGGCCTATCCCCGGAATCCAGCATGGGCTCTACACCCGCTTTTAACAGCTTCGACAGACCCTGAGATAAGCTGAACGAAAGGTCGCCCAGACCCCCAGAAGAAAAGTTGAACTTAACTTTGCGTAGACCCCCAGAAGAAAAGTTGAACTTAACTTTGCCTAGACCCTCAGAAGAAAAGTTGAACTTAACTTTGCCTAGACCCCCAGAAGAAAAGTTGAACTTAACTTTGCCTAGACCCTCAGAAGAACAGTTGAACTTAACTTTGTGTAGACCCCCCAGAAGAAAAGTTGAACTTAACTTTGCCTAGACCCCCAGAAGAAAAGTTGAACTAAACTTTGCCTAGACCCCCAGAAGAAAAGTTGAACTTAACTTTGCCTAGACCCCCAGAAGAAAAGTTGAACTTAACTTTGTGTAGACCCCCAAAAGAAAAACTGAACTTAACTTTGCCTAGACCCCCAGAAGAAAAGTTGAACTTAACTTTGCCTAGACCCCCAAAAGAAAAGTTGGAACTTAACTTTGCGTAGACCTCCAGAAGAAAAGCTGAACTTAACTTTGCGTAGACCTCCAGAAGAAAAGTTGAACTTAACTTTGCCTAGACCCCCTAAAAGAAAAGTTGAACTTAACTTTGCCTAGACCCCCTAAAAGAAAAGTTGAACTTAACTTTGCCTAGACCCCCTAAAAGAAAAGTTGAACTTAACTTTGCCTAGACCCCCTAAAAGAAAAGTTGAACCTAACTTTGCCTAGACCCCCCAGAAGAAAAGTTTGACTTAACTTTGCGTAGACCCCCAGAAGAAAAGTTGAACGAAAGTTGGCGTAGGCCTTGGGAAAGGTTGAACTAAAGTTGGCCTGCTGAGACAGACAAGAATCGCCCTATGTCACTAGAGTAACTGTGCACTGCATGCCCGTTACAGTTCAACAGCGGTGACTCGAAAACTAAGTCTGAAAGCATTTACGTGAATGGCTAACTTAAGGACGTTGTCTGTAGTCTGAGACCCTGTGTGTGCTGTGTGTGTGTGGTGTGTGTGTGTGTGTGTGTGTGTGTGTGTGTGTGTGTGTGTGTGTGTGTGTGTGTGTGTGTGTCTGTGTGTGCGTGCGTGTGTGTGTGGTCTGTGTGTGCGTGCGTGTGTGTGTGTGTGTGTGTCTGTATCTGTATCTGTGTCTGTCTGTGTGTGTCTGTGTGTCTGTGTGTGTGTGCGCGCGCGCGCCGCGCGCGTGGTGTGGTGTGTGTGTGTGTGTGTGTGTGTGTGTGGTGTGTGTGTGTGTGTGTGTGTGTGTGTGTGTGTGTGTGTGTGTGTTTGCCAACGATGGCTGTGCAGGAATTGGAGCATAGTTTCTGTAGAAGAAGCCAGTACAAGCAGTGGCGGTGTTGCGGGATCGCTGGTGTAGATATCAGATGGTCTGGTGATGAACCTGGGACGCATTCCAGACAGAACGACTGTCTGACGTAGGTCACTCTGAAACTGTGGCCTAGGAAAAAGTAACTTCTGTTAAGGGAACAAATGAACAAATACCCCCCTCTCCTCTCTCTCTCTCTCTCCTCTTCCTCTCTCTCTCTCTTTCCTCTCTCTCACTCACCATCAAACACACAACACACACACACACACACACTTACACACATACACAACAAACTCTCTCTCAAAAAAAAAAAAAGCTCACAAATGAGAAACATAAACAAAACCAAAACACAATTAGAAACAAACGAAACTGATCTCCAGCTAGAAAACACACGTATGAAAAGACATAACACAGCAACATCAGCAGCCACAACTTAAAGAAGCACGAATAAATTAACAGGCCCCACCCTATCTCTGTACAAGATTCGAAAACTGATGAACTGGTAACACTATTCCAACATGGCGTATATTTAAAAAGTGTTGCGATGAAGATGTAGTGCTTATTGGGCTTGTTCTTCAGAATCATACACAAGGTTGTCTTTACCATGTCCTCATTACTTGTCTACACACAACGCGGAGACCACCCTGGATTGACCTTATAAGTTGACCAGGGCCATGATACCAGGAACGACGGTAGAGTTGGTTTTATACTCTGTTTTAATCTGTATATAGTTGCACAGTTTTCATATGAGATTTTTATTTAATTGACAAGGTGACCTCCCTGATATGGTTTGTAGTGGGCGGTGCTATAAACAAGATTGGATTGGACTGGGGTAGCAGTCTCTGTCGTGGATTAGCCTTAGGATGTCTACAGGCACAGTCATACATTGGTTGTAATGGCCGAGTCAGCAAAACGCATTAAATAATAATAATTCGCACCATCTTGTTTTAGGATTTAAACTAAGACGCCACAATGCGGAAAACATGTAATTGATTTTAACCACAGCCATTCTGCTATAAATGAAAAACCATCAATAATGTTAAAGGGGACAAACGCAATGGCAAAAAACAAGGCCATCGAATTTCTTCACTGAATGATGAATGATATTGTTGACTGAATTATTATAATCGACAAGTGATCATTAGTGTCCGGTAGCCTCGAAGTTTTCGCATTTAAAAAATTCTATCGGTGTGCATTTCGAATCTGATCACACAGGGACATTTCTGCCATGTTAGTGGTGGTGTGTAATGGTCTGCGTGCTGCTTTAACAATTGAGACGCTTACTCTGTCGTGAAGTGTTGTTGCCGTAAAATGTACAGACTTAAACGGTTTTTTATTTCACGAGAGTTATAGATTAAGTAACAGAGACATTTTTTCATCCAGCCCTCAAAATGGGGAACGGGATAGCTCAGTGGTCAGAACATTGCTTTCCACAAGCCAATGTTAAGCAGCATTGAGCGTGGTAACCAAGTGCAAGGGTGACCGATTGTGCGGCTTGGCTTCAGTACAGTCCCCCAGTTTCACCCAGATGTAAATGGGCACCTGCCTCTTTAGTGACGGGAAGTAAATCAGCGAGGAGAGGAGATGGGCGCCGCCCTCAATATGCTGGTCCCTGGAGAAGCTGAGGTCTCTGACGCCTCACTCCCCTACGACCACATAGGACACCTTTACCTTTACCTCAAAATGAAAGGAAAACAGAAGACAAAACAAATCAAAATGATTTAAACGAATACACCTACACAGGGACAGATAGCTCATGGTCGAGGAGCATCACGTCTTCCCCACCAGTTAAGCGGCGTCGAGCGTGGTTACCATTGGATGGCTGACCGTTGAATATAGTATGACCTACTCCTTTTCACTACAACACTGGATAGCAACAGAACACGTAAGGAGGGCATCGACGATCTTGACCACCCGCTATAGGTCAGCGAAGATGGTCCAGATAGCTCCTGACAAAAGCCCTAGACAAGACACTCGGCTGAACCAAGCCCTTCCATACGCCAGGTAGCGAGTCACGCTCTACCACTAGCTCTCCGCTCTTCCTCTCTCCCTGTTCTCGTCTCTCTCTGTCTCTCTCTCTCTCTCTCTCTCTCTCTCTCTCTCTCTCTCTCTCGCTCTCTCTCTATCGTTGTGTGTGTATATATATATATATATATATATATACATATATAATATATAATAATAAATAATATACTAGACAGACTGAAAAAGATAGAAAGATAGATAGATAGAAGAAGAAGAAGATAGATAGATAGAAGATAGATAGATAGATAGATAGATAGATAGACAGATGGGTGGATGATGATGGATGATGGATGATGAGATGGACCGGACGGACGGACGGACGGACGACCGACAGACATACAGAACACAGACAGACAGACAGATAGATAGATAGATAGATAGATAGATAGATAGATAGATAGATAGATAGATAGATAGATATCTCTCCTTTTTGGCCCGCCCCCCCCTCTCTCTCTCTCTCTCTCTCTCTCTCTCCTCTCTCTCTCTCTCTCTCTCCTCTCTCTCTCTCTCTCTCTCTCTCTCCCCCCTCTCTCTCTCCTCTCCCACGAGTTGTCACTGCCCTCGTAACATTTAAATCCGCTACAAAATATCTGGTCAGTAATTTAAGACAGAGCAATCGCTGTCTTTGTATAACGCATGGTCATAGATGACTAGATTGATTTTTAACTTGTTTCATCTCCTATTCTAATGAAGTTTACGGTAATGCAAGTGTTTTATTAAATTCCAATTTATTACGATTTGTTTCGTGATTCCTTGGTCAAGTTTCGATATATAATGACTGGTTTGTATAGAAATTGTAAATGTGGGAGAGACAGTACTACTACATGGAAAAAGTACTATAAAGAAATATTTGTGATGAGTGTGCTTCTTTGTAACTTCGCTAGTTAATTGAAGCAAGCTATACTTGTATCCTTCGTTGAATGATTGTTGAAAGGATCTCACGTAAATGTACTGTTTTCAAAATGTCGGAAGTCAAATACTTATAGTTCTGTCAAGTTCTGTTTTGTTTTGGGATTTTCTCTTTTTGTTGACAAAATCTGGTTAAAAAAGTTATGTCAGTGAAAGCAACACACACACACACACACACACACACACACACACACACACACACACACACACACAAACAACACACACATCAATCACACACACACACACACAGATGTAATAATATTTATTATATATAAAAACATAATATACAACATATAATATAATAATATAATATATAATAATAATAGATAATTAGATATCTCCACAGAGGGTCAGACAGACAAAAAAAAGTACGAACAGAAAAAGCCAGAAAGCCAGCAGATAGATAGATAGACAGATCGATAAATAGATAGTTAGATAGATAGATAGGTAAAGAACAGAAGAAAGACAGACGAAGACAGACAGACAGACAGATAGACAGACAGACAGATAGATAGATAGATAGATAGATAGATAGATAGATAGATAGATAGATAGATAGATAGATAGATAGATAGATAGATAGATAGATAGATAGATAGATAGATAGATAGATAGATAGATATGAGCCTCATATCCTTCAACACTTAGGTGGCACTTTGCCGAGTGGACAGGCTATGCACAAGGAGAACATTTCAACTGTCAGCCAGTGATGCCGCGTTGTGTTAAACGGCCTGCTGGCAGTATTCCGGAAAGGGCAGAGTGAAGAAGTTAACAGCCAGATGACGGCAGTGCGTGTCCATGGTCGACTAGTAAAGACAGCAGAGCGTGCTGAACTGCATTTTGCTGACAAGGTAACCATTACTTATTCATGTCTGACAGAGTTATAGCGTTTAGTCCAACCTTTCTTTTTTCCTGGAGTAGTCTGATCTTACTTTTTTGTTTTCCATTACTGGGAAATGTAGCAAGACTGGCCGGTCACTCAGCAACATTGGTCACCGAAACGGCCATTTACAAAACATTGCCGCTTTTCCCATCACCACAGCATCGTCCTGCTAGCTACACATACATACACTTTTAAATCCAGCCTCAAGACATATTTATTTCAAACCTAAGATTTGCCCCCTCCTGTTTCATATCAGAACTATCCCACCTTCACTAACCCATGTCATATCACCCTGCTAAAGTATATGACCTGTTCGAGTGTGTGTGTGCTTTTGAAAAACATTTGACTATTGACATTTTATTTCATAGATTTTGTCTGCATCGCACCATGTTTGTAAATATCTGTCTGTTTAAACTATTGATTATTTATCATTGATTACATGACTGTGTAAGATTAGGTTGAATGCATGCGCTTTGATTTGTCTTTACAAGATATAGCGCTATATAAGTTCCATTTATTATTATTATTATTATTATTATGTCCCCTTACCGTGGTCCTGTGTGGGAACCTCCCTGAAGGGGAAGACCACACCAGGCACCACAGCAACGCACGCAGAACAGCTTGCGTACACGTTAAAACCTGTTCCGCTTTTCGAAAGAGTAGGTCACTGTGTGCCGGTGGGAACAGGTGACAAAATTTACAAAAACTGCGTACACGCGGGGTCTGGATGTAAAATTTAAAAAAAGCACACGAGTGCTTATTCCATTATTCTGAAAATACAAGAATGAAGAAAAGAATATAAACAGGATAGGGGTGACCACAGTGACTGGTGGCAAAGATACTGTGGGTATCTTCTTCTTCATTGAACGCTCAGACAGTTAACTAGTGTTGTCTGTCATATGAGTGAAATTACGTTGCGCTTTTGCTAAGCGCCTGTGATCTGAATTCCATCAGAAGCATGTGTGTGTGTGTGTGTGTGTGTGTGTGTGTGTGTGTGTGTGTGTGTGTGTGTGTGTGTGTGTGTGTGTGTGTGTGTGTGTGTGTGTTTCTTGCTCCGTATAAATCTTAATCCTGACCTAGCGGAGTTAATTATAGGCTTAGAGCGAAAAACGGGATAACACAATCGAGTATTGTTCCCTTTCTTGGTGAGACAGTGTTACTTAGATTATTTGATCAACACTAAAAGTTTTATCATCTCTCTAGCGTGGTTGACACTGCGATCTTTTTTGTGAAAAATGAAGACTGTCAAAGCCTTGTTGGATTTGCAATACGTTATCCATTCAGACTCATCCATTATTATATTAAAGGAAAAGAAGCATGTCTGATTTTTTTTATCAATTTGCTCTTTGGTCTTGCAATGTCCTCAGTCGTCATATTCATTTCTTCTATCTGCCCTTCTTGCAGCAGATTTGTGCCAAAGATTTATGCAAGAATCAACACTGGAGTGATTCTCTATCGTTTTGATTGTAATGTATGAATAGACATGACATTTTTCTACTTGAAATTCGGGCTATTCCCCGGGAGAGTGCGTCTCCACAGTGCATTGCCACTCTGTTTATTCAGTCTTGATGTCTGCGCGTATAACGTTTCCTTTTGAAATAGATTTTTCTACAGAAGTTTGCTGGCAGTTAACTTTATTTGCCATGGGTTTTAAAGAAACTAAGCTTAAATGAATATTGCGAGCTTGACTTCAGTTTACAGTCTGATCCTAAAGTCTAGCATAACCATTAATGTTCTCATGCCATAAATGAGGGAAGGATCGAAATGTCCAAAACATAAACACAACCATCAAGAGGCAAGAGTTGAAATGTCCTAAACATAAACACGACCATCAAGAGGCAAAAGTCGAAATGTCCAAAACATAAACACAACCATCAAGAGGCAAAAGTTGAAATGTCCTAAACATAAACACAACCATCAAGAGGCAAAAGTTGAAATGTCCTAAACATAAACACAACCATCAAGAGGCAAAAGTGGAAATGTCCAAAACATAAACACGACCATCAAGAGGCAAAAGTTGAATTGTCCTAAACATTATCACAACCATCAAGAGGCAAAAGTCGAAATGTCCAAAACATTAACACAACCATCAAGAGGCAAAAGTCGAAATGTCCAAAACATTAACACAACCATCAAGAGGCAAAAGTCGAAATGTCCAAAACATTAACACAACCATCAAGAGGCAAAAATCGAAATGTCCAAAACATTATCACGTCCATTAAAAGGGCAAATCTCGGTTATGCATGAGATCAAACCCAGGACCTCTCCTTTTCTAAGATGAATGCTTTGCCGCTAGACTACCGATGCCTCCTGGTGATGACACCCCCCTCCCCCAACCTCCCTCCTAGAATGGCTGCCTCACAGCCACCAAGCTGTAACTGTCACTAATGGGGGGACCTAAAGAGACCCAGTCCTTACCGTGGAACAAAACATGCACCACTGAACACGAGCAAAGAGCTCCTCCAACAGTACAGGGTCTCGGCTAACTAGTGACCCTATGGCGGCCTAATTTTGATAGGTGTCTATGCACCAGATAGCTCAAGAGATGTAATAAAACGAAACCGTGTGTAATAAAGCATGTAGGGAGGTATGGATAAGCCTCACAGGCGAATCACAGCTCGCAAGGCGTGGAGGAAGGAAGAAGAGCAATGAAAGCGAAAGCAAGTCATGATGGCGTTATGGTGGGCAACGTGCTGATGGCTTTAATGGAGGTGTACGGCATTGCTGGATCTTTGAAGCGAGTGTTAGAGCTAAAAATGGGGAAGTATGGATGAGCGGTGTGTGTGTGTGTGTGTGTGTGTGTGTGTGTGTGTGTGTGTGTGTGTGTGTGTGTGTGTGTGTGTGTGTGTGTGTGTGTGTGTATGTGTGTGTGTGTGTGTGTGTGTGTGTGTGTGTGTGTGTGTGTGTGTGTGTGTGTGTGTGTGTGTGTGTGCGCGCGCGCGCTGGTGAACAAATCACACAATTCTGAAGAAATCATAATTTTGCAAAAAGGAAACAACTTGAATGTATTGCCAGAGTATATTACCCATTTCCTCTAAGCTTGTCCTTTTTTAGCGCTTGAGAATGTTTCTTGAAGAACGGGGGTGAAGTGATAGCCCTTTCATGGCCCCTGTGATCAGTGAGATTGAAAACAGAATTATTGGATAGAGTTTTGATGTGGAGACTGCTAGCAACTTTCAAAGTGTACATCCTTGAAAATACACAAAGCTCTAACGTTGTGTTTCTCGCAAACTTTCCAAAACAATTATCCAGCAAAAAATGATAAAACAATAAACATAAACTTTGTACAAAACAGAAAACAAGGAAAAGCGGGTAAAAAATTGTCAAGCTGGTCAACTTTTTTTTAATGACAACAGGTACCTAAAGAAGTAGCATACCTTTGTGTGGTTTGAAATGACGATTTAAAAGGTTACGGCAAAAAGTCATTTAAAACGTCACTTCCGTTTGTAAGGAGATAAAAGAGTCATGAATTTAGAAACACACGACGTGGAAAATGACAAAACAGGAAAAGGTGTGTGGCTGCGAGAATGGAGAGGTTGAAGGGGGATCAAGGAATGTGCTGAACAATGTCTAAGTGATGATGACACTTCCGCAGGCACAGACACAAGGTCTGATTAGTTCACATGACAGTGACAAGTGTCAGTGTGTGTGTGTGTGTGTGTGTGTGTGTGTGTGGTGTGTATGTATGTGTGTGTGTGTGTGTGTATGTGTGTGTGTGTGTGCTCGCTCGCTCTCTCTCTCTCTCTCCTCTCTCTCTCTCTCTCTCTCTCTCTCTCTCTCTCATCTCTCCTCCCTCTCTCTCTCTCTCTCTCCTCGAAACAAAAGATTCTGATTTAATTTGATCTCTCTCTCACACACACAAACACACACACACACACACACACACACACACACACACACACACTTACACACACACTCCCCAACAGTCCTTTGGATGAGACTATAAACCGAGGTCCCATGTGCGAACGCACGCAGACCATCTTGCGCCTCCGTTAAAACCGTTCCGCTTTTTCGGAAGAGTAGGCCATTGTGTGCCGGTGGGACCGGATGACAAAGTTTACAAAACTGCATATACTCGGGGATTGGATGTAAAAAAGCAAATGAATGCTTATTCTATTACCCTCGAAATAAAAGAATAAAATACAAATAAAATAAAATAAATAAAACACACACACACACGTATGTCATATCTTTTTCATCAGTTACTGATAGAAGGTAATAGACACATCTCTCTCTCTCTCTCTCTCTCTCTCTCTCTCTCTCTCTCCTCTCTCTCTCTCCTCTCTCTCTCTCTCTCTCTCTCTCTCTCTCCCTCCTCAAAATTAAAACAACCTGTTTCGAGAATTCGGGAGATGTTGCCAGCACTATCACAAACTCAACCACACCATCCTTCTCCTCACCTCTTCTTCCTCCCTCATCCCCATCACCACTACCCGCCCCCCCCCCCCCCTCCTCACCTTTTTTTATTTGTTTCTCTACCCAGCCATATATCAAAGTCCTCCCTCACCTACCTCTCACCTCCTCCCACGCCACCCACCCACCTCCCTCCCACTCCCTGTATTCACTGTCAGCTAACCTCTGACCCCATCTGTTGTTCCATTTGTGGCCGTGCTAGTTTGACAAGGAGATTAAAAAACTGAGGCGTAGGAATCAACGATCACGTCACGTGAGCATGCGCAGAGACATTTCAGGCTAACATCCGCTCCGGCCGGAATTCTGTTCGAAGTGAGGATCATGTTTGAAGACAAAAGGAGATCTGCCTGATCGGCTTCTGTGCTTGTTTGAAAAGAACATTTGGTGGGGGACGGGGGAGGAGGTTGCTTTTTTTGATTATTATTTATTGGGCGGATGAGGTCTTTCCTTGGGAATTCCAATAATACTGTGGCAGTGAAAAGGCTTTTAGAATGAGCACACACAAATAATAATAATAAAAATAAAAATAAAAATAATAATAATAATAATAATGTATGGAATTTATATAGCGCTGAATCTTGTAAAGCAACAAATCAAAGCGCTCAAATTTTTTTATTTTGTTTGAGGATAAATGAATAAGCACTCATGTGCTTTTTTTACATCCAGTCCCCGTGTGTATGCGGCTCCGTAAATTTTGTCATCTGTTCCCACCAGCACACAATGGCCTACTCTTTCGAAAAGCGGAGCAGGATTTAACGTGTGCGCAAGATGTTCTGCATGTGTTCGCGCACGGGGCCTCGGTTTATAGTCTCATCCGAAGGACTTTGACATTCAGTTCGATTTTTTAGTCAAACTGGGAAGAAAGGGCGAGGCTGGGAATCGAACCCAGAACCTCACGGTTTACTTGTTGGCAGGCAAACGTCTTAACCATCCTGCCACCGTCCTTCCTACCATGGCTGTGGCAACACAACATGGCTGTTGGGCCTTTTGTGAGGGCTTCGTGGAGGGTGTATTTTGGGGTTGCTTTTTGTTTGTTTATTTGGGGGGGGTTTAAAGAGGGGAGATCTCCTCAGGATTGCTGTCCCCTTGTGTGAGTGTGTGTGTGTGTGTGTGTGTGTGTGTGTGTGTGTGTGTGTGTGTGTGTGTGTGTGTGTGTGTGTGTGTGTGTAGGTGTGTGAATGTGTGTGTGTGTAGGTGGTGTGTGTGTGTAGGTGTGTGTGTAGGTGTGTGTGTATAGGTGTGTGTGTAGGTATGTGGGTGTGGGTGTGTGGGTGTAGGTGTGTGTGTATGTGTGTGTGTAGGTGTGTGTGTGTAAGGTGTGTGTGGGGGGGGGGTGTAGGTGTGTGTGTAGGTGGGTGGATGTGTGTGTATCTTCTTTAATTTAATGGTTTTGAACATTAAGTGATATTAGTGTGTGTTGGGGGGTAGGTGTGTGTGTGAGAGAGAGAGGGGGGGGGGATATTAAAAAGAGAAAGGTATATAAGTGAGCTGAAAATCAACATACAATATTATCTCATTACTTACATTCAGCTCATTTTTAATGTATACTCATTAGCAATTGAAACAGGACGAATGAATAGCACCACACGCAAGAACTGGCTTTGTAAGACACATAGTATAGATACTATCAGGGATGAATTTCACTCTGTGTGTGTTTGTGACATTTCTAACTGAACTTATCTTGGGAATGCTTAAACCAATATGAAATGGAGCTTTCTTGCGTCTTTCGAGATAATGATACGTATCAATGTGTCTGTCAGTATTGTAATTGCCCTTCTTGGGATGATTAAAGTGTTTTTGACTTGACTTTGACTTTGACTTGACGCTTTATGATGGAAAGTCCAAAGTTATGTGAACTTCAGAAATGCTTTACCTCAGCAATATGTGTCTAAGACTGATGTAGTTACGTTTTGCAATCTGTTCTCTTCAGACATAAAAGACTTTGCTAAAGTTCAAACACCTTAAGATCGTGAGTAAACTTGTACGAAAGTGCTAAAAACCTGACTACGTATATTTTTTGTCACATGCACTGTCGAGATGTGTTTTGTGAAGCTGCAAGTATTGTTCTTTCACAAAACGCTCTATGTTCCAGCAGAGGTCCTAGACTAACCAAATCTTGAATCGTGTGTGTGTGTGTGCGAGCATGCGTGCGTGCGTGCGTGCGTGTCTGTGTGAGTGTGTGTGTGAGAGAGAGTGTGTGTGTGTGTATGTGTTTATTTATTTTATCTATTTATTTTATTTTATTCTTTTATATCGAGGATAATGGAATAAGCACTTATATGCTTTTACATCCAGTCCCCGTGTGTATGTGGTTTTGTAAATTCTGTCATCTGTTCCTACCGGCACACAATGGTGTGTGTGTGTGTGTGGTGTGTGTGTGTGTGTGTGTGTGTGTGTGTGTGTGTGTGTGTGTGTGTGTGTGTGTGTGTGTGTGTGTGTGTGCGTGTGTGTGTGTGTGCGTGTGTGTGTGTGTGTGTGTGTTACGAGAGAGAGAGAGAGAGAGAGAGAGAAAGGGAGAGAGATAAACATACAGATAAAGAGAGAGGGGGGGAGGAGGAGAGAGAGAGAGATAAACAGAGAGAGGAAGAACAGATTTGAAAACAAACATGAAAGATTTCTTGAATGAAAGCTTAAGCTACTTGTGTAGGAGTGGTAATTCTCGACAACTCACGTTTAATATTTTCATCCCCTTTAGAGAACAAAACAAAGCAATCCTTTTTTCAGAAAACAAAACAGTTTGCTATCTCTGTATAAAACGAGACAAGACAAGACTAAAAACCCAAAACCTAGCTCTCTTACAAATGGTGTTTCTGTTGTTTGAAAAGCAGCCAGATGCATCATTTTTTAACATCTTAATATTTGTTGCACACTGAGGATCTGAATCTACAAAATTTTAATTGTTGAAGAATCTTACGGCTTAAGTCTTGTTTAAATACTTTATTAAAATTGGACACCAAACAAAGGTTTAAGTAACACATCTGTTTCTTCTTTATATGGTGAACATTGAAATCAGTATGGAGATTATGCTGATAGATAGATAGATAGATAGATAGATAGATAGATAGATAGATAGATAGATGGAGAGATAGATATCTGTCTATCTATCTATCTATCTATCAGCGTAATATCAATACTGGTTTCAATGTTCACCATATAAAGATATATATAGTGATAGCAATGACAAGTTAAGTCATTTATCGTCGAAGTCTGGTCTGTTAATTAAAAACTTTTATTGTGTGTCCTTACCCATTTGCAAAGTAGACTGAGAGAGAGAGAGAAGAGAGAAAGCGTATGCATCTGGGTGTGTGTACGTGTGTGTATGTGTGTGAATGGGCGTGTGTGTATGTGTGTGCACGCGCGCGATATGCATTTATTTGTATAAGTGTGCTTTCTCATGTGTGTATATGTAAGTAATAGTGTGTGTGCACATGTCTAACACTCGCACATACACACACGCACGCACACTGCCAACGCAATTAAAACTTTGTAAAAGACAGATAATGCAGTTAACTGGCTTGTGGCTCATTTTTTTAACCTATTTAGCATCAAAGAAAGTTTTACATGAGTGAGAGACAGAAACACAGAATGATGATCTGATAGCTTGCTAAAGAGACATACTTGACAGTCATGACTTGATAGCGACTCAGATGTATCCACTTGAAAAAATGATTTCAAACGTCTTGACATCATGACTACCAAGTCAACGATTCTTCCAAGTCCTTGAAGGATTTCAAAGAAACTTGGAAGTGGTACAAGAGAACAATGGCTGGATGATGTCTGGCGTGCTATGATCACAGAAAGAAAGGAGATTGTTTTATGTTTCTGCATGCCCTCTTGTTTCTGCATGCCCTCTTGTAACTGAAGTGACCGAGGTATGAGAAATTAGCACCAGTTTGAAAACCAGTACTTCATAGTATGGTAACGGTAAAGGTGTCCCATAACCTATGTGGTCGTAGGGGAGCAAGGCATCAGAGACCTCAACTTCTCCAGGGGCCAGCATATTGAGGGCTGCGCCCATCTCCTCTCCTTTGCTGCTTTACCTTCCCTGAACCTAAAAAGGCAGGTACCCATTTACAGCTAGGTGAGCTGGGGAACTGTACTGAAGCCAAGGCACGCAAACCAGTCACCCATCTACTTGGTATTCATGCTCGATGCTGCTTAACCTTGGCTTGGGTGGGGAAAGCGAGTGCTCTGACCACTGAGCTGTCCCGTCTTTTTTTTCATTTTATGGACTTTATAAAAAATAAAACTGTAAAAATATGGACCTCCTTCATACATTACAAGATAGTGATAATAGAGGCACTTTTCACTCTTAGAAATTACAACTACCGAGGAAATTGCAGAAAGGATGATGTCTGGCTGCAAGAATAGTGAGTTTGAAAGGGGATCAAGGAATGTGCTGAACAACGTCTAAGTGATGATCACACTCACGAACAGACACATGGACAGGATCAGGACACTGACCTCTCTCTCTCTCTCTCTCTCTCTCTCTCTCTCTCTCTCTCTCTCTCTCTCTCTCTCTCCTCTCTCTCTCTCTCTCCTCTCTCTCTCTCCTCTCTCTCTCTCTCCTCACCGAGACGCAAAATAAAAATGATCAGCTCCATCAGATATTACAGGAGTACAAACTCAACGACCACATCCTCTTTTTCTCTCCCTTACTCCCTTGCACAATCCATCCTCCTTCTCTCCCTTCCCAAGCCATGATATATCCTATTCACCCTTGAACTCTCCTACCCCCCTCCTCACCCCTCAACGTTACCTAACTGCTGTCCGAACCCCCTCCCACCCCCACCCCCTTCACTGCCATTCCATTTGTAACTGCGCTCATTTGACAAGTCCATTATTCCGAAGCGCTGGAATCAATAATCACGTGTGCAGTAGCACAGAAATTTTTTGGCTAGCTTAGTTTTCACTGTAAAAAAGGGTAAAGGTGTCCCATAACCTATGTGGTCATAGGGGAGCGAGGCGCAGAGACCTCAACTTCTCTAGGGACCAGCATATTGAGGGCGGCGCCCATCTCCTCTCCCTCGCTGTTTTAGCCTCCCTGACCCTAGAGAGGGCAGGCACCCATTCACAGCTGGGTGAACTGGGGGACTGTACTGAACTCAAGGCGCGCAAACGGTCACCCATCCACTTGGTAACCACGCTCATCGCTGCTTAACCTTAACTGGGGGAATGCGAGTGCTCTGACCACTGAGCTATCCCGTGTTTTCACTGTGGTCAGAAATATTTCCAACCGAATATCAAGTTTCAAAACACGAGTTCTGCCTGATTAGATGCTGTGCTTAATTGTTATTGTTTGTGATGATGACAATGATGGTTGTTTGTTTGTGTTTTGTTTTTGTTGTTGTTGTTATTTTTTTGTTTTTTTATTAAGTGTCACATTGATCATTCTGAGCACTTGAATATTTGTGGTAGTGGAGGACGGTATTAAATGGCTTTGACATGAATGTTCAGTGATGTGTGTGTTGTGTGTGTAGTTTTGTTTTTGGTTGTTTTATGGGCTGAGGGTGTGGGGTTGTTTTGTTGGGGTTTTTTTTTGGGGGGCGGAGGGGGAGAGAAGTGATTTAGGAATTGGGAAGGAAAAAGGACCAGGAATTCTGTACATTTACATGTAGGCACGCGCGTGTGTGTGTCTATCTGTCTGTCCCTGTCTTTGTGTGTCTTTCTGTCTGCCTCTATCTTTCTATCCTCATGCATGCATGCGTGCTTGCATGCATGTATGTCTTTGTGTGTGTGCGTGCGCGCTCGCGCGCTCAGGGTTTGTGTGTGTGCGCACCCGGTATGTGTGTGTGTTGGGGGGTGGTGGCCTTTGTTTCTGCATGTATGTGTAGGCATGCTTAGGAGAGGTTGTGTGTGTGAAGCAAAGAGAGGGAGAAAGAGAGAGAGAGAGAGAGAGAGAGAGAGAGAGAGAGAGAGAGAGAGAGAGAGAAAGAGAGAGAGAGAGATAGAGAGAGAGAGAGAGAAACAGACAGACAGAGAGACAGACAGACAGAGACAGAGAGCAAGACACAGAGAGAGAGAGCATCAGTACAATTTCCAGTAATTGTTCAGAAATTTGGTCTTTCATAAAACTTCATATTATTGTCTATTCTGGGCAGATGGTCTTTTCTAAAGGGGGGGAGGGAGGAAGGAAGGTGCCTTACATAGAATTTCTTCTGCGATCGTTAAAACCTGTCCCGCCTTTCACAAGAGTTGGCCATTTCGTGCCGGTGTGAACGGATGACATAAAAATTTAACAAACTGCCTGCACATTGGTGTCGTGTTTAGGACATCATCCCCGAAATTGGAATGCGGCTACCTTGATGGTGGGTAAACAGCCTCATGCGCAATATGTCGCTGTATGTAAACCTTGGAACTCCAGCCGAGAATCAAAATAAAGGCCGCTGTTCATCAAACAGTTACTTCCAGCATCCTGCAGGAAATAAAAGAGGAATAATAATAATAATAAAAGGAACTTATATAGCGCTATATCTTGCAAAGACAAATCAAAGCGCGCATGGGAATGGCATCAGTGAAAAGAAAAAAAACCCACTGCTTCAGGTTTACAATTTGAAAGGTCAGATATTTTTCATAAAGTTCGTTTTCTGGTGTGCAACAAGATATGGAAACGGGAACATTTGTGAGATGTAAAATGTGAGAAAATAATGGCGAAAAGCGATGATGTCTGGATGCGAGAACAGCGAGGTTGAAAGGGGAGGAAGAAATGTGCCGAACAACGTCTAAGTGATGATGACACTCACGCACAGACACATGCCTGAAACACTTCACTGGACAGTGACAAATGTCTATCTGTCTGTCTGTCTGTCTGTCTGTTCATGTCTGCGTCCAGCTGTCTGTCTGAAGTTTTCTCTTTAATTTTCTTTTTTTTGCTCTATGTCTTCTAATCTTTGTCTCTTTGTCTTTTCTGTCTCTTCTTGTCTAAAAGATAGCAGACAGGATTTGGGAGGGGATAGCCTGGTTGGTTAGAGCGTTGCGCATAGTGCTCGTGATCTGCTGACCCGGGTTCGAATCCCGTTCAAGAGGATATCTTCCCCTGGAGTTAACATCAGTGCCGACTCCACTCCCCCTAAAAGTCCTCCGGAGGAGACTATAAACAGTGGTCCCGTGTGCGAACTCACACAGAACATCTTGCGCACACGTTAAAACCTGTTCCATTTCTCGGAAGAGTAGGCCATTGTGTGCCAGTGGCAACGGATGACAAAATGTACAAAACTGCATACACACGGGGACTTGATTTTAAAAAGCACAAGAGTGTTTTATCCCTTTACACTCGAAAGAAAAGAAATAATAAATAAATAAATAAAAATAATATATATAGGCCTATATATTGAAGTTGCTCTCTTTCTCTTTCTGCCTCTGTCTCTATCTGTCTGTATGTCTGTCTGTCTGTCTTTCTTTTCTCTCTCTCTCTCTCTCTCTCTCTCTCTGTCTCTCTCCTCTCTCTCTCTCTCTCTCTCTCTCTCTCTGTCTCTCCAGACTCACAAAAGAGATGATCTAATGTCTGCGATGTTGCAAACAATATAGATCTTATACTTTACCCAGTCCTCCTCTCCTCTACCCTCTACTCTTCTTTTTTCTCCCACCCCTCTCCTCGACCTCCCCCACCTTCCCTCCCAAAGCTTGCTATATAGGCCTATCAAATTCACCCATCGGCTCCCTCCTCTCGCCCCCCCCGCCCCTCTTTGACTGTCATCTATCGCCTCTTCCCGTCCTTTACTCCATTTGTAACTGCGCCACTGTGACAAGTTCATGAATACAAAGCGTAGGAATCAGCCATCACGTGTGTGCGTGCTGGTGCACTTTTTTTCTTTTTTAAACTAGCTTCCGCCTCAGCCGGAAATATTTCAAATAGAATATCGTGTCTTAAGACAGGATTCTACCCAATCAGATGCGCTGCTTGATTGTTTTGTTAGAGGATTCCGTGTGGGATTTTTGGGTAATGTGGTGGTGTTTTTTTTTTTTAATTTTTACTTTATGACTGGGATTCGTGTCTCTCTTTGGGAGCTCAACAAACTGATGGCTATGAAAAGGCTTTCAGGTGCACTGGTATTGCTTGTGGACCTTTGAGGGATTTGGGGAGGAGAAGGCAATATGAGGGGTTTATCCCCTTTTCTTTTCGAGGGGGGATTTTTCCCGTGTGTGTGTGTGTGTGTTGTTCTTGTTCTTGTTGTTGACTTCAATTTTACGTCTGTTCACTTTTAGTGATATTAGACGGGGGAAAAGTTCACACTGGATCAAGTAAAAACAGCTGCTACAGATGTGAGCAAAACTGAATAATACCGTAGCTAGTGCACTGCAAGTTAATACACATAAATAACCAGTCAGTGTTTCTTAACACATTAAAATAATTAGGTCTAGGCTGTTTCTGCCGTCTCCACCATGGGTACTGGCAGTCCTGGAAAGTAAATGGCCACTGGCTATCTCTGTAACCTGGCTGGTGAAGGAAGTGGTCGTAGGTAGATCTATAGGAGGGTACCTGGCGTGAATTGTTGTAGAACCAGCGTCTAGGTTTCCTCTTCTGCTTTTCCCAGAGCAATGCATGCACGTGTCGGCCGATGTTTCTGGCGAGGACACGTGACCCCTGGGCATTAGGGTGCAGCTGGTCTGTGTGTGTGTGTTATTTATTATTTTTATTTATTTTGAGGATGTGTGTGCGCGAGCGTGCGTGCGCCCCGCGCCGTGTGTGTGTGTGTGTGTGTTTGTGTTTGTGTGTGAAAGAAATATGGAGAGATAAAAAGAGACAGGCAGATCGTTGTATAAGTGTGATTGTATGTATGTGTACGCGTGTATGTGTTTGTGTGTGTTTGTTTGTATGAGCACAAGTGTGTGGGCATACTTATGTGCTTATGTTTTCCAAACTTCTGAAGAAGAAGAAGAAGATACTCAAGAAAAGACGTGTTAAAACCAATACATTAACTAAATCTATGAATTAAAAACGTCAGCTGTTAAAGTGTGAACGGTATTTCGGTGGGTAAACAAGATATGACATGAGAGCGTTTGGGGAACACATGACGTGGGAGAATGACAGGCAGCAAAGGTGCCTGGCTGCAAGCATGGTGAGGTGGAGGGGGATCAAGCAATGTGCCGAACAAGGTCTAAG
>CM054151.1:46901835-46911835 GCA_028751875.1 Rapana venosa
GGATAGTCTCATCCGAAGGACTTTTGGGGAGAGTGGAGTCGGCACTGATGTTAACTCCAGAGGATAAATCCTCTTGAACGGGAACCGAAATTGGGTCAGCAGATCACGAGTGCATCACGCTAACCACCAGGCTATCCTTCCCCCCCCCCCCCTCTACCACTGTGTGTGTGTGTGTGTGTGTTTGTGTGTGTGTGTGTGTGTGTGTGTGTGTGTGTGTGTGTGTATTGTAGTGTGTCTTTGTGTTGTAGTGTGTGTGTGCGTTTGTGTTGTAGTTTGTGCGTATGTGTCTTTGTGTCTACACGTCTGTGTGTACGTGTCTGAGTTATAATTTTGTTAATAAAACAGCTATTATTCTTATCATCTCTGCCCAACGTAAATGCTTTTAAGTCAGCATGAATCAGGGACTTGTGTTGTTATCTTGATGATTTGAAGCAGAAGAAATAGACTGGTTTGTTCTAATGCATTGTCACAAGATTGGGAAGCAGAAACAAATACATGTGGGTAAAAAATACAAGAACACACACGCGCGCACACACACACACCACACATACACACACAGTGTGTCTTCAATTTTACGTCTGTTTACTTAAAGTGATATTAGACGAACACACAGTGTGTGTTTGTGTTTGTGTGTGTGTGTGTGTGTGTGTGTGTTCGATTTTGTTTTACCTCTCTTCATTAAATGTGATATTAGACACTAAATGGCCAGGGGTGAGGGGATGGGGGGATCTAGGAGATGGTTAGGGGGGGGGGGGGGAAATTTACCAAATCTACAATAAACAAGTAAGAAAATGCAAATCTAAAGTAACTCTTAAGTACAGAACTATCCGTGTGTGTGCGTGTGCGTGCGTTCGTGCGTGTTTGTGTTTGTGTGTGTGTGTGTTTGAAAATTTGTTATCTGTTCTTTCCGGCTCGAAATGGCCTACTCTTCCAAAAGACGAAACGGGTTTTTATCGAGTACGCAAGATGTTCTGCGTGCATTCGCACACAGAGCCTCGGTTTGTAGCCTCATCCGAAGGACTTTGACATTCATTTCGATTGTCTCGTTCATCTGAGAAGAAAGGGTAAGACTGGAATCGAACCCAGAACCTCGTGGTTTACTTTTGGGGGCAGGTGATCTTGTACTTCATCCTTTGTGCGACAGCGTTGAACTCATGACCTGACAGCCCGGGTTCGAGCTACCACCGAGTCACCTGTTTGAGGGCATTCTTTCCCCTGAAGTTGACATCAGTGCCGACCCCATTCCTCTTAAAGTCCTTTGGAGGAGACTATAAACCGAGGTCCCGTGTGCGAAGGTGCACAGAGCATCATCTTACGCACACGTTGAAACCTGTTCCAGCTTAGGGTAGAGTCGGCCATTTCACGCTGGTGGGAACGGATGACAAGATTTACAAAAATGTGTACTCGCGGGGACTGGAAGTTTTTTTTAAAAAAGCACAAGACTGTTTATTCATTAATTGAAACTGAAATTTAAGTATGGTTCACGCACCTTTCTGTCTTTGTTTCTGACTACCTGTGTGTCTGTCTTACCCTCGTACACAAGTCAAGTCAAGTCAAGTCAAAAATACTTGAATCATCCCATAAAGAACAATTACAATACCGACAGGCGCATTCGTGACAGGAACCATAATCTCGAAAAGACGCAAGCCAGCTACATTTGATATTGGTTTCAACTTTCCAAATGCAGACGACATACACAGACATTGTTTCTTTCCTTCTGTCTTCCTTTCTCTCTCTTTTGGTTTTTTATTGACATTCACCTCCACCCCTTCCCGCTATCAATGCATCATTAGCTTTTTTTAAAATGAATCGAATTTGGAGGAGAAAGAGATTATTTTTTTATGCCAGAAAATAGCAAGAAACGGCATTAAATAAAAACGAATGAAAGCGAACCAAAGAGAAGGTGAGCCAGAGAGAGACACAAAGAGAATCAGAGAGAGAGAGAGAGAGAGAGAGAGAGAGAGAGAGAGAGAGAGAGAGAGAGAGAGAGAGAGAGAGAGAGAGAGAGAGAGAGAGAGAGAGAGAGAATAAACACACACATAAACACACACACACAGCCAGAGACAGACAGAAAGAGACAGAGACGGAGAGAGAGAGAGAGAGCGCGCGCGGCGCGCACACACACACACACACAAAAACACACACACACACACACACACACACAAACCATTTCTTTGGGGAGAGTGAGAGATAGAGACAGACAGACAGACAGACAGACAGAGACAGATAGACAGACAGACAGACAGACAGAGAAACAGACAGAGAGACAGGACAGAGCTTTAAGGACACCTTCATCTCCATGATAACCTCATTAGAACCCTAAAACCAGACCCACCACAGGCTTGAAGCCATTAAGCGTGGAGCGTCCTTCTTCATTCTCCTTTTTGGCCTTTGCACACAGAAAGTGAAAGAAGAAAATATTGTTGGGTTTTTTCTCCCACCTTTAAATCAGAGATTGATATCCACAGATTTCAATGATGGATTTCATAACAGTGCTCTCTCTCTCTGTCTCTGCCTCTGTCTGTCTGTCTCTGTCTCTGTCTCTCTCTCTCTCTCTCTCTCTCTCTCTCTCTCTCGTCTCTGTCTGTCGTCTCTGACTCTCTGTGTCTCTGTCCTGGCTCTCTGGATCTCTGTCTCTGTCTCTTCTCTCTCTCTCTCATCTCTCTCTCTTCTCTCTCTCTCTCTCTCTTTCTCTCTCTCTCTCTCTCTCTCTCTCTCCTCTCTCTCTCTCTCTCTCTCTCTCTCTCCTCTCTCTCTCTCTCACTCCGATTGTGTTCATGATGATGGTGGTAGTGGTGGTGGTGACGATGATTACTGTCATTATGATTACAATCTGCACTATTATTATTATTATTGTGTTATTATTGTCATTGTTATCATCATCATCATCATTATCGTTATCATTTTTGTCGCTATTGTTGGGGGTTTTTTTGCTATTTTTCTTTTTCTTTTTTTGCTATTATCATCATCATCATTGTCGTTATTATCATTTTATTATCGTCACCATTGTCATTATTATTATTAAGTATTATCATTATTAGTATTATTATTATTATTATTATTATTGGCGCTTTCAAGTCGAGAGCTGGATGTAAAAATAAAAATGCATTTGTACTTATTCTTTTACCACAAGAAATGAAATCTTCTCTCTCTCCTGTTTGTGTGTGTGCGTGTGTATGTGTATGTGTGTGTGCGCGCGCGTGCGTGTGTGTGTGCATGTGTGTGTGCGTGCGTGTGTGTGTGTACGTGTGTGCGTGCGTGCGTGTGTATGTGTGTGTGCGTGCGTGTGTGTGTGCTTGTGCGTGTGCGTGTGTGCGTGTGTTCAAATTCAGTTAACGTTTTTTCACAAGTTGTGATATTAGACGGATGTGTGTGTGTGTGTGTGCGTGTGTATGTGTATGTGCGTTGTGTGTGTGTGTGTGTGTGTTGTGTGTGTGTGTGTGTGTGTGTGTGTGTGTGTGTGTGTGTGTGTATGTGTGTGTGTATGTGTGAACAAAAACAAAAGGCAAAACAAAACACACACAAAACTAGACGCATTCCACCGCCGAAAGACAGTCTAGGCCTATGGCTGCTAATGTTGAGCCTTTGAAATCACGGATCCACGGTTCAAATCCTCAGGGGGTAAAGGGTAGTATCTTGTGCGATTTTCCACGCCAAAGGATCTGCAGACCGGCTAGTGCCTTATTCTCTATCATAGATTGCAGCATGATTTGGCATTTTCGTTAAACATTCTGTTAGCTAGCGTTCCGTACGAGACAGAAATACGAAGATGCCCAGTGTGCGTCATATATTGTGATCGGTATGTTGAGTAGAGCAGTTGAAGAATTATTTGTGATGTGTATTGCTGGGGGAAAAGGCGTATAGCATATTTAGAATGGTACATACATAGTGGAGTTTTAAAAGAGAAAGTCACACACACACACACACACACACACACACACGCACGCACGCACGCACGCGCGCACACACACACACAACACAACACAACACACACATACACACACGCGCGCGCGCGCAGAGGACGGGATAGCCTAGTGATTAGAACATTGCGCTGGCAATTTGACGACCCGGGTTCGATTCCCGTTCAAGGGGGATATTTTCCCCTGGAGTTAACATCAGTGCAGACTCCACTCTCCCCAAAAGTCCTTCGGATGAGACTATAAACCGAGGCCCTGTGTGCGAAGGCACGCAGAACATCTTGCGCACACGTTAAATCCTGTTCCACTTTTCGTAAGAGTAGGCCATTGTGTGCCGGAGGGAACAGATGACAGAATTTACAAAACCGCATACACACGGAGACTGGATGTAAAAAAGCTCATAAGTGCGTATTCCATTATCATCGATATAAAAGAATAAAATATAAAAATATAAATATAAGATATAAAACACACACACACCAAAAAAAACGCAAAACAGCTTTTTGAAAAAAAATCATTAAAGTCTTTAAATCTAGCTCTCTCTCTCTCTCTCTCTCTCTCCTCTCTCTCTCTCTCTCTCTCTCTCTCTCTCTCTCTCTCTCTCTCTCTCTCTCTCTTCTCTCTCTCATCATCTCATCTCTCTCTCCTCTCACGTACGTTTTTATTTACAGAAAAAAGTAATGCAGATTCAGATTTTCTCAGATGTCTCAATTTCATAGCCCAGGCATAGTCAGCGAAAGCGATTTAAAGCACACGCCTTCACAAAATTAAGGCAGAAAATAAAAGTAAAATGCAGATTCCTAATTTAATCTTCATTGACAATGTATACTCTAGTCTTCCATTTTCTATATCAGATCTCGGGCAGTTAAAAGTGCTAACCTGACAAAATTATGTGGATGACAATTTTTCAGTATCCTTTTAACATTACAGTGATGAAAAGAGATAATATGTCTTACTTTCATTCTTTTCAGCTTAAGAAGAGAGATAAAGAGGAGAGTTAAAGAGAGAGAGAGAGAGAAGAAGAGAGAGAGAGGGAGGGGAGAGAGAGAGAGAGAGAGAGAGAGAGAGAGAGAGAGAGAGAGAGAGAGAGAGAGAGAGAGAGACGATTTGACTCCCGTTCGTGATCTGCTGACCTGGGTTCGAATCTCGTTCAAGAGTAATTTTTCTCTGGAGTTAACATCAGTGCCAACTCCAATCCCCCTAGAAGTCGTTTGGGTGAGACTATAAACCGACGTCCCGTGTGCGAACGCGCGCAGAACATCTTGCGCACACATTAAAACCCGTTCCGCTTTTCGGAAGAGTAGGGCAATGTGTGCCGGTGGGAACGGATGACAAAATTGATAAACCTGCAAACACACAGGAACTGGGTGAAAAAAAGCACAAGAGTGCTAATTCCATTATCCTCGGAATAAAATAAAATATAAAATAAACGCGCGCGCGCAATACACACACACACACACACACACACACACACAAACACACACACACACACAGTTCATGCATTAGCGCAGAGAATGCCTTACGCCTTGGTCTTAGCCTGTGGCTTCTTCTATGAGCTGGAGGAAGAGGAAAATAACCTGTATCAGATGTTGATGCAGGCACTTGTCAGAGAGGGATGAAGTGGACAGTTTTGATGCTGTCTGTCCGTCTGTCTGTCTGTCTTGTCTTGCTGGCTGGCTGTCTGTCTATCTCTCTGTCTCTCTCTGTGTCTCTCTCTGTCTGTGTCTCTCTGTCTCTCTCTCTCTCTTTCTCTGTCTATCTCTCTTTCTCTCTCTTCTCTCTCTCTCTGTCTCTCTCTCTCACTGTCTCTCTCTCTGTCTCTCTCTCTGTCATTGTCTCTGTCTTTGTCTCTGTCTCTGTCTCTCTGTCTCTGTATCTTCTCTCTCTGTCTCTGTCTCTCTGTCTCTGTCTCTGTCTCTCTCTGTCTTTGTCTCTGTCTCTGTCTCTCTCTGTCTCTGTCTCTCTCTCTCTCTCTCTTCTCTCCTCTCTCTCTCTCTCTCTCTCTCTCTCTCTGCACAGTTGTCAGAGATGGATGAAATGGCAGTTTTTATGCTGTCTGTCTGTCTGTCTGTCTGTCTGTCTGTCTGCCTGCCTGCCTGCCTGTCTGCCCTTCTCTCTCTCTGTCTCTGTGTCTCTCTGTCTGTCTCTGTGTCTCTCTCTGTCTATCATCTCTCCCCCCCCCCTCTCCCCATCCCCCCATCTCCCATCTCCATCTCCATCCCCATCTCTCTGATTATGTCTCTCTCTGTCTCGTAAGCCTCCTTATCTACCTGTCTGTCTCTCTGTCTGTCTGTATTGTCTGTCTGTCTGTCTGTCTGTCTTTATCTGTCTGCTTAACAACCTGTATGGCAGCTGCTTGTCTATCTGTCTGTCTATTTCTTTGTCTGTCTGTCTGTCTGTCTCTCCATTTCGTTGTCTCTGTCTTTCTAATTGTCTCTCTGACTTCTCGGCTGCCTGTCTAACTAACTGTCTATTTGTCTTTCAGTCTATCTGTCTATCTCTCTTTATCTCTGTCTCTCTTTCTCACTCTTTTTTGTTTCGGTTTTTTTCTTTTTTTTTCTCTTTCACCTACTCCTCTCACTTAAATTTTGTTGTCATTGTTGTCCTGGTATTTTCTGTATTTTAAAAATATTTTTTAAAGTTTTATCCGATTTTTGTGAATGAAAAACAAATGCGCTGAAAGAGAATCGCAACAAAACGACAGGAAAACAATGCTAGGAAATTGAAGTCACGTTTGGTTCAGACTCCTGAGTTTTTCATAAACATCGTCGGTTTCTGTTAATTCTTTTTATATTCATAGTTTTTCTCTCATCGTTGTCTTGTTAACGTTAGAATGTTTTAGATAAACTAGCAGCTTCTTCCTGTGTGTTTGTGTGTGTGTGATGTGGTGTGTGTGTGTGTGTGTGTGTGTGTGTGTGTGTGTGTGTGATGTGTGTGTGTGTGTGTGTGTGTGTGTGTGTGTGTGTGAGTGAGTGAGTGGTGTGTGTGTGTGTGTGGCATGTGCGTGTTTGTGTGTGTGTGCGTGCTGTGTGTGTGTGTGTGTGTGTGTGTGTGTGTGTGTGTGTGTGTGTGTGTGTGTTGTGTGTGTGTGTGTAAGTAAGTAAGTAAGTAAGTAAATAAGTAAGTAAGTAAGTCTTTAATTTAACATCTTTCCACTTTAAGTGATACCAGACGACCCTGAAGTAGGAGATTGGATAGGGGAGAGAGAGAGAGAGAGAGAGAGAGAGAGAGAGAGAGAGAGAGAGAGAGAGAGAGAGAGATTTAAAGAGTGTGTGTGTGTGTTTGGGGGGGGGGGGCGTGTCCACGCAGTAAGTCACATTTTTAAAACGTTGATCTCACATATCTTTGAACAAAAACTAACACAATGTGTAGTGAGACGCAAAGACAGAAAGAAAAGAAAAAAGGAAAAAAAAGATCAAGATGGAAAAGAGAAGTCTGAAAAGACATGAGAATGGCAGAAAGAAAGAAGAAAGAAAAGAAAGAACTAAAGAACACAGACAGATGAACAAACCAACAGACAAACAGACAAACACACACACACACACACACACACACACACACACACACACACACACATACACACATACACACACAGGGCAAATAAACCATCAGTGACCTTGCTTGAATAAGAGATCGGTGTAGTGTAGTGTAGTGTAGTGTAGTGTAGTGTAGTGTAGTGTAGTGTAGTGTAGTGTAGTGTGGTGGGTGGGGGTAGGGTGGGATATGGTGTGGTGTCGTGTCTTGTCGTGTCGTGTCGTGTTGTATAGTGCTGTGTAGTGTAATGTTTGCTGTTACTGATACTGCTGTAACAAAGTTTGCCTAGCTAACGCTTTCACCATATCATTTATAAAATAATTAACGGCTATGTTGTATCTGGCAATAATCTAGCTGAATATTCTTGGATGTGATTCCATAAATTCGAAATTTATGTTCGAACTGAATTATGCTTTATACCATACTCGTGTTCAGTCATTCTTCACACGTGCGCACACACACACATAAACACATAAACACATAAACACACACACACACACACACACACACACACACACACACACACACACACACACACACACACACACACACACACACATACATTCATACATACATACATACATACATACATACATACATACATACATACATACATACATACATACATACATACATACATACATACATACATACACACTCCCTTCCACTCTCTATAAACTCACACGTTACCAGCGAGCGAGCGCGAGCGCGCGCGCGCACACACACACACACACACACACACAACACACACACACACACACACACACACATACATACACACTATTGTATGTTTTGTCCGTCGTGTCCGACGATGACCTCCAAAACAGCAGAGGAGGCAGCTGCTGTTTTGGAAACTGGGCAGAAATTTGATTATAGTGGAGATGCCTTGCCCACAGTACATCCCCACTCTCTCGGCCAAGTGGGCATAAGGACAGTCAGAGTTGGAGATGTTCTCCAAAGGCCAACTAGCCTCCATGGCTGCAGCACATAGGGACTGTGCGAGTCAAGCCTCCTAGTCAGAGAGTCATAGTCGATCACTAAAGACTAAGCTGTAAAGTGGAATTCCATGAGTGGGAAAGCCACTGGTCATACAGCCTCTCACTTTGCTGTTGCCCCCAGCGTCAATGGTTTAATCAAGAACCGTGATAACACACACTCATACATACATACATACATACATACATACATACATACATACATACATACATACATACATACATACATACATACATACATACATACATACATACATACATACATACATATACTATAACACACTCCCTTCCACTCTCTATAAACTCACGTATCATTAATCCCAAAACGTCAAACTACCAAAAATTCCATGATATGTCAAAACACATAGCCCAACTTTGACACTGGGAACCTCTGAGAAAGAGAGACACGAGAGACACAGAGAGAGTGTGGGGTGGAGGGAGAGGAGAGAGAAGAGAGAGAGAAGAGAGAGAGAGAGAGAGAGAGAGAGAGAGAGAGACAGACAGACAGACAGACAGACAGACAGACAGACAGACAGACAGACAGACAGACAGAAAGAGTCACAGAGAGAGGTGGGGGGGAGAGAGAGACAAAGACAGAGAGAGAGAGACAGAAACAGAGAGAAAATCAGACAAAGCAGCAGAAAACAGCAGAGAGGCTGATTCCTTCAAGCATACAAAAGACTGACGGTCAGAATATTGCCCTCCTTTACCTGCATTCCCCAAGGTGACCTCTCACCACCGTTGACATTCAAACTGCCCTGAGCACTTCTCCTATCTCTTCTGACCTTTGAAGGCTTCTTTTCCGTGTGGTGCAACACTCGCAGCCGAAAAACTTGGTCTAGCTACCGAGGATTGCAAAATGTACATAGGCATTTTCTGTGCATCGGGGGAGGGGGGTGGGGGGGCAAAAAAATCATCCGTCATTTGTGAGACTGTCTCTATTAAAACCGAAACCAGAAATACTTTCGCTGTAGCATTTTTTCTTGAAACCAAAAATACTTCTACTACATTATTTTTTCTTGAAGCCAAAAATACTTTCGCTGTAGCATTTTTTCTGGGAGACAAAAATACTTTTCGCTACAGTATTTTTCTTGAAGCCAAAAATACTTTCGCTGTAGAATTTTTTCTGGAAGACAAAAATACTTTTCGCTCTAGCATTTTTTTTCTTGAAGACCAAAATACTTTTTGCTATAGTATTTTTTTCTTCAAGCCAAATATACTTTCACTGTATTATTTTCTCTTGAAGCCAAAAGTACTTCTACTACAATATTTTTAAGCCCAAATTACTTTCGCTATAGTATTTTTTTTCTGGAAGCCAAAAATACTTCCCCTATAGTATTTTTTCTAGAAGCCAAAAATACTTTTGCTACAATATTTTTTCTTAAAACCAAAAATACTTTCGCTATAGCATTTTTTGTTAAAAGCCAAAAATACTTTTCGCTGTAGTATTTTTTCTTGAAGCCAAAAATAATTTTGCTAAAATATTTTTTTCTTAAAGCCAACATTACTTTCGCTACAGTATTTTTTTCTTGAAGCCAAAAATAATTTTGGCAA
>CM054151.1:46919335-46921835 GCA_028751875.1 Rapana venosa
CAACAAGAGGAACAAGAAGAAGAATTGCGAAGAGAAAGAAGAACAAGAACAACAAGAACAAGAATTGCGAAGAAGAAGAGGAATTGCAAAGAAGAATTGCAAAGAAGAATTGCAAAGAAGAATTTAAAGAAGAATTGCAAAGAAGAAGAAGAAGACAATTGAGGAAGAGGAGGAGGAGGAGGAGGAGGAGGAGGAGGAGGAAAGGGAGAAGAAAGAGAAAAGGAGAGGAAGAACAAGACGATGACGATGACAATGATGATGGTGATGATTTGATGTATGTGTCTGAGTCTGTGTGCCTGAGCGTGCGTACAAGCAAGCACGTGCTAAGTACAAACAAAACTCATCTCGACTATCCTGTCTCTTTCAATCTGAATGTGATATGTTACAATAAAAATGTTACCATTCTATGGTTACAAAGTGTGCATACAGTGCGTGGGGGGGGGGGGGTGGGAGGAGTTGTAACTCATAACTATTTTACTTACCAGCTTTTTATTGCCTCCTCAAAAGAATTTATTCTGCAAGTTAAAGGGAAGGACATTCTTCATAAGGAACAAATAATGGAAGAGAGATGACGTAATTAATGAGGGGATGGTTCAGGGGAAAAAAGAGAGAGAAGGGTTGTTAAAATGTTACTAGTTGTGTGTTATGTAATGCATTGGGTTCGTTTTCGGCAAAACGGCCAAATCGTTAATGAGCAAAGGGCTGCAACTCTCGACGCGCAAGGGCAACAAACGTGACGGAAACAAGCACGGTCAATTTCCAGGCAGAACAGATAATTCGTGTGGGGGGTGTTTCCAAACAGTATGTCTGTTGTTCTCCCTTGTTTCGGTTTCTGTCTCTCAGTGTTTATCTGTGTTTGTCTGTCTGTCTGTATCTGTGTCTGTTTGTTTGTCTGTCTCTATTTCTCCTTGTGTGTGTGTTTGTGTTTTGTGTGTGTGTGAGTGTTGTGTTTGTGTGTGTGTGTGTTTGTGGTGTGTTTGGGTGTGGTGTGTGTGTGTGTGTGTTTGTGTGTGTTTGTGTGTGTGTGTGTTTTGTGTGTGTGTGTTTGTGTGTGTTTTATGTTGTTGTGTGTGTGTTTGAGTGTGTTTGTGTGTGTGCTTGTGTGTGTTTGGTGTGTGTTGTGTGGTGTTGGTGTGTGTGTGTGTGTTGTGTGGTGGGTGGGGGGTGGTGGGGGTGGGTGTGTGTGGGTGGGGTGTGGTGGGGGTGTTTCGCCTGAATCCTTTGTTTATTGTTTGTCTTTTCTCGTCTTATTTTTGTCTGAGCTTCTGTCTGTGTCTGTCTCTTCCTTGCCCTCTCTCTCTTCTCCTCTCTCCCTCTCTCTCTTCTCTTTTTTCTTTCGCTCTCTCTTCTCTCTTCTTTCTCTCTCTCTCTCTCTCTCTCTCTCTTTCTCACGGTGACTGGTATGCTCATGAGTGTGTTTTCATTTCCCTAGAATTCTGTCAGAATTTCTCTCTTGCTTTTCTGCCGCTTATTTGTGTTGTACTTAGCTTCTGTCTGTCTGTCTTCTGCTGTCTGTCTGTCTGTTTCTCTCTCTCTCTCTCTCATCTACTCTCTCTCTCTCTCTCTCTCTCTTGCATCATCTCCCTCTCGCTCTCTCCTCTCTCTCCCTCTCTATCTGCCGCACGTGCGTTTGTGTGTGCATACGTGTGTGTGCATGCGCGCGCGAGTGTTTGTGTATATGTGTGTGTCTACACGCGCGTGCACCTGTATGCATGCTCATAATTTTGTTTCTAACTTGACAAAAACTTATCCAAACCATCTCAAGGTACGTCTGTTATCAGAACGTTGAAAGGACAGTACGTGAGGGCTCCTTATAGTGCGGCATGTCTTTTTCCGAAGGTGTATTAATTCAGATTCCATGTCACTGGAGAGCATTTGGCTGTCTTCTTCCTCTTGATAGCGTCTTTCGCCTTTCGTTCAGTCTCTCGAGAAACATTTATTTATTTCCTTCCTGGGATCTTCCCCTATCAATACACATCCGTTCATTCCTGTCCCTACTTCAAATTAGCCTCCTCTGTTTCATCTCCATCACCTTGCTATAGTGTGTTGTGTGTTGTGGTGTGTGGTGTGTGTGTGTGTTGGTTGTGTGTGTGTGTGTGTTGTTGGGATGCATGTGTGTGAATGCATGTATGTGGGAGGTATAATGGGGGGAGGGGGTGTGTATGCATGTGTGAGGGAGGTGTGTGTGTGTTGGGTGTGGTGTGTGTGGTGTGTGTGTGTGTGTGTGTTTTAAGTTTCGTGTTGGTATGCTGTGTGTATGCATGTGTGTATGCATGTGTGTATGTGGGGAGGTGTACGGGGGAAGGGGCGGTGTATACATGTGTGAGGGGAGTGTGTTGTGTGTGGTGTGGGTTGGTGGGGGTGTGTGTGTGTGTGTTTGAAGTTTTCGTTTTTGTGTGTGTGTGTGTGTGTGTGTGTGTGGGTTGTGTCGTCTTGCGCGCGCGCTAGATTTATCATGAGTGTATTCAGGCATTTTAGAATAGTAGGGGGAGGCAGTATC
>CM054151.1:46926835-46934335 GCA_028751875.1 Rapana venosa
AAAAGGGGATGAAAAATGGGAAACTTTCTGTGCGCTTGCGCAAATCTAGACGGATATACACTTTGCATACACTCTCCTTGCACGATTCTGGAAAAATGTGAAGAACGTTTAATACTTCAGTCATTTTCACAGACCTTACAGTGACTGATAAACAGCGGTGGTTGACGCTTATTCCTTTCCGCTTTTTTCACACTCAGTAAAACTTTGTCTGCAAAATATTTTGACGACGCCATCTTTCATCTCTAATTCTGAATTCATTTCTGCTGACAGCTTCAGCGCTGGAAAGATTTATGATTTTACTGCCCATATGTAAGAAGAGGGGGTTTGTATATTTTTCTTTTCACAGAGGCAATATAAATTTTGCTTTTGAACCATTTTTAACTACTGGTATGTCAGCGCGTAGATTATAACCTGGGAGATCGACAAATCTCTCTTCCAAACGAAGTATGACACAATCGTTAATAAGTTAGATACAAAAAATTATATCAATGATATAATACAATACATAACAATACAATACAAAACAATGCAATGCAATTATGTGCAATGCAGTAGCAAACAAAGTCAGCCTTTGTGTTGTGATGCTGAAAAGAGGGGGGGGAGAGATTATTTCTGTTGTTATAGTCAAGTAAAATTCTAAATTGCAAACACCACAACTGCCTACAAATCAAGTCATCATTTACATTTGGATAGTTGAAACAAACAGCTGAAGCACACAAAGAAAGGAAGCAGCACCATTAACAACAACAGCGATAACAACAACACAACAACGACATTGAATTGCACATTTCCGAATCATGACCAGATGTGTAAATAATTCTGAAGATTGGCCAGGATCTTATTGATAAGCGCGCACACCCATGAGCGTGCACACGTGTAAGTGCGTGAGTGCATGCCTGCATGCGTGTGTCTATGTGCGTGTGTGTATATGCATGCATGCATGAGCCCAGGTGTGTATGAACAATTTGAATATGAGCACTTTGATTTGTTTCCACGAGATATAGCGCTATATAAATTCCATGTATTATTATTGTTGTTGTCATAATTATTACTTTTTCATTACCATTATCATATGCGTGTGTGTATTCCTGCATGCGTGCGCATGTGTATGTATATGCATGTGTGTGTGTGCATGTTTTGCATGTATGCATGCTGGTGTTTGTCTATGTATGTGTGCGCACAAGTGTATTTCTGCGTGCATGTATGTGTAGGACATTTCTTCTTGGCTGCTAACTCATTTGTAAGCTAATTCACTTCTTTCTATTATCGCCAAGTCCTTGGTCTCTTCCACAGTCGGCCTTGGAATAGAAATCAGCAGAGCTGATGGCACTGATGGAGAGAGCAGACGTAGATGAAACACTAGGGAACAGTTTTCCACACGCAGGAACAGATGACAAAATTTGCGAAACCGCATACACACGGGGTTGGATGTGGAAAAATAAAACACATGAGTGCTTAGTCTATTATTCTCAAAATAAAGATGAAATCAATCAATGTTGATTTTTATTTTCTCGCCACCTTCATAGGGCTTAGTGCTCTGAAGAGGGCCAGTTTTACAACATTCAGTTGACGGACGCTTAAGCCGAGTCGTTCAGACCACTTGACTTCAATGCCCTGGGTCCAATAATTCATCGATTTGAATCTCGGAGGTGTCTGGTCAATTCAAGTGCAGACCTGCCATGCTTTAATTCCCTTTGTGTATTGGACACATGCATACGGTCAAACTGCATGTAAAAGATCCCATAATTCATGGGTACAGAAACACGAGCATACCCAGCATGCATCCTTAAGGTCAGACTTGGGGCTACCTTCATTGTGGGATAAAAACGGATGCATATGCAAATTCTCACCATTGGTGTATGCTTTCATGCATAGTTATAAGACTGTAAATAAAGTCAGGTTTTGTGTTGGTGTTAAAGCCGACAATTCAGGTATTATTCGTTGTTGTGGGGGGACATGGATAGCCTAGTGGTCAGCATTGTGCTGGTGATCTCACTGCTTTAGCTTGAGCCACGCCATCACGTCTGTTTTGTTCTTCCCTGGAGTTTACATCAGTGCAGAACATAGTGCATGTACGTTAACGCCCATTCCACCATTTTGAAGAGTAGGCCAGTGTGTGCCAGTGGGAACAGATAACAAAATTTTAAAAACTGGAAGTACACTGGTGTCGTGTTTAGACTCCGTACCTGAATTCGGAATGCAGCTACCTGTATGGGGGGTAAACACTCACATGCGCAAAATCTCACCATTAGTGAACCTTGGAGCTCTATCAGAGGAACAAAAAGCAAAACTGTCATAGTTACGGTAAAGGAGTCCCATAACTATAAGGTCGTAGGGGGGCGAGGCGTCAGAGACCTCACTTCTCTAGGGCCAGCATATTGAGGGCGGCGCCCATCTCCTCTCCCTCGCTGCTTTACCTTCCCTGACCCTAAAGAGGGCAGGTACCCATTTACAGCTGGGTGAACTGGGGGAACTGTACTGAAGCCAAGGCGCGCAAACGGTCACCCATCCAACTGGTAACCACGCTCGACGCTGCTTAACTTGGCTGGGGGAAAGCGAGTGCTCCGACCACTGAGCTATCCCGTCCCCTTGTCATAAAAAATGTCATAACCACATGAAATATCAAAATGGAAATATCATAACTGCCTTCAAATCAAGTTATTACAAATCTTATTTCGGTGGTTGAAACAAATTGCAGGAAGATAGTGAAGCAGATTTGAGACACACAAACAAAGGAAAAGAAATCACAACAACAATGACACTGAATTGCATGTTTCCGATGTCGTGACCAGCTGTGCTAATGGTTTTTTGAGGATGTGTGTGTGTGTGTGTGTGTGTGTGTGTGTGTGTGTGTGTGTGTGTGTGTGTGTGTGTGTGTGTGTGTGTGTGTGTGTGTGTGTGTTGTGTGTTTTGTGTGAGTATGTGTGTGTGTTGTGTGTGTGTGTGAGTATGTGTGTGTGTTTGTGTGTGTGTGTGTGTTGTATGCATGCCTCTGTGGGTGTATGAAGGTTTATGTGTGTGTTTGTGTGTGTACGTGTGTACATGTGTGTGTATATGGACATGAATGTGTGTATGCACACGCGCATGACTGCAGTCACATAAGACCACATGTGCGTTCTTGAATTCGTGAATGCTTGCATGCATGTCTCTGACATTTCTTCTTGGCTGCTAACTCGTTTGTAAGCTAATTCACTTCTTTCTATTATCACCAAGTCCTGAATAAATTGATGAGGTTTTCGCCTGACTGTGTCTGTGAAGAAGCAGCAAGGCGTGACTGCATTGGCCACTTTCACAGTCAGCCTTGGAATAGGAATCAGCAAAGCTGATGGCAGTGAGGGAGAGAGCTGAAGTGGACGAAACAATAGGGAACAGCCTTCCATACTCAAAATAAATGTTAATTTCGTGGGGACGATCTTCATAAAATTTGGAGTTTTGAAAAGCAGCAACGTTATAACATTCATTTAAATTTCATTTTCTGAAAATTTAGAGGGATTCTATTTGTCTATTCATCACCACCCTCATCAGCTAACTCTTGTGGAGATTTTTTAAACGTTGCTGGCTCGCTGGCAGAGAGAGAGAGAGCGAGAGAGAGAGAGAGAGAGAGAGAGACAGACAGACAGACAGACAGACAGAAAGACAGACAGACAGACAGACAGACAGACAGAGACAGATAGACAGAGACACAGAGAGAGACAGAGAGCTTTACAAAGCGAAGACATGCAAAAGCAAAGCGTGGCAAGGCAAGACGAGGCAAGGTAAGACAAGGCACAGTTGATTTCAGAAACCATCTAGTGGTGTGCAAAAGTGTTACATATAGCATGTAACCATTTTAAAGCCTGAAACGTGACCAGATCTCTTAGGTGCAATTCAGTGTAAATCTTCAAACCGACTGATGATGTGGTATGGTGAGAGTATCACCAGGGTACTAGCATTACGGCAACAAAGAAAAAAGAACAATAGAGTTGAAGATAGAAAATAGAACAATAGAGTTGAAGACAGAAAATAGAACAATAGAAGTGAAGATAGAAAATAGAACAATAGAAGTGAAAATTGAAAATAGAACAATAATAGAGTTGAAGATAGAAAATAGAACAATAATAGAGTTGAAGATAGAAATAGAACAATAGAACTAGATGGTTTCTGAAATCAACTGTGCCTTGTCTTACCTTGCCTCGTCTTGCCTTGCCACGCTTTGCTTTTGCATGTCTTCGCCTTGTAAAGCTCTCTGTCTCTCTCTGCGTCTCTGTCTTTCTGTCTGTCTCTCTATCTCAATAATAGAGTTGAAGATAGAAAATAGAACAATAGAGTTGAAGATAGAAAATAGAACAATAGAGTTGAAGATAGAAAAGAGAACAATAGAGTTGAAGATAGAAAATAGAACAACAATAGAGTTGAAGTAACACAAACTAGAAACTAGCTGTAATACCAAACACAACTAAATCGCGTTCAGTATCATCATCCACACACTGTATGCAGTTAGCCAGATAAAATCAACAGATCCACGCGTATTTTGCGATACGAGATAGAATTACATTCTGCATGAATACACCACCATCACTGGCAAGATTCGAACCCAGTATGCCTTGATCAGGGAAACACAAAACAATCACCATGGCTACAGTACCAAGAAAGGGCTCCAGCCCAAAAGATGCGTCAGTTAACGACGTAAGCTACGTATCAGGGCCTACATTGAAATGGTGTCATGCTTGAAGATGTTAACCTCAGGTTGTCCCCAACCGTGACAATATCTTGCCATTACACCCCGCAGCACTCTCCTTTATGGGGGAAAAAATCATCTAAAGTCGTATCACGGTTGCCCATAATATGGTAAAAGAGTACTTGAAAAGAATTATACAGGCAAACTTTTCAGCCAGTGTGTAATTATAGTCTCGTGGTGATTTCCGGGTGGTAAGAGTGAACCAGAGTTCACATTCTGGGTAACTGTTAGGGTGTTTGCTGGGGAACGTACAACAACACCATCATCAGCATCAGCAGCAGCAGCAGCAGCAGCAGCAGCAGCAGCATCAACAACAACATCATCATCATCAACAACAACATCATCATCATCATCAACAAGAACAAGCCACCCAGAAAAGATTCAGACCTCTATCCATCATCTGTTGTCGTCTAACGCTGTAATCCTTTAACTCTATCAAGCAAGCAAGCTGGCTGTAGCTGTGAGGAGGCCAGCCAGGCTTACAGCTGTCCTTCTGACAGGCCCTAAGGCAGCGATAATGTGACAGTGGAGTTATCCTCTCACCACACACCATCGGCAGCCAACCACCGCCACTGCCGCCATTGTCGCTGATCTTGTCAGCACTGCGTCTGCCAGAACGAATCATCTTTGTTGTTGTAATGAAATCCCAAGATGGAAAGTTTGGTTCGAAGTATTCCGGAATACTTTACTTCTCTGCTCCTGTTGTCTGTGTTTTCTATTCTTTTTTTTTCTTCTTCCCTACAACCTACAAGACATCTTTTAAAAAAAATATTTTAAAACTTGACAAAAGGATTTCTAAACTGTCATTGTGTGCCTCTCCCCTCTCTTTATCTCTCTTTCTCTCTCTCTCTTTCTCTCTCTCTCTCTCCCTCTCTCTCTCTAACCAAATCCTTCTCTCTCTCTCTCTCTCTCTCTCTCTCTCTCCTCTCTCTCTCTCTCTCTCTCTCTCTAACCAAACCCTTCTCTCTCTCTTTAACCAAACCCTTCTCTCTCTCCATTTCTCTCTCTCTCTCTCTCTCTCTCTCTCTCTCTCTCTCTCTCTCTCTCATTTTTCAATATTATTTTTGGACTTGTTGACTGTACTTGAGCTCCAGTGAATCTCCTATTTTAATATCTTATTATCACGTGTAACAACTATGTGTACTATTCTACAATATGAAGGTGTTCAATTTTATGATCTATAAGTTTGGCTTACTCTCTCTCTCTCTCTCTCTCTCTCTCTCTCTCTCCTCTCTCTCTCTCTCTCTCTGTGTTGTTATTGCTGTAGTTGTTACTTTGTTTTTTGTTGTTGATTTGTTTGGGTTTTTTGTTTGTTTGTTTTTTGTTTTGGTGTATGCATGTGTGTGTGTGTGTCGAGGGGGTAACGGTGTTGGGGTTTTTTTGTTTGTTTGTTTGTTGTTGTTGTTTTTTTAATTTCTCATTTGTTTGGTTGTTGTTGTTTTTTCTTGTTTTTTGTTTGTTTGTTTGTTTGTTTGGAGGGTGCTTTTGTCTGTTTTTGTTGTTTTTAATTTATTTATTTATTTGGGGGGGTTCTGGGGTTATTTTGCTTTTTGCTCGGGGTTGTTTGTTTGTTTGTTTGTTTGTTTGTTTTTCTTTTTCTCTCTTTTTCTTTTTAAACAAAAATAAGTTTTTTCCCTTTGCTTCTACTGTTTGAAAATATGAGTACTGAGTGCATTTTCAAATGTGACCCCACGGGCGGGGACTGGATGTAAAAAAGCACAGGAGTACTTATTCATTATCCTGAAAAAAAAGAATTTGTTTCTATTACTTACAATGTGTAGATGTTCTTTTTATGACTTTATTGGCTTTTTCCCCCCTCTTTATTATGTGAGTGTATGGGTATTGCACTTATTTTATTATCATGACATTCAATTTGTATGAGTATAATTAAAAAGTGTTTGTGTTGATCGTGTGCTATGTGAGTATTACATATTTAGTATTATCCCTGAAACACCCCCACCCCCCAGCCCCCACACACACTCACACACACACACACAACACACACACACACACACACACACATACACACACACACACTCACTCACTCACCCACCCATATTCTCTCCCTCAATGACTGTATAGGTTTAGATTTCTTCTTTGTTTTGTTTCTTGTTTTTATTGTGTGGATGTATGGGTATTAAATTTATTTCATTATCATGACATATAATTTGAAACGAATATAATCTAAAATGAGTTTTGATGGGATCGCATACTGTTTGGGGAATTATATATTGGATATTATCTCTGAAATACACACACACACACACACTCTCTCTGTCTCTGTCTCTCTCTCACCTTTTATCGTCTTGCTTATAGTTATAGTATATCCTGATGAAGGATTCATATTTTATATTTTCAATACTTTCTTGGACTTGCCTCTGTACTTAAGTTTTAATGAGTGCCTTATTTCAATATCTTATAGTTATGTGTAACAAGTATGTGTACCATTTGACAATGTGTAGATGTTTATCTTTATGACTTATTAAGTTTGGTTGTGTTATTTTTCTGGCTCTGTTGTTGTTCTTGTTGCTGTTGTTTGTCTGTTTTTCTCTTTTTTATCTTCTTCTGTTGGTTTGGTTTTTCTTTCTCTTTTGTTTGTTTGTTTGTTTTGGTTAGGGTTTTTTTTGGGGGTGGGGGGTATTTTTAGGGTTTTGTTTTATTTGCTTGCTTTGGGGGGGGGGGGTGTTGGGGGGGGAGCTGTTTTGAAAAGGGTTATTTCCCCTTGTTTTTATTGTGAGACTGTATAAGTATTGGGTTATTATTATTATTAAGATGTATCCCTA
>CM054151.1:46939335-46941835 GCA_028751875.1 Rapana venosa
TGTGTGTTGTGTTTTTTTGGGGTGGGTGTGGTTTGTGTGTGTGTTGGGGGGGTGGGGGCGTTTTGGGTTTGTGGGGTTTGTGTGTGGTTTTTTTTGGTTTTTTTTTGGTCTGTGTGAGGAGAGAGTTTGTTTAGTGCAGTGTTGTGTGTTTGTTTTTTGTGTGTTTTGGTATGTGTGAAAGAGATTGTTTTGGGGAGTTGTTTTTGTTTTTGGGGTGTGGTTTCGTGGGGTGCACGCGCGTTTCCCCGGTGCGGGGAGCGTATGCGTTTTGTGAGTTTTTTGTGTACGGGGCTGCGTAAGGGGCGGGATGTGTGTTTCGTGTGTGTGTGCGTTTATGTGGGTTTTTTGTTGTTTTGTTGTACCCTTTCCCTATATTTCATACCCCACTATGTGTGGGGGTTTTTTGGGGTTTGATGTTGTGTGTTCCCCGGTGCGTTTTTGGGTTTTGTTTTGGGGCCGGGGGCCCCGTACGCGCAGGCAAACCTACGCGGTTTTACGCGCGCTCGCGTTGTGTACTCTGGGGGGGGGGGGGGGGGGGGGGGGGGGGGGGGGGGGGGGGGGGGGGGGGGGGGGGGGGGGGGGGGGGGGGGGGGGGGGGGGGGGGGGGGGGGGGGGGGGGGGGGGGGGGGGGGGGGGGGGGGGGGGGGGGGGGGGGGGGGGGGGGGGGGGGGGGGGGGGGGAAAGGGGGGGGGGGCCCCCCCCCGGGGGGGGGGGGGGGGGGGGGGGAAAGGGGGGGTTTTTTGGGGGGGGGGGGGGGGGGGGGGGGGGGAGCCCCTTTTGGGGGGGGGGGGGGGGGGGGGGGGGGGGGGGGGGTGGGGGGGGGGGGGGGGGGGGGGGGGGGGGGGGGGGGGGGGGGGGGGTTTGTTGTCGTGGTGGTTTGTGGTGTTGTGTGTTGGTGTGTGGGTGGTGTGTGTTGTGTGTGTGTGAGGGAGAGAGGGGCATAGAGGGAAGACAGGAAAGAGGAAAGAAGAGAGGGGAGAGAGAGTGTGGGGTTGGGTTTTTTGTGTGTTTTTGGTTTTTGCGCGCTTTTTGGGGTTTTTTTTTACCCCGTGAAAGTGGCTGTGTAAGGTTGCACACGCGCCATATTAAAATCATGTTGTTTTTTTGATGTTTTGATGAGTCGCGCCCGTATCGTGTTTTGACGGGCCCTACAGCCTTTTAATTGGGGTTGTTGTTTTGGTTTTTTTTCTTTTTTGCTCATTTTTTTTTTAGGTAGTTGTTTCTATATCGAAAAAAACATGAATTAATTGCGGAATTTTAAAAAGGCTTTGGGGGGGACCAAGCTTTTTGACTTTTTTTTAGATTTGCGCTAATTCAACATGCAACTTCAAAAGGATTAGCAATGCAAATTTAGTGAGGGGAAAAATACGAAATGGCAAGGGGAGGGGGGGGGGGGGGGAACGTTGAGGGTTGTTTTGGGGTGGGGGGGGGTCGGCGGTTTTGGGGGGGGGGGAGGGGGGGGGGGGGGGGCGGGGGGGGGGGGGGGCGGATAGTAATATTTTTCTTTCTGTACTTGAAAAAACCTTTTTTGAAATTTTTTCCAAAACACAACGGACTTTCCCACCCCCCTTTTCCCCAAATCTCCCCCTCTCCTCTCCTCCCCCCTTCCTCCCTCTCTCTCTCCTCTCCCTCTCCTCTCCCTCTCTCTCTCCCTCTCCCTCTCTCCTCTCTTCTCCCCCCCCTCCCTCCCTCCCTCCCTTCCCCTTCCAGTCTTTTAAGAATGCATGGTTTTGGTGGTGTGTGGGGTTGTGATTTGTGGGTGCGTGGTGGTGCGGGGCGCGGCGTGCGGGGTTTGGGGTGCGTGCGTGTTGTGTGTGTGTGTGGTGGTTTTGTGTTGTGTGGGTTTTTTTTTTTTTAGGAAAATGCGTCGTGTCAATTTGGGGAAAACCCCCTCTCCCATCCCCCCCCCCCCAAACCCCCCACCCCCCCCCACCCCCCCCCCCCCCCCCCCCCCCCCCCCCCCCCCCCCCCGGGGTTGAGTATCTCCCTAACCCGAATTTTAATTGAATTTAGTTTGAAGGGTTTTAATTTGATCATTCTTTTATCAAGCGAGGCATGGATTAATTGATTTGTCTTGAAATTCTTGACCCCAAAAACCTGCCATGTAAATAGCTGCTTCGAAGTCAGATTGGAATTACAATTGCAAGCAAATTTTGGTGAAAACGGGCGGAGGTGGGTTTGGAGGGGGGGGGTTGAAGATAGGGAGGTTGGGGAGGGAGGAATGAGGAGGTGCGGGGGCTGGTGGGGGTGGGGCGTGAATGGCGTATTTACTTTTTCGGGGGGCAAAAACTCTCTAAATCTCACCTCATCTTCTATTTGGGTGTAATTTATGTTCGGAAAAGTGCAAAAAAAGGAAAGCCGATAATTTTGTATCATGGTTTAGGTTTGCGGATTCATTTCTTGTTCATTTTTTTCTCCGGCTCCTTTTTTGCTTTTAGGGACTTTGTTATTCCATTGCTGATTTCTTCTCCCCTTTGTCCTTTTCATTTCTCGTGGTTTT
>CM054151.1:46951835-46956835 GCA_028751875.1 Rapana venosa
GGGGTGGGGGAGATTGATTGAGGAGGTGGGGGGGGGCAGGTGGGGGGGGGGGGGGTTGGAGACTGCAAGAAAAAAAAAAGAGAGAGAGGAGAATGGGTTTTTTCATCCCATCCTTAAAAATCTTGGGGTGAGTGGAAAACAAAGCAAGCCACAGACACGCGGACACAAAACAAAACTTTTTGGGAAACCCTCAAGGCCGGGAAATCTTCTTTTTTTAGGGGATGTTTAAAAAACCTCTTAAAAAAGGAAAATGGCTGCCTTAAAAAGAATAAAAGGGTTGCTGAATGTGGAGATCAAAGCATTGGGCCCCAGACCCAAACCCCAAAAGGGCAAAGGGAAGTTTCCCTTTACATCACAAACCTGCAAAACTTCCCTTTTTTAGGAGATGAAAAAAACGAAACCTCTGAATCGGAAAGGGCTGCCCCCTTTTCAATAAAAAAATTTTAATTAAAATGGGGATCAAAAACATTTCCACACACACACAACCCAAAACCAAAACCCCACACACCCCCACACACACAACACAACACACAAAACCCCCAAAAACACACACAAAAGGGGGCCCACACACCAAACACACAAAACACCCACACACACAACACACCAATACACACAACACAAGTTTCTGAACACACAAAACCCCCCAGTTTTTCCCTTTATAGGAAGTTTACAACAACACACACAAACACCACACACACACACACAAAAACCCCCACACACACAACAACACAACACAACAAACACCCCACAAAACACACTCCACACACACCACACAACCCAAAATTTTTGAACATCACAAACCCCCATTTTTTCCCTTTATAGGGATGTTGAAAAAAAATCCTCTGAAGGGCCCAAAAAAATGGCTGCCTTTTCAAATAAATACATTTCAAAAGTGGCGACCAAAACATAGACACACAGGGCACACAACAAGAATCTTAAAAGTCACAACTTGCAGTCATCTTTTTTTAAAAAAAAAATCCAAAAAAAAAAAAAACCTTCTCTGAAATCAGAGTATGGCGCCTTTTTGGCCACGCAATTTGGTTTTTTTAAAAAAAGGCCTACATGATGAGCAAACTTTTTCCCCAAACCCCGTGGGGGTGCGGTGCATTCTTTTCCCGTGGGAATTTTATGTGCCGGGGCATTCAATCTCGTAGCGATTTCCCAAATGGGGGGCCGAGAGAATTTTAGAGGGCATAACCCTTTGTGGGCCTCTGGGGTGTTAAAACCGGGGGAAAACGCGACCCAAAAAAAAAACAAAAAATACAAAAAAACCTTTTAATTTTAACCCCCCCCCCAAAATTTTCATAAAAAAAGAAAAGGAGGGGAGGAGGAAGGGGAGAGACCAAAAAGAGAGAACAGACAACAGACAGACAGGGCAGACACAGAGGAGGGAAAGGGAAAAAGAAGGGAGACAAAGTGTGAAAGAGGCCCAAAATGGACAGAGGGGAGAAAAAGGATAGATAGAGAAAGAGATAAAACAGAGAGAGGGGGAGAGCGGAAAGGGGGGGAGAGAATAGAGGGGGGGAGGGAACAGACAGCAGGAAAAGACCCAAAAAGACGTTGGGGAGAAAAGAGAAAAGAGAGAAACATAAAAGAAAAACAGACGATAAAACGAGACCCAAAATGGAGCAGAGAGAGAGAGAGAGGGCAAGAAAACATACACACCAAAAACACACACAAAAACACACAACACACACACAAAGGGGGGGGCAGAGAAAGAGAGGGGAAGAGAGATGGGGAAAGGGGAGGGGAAAAGAGAGAGAAGAGAGGGGGAAAGTAAAGGGGGGGAATTTTTTTAATTTTATTTTATTCTTTTATATCGAGGATAATGGAATAAGCACTTATGTGCTTTATTTTACATCCAGTCCCCGTGTATATGCGGTTTTGTGAATTCTGTCATCTGGTCCCACCGGCACACAATGGCCTACTCTTAGGAAAAGCGGAACAGGATTTTAACGTGTTCGCAAGATGTTCTGCGTGCGTTCGCACACGGGGCCTCGCTTTATAGTCTCATCCGAAGGACTTTTGGGGAGAGTGGAGTCTGCACTGATGTCAACTTCAGGGGAAAATATCCCCTTGAACGGGAATCGAACCCAGGTTGTCAGATTGCGAGCGCAATGTTCTAACCACTAGGCTATCCCGCCCCAGAGGAAGGGGGTGAGAGGAAGGGGGACAGTCAACCAGTCAGCGAGCCAGACGAGCAAAAAGAAAGAACAAGCTATGAAGGAAAACGATTTTTAAAAAGAAAGAAAGAAAGAAAAAAGAAAAAAATAGGTTGATGATGTTGACTATGGCCGATTCAATCAGCCAGTCAACCATCTCCAAGTCCTCTCTCTCTACCCCTCACCCCCCCCCCCCCCCCTCTTCTCTGATCTGACATAATACAGATTGAGTTACCTCGCATACAGACACACACACACACACACACACACACACACACACACACACACACACACACACACACACACACATGCCATATCTTCTTTTCTTTCTTTTCTTTCTTTCTTTCTTTCTTTACGCACAAGGACATACCAAATTTGAATTTTACATGAGGCCGTAAACATTTCTTTTTCTCTTTTTTTTTTCCTTTTTTCTTCTTATTTTGCCCCCACGAATGAGATTAATCTGTGTCCGGGACAATTTCATTTGGACAGCCTCCCCCCCCCCCCCCCCCCCCCCTCCTCCCAAAGGCTGACAACGGTGACCACAATACATCAATGGCTCGAGATGAGTTATTCCGGACAAAAGTCTCCCAACTCTGACCCCCTTTTTTACTTTGCTTTGCTCCGCAGACAAAAGAAGTCCAGAAAGGAATACACCAGAAGGAAGGAAGGAAGGAAGAAGGAAGGAAGGAAGGGAAGGGAAGGAAAGAAGGAAGGAAGGAAGGAAGGAAGAAAGGAAGGAAGGAAGGAAGGAAGGAAGGGAGGGAGGGAGGGAGGGAGAGAGGGAGGGAGGAAAGAAGAAATGAAAAGGAAGGAAGGAAGAAAGAAAGAAAGAAAGAAAGAAAGAAAGAAAGAAAGAAAGAAAGAAAGAAGAACAACAACAACCACAACAACAACACAACAACAACAACAAGATCATGATCATGTTCATGTTCATGATCATGACAAAGAAGGAGAAGAACTCAAAAGAGGAGGAGTGCAAAAAATGCAAAGAAGATCATGATCCTCATCGTCGTCATTATTATCATCCTCGTCATCGTCATCATCATCACCAATCTCGTCAACATTATCATCGTCATCATCACCATCGTCATCATCACAATCATCATGGTTACCGTCATTATCGGTACCACCGGCACCACCACCAAAACAACCACACAACAACAAAACAGCAACAACAACAACAAAAAACAGCAACAACAACAACCACAAACACCAACAACAACAGCAACAACAACAACCACAACAACAACAGCAGCAGCAACAACAACAATCACAACAACAACAACAGCAGCAGCAACAACAACAACAACAACAACCACAACAACCACAACAACAGCAACAACAACAACGACAAAAGAACATCGTATGACATGTAGCTGGCATTTTATGGTATAGACCTTTGCTCAAAACCAACGGAAGGGTATGTGACACCAAACGTCTGCTGATCTGACATAAATCCCATCTTCACTGCCATCCATGAGGCAGCCAATCTATACCTTCTCTTCTCTTCTCTCGGGGTCGGGATAGCTCAGTGGTCGGAGAACTCGCTTTCCCCCAGCTAAGGTTAAGTAGCATCGAGAATAGTTACCACTTGGATGGGCGACCGTTTGCGCGCCTTGACCTCAGTACAGTTCCCCAGTTCACCCAGCTGTAGTGGGTACCTGCCTCTTTAGGGTCAGGGGAGGTAAAGCAGCGAGGGAGAGGAGATGGGCGCCGCCCTTAATATGCTGGCCCCTACAGAAGTGAGGTCTCTGACGCCTCGCTCCCCTACGACCTTATAGGTTATGGGAACACCTTTACCATTTTTTCTCTTACCTCATTCCATCTACAATTTTTAAAGCAGCTAACGTTAGGGTGGTTTTTAAAGCAGTTTATCGTTAGAACAAATCACAAACAGATAAGTCTTTTGTTCTTTGTTTTCAATAGATGACAGTATACAGCACTACACTGCAGTGAAGGGACTCTCAGTGACTCCTCCAGAAGTTAAAGTAGAAGTCAGACAGAAGTCAGTTCCATCCGTAGCAGTTTCTGCAAGCAAGTGTCACATGAGCTTGATGGCTAGCTGTAGAAATGACTATGTATGTCTCTTCAGTTCTTTCTTTAATTTAACGTCTGTTCACTCAAGGTGATATTACACCAAAGATAAAGTGTTACAATATATAGACAACGTGTGTGTGTGTGTGGTGTGTGTGTGTGTGTGTGTGTGTGTGTGTGTGTTGTGTGTGTGTGTGTTGTGTGTGTGTGTGTGTGTGTGTGTGTGTGTGTGTGTGTGTGAGTGAGTGAGTGAGTGACAGGTGTGTGTGTGTGTGACAGTGTGTGTGTGATAGAGAGACAGTGTGTGTATATGTGTTTGTGTATATGTGTTGTGTGTGTGCGTGTCTGTGTGTGTCTGTGTGTGACAATGTGTGTGCGCGTGTGTGACAGAATGTGTGTGTGTTCGTGCGTGCGTGCTTGCGTGTGTGTGTGTGTGTGTGTGTGCTTGTGTGTGCTTGTGTGTGAGGTGTGTGTGTGTGTGTGTGTGTGTTGTGTGTGTGTGTGTGTGTGTGTGTGTGTGTGTGTGTGTGTGTGTGTGTGTGTGTGTGTGTGTGTGTGTGTGTGATAGAGAGACAGAGAGAGAGGAGAGTGTGTGTGGTGTGTATGTGTGATAGAGATAGTCTGTGTGTGTGTCACAGTGTGTGTGTGCGTGTATGTATATGACAGTGTGTGTGTGTGTGTGTGTGTGTGTGTGTGTGTGTGTGTGTGTGTGTGTGTTGTGTGTGTGTGTGTGTGTGTGGTGTGATAGAGACAGAGACAAAGTCTTGTGTGTGTGACAGTGTGTTGTGGCGTGCATGCATG
>CM054151.1:46964335-46971835 GCA_028751875.1 Rapana venosa
ATACATGTATTTACGCATTCATCCATTCATCCATCCATCCATCCATCCATCCAGTTCTGAATTCTGCAGCCGATCTAGCACCATTTGAAAGCACAGGGTGATAAAGCAGAACAGAATGGTCGTATGGGGCTGTCATCAGAAATCAAGCGATGACTCTATTTTTCCTCTAATTGAGGTAATACGGCCAGTTCTGTTAATCGCCTTATTGATGTCCGGGGTGTTAATGTCGCCGATGTCCTCATAAATCATCATTGCTTTTGGCGTCAGAGATTTGAGTTATCTTCTTGTCGTCGTCATCGTGGCTGTCATCATTTTGTCATCAGTTTTATCGTCATCATTCTGTTGCAGGCTATCAGAGCTGTTTCCTCAAATCAATGTCAAACTTGTGCACGCGCGCTGGCATGCGTGTTTGTTTGTGTACGGGCGAATTGGGCGTTCATCATGTTCTGGTGTGTTGTTGTGTGGTGTGTGTGTGTGTGTGTGTGTGTGTGTGTGTGTGTGTGTGTGTGTGTGTGGTGTGTGTGTGTGTGTGTGTGTGTGTGTGTGTGTGTGTGTGTGTGTGAGAGAGAGAGAGAGAGAGAGAGAGACATATCTGGACCCATATTTTCACGACTTTCTTGTACCATCAAAGCAAACTTGACATTTGTTTTAATGTCTCAAAAGTTTGAGAGACAACCTACTTTTGATTTAGTATTAAATACGTTTTACAGATTTTGACAGTGACATTCCACCATCAAAATGTGCCCATTACATTTCTGGTGACACTAACTCCAGTTTAACAGCTGCAGCCGGAGGAATGGATGATCCGAACATACCCAGGATGCAATTTGCGAGGGATGGGCTCCGCCAGGCTCAACGTATCTCAGACACCTGAACTTTTCATTACAGTGTCCCAATGACTTCCTAAGAAGTTCAAAAAGCAGTGAAAGCACGTCGGCTTTCTGAATAGAAACAAGAGGCGACACCTCTTATACAGCGTTCATGGTATTCATTTGGGGGAAGGGGGGTTATAGCCCAGTGGTTAGAGCGTTGAGATCGAGCCACCACCGAGGCACATGGTCAAGGGGATTTTTCCCTGGAGTTAGCATCAGCGCTGCCTCCACTCCCCTGAAAGTCCTTCGCATGAGACTATAAACCCAGGTCCTGTGTGCAGACGCACGCAGAACATCTCGCGCACACGTTTAAAAACCCGTTTTGCCTTTTGGAAGAGGTCCTTTAGTGACGGTAAGAAATGGATGACAACTTTTTTTTTTATGAAGAAACACAAGCACAGTGGTGTTGCGGTTGAACACCATCCTCAAAGTCAGAATACGGCTACCTTCATAGTGGACAAACCGGTCGCATACGCAAAATCTCACCATTGGTGAACCTCGGAGCTCTAGCTGAGGAACGCCCACAGCTATGATAAGGTTCACAGTCTTACAATACGAAACAGTATCCATGAGAAAATTCAACTGTGGAAATTGTTAGACCAAAAGCATTTGAAACAGGAAGAAAAAGCGAACTACGATGAGCAAATCAATAACCATATAAGGCAGATACAATGTTATGTGTCTTAACCAAGATCTTCCTGTTATTTGTAATTTATTGATTAAATATCATTATTACTTATCTTCATCGTTTTGTTTTGAATGGAGCTGAAGGAAGAGGGTGGGTCCTTGCGTAAAAGTTGCTGCTCTCTACCAGTGAACAGTTTCATATACTAGTTATTTTGTTTGTTGATGTTGTTTTTGAATCTTCGATAAATCATGTTAATAATGACTAAAACGTTGTGACCTGCACATGCTTTCATCCACTACTATTTTCTTAAGTTGAAAACATTTCAGAAAGAAAACGCTTATTACATAAAATGTATGGTATCATTCTTAAGATAATGTGTAATGTTCTTTTAGAGACTGGTATCTTTATGATGGGGAAACATTTTTTAAGACCAACAGAGAGTGTACAGAACACAAATTTGTTGTGGAATGAAATGAAAGGATATTACATTTTCTGCATTCAAAATATTTAAGGAGATTACACAAAACTATAAACCTTTTTCTTTTAAATTACCACTGATTAAGATATGGCATTGTATTTTTAACTGAGTATTTTAATTTCGCATTTCGGATTGTTACAGATCTATTAACCAATTCCTTAACTTAAATCATGAGTTCTTGCCACAACGTTAAACGTGAATGTGAATTAAAGAAAACATACATGACCAAAAAAGTAACTGAAAAACTCACATGTCACAACTGATATTATGACAGCCAATTTACCGCCCCCACCCCCCACCCCACCCCTTACTGTTGCAAGAATATACTTTTGTCTGTTTCTTTTGTGGAACAGACATCTAGTTTGGTTTTGCAAACAACAAAAATTGTCGAATCAAATTTCGGATGTCTATATTCTATATCAGAGCTGATATTGCTGTCGTCAGTTTCCGAGACTCTACCGGGAATTCCCGTAACTGGGAGGGGGAGGGGGGGGGCTTTTTCTTGTTCCTGGCTGCAAAATGCGCTTGCGTGCCTGAAATTGGTGTGTGAGCGAACGTCATCTGTATCCGTCTGCCTCTCCCATTTTCTGTGATCAATAGGTCACTTGTGTGTGTGTGCGCGCGCGCGCGCGCGTGTGTGTGTGTGTGTGTGTGGGTGTAATGATGGTCCATGATTATGATCTCTCTCTCTCTCTCTCTCTCTCTCTCTCTCTCTCTCTCTCTCTCTCTCTCTCTCTCTCTCTCTCTCTCTCTCCTTCCTTCCTTCCTTCCTCCTCCCCTTCCTTCTTTCTCTTCCTCAAGCTCTCATTTTTCCATCCTGTCACATATACGATGATGATGATGATGATGATGATGATGATGATGATGATGATGATGATGATGATGATGATGACGGCGGCGGCGGCGGCGGCGACGATGATGATGATGATGATGACGATGACGATGATAAGAAGAAGAAGAAGAAGAAGAAGAAGAGGAGGAGGAGAGGAAAGAAAGAAAGAAAGAAAGAAAGAAAGAAAGAAATCAGATATCTGGTATCAGAAGAAAACACACTGTATCTTATTCTAATTTTTAACAAATAAGTTTCCATGTCTGTATACTGTATTTTGGTGATGGACTAGCCATTGTCAATCAACTAGATGTCTAAGGCTTAAGCAGAAAACAGATACTGGAGATATAAGTGTCGAAATCATGAAACTTTACCACCCCAAAAAAAATCATTTTATCTTTTTTTGCCTATATTTCGTGAATAAGCCGGCTATGGTCAATACACATGGGACAGTAGTGTTGAACAATAAGTACAACCTCTCAGAGGTTGCAACCTTTATATTGAACACGTCGTTTGAAGTGATTTGTACCGAAATGGTGGACAATTATTGTCTCACCATCTTGTGATGGATTCCCCGCACACAAGACAATTTGGAAAGGAATTACAACACTGGTGGTTTTGGGGCCCAGAGGTTAACAGAGTAGACTAGAGGACCAGTCTTCTGTGGATCAATTCTGACTTGAAGGTGGAGGATACTTTGCCTCCGTTTAACAAAAAGGTCTTGAGAGGGAGAAGGGTCTGGGTGTTAGTCTTTAGGGTAGGACGGGAAACTACAGTTCTGTGCGATACATACGTTTCTCTTTGTATTGGTGTGTGTGTGTGTGTGTGTGTAGTGTGTGTGTGTGTGTGTGTGTGTGCGCGTGTGTGTGTGTGTATGTGTGTGTGTGTGTGTGTGTATGTGTGCGTGCGTATGTTTGTAAATCTCTGTGTCTCTCCGCACCTCTCTCTCTCTCTCTCTCTCTCTCTCTCTCTATCTCTTTCTCTCTCTCTCTCTCTCTCTCTCTCTCTCTCTCTCTCTCTCTCTCTCTTTCTGCTTATTCTGTTACCCTTGAAAAATAAAAATTCATTCATTCATTCATTCTCCTCTCTCTCTCTCTCTCTCTCTCTCTCTCTCTCTCTCTCTCTCTCTCTCTCTCTCTCTCTCTCTCTCCTCTCTCTCCTCTCTCTCTTATCTATCCTTTTTTTCATACGTGTTTAACATTTCACACACGACTCAGCGTGCACCAAATAGTTTCTGTCTTATGATGACAATAATTAAGTAACGACATAAAAGCATGTCTCAGGGGACACCAATTTTACAAACTGTGTTTTCATTTCTGAAGACAAACACGGCTACCTCCCCTGGTGTTTCTTCCTAATGGGGGGTTTTTTCCCCCTTTACCGAAAAATTCAATTTAATTTTTCACTCTAGTAAAATTATGGACTCTGATGACATTCTGTTCTTTCTTTGTGTGTGTCTTCCTTGTTAGAGAAGAATTCCCATCGTTGCGCTGGCATTTATAAGTACTCTTCAGCCTCTGTTGACGTTCTGTGATTTGAATAAGCATAACTTGATTACGGCTTCTTTTTGTTGTTCTAGGGAGGGAGCGGGGGTTATTAGTGGCTCCCCCTTCCCCCACCCCCATCCCACTCCATTTATCTTTACGTTCAGGAAAGAAGAAGGGAAATTATGGATGAGTTTTCTTTTTTTTTTTTGCGAAGTGCCAAACACGAGAAACTTGAACGTGCACGTTTTATCACACTGTCAGTCTTGTGAAAAAAGCCACAGGTCTGTAAACTATGAAACGAATCTTACCAGTCATAAGGAAGGGGGGGCGGGCATGACAAAAAGGGTTCCCAAAATAAGGAACCCTAGGCCCTACATCGGAACTCTTTTGTCAACGCTTATATAGGCGTGTACATTAAAGCTCCAGTTTTAATTTCAAGTAAAAGAGCACATCTACTTTTCCAAACTTTCACGATCTGTATCTGTAAACACACACATTGTTAACATCCTCCCCCTCCCCAATCCCCTATTCAACAGAACCAATGTCCGCGTCATATCATTGGTTCCTATCGGCGTGAGCTCTTAACTGAACAGAACAGCTTGCGCACACGTTAAAATCCTGTTCTGCTTTTCGTAAGAGTAGGCCATTGTGTGCCGGTGGGAACAGATGACAATTTACAAAACCGCATACACACGGGGACTGGATGTTTAAAAAAAAAGCACATAAGTGCTTTTTCCATTATCCTCGATAAACAAGAAAAAAAATTATTTAAAAAATAAATAGATAAAAACGGTGTGCAAAAGGGGAGTGAAACAGAAAAAATGGATGTGGTGTTGACCATCATGCATGTATCTGCACACTCGTCCCCAGTTCAGTATCTTCATTCTCTCCGTAGTCAGATCACGGCTACCTGAAAGTCATGGTGGGCAAAAACGGCTGCATACGCAAAACCTCACCACTGATGAACCTCGGAGCTCTAGCCGAGGAACGAAAATAAAAATCTTCATCCAAAAGACCTACAGGGAAGTAACCCTCAGAAGTAAACTGTTAACCCCTGTAAAGTTATCTCCCACACAACAACTCAGCCGCGACTCGAACCCACAATCTTAAACCAAAACTCCCATGCCCTGGCCACTCCACTACTTTGATCCGGAATGGTTTTAGAGACAGTTTTTCAAACAAACAAACAAAAACTCCGCCATGAACTCCCCTAAGGCAAACGTTGTAGCTGGGTTTCTTCTTCGTTCCTTGGTTAGAGCTCCGAAGTTCACCAATGATGAAATATTTGCGTATGCGACCGTCCCCCACCCCCTACGCGCTCTTTCTCTCTCTCTCTCTCTCTCTCTCTCTCTCTCTCTCTCTCTCTCTCTCTCTCTCTCTCTCTCTCTCTCTCTCTCTCTCTCCTCTCTCTCCCTCTCTCTCTCTCTCTCTCTCTCTCTCCTCTCTCTCTCTCTCTCTCTCTCTCTCAAGGAAGAGTAGGCCATTGTGTGCCGGTGGAGACAGATGACAAAATTTACAAAACCTCATACACACGGGGACTGGATGTAAAAAAAAGCACATGAGTGCTTATTCCATTATCCTCGATATAAAAGAATAAATAAATAAATAAGGTAGCTGTATTCCAATTTCAGGGATAGCAGGGATTTGAATACATGCACTTCAGGTTCCAACTCTTCAGTTTTGACCGCTGAGCAATTCTTAAAGAGAAGCGGTAAAAGTTTTCGTTTATTTATCTATTTATTTATTGATTCATCACATTTTGTGATTAACTCCCACTTGTGACAAATATCAGGCTTCTCTTCAAACCTTACCCAGTGTCTCCCTGTGTTTCTTTGTTTGTATGTTGTTGTTTTTTAATTCTCTTTTTAATTTCTTCTGTCTGTCAACTGTTGATTTTCTTCAAGAGGAGCGAATCTAGGAATACTCTCTGCTTTGTGTGTGTGTGTGTGTGTGTGTGTGTGTGTGTGTGTGTGTGTGTGTGTGTGTGTGTGTGTGTGTGTGTGTGTGTGTGTGTGTGTGTGTTTGCAATAACAGCAAACAAAGCGGTTTAAAGTTGGGTTATTCATCCTTTTTTTCCCTATTGTCTCTTTGTGTCTCTGTTCTTGCTAGCTGTGGAGAACTAGTGTTGTTCTTTGGATTTGTCAGCTGAGTGCATTTTTGTCAGGGATGGAAATGTTTATTCGTTATTTCCATCAATAGGGAGGTTAGAAAAATATATTTGAGAGAAAGAGTGTGTATGAGAGTGTGTGTGTGTGTGTGTGTGTGTGTGTGTGTGTGTGTGTGTGTGTGTGTGTGTGTGTGTGTGTGTGTGTGTGTGTGCATGTGAGTGTGTGCGTGTGTGCGTGTGTGCGTGTGTGCATGTGAGTGTGTGAGTGTGAGTGTGTGTGCGTGTGTGTGTATGTGTGTGTGTGTGTGTGCGTGTATGTGTTTATGAGTGCGTATGTGTGTGTGCGTGTATGTGTGTGTGCGTGTGTGTGTGTGAGTGTTTGTGTGTGTGCGTGCATGTGAGTGTGTGTGTGCGTGTATATGTGGGGGTGGGTGGGTGGGTGGGTGGTGTGTTCTTTACTACGTAAAGATTTCACGCCAAGCCTAGCCCTACAATCTGCACTTGAAAAAGAGAGGACTCAGAACTTAAAAATTTAACTGGCATTTGCCCTTGCCCCTATCAACTTCAAAACTGCAGTGAAGATAAACAAAATGCATTCATACATACAGTCATGGGGTGTATAAGTATCGAATATCCAAGACAAAGATTAGCATAGCGCAACAGATCCGATTTATGGCGCTGTTTGTGAGAGTTGCGTTCTTCCTAGTTCAAAGGCACATAATCATGTAACATACTAGCAGAGCTCTCTGTGGTGTGTTCAGCTCCAAATAGGTTAATCACGACTTTTACCAATGGAAAAAACATGTTGAACATATGGGAGATATTTTCATCTCAATGAGTCATACACTGGACACTGGAATAGGAAGTGGTATTCGTGTTCAATACAGTCTTGACAAATCTAACAGTTTTTAATTGCGTCTTTACACTCTAATCCAATCCAATCCAGCCTCGTTATTTATAGCCCTGCTGACCCGTCTTTACACTATCTCTATCTGTGGCTTTTGATAGAGGATACATCACACATAAACCTTGCCAAGGCACAGTTATACATACTACTATATATAATAGATAGATAGATAGATAGATAGATAGATAGATA
>CM054151.1:46974335-47034543 GCA_028751875.1 Rapana venosa
TTTTTTTAAATGCTGGTCTGCTCAGATTGCATGCTAATCTAAAACTTATCTCAAGTTGATCATGATTTCAGGCCCTGTACCTTATGTCACTGCTAAGAATGGAACCATTGACCCTACAAATGCTGACTGTTAAAAGTCAAACATTTTGTCCATTCAGCCACAGAACTTTTCTGCAGCCTTCAGTAGGGCAAGACAATCAACCATCCAACCAACCAGTCGAGTAATCCACAAGCAAACAAAGCAAGCAAGCAGGCAGCCAAATGACAAATAGACAAGTAGACACTAAAAAATTACCTCAGCTTCCAAGAAACCCGTAACTGCAATTCCATACCCCCTCGGCCTCCCCTCCTTACGGCTAGAGTTGCTAGGTTCAATGATGGTGAGATTTTTGCGTATGCGACCGACTTCGGGGATGGTGTCTAAATACGACACCTGTGTGCATGTGGGTTTCTTTTTTTTTTAACTTTGTCATCCTTTTCTTGTGGCACGGAATAGCCTACTCTTTTAAAAGGCAGAACGGGCTTTAATGTCTGTACAAGTTGTTCTGCGCGCGTTCGAATACTAGACATTGGTTTATTACTCTCATTCGAAGGAATTTTGGAGTAGTGGAGTCGGTACTCATAAGATGAAGAAGAACAAGAACAAGAACAAGAACAAGAAGAACAAGAACAAGAACAAATGGAACTTATATAGCGCTATATCTTGCAAAGACAAACTCCAGGGGGGAAATCCCCTCAAACGGGTGCCTCGGTGGTGGCTCGAACCCGGGCTGTCATATCACGAGCTCAACACTCTAACCACTAGGCTGTTTCCAATCCCAGTCTAAAATTTGAGATGATGGCTACAGACAGGAAGAAAAGAAAGAGAGGAGGAAGAAACGACAAAGAAAACTGAAGAAAGTGATGACTGGCAGCGTGATGAGGAAAGAAAGACTGAAGAGCAAATGATGGAGAATAAAAGGACTAAGACAAAGAAAGAGAGACAAAAGAAAGACAGATAGGCGAAAGAAAAAAGTATATACAGAAAGAAAGAATGGCGAAAAGAAAGAAAAAGAGCATGAAAAGAAATAAAGAAAAACAATCGAAACATACTAATAAATCAAAAAACAACCATAAAACAAAGAGACAAACAAAGAACCGCATAAATACAGACACGAACAAAGAAACAAAAAAATGCCAAAAGAAGAATAATGAGAAAGAGGGAAAGAGGAGGACAAGGAGAAAGAGGAGGGAAGAAGAACAACAAATAACGGCAACGACAAGAACAACAACAAAAATAACACCGACACCAATTCAAAAAATATAGAACAGGAAAAAGGAGAAGATGATAACGAATAGAAGAGGAGGAGAAGGAGGAGGAGGAGGAAGAAAAAGAAGAAGAAGAAGAAAAAGAAGAAGAAGAAGACTGGGGAAGCTACAACAACAACAACAGCAGCAGCAGCAGCAGCAGCATTATCTTCCCCTTCCTCCTCCTTGACATCTTTGCTACCGTCATCATCATCATCATCATCATCATCATCCTCTTGTCACTACCACCACCACCACTACCACCATAACAACCATCATCATCAACAACACAACAACAACAACAACAACAACAACAACAACAACACACACTTCCTTCTCTTCTTGCCATCACTTAGTCATCACATTATCACATCTTGTCACACACTCCACCACCTCACAACTGCGCCAATAGCCTCATCAACAACAACAACAACAGCATCAGTAACAGACAAGTACATCCAATCTAAAGCCAAAAAACACAACACAACAAAAACAACAGAAAGAAAACAACCACGCCAACAATATTGATTGAAACGAGAATGGTTGCACACGGGCCCGCCCGTCCTTGCAGTAAGGAGCAGACGACACGATGTGCTCCTCGATACGGAGGCTGAGCCAACAATGGCCGCACAAAGCCAGACGTAGGAAGCCAGGTAGGGGGAGGTAAGGAGGGGACCGGCCCCATCTTCATCAAGAGGGCTCCGGCACCAAATTGAAACTCAAGGGGCCATCAGCCACACAAGATGCAATCCGGAGAAGAATGCATCCTGCGTGGCATTTCCATCCTGCACCCTCCCTTGCCCCAGCCGTGAGAGGCGCGTGCTCTCTGTCTTACACCGCCAAAAAAGAAGGAAGGAAGGAAAGTGGCAAGGTGGTTTAGGCGTTCACCTGCCTAACAACGAGCAAACCGTGAGTGAGGTTCTGGGTTCGATTCCCAGCTGTGCTCTTTCTTCCCAGTTTGATAGGGAAAATCGAACTGAATGTCTAAGTCTTTGGAAGGAGATTCTAAAACCAGTCGGACCCGTGTGTGCTTGCGGACTTGTGTGCGTCAAAAGAACCCACGATAGTTGAAAATTAGAACAAGCAGGGAGGTACCTCACGATTGTCCAGGCAAATTTGGTAGGTTCAGTTGTCAACCGTATTCCGAAGTCGGAATGTGGCTACCTTGAAGGGCCGCATACCCAAAACTCTCACCATTGGTAAACCGGGGAGCTCTAGATGAGGGAAAAATAAATAACGCTAAAGGATGCGCAGAGTGCACCCCATATATGTGAACATTATTTTTATTTCTTAAATATCAAAAATCCCCGAAATCGGAATACAGCTACCTGAATGTGGGAAAACACGATCGTATATGCAAAATCTCACTATTGGTGAACCTCGGAGCTCTAGCCAAAGAATGAAAAAAAAAACAGAATGATTTTTTTTTAATCAATACGTAGAAGCGGACTTAAAACAATACGCAAGCTCCAGTCTTAAACTTGGACTTTATAAAGCGTATATTTTATTATCAGTTTACCCCCAAAGAAGCGTTAAATACATTTTCAGCTGAGACTTTTAACTGACAACATATGAAACGTTCATTTCATAATCACGTTTGACTGAGAAACGAAATATTTTGTGATTTTTTTAACCTAGAAAAATAAATAAATTATTGTAATTTTTTTCTGTTCTGTCATCATTTTCTTCTGTATGTGAAATAAATCAAAGAAAAAGAGAAATCATAACCAATTTAAGCAAAGCGTGTGATGAAAATAAAAACTGAAGTGGATGGAAAAATGGGAAGAGAGAGAAAAATGTTGGAATTGATTTCGAGCAGACAAGAGATCTTCAGCCCATGTTAGAGACAGACAGACAGACACGACAGACAGACACACAGACAGACAGACACAGTTTGAATTTGAACAGTCAATATTTCGGCCAAAAAAAGATATAATGCTTTGACTGCTATGCTGAATTGGGCTAAATGCTTCATAATGGGCAGCAAGAAGGAAGAGAAGAAGAAGAAGAAGAAGAAGAGAAAAGAAGACAGCAGCAGAAGAAGAAGAAGAAGAAGAAGCAGCAAGAACAAGACAGAAGAAGAAGAAGAAGAACAACAACAACAACAAAACAAAAGGAAAGAAAGAAGAAGAAAGAAAGAAAGAAAGAAAGAAAAAGAAGAAAGAAAGAAGAAGAAGAAGAAGAAGAAGAAGAAGAAGAAGAAGAAAGAAGAAGAAGAAGAAGAAGAAGAAGAAGAAAAAGAAAAAACAAAAGAAGAAGAAGAAGAGCAGTTATTAAGCACATTATTTCTCAGGTAAGCTACACGCATGCATGCACTCGCGTACACACGCGTAAAATATGTACATACCTTTTCATTTGATATCACTTTCAGTGAAGAGATATTAAACAAAAATAACGACCGATTGCGTATTCGTTTTTAAATAACATCTTTAATCCTTTTTTTTCTGTCTTTATCGTGTTTGTGGAAAGAAAGACATTAAACCAAATACCAACTTACACACTCACTCATTCACACACACACACACACACACACAAACACAACAAACACACATATATATATATATATATATTTATATATATTATATATATACTTACAAAATTTACAAAACGCGTACACACGGGGACTGGATGTTAAAGAAAAGCACATGAGTATATATACTTACAAAATTTACAAAACCGCATACACACGGGGACTGGATGTTAAAGAAAAGCACATGAGTGCTTATTCCATTATCCTCGATATAAAATAATTAATAAATAAATAACAGCACAGAACAGCACAACACTATACAACACAACACAACACACGGAATGCGGATACCTTCATGGTGGGCAAATACAGCCCCATACACAAAAATCTCACCATTGGTGTACCACGGAGCTCTAGCCGATGAACGGGGGAAAAACAACAACAAAACACGCGCTATCACGGGACAGGGTAGCTCAGTGGTCAGAGCACTCGCTTTCCCGCAGCCAAGGTTAAGCAGCATTGAGCGTGGTTACCACTTGGATGGGTGACCGTTTGCGCGCCTTGTCTTCATCACAGTCCCCCAGTTCACCCAGCTGTAAATGGGTACCTGCCTCTTTAGGGTCAGGGAAGGCAAAGCAGCGAGGGAGAGGAGGTGGGCACTGCCCTCAATAACTGAATGTCAAAGTCCTTCGGATGAGACTAGAAACCGAGGCCCCGTGTTCGAACGCATGCAGAACATCTTGCGCACACGTTAAATCCTGTTCCGCTTTTCGGAAGAGTAGGCCATTGTGTGCCGGTGGAAACAGATGACAAAATTTACAAAACCGCATACACATGAGTGCTTATTCCATTATCCTCGATATAAAAGAATAAATAAAATAAATAAATAAGCTGGCTCATAGAGAAGTGAGGTCTCTGAGCCTCGCTCCCCTACGACCACATAGATTATGGAACACCTTAACAACCAAAAGACGAAAACGCCTTCTTCACAGTTTTCTCACACATTTCCTCAGCGAGGAAGAATAATGGGAAACAAAGGCTTCAGTTTCTGAAGAAGTCATCATACTAGTGGAGAGAGAAAAAAAAAAAAAAAAACCTTTCCCGCCAAGTCTAAGCTGATTTTTTTACTCCATTTTCAAATGTCTGAGAGTTTTCCCTAGTGGTTTGAATTAGAACACGAAGTTGACAGATTTATGACATTATGGTAAAGCTTGGAGTGGCGAAGTGGGTAGAGTGTTGTACTCGTGATCTGATTGTAACTAAGCCTGCAGGTTCCAGCCTGTGCTAAGGTGTCCGTTTTGGGGGGAAAGTTTTCTTCTTTTGTGAGCATTTGGTATTGACTCCACTCTGCTCAAGTTTTTTGGTCGGATAAGACTATAAACTGAGGTCCTCTGTGCAAACGAATACAGAATATTTTCGGCATGTGCTTTTCTTTGTTTGGTTGGTTGGTTGAGGGGAGGGGTTGTTTTGCTTTGTTCCTAGGCTAGTGCTCCGAGGTTTATCATGGGATGATTTTTGCGTGTGTGTCTGTATTTTGCCCACCTTTAAGATAGCCACATTCCGACTTCTGGGGTGATGTCTAAACACGACACCAGTGTGCATACGGGGATTTTTTGGGGGGTGTTTGTTTTTTGTTGAGGGCGGGAGGGTTGTAGTCCATTCTTACCGGCACACAATGACCTACTCTTCCGGAATGCAGAACATGTTTTAACGTTTGCGCAAAATCTTCTGTGTGCGTTTGCAAACGGGACCTCAGTTTATAGTCTCAACCGGAGGACCTTTGAGGAAGTGGAGTCAGCGAACAGATGTAAACTCCAGGGTGAACAAGTCCCCTTGAACGAGCGTCTCGCTGGCTGCTCGAACCCGGGCTCGATCCCGGGCCGTCGAATCGCGAGCACAATGCTCTAACCACCAGGCTATCCCGCCCCTGCTCCCATCCCCTACGCCCACCTCATTCAGATCTGAAATGAAGCTTAAAGAAGTTGTCAAAATTCTTCAGTTTAAAACTATGTTTGGAAAGGAACAAAGTAAAACTGTCTGAAACCACTATTAGTAGGGAGTGGACAGCTGCTAAAGATGAAGACAGACTCTGCAGTAAAGTGTTATTCTGTGAAAGACAAGTCGCCAGATTGCTTTGTCTCCATTTATCAGACTTACAATCATCTCACACTTACCAGTACTATGAAGAAGCAGACGACAAAAATACCAGAGATGTTAGGAGGAAGTCATTGGGGTTTGTTGGTTTTTTTTTAATATACCTTGGTTCACTAAAATAGTCCGTGTCCTTGTATCCTTCAGATTGTCTGTCTGTCTGTCTGTCTGTTTGTCTGTGAGTTTGGGTTTTTGTCTGTCTGACAGTCTGTCCTTGCCTTCCAGTATTTTGAAGTATTATGGTATTGACCTTCTTCGGGGCATTTTTCATCATATCAGACGTTCTATATAAAAAAAATAATAATAAAATAAAATAAAATATAAAATATATATATAAAAACTACTTCTAGCTTTTACGTGATAATTATTTTTAAAATTAAAAACTCATGCCCATTCTCTCTCTTTCTCATGCCCTCTCTCTCTCTCTCTCTCTCTCTCTCTCTCTCTCTCTCTCTCTCTCTCTCTCATGCCCTCTCTCTCTCATGCCCTCTCTCCCTCTCTCTCTCTCTCTCATGCCCTCTTACTGTCTTTCGCTCTCGCTCTCTCTCTCTCTCGTGAAAAAAAACATTTCAGAAACTGATTTATTTGATACTGAAATATACAAATTCTCGTGTTGACATTTAGAGACGAATTCTTATCGTTTAAGTCTGTATGGAGGGAAATAAGACCATGTGAACGGACCAAGAAGACAGAAAATAGACAAGACGAAAGAGGTGACAGGAAGAAAAGGAACAAAGCAGAAACAAAGACAGGGATAGGGGGGAGAGGAAAGGGAATTTCTAGCACAGAATTTCCAGAAGGTGGAGATGCTGTTTACTCTGACAGGCCTTCGGCATCCCCAAGGAAGAGTCTTGTGGTTTCAATCCCACTCCATTCATGAACACGACACGGCAGAGTGCAGCCCCACTGGGATCCAGGTTCACAATACCTGATCAGGCGAAGGGCATGTCGGGACTGACAGGATGTCACGTGAGGGTCACGTGCTGTCAGGGTCTGTTTAGTGATTGGTTGACTTGCGTCACTCCCTATCACGTGTTGCGCCTGTTGAGCTTTTGTTATAATTATTTCACTGGTTGTTTTTTATGTATTTCTTGAATTTAGTGAAACTGGATATTTTTTGGGGGGGTCTTTCTTTTTCTCTCTCTTGATCTGTCTCTTCTTATCTCTGTCTCTCTCATTCTTTGGTCATTTTACCCCAGTGACTGTCTCTAACTGTCTCTATCTGTTATGTGCCAGTTGCAAACACGCGCATGGGTGCGCACCCGTACGCACACGCACGCACGCACAAGTACACGCGTGCACGCACACGCATACATACACGTATCTTTTGATTTTCATCATCATCATCTTCTCTCTCTCTCTCTCTCTCTCTCTCTCTCTCTCTCTCTCTCTCTCTCTCTCTCTCTCTCTCTCTCTCTCTCTCTCTCTCTCTCTCACTCTCTCTCTCTCACTCTTTAGGAGGAGGATGGCGATGATTATGGAAATGCTGAAGGTGATGTTGATGTAGATGCTGAGGGTGACGATGGTGGTGATGGTAACTTTGGCGTGGTTGTTGAAGGTGAGAGTGGTGGCGGTGACTATGATGGAGAAGTCAAAGATGAAGATGATGACAATGATGTATATATTGAAGATAACGATGGAAACGATGATGAAGATGATGATTATGACCATGATGCAGAGATTGAAGATGATAATCGTGGCGAAAATGACTACAGTTGTAGAAGATGGTGATAGCGTAGATGATGAAGATGATGATGTTGATAATGATGATGCAGAAGATGAAAGTAATGATGATTATGTTGATATACTGGCTGCAGCTGATGCTATAGGTAATGAAGATGCTGATGGTGATGATTATGTAAATGCTGAAGATGATGATGGGGATGGTGATGACTAGAAGATATTGGGAGTAATCCTGTATGCTTGTAGAATTGAAAATGGGAAATGGATATAAACGTTTTCTGCTATGTCTTCCTCCCCCCTTCCCCAAACATGTTTTGTATAGTGGCCCAAGGCCGAAGTACAATAAAACCTTTTCAGTGTTCAGTGTTCTCTCTCTCTTTTCTCCACACTCTCTCTCTCCTCCACTCTCTCTCTCTCTTCTCAACCCTCTCTCTCTCCCCCCACTCTCTCTCTCTCTCTCTTCTCTCCCTCTCTCTCGATCTCCTCCTCCTCCTTTTCCTCCTCTCCCCTCCCGTCCCTCCCTGCCCTGTCATGTATCATATTCATGTTAAAGCTCCCTACCTTCCACCCCCTCCTCCCCCCCTTTTGTCATCAAATCCCTTCCCCCTCTTTTTCACTCTAATTCGTAACTGCACCAGTTTGACAAGTCCATTAATACAAAGCGTAGGAATCAACAATCACGTGAGCATGCGCACAGAAACTTTTAGGGCCAGCTTCCGCTGCGGTTGCAAATATTTCATATTGAATATTTCACGCTTTGAGAACAAAAAGATTTCTTCCTGGTCAGTTGTGTGGCTTGATTGTCATTGTTTGAGATGAAAATGGTGTTGTTTTGTTACATGGGTTGGGTTTTTTTTTTAATTTTCGAACACAATAAGAAAGCATACAGATGATGCTGTTAGGTCTTTTTGGCGCGCGCTGGCTTGTGTGTATGTTCTTCATTCTTTTATTTCGAGAATAGCAATGAGATGCTATCGCAAGATCCGATACACTTCAGACGAAAAACAACCTTAACAAAAAAATAACATCGCCAAAAAATAAAAATAAAAATAACCACACGACAGACATCGTTCCATACGGAAACCTGTCAATAACTATCTCCCCTCTCCAAAAGATATATGTATAAGAAAAACAAATGGCAAGGTGACATATCAGCTAAATGTCTGCGTGCAAACCATCTGACAAAGCTTTGTATCAGAAAAACAGATGACGGGTAGGGAGATGGAAGAAGGTATGGCAAGACAACCTCAAGAAGAGGATGGGTCGGACATTCATCACAGGACTTTCCGGAGAGCAGCAGAGGATAGACAGACATGGAGCAGAATTGTCAAGACATTGATTTTGATGGCATGTCCCTGTATTCCAGGGATAAAAAGCTGGTTGATTGGTTGGTTGGTTGGTTAGTTGGTTGGTTGGTTGATTGGTTGGTTGGTTGGTTGGTTGGTTGGTTGGTTGGTTGTGGTAAAAAATTCAATACAATAAATATCACATCTTTTCGCCACCCCTCTATAACATATTCTTACCAACCACAAAACCACACACATCCAATCCACAAACTTAACAACAACAACAAAAACCAACAACCCCACAATGACGTTAAACACACACACACACACACACACACACACACACACACACACACACACACACACACAACACACACACACCTAAACCCCCCTAACAACCCACCCTGACTGCCACAACTAACTATAACCCTGTTCCCTTTCTCTGTCTGTCCCTTTCACTTCTGACTGCAGGACGTGATGTCGATGGATGACGCCCACCTGCTGAAGAGGTCGCTAAGAGAGGAGCTGGAGCGTCACTTCGAGCTTCTGCAGGAGGCTGAGGAGGACCTCCTGCAGAGAATCGAGACCCTGAAGGCCCAACGCCAGGCTGTGTCCCAGAGGAAGAGGTCCCACTACATGTGCATGGTCAACATCGTCGCCTGCTACAAGTAGAAAGCACGTGCCACTCGGACGTACAAGTACAGTACAGTGCGGTAAAGGGCAGTCCGTCACTATTGTGTGTGTGCAGATTTTTGGGGGGATTCAGAGAGTTTGCTAGGTTTTTGTGCGGTGGAGAGTGTTCCAGAGAGAGAGAGAGACGGGGCTGGGGGCGGGGGGGGGGGGGAGGGCGTGGAGGGGGATACTGGATGGAAGCTGGGGTATTGCTGCTATAATATTGTGATGAAGTAGTCAGAATTTTGTTGTTGTTTTTTTTTTAAAATTCGAACTACAACAAGGAGTGAGGATGGATCTTCTTGTGGTTTGAATTCTTATCCTGTCTGGAGTGTGATGATAATTATTATCATACAGTCTATGAGGAATCTTTACTTGGAAATTAACGGAAGGATTTTGTTAACACTCGGAAGGGTGTGTGTGTGTATTTTGATTTTAAGGAAATTCGATGATTCTGAGGTATAGTTTTTTTTAGGAAGCATGCTGTATTGGCAATAGATTTGAATTCAAGTTAGTTACTTTTATGTTGTAGTGCTCTCTCTCCTTCTCTCTCTCTCTCTCTCTCTCTCTCTCTCTTCCTCTCTCCCTCTCTCTCTCTCTCTCTCTCTCTTCTCTCTCTCTCCTCTCTCTCTTCTCTCTCTCTTCTCTCTCTCTCTCTCTCTCTCTCTCTCTCTCTCTCTCTCTCTCTCTGTATTTTCTTCTGTAGTCGGTACCTCTGCTTCTGTCTCTGCTTCTCTCTCTCTCTCTCTCTCTCACTCTTCTCTCTCTCTCTCTTTCCTCTCTCTCTCTCCTCTCTCTCTCTCTCTCTCTCTCTCCTCATCTCTCTCTCTCTCCTCTCATCTCTCTCTCTCTCTCTCCTCTTCTCTCTCTCTCTCGTATTTTTTTCTGAGTCGTACCTCTCTTCTTCTCTCCTCTCTCTCTTCTCATCTCTCTCTCTCTTTCTCATCCTCTCTACTCACTCTCTCTCTCTCTCTCCTCTCTCTCTCTCTCCTCTCTCCTCTCTCTCTTCTCCTCTCTCTCTTCTCTCTCACTCTCTTATTCTCTTCTCTGTATGTCGCTACCTCTCTCTCTTCTCTGCTCTCTCTCTCTCTCTCTCACTCTCCTCTTCTCTCCTCACTCTCTCTCTCTCTCTCACTCCTCTCTCTCTCTCTCCTCTCTCTCCTCGTCCTCTCTCTCTCTCTCTTCTCTCTCTCTCTCCTCTCTCTCTCCCTCTCTGCAAGTCCTCGTCTATCTTCTTAGACTGCTTCGTTTTCACGTCCATCATCTCGTCATCACGTCCTCTCTTCTTCTCTGCCTTCTTGTCTCTCTTCACCTCTCTTGTCTCTCTCTCTCTCTCTCTCTCTCTCTCTCTCTCTCCCTTCTCTCTCCTCCCTCTCTCTGTCTCTCTCTCTCTCTCTCTCTCTCTCTCTCTCTACTCTATCTCTCTCTCTCACTCACTCTCATCTTCACTCTCTCTCTCTCTCTGCTCTTTCATTCTCTGCCTGTCTTCTCTGTGTCTCTTCGTCTATCTCTCTCTCTCACTCTTTCTCTCACTCTCTCCATCACGTCATCTCATTCATCTCATCCTCTACCTACTCTAACTCTCCTTCTATCATATCTATCATTCAAATAACAAACAAAGAAGAAAGGATAAAAATCTGAATACCTATCTAGTCCGTCAAAAAATGAATTATCAATCAACAAGCCGTGAATCATCAATTGATAAAGCGATCAACTAAAGATTAACCTTTCCATCACCCAGTCCAGTTATTTGATCAACCACTCCAAAGATTCACTTGGTCAATTGACTGACAAATCAATTCAATCGATCAGTTAGTCTTAACTAGCCGGTGAGCACTTTAATCACTGGACAATTTAGTCAACTAGTCAGTTAATCATTCAAATTATCAGTCACTGAATTAACCAATTGGTGAGTTATTCAACCAGCCATCCTGTGAGGGTTTTTTTCAAACCAGTCAGTTAATAAGTAGTTTTCTCAACCCACCGGAAGTTTATCCAATCAACAAGTGAGCTATTCAATCAGCCAGCTAGTAAGCAATTCAGTCAACCAGTCACAAAAAAATCATTCAGTTAACCAGTCAGGCTTCCAATCATTCAAACAAAGAGCAAAACATTCAATCAATCAAAACGTGAGTCATTCAATTCACCAATCAGTAAACCATTCATTCAACCACCCAGTGAGTCAGTTAATAAACCATCTAGCAGCCAATAAATGATTCAGTCAAACCATCCAGTGAGTAATGTAATCAGGGAGTCATTTAGTCAAACTGTTTTGTCTTCAATCATGCAAAACAGTGAGTCATTTAATCTACCTGTCAGTGATTAATTCAACCAACCAACAGGCAAATAGTTCATAAAGCCAACCAATGAGTGATTCAGTCACCCAGTCCATGTATTATTAAGACAACCAGGAAGTGAGTATTTCAATCAATCATTACTCCCAGCGGTGAGTAAGTCATTAAACTAATGAGTGAGTCTTTCAGTCAACCATTAATCACACACGCTTTCAACTAGTCAGCGAATACATCATTCAATCAACCATTAACGGTTTTGCATGTGATATCTTCAGTTTACGTCTAATCACACTTAGTGCTTTTAGATGGCAACGTAGTCAATCGGTTAGTCAACCTATCATTAGTCAGTGAGTTTGTCAATCAGTTATCCAGTAAGTTACCCAGTAAGTCAAACAGTCGGTTAATCATTTCGGCAAACTATCCCGGGAACAACACCACCAACCAGTGAAATAATCATGTTCGATGAAAGGAGGAAAACATGAAAGAAGAGATAAGACGAGAATCGAACGCCAATAAAAGCCTTTTTGGACTGAATCGCCTTGATGCCTTTGTGCGTTAGTGTGTATGTGTGTGTGTGTGGTGTGTTGTGTGTATGTGTTGTGTGCGCGCGCGTGCGTGCGTGCGTGCGTCTGTCTGTCTGTCTGTGTATGCAAGCGTGCGTTAGTGTGCATGCGTTAGTGGGTGCGTGCCGCGTGTGCTTGTTTGTGTGTGTGTGGTATGTGTGTATGTGTGTGTCTGTCTGTATAATTATCTGTCTGTGCACGCGCGTGCGTGTGTTTGTGAGTATATGTGTGTGCCTGCGTGCTTGCGTGCATGCGTGTGTGTGCGGGCCTGCGTGCATGCGTACGTGCGTGTGTGTGTATGTGCGTGCGTGCGTGCGTTTGCATGCACGTGTGTGTTTGTGAATGTGAATGTGTGTGCGTGCCTGCGTGCCTCTGCGTGTGTGTGTAAGCGCGCGCGCGCGCGCGTGTGTGTGTTGTGTGTGTGTGTGTGTGTGTCGCGCGCGCGGTGTGGTGTGTGCGCGCGCGCGCGCGTGTGTGTGTGTGTGTGTTTGCTAATGTGCTGTTTAATGCATAAGCCAGGCTCTCATAAATAAAGCATGTGGCCACAAACACACACTACGTGATGCACATTATGCATCAGGCACACACACACACACACACACACACACACACACACACACACACACACACACACACACACGCACACAGCCCCCCCCCCCCCCCCCCACACACACACACGCACACAGCCCCCCCCCCCCCACACACACACACAGAGCCCCCCTCACACACACCCACACCCACACCCACACACACACGCACACAGCCCCCCCCCCACACACACACACACACACAGAGCCCCCCCCCCCCCCCCCACACACACACACAGAGCACACACCACACACACAGCCCCCCCCCCCACACACACACAGACCCCCCCCCCCTCACACACACACACACAGCCCCCCCCCCCCCCCACAACACACACACAGACCCCACACACACACACCAGCCACAACACACACACACACACACACACACACACAGACCCCCCCCACACACACACACACCCATACACACACACACACAGCCACACACTCACACACACACACACACACACACACACACACACACACACACACACACAGCCCCACAAGCTGTGTCACTTTCCCTGCCCTGAATAATGGTTGTCTGTGCGTCTGTCTGTCTATTTGTCTGTCTGTCAGTTTGTCTCTCTGTCTATCGTCAGTCTGTCTGTCTCTGTCTGTCTGTCTGTCGTCTGTCTGTCTTCTCTCTCTCTCCTCTCCTCTCTCTCTCTCTCTCTCTCTCTCTCTCTCTCTCTCTCTCTCTCTCTCTCTCTCTCTCTGCGTTTGATATGTTTTTGTATGTGTGACACACACGTCTGTGTGTGGTGTGTGTGTGTGTGTGCGGCGCGCTGTGTGTGCATGCGTGTGTGTATATGTGCGTGTGTGCAGACCGTTTTCTTAAGGTAGTCGCATTCCGACTTCGGGGATGATGTCTAAACAAGACACCAGTATGCATGCGGGATTTTTTTTTTCACATTTTTGTCGTCCGTTCCCACCGGCGCACAATGACCTACTCTTCCGAAAGACGGAAAAGGTTTCGACATTTGTGCAAGGTATTCTGCGTGCGTTTTGCGCACACAGACCCTCAGTTTAAAGTCTCGTTCATAGAACTTTCAGGGGAATGGCTTCGGCACTGATGTTAACTCCGGGGAGAAAATCTCCTTGAACGGGTGTCTTGGTGGTAGCTGAGACCTGGGATAGATCCCGGGTCGTCAGATGGCTGGAGCATCGCTCTAACCGCCAGACTATCCCTTCCCTCCTGATCAGAATTAAACCGCTATGGAACAGAGACAGCAAAAGCAACAGTAACGCCGCACAACATCCAGACAATTTCAACAAAACTCCAATGTCAGTAGAAATGAGCAACAGCAAAGACCTTCAAAATAGAAAACTCAGCGGTAAGCTACCAGCAGTAAACTTTAGCAGAAGCAGCAGCAGTAACAGCAGCAGCAACAATGTCATAAGTAGCAGCAACAGCCAGCACCGGCAACAGAAGCAGCAGCAGCAGCAGCAGCAACATAAGCAACAGCTACCAGCCGCCATGGCGCAGTGGTTAGCGCCTTGGGCTACGGACTGGAAGGTCGCGGGTTCGATTCCCATAAGAGTCAAAGGGATTTTTCGGACTCCGGCCGGCTCCTACCCAGAGCGAGTGTGCTGTGGGCTCAGTGGGAAGACTGGGACCACACAGTCGAGCGTCATCCACTTAACAGATGCGAGTTTGAGAGTGTTGCTCAAATTACCTGACCAACACTGCAGGTGTCTGTATCTCTCGGGCCCGGTTGACACCGGGATATATTATGATAGTATGCGTAGAGTACAACCCTGTCAAGTAGTCTCAAAGCATATGACTTCCATAGCAGCAGCATTACGTCATCCTCATTCCCATTGATCGTCATGCAAAGCAAAAACAAAACAAACAAACAAAAATGCCTCTGATTCGGTGGTCCCGGTTGCTCTGGTCTCATGGTGACCTCAGATTCGGTTTCCCCATACATTCTGTACCTGTGGTGAGTTTGTGTCAAAGCCTTTGGGGTTGGAGGTTCGCGGGGGACGGTCGTTGGAGGGACGTTGTGGTGGTTGCCACCTCGGGTGGGCAACTCACTCAGTCTGGCTCCGCGACTGAGCTAATACTGTTGTTAGTAGGGGGCTTAGTAGGTGGTGTCCTGCGTATGTTAGCTCAGAACAGGCACCATTGAACACCACCAAAGTGACCCAGCAGCAGTGCAGGGCCCCTCAGGCTTGTGGCCCCACGGCGGCCTGATAGTGATGTGCTCCCTATGGACTTCCGACCCTGAGGATGAGACATAGCGAGTCTGGGTATGGCTGTGTCGGGGAGATTGGAATGAGTGGCGTGGGAACAGCGGGACGGGGGATGTCAGAGAAGATGAGGCAGCAAAAAAAAAACAATGAAGAAGAAACCCAACAGACAGAAGAAACGCAGAGAGATGAAGTGAAGAAAAGCCAGAAACAGAACTCTGTCATCCTCATTGTCATTGATCATCATGCAATAAAAACAAATTGCCTCTGATTCGGTGGTCCCAGTTGCTCTGGTCTCATGGTGACCTCAGATTCGGTTTCCCCATACACTTCTGTGCCTGTGGTGAGTTTGTGTCAAAGCCTTCGGGGTTTGTGGTTCGCGGGGGACGGTCGTTGGAGGGACGTTGTGGTGGTTGCCACCTCGGGTGGGCAACTCACTCAGTCTGGCTCCGCGACTGAGCTAATACTGTCGTTAGTAGGGGGCTTAGTAGGTGGTGTCCTGCGTATGTTAGCTCAGAACAGGCACCTCTGAACACCACCAAAGTGACCCAGCAGCAGTGCAGGGCCCCTCAGGCTTGTGGCCCCACGGCGGCCTGATAGTGATGGGCTCCCTGTGGACTTCCGACCCTGGGGATGAGATATAACAAATCTGGGAATGGCTGTGTCGGGGAGATTGGAATGAGCGGCGTGGGAACAGCAGGACTGAGGACGTCACAGAAGATGAGGCAGCAAAAAAACCCAAAGAGGGAGAGTAAGAAAGAAGGGAGGAGGAGAAGAAGAAAAAAATCAATTTAAAAAATACAACAACAAAGAAACAAAGAAAGAAAGACAGAAAGAAACGAAACGAAACGAAACAAAAGAAGGAAAGAAAGTAAGAAAATAAACACAAAAAAAACATAAGCAACAGCAGCAGCAGCAGCAGCAACAGCAACAGCAGGAGCAGAGATCGAATATGACGTCAGTAAACAAATGATTGATATATATTTTGTTTCCTTTTGGGGGCGGGGGGGGGGGGGGGGGTTGGCGGTTTGGGTTTTTTGGCTTTTTTGGTTTGTTTGTTGTTGTTGTTGGGTTGTTGTTGGTTTGTTTTTTGGGGTTGGTTGGGGGGGGTTTTTTGGGGGGCGGTGTTTGGGTGTTTTGTTGTTGTTGTGGTTGATTTTGTTCCTTGGTCAGAACCCCGAGGTTCACCGATGGTGAGATGTTTGCGTATGCGACCGTCTTACCCCCACTACGGTAGCTGCGTTCGACTGAAGGGATGCAGTTGGGAACTGAATCTACCAATTTTACCAGGACAGTCAGGAAGTACCTCCCTGCTCTTTTCCATTTTTAGCTGCCGTGGGTTTTTTTCACGTACACAAGTCCGTAAGCACACGGGTGCGACTGGTTTAAAGTCTCCTCCGAAAGACTTGGCCTTCAGTTCGATTTTCCCGACAAGCTGAGAAGAGAGGGCAAGGCTGGGAATCGAACCCAGAAGCTAACGGTGTACTTGTCAGGCAGGCGAACGTCTGAACCATCCTGCTACCTTCCTTCTTGATCCATACAATGGCCTAGGGCTATCATTTTCGGAAGGATGAAGATAACAGACACGATAATGTTAACAACAATAATTGCACCATCACCACCAACATGACTACGACGTCGACGACGACGACGACGACGACGACGACGATGATGATGACGACGACGACGACGACGAAGATGATGATGATGATGATAATGATGATGATGATGGTGATGATGATGATGACGACGACGACGACGACGATGACGGCGACGACGGTGATGATGATGGTGGTGGTGGTGGTGGTGGTGGTGTTTCTGGTGGTGGTGGTGGTTCTGGTGGTTCTGGTGGTGGTGGTGGTGGTGATGATGATGATGATGATGGTGGTGGTGGTGGTGGTGGTGGTGGTGGTGGTGTGGTGGTGGTGGTGATGATGATGATGATGATGATGATGATGATGATGATGATGATGATGATGATGATGATGATGATGATGATGATGATGCAAAACCCGAAACTGCTCAATGTATGCCCCATAACTTGGGCTGTCAAGACGAATAGGTGGTTTAGCTTACCGCCTGTGTAGGCAGTAAAAGGTGATAGGTTGATTTCTATCTAAACTCAGAATTCTCCCTCCATCCACTAGACTGAGGGGTGGTCTGGGTGCTAGTCTTTCGAGTAAGACAATAAACTACGGTCTTGTGGGTGTGTCATATGTACCTGGCACATACAAGAAAAGGAAAACTCGTAGGGAAAAAAAAGATTGTTCCTGACAAAAATCGATTTGATTTGATAACCACTTTCAATCACGGCAGATTTGTCTGGAAGAAATTCAGGCTGCTCTCGCCGTGGAGAGAGCGTGTCGCCACAATCCGCAGAAAAGACCTATAATTATCATAAGAAATAAAATTATACTCTCGCAGACAGAGGGGGAGGGCAGGGGGGAGGAGGAAAGAATTGTTGGCGTGTATTGGTGGTGGCGTGCTCTCCCTTGGGAAAGCAACCTTGAATTTCGTGCCCAAAAAATCTACCATGACATTTTTTTTTTCGTTCCTCAGCTAGAGTTCCGAGGTTCACCAATGGTGAGATGTTTGCGTATGCCACCGTTATCCCCACCACCAGCACCCTCACCATCACCACCACCTCTACCACCACCACCATCACCACCACCTCTACCACCACCACCAGCACCACCACCATCACCACCACCTCTACCACCACCACCATCACCACCACCTCTACCACCACCACCAGCACCACCACCACCACCATCACCACCACCACCACCACCACCACCATCACCACCACCTCTACCACCACCACCACCACCAGCAGCACCACCACCAGCACCACCACCAGCACCACCACCTCTACCACCATCACCACCACCACCACCATCACCACCACCACCACCATCACCACCATTTATGTAGCCGCATTCCGACTTCAGGGTTGGTGTCTAAACACGACACCTGTGTGCATGCTAGGTTCTTTCTGTCACCCGTTCCTGCCGGCACACAGTGGCCTACTCTTTCGAAAGGCAGAATGGGTATTTGATATGTGCGCAAGATGTTCTGCGTGCGTTCGCATACGGGGCCTCTTCTCCAGTCTCTATAGGTACCCTGGAAGCAGTTGCAGACTTATACGTGCATCAGACACTAGAGCCGAGTGGTAAAGACCGTTCGACTTTCATCCCTAGTATCCATCAAGTCTTGGGTTTGAATCCCGGCAACGTCTGGCAAATCAAGGGTGGGGAATTTTACGATCTCCCAGGTCAACTTCAAGTGCAGACCTGCCGGTGCCTTAATTCCATTTGCATATAAAATTATTCACTGTTCACTGTTCACTGGTCCCGTAACCTGCCAGGGTCGTAGGGGCGCTGCATGGTGGACGAACGGTGGACCAGCTGGGTCCACTTAGCGCGGTCGTGGGCGAGTGCCTGGGTGACACTGAAGTCCTCCCCTGTCCAATCACGGATGTCGTCGACCCACTTTCTCCTCTGTCTGCCCCGTCTTCTCTTCCCCTGGACTGTTCCTTGCAGGATGGCCTTTGCAAGTCCTTCTGAGCGTGTTACGTGCCCATACCATCTGAGTTTCCTCTTTTTTGCCGTGGTCAGTAGGTCTTCATAGTCCCGCACTTGTTGAATGATCATTCTGCGGACTTCATTGTTGGTGACATGGTCCTTGTATGAGACGCCAAGGAGCCTTCTGAGGCATCTCATTTCTACTGCTTGGATCCTCCTTTGTAGGTCTGCGTTCAGTGTCCATGCCTCACATGCGTAAAGCATGACTGAGGTGACTAGCGCGTTTAGTAACTTCACCTTGGTTCCGAGAGGGATGTTTCTGTCCCTCCATATGGTCTTCAGTCTTGCCATTGCTGCTGCTGTTTGTGCCGCTCTTGCTAGGATTTCGGTCTTCGATCCCTCCTCACTTATGATGCTCCAAGGTACTTGAAATGGTCAACTGTCTCCAGTTCTTTTCCGCTGAGAGTGATCTTGGTGGCGATTGGCTGGGCACTGTTTGACATGAGCTTGGTTTTCTCGGCGCTGATTTCCATGCCGTATCGTGAGGATATTTCGTCCATTGCTTCACTAGTTGGCCATTCCTCTTCATTTCCTGCCAGACCGTCAATGTCATCGGCAAACCTGAGGTTGGTGATTGTTCGCCCTCCAATGCTGACTGTGCCTGTGTGTCTTCCAAGGCGTCAGTCATGATGCGTCCGAAGAAAATGTTAAACAGTGTCGGGGACAGCAGACATCCCTGTCGACCCCAACTGAGGTACGGAACCATTCCCCTACCGTGCCCTGTACGAGTACTGGACTGGTGCCTTTGAGTAGAGTTCCTTGATGGTGTGGATCAGCTTCTGGCCCATGTTTGAATTTGTTTCATGGTGGCCCACAGAACGTCATGCCATACTCTATCGAAGGCCTTCTTGAAATCAATGAAGACGTGGAAGATGTCTTGTTGGTGCTGGCTGTATTTCTCACACAGAACCCTCAGGTTGAATATCTGTTCTGTGGTGCTTCTATTTGGGCGGAAACCGGCCTGCTCTTCGGCGATGATCTCTTCTGCCTGTGTTTCAGCCTGTTCAGGATCACTTTCAGCATGACTTTACTGGAATGACTTATGAGGTTGATTGTCCTGTAGTTTTGGCACTGCTGGAGATTTCCTTTCTTGGGGAGAGTGATGATGAGTGATTGGGTCCATGGTGTAGGCCACTCTCCGGTCTGCCAGATCTTGTTGCAGATACTTGTAAGGATGTCTGTCACTGCTTCTCCCCCGTGTTGGATCAGCTCTGCTGGGATGTTGTCGATTCAACAAGGACCGCGCCTTCCGTCTGCCATCAGGGCGGAGGCGCCAAGTGTGCTACTGGTGGAACCCCTACAACAAAAATCAGAGGAAGGGACTACATCACCATCACCACGTGGAACGTCAGAAGTCTGGCCCAAACAGGCAAACACCAAGAACTGCTATACGAGCTGGACAGGTACACCTGGCATCTGGTAGGTCTCTGTGAGGTTAGATGGAAAGAGCACGGTGAACACCATACTGACGAGGGTCATATGCTCTACTATAGCGGGGAGCAGGACAAGCATATCAATGGCGTAGGCATGCTTGTCAACAAGAACATCAAGAACTCGGTAATAGGATACTACCCAGTAAACAGCCGGCTTATGCCATCCGCCTCAGGCAGCCCCATTCAACATCACAGTGATTCAAGCCTACGCACCAACAACGATCACGATGATGAAGTCGTAGAGGAATTCTACAACCAACTACAGGGCATCATCGATAAGATGAACAAGAAAGACATCTTGATCATCCAGGGAGACTGGAACGCCAAGGTGGGCGGAGACGCACTGAAAGACTGGAGAAAATTCTGCGGTCCCTCCTGTAATGCGATCACCAATGAGCGAGGACTCCGACTACTGGAATTTGCCAGCTACAACGACACGGTGCTCGCTAATACCCTTGGAGAACACAAGGCATCCCGACGCTGGACATGGCATACACCCAATGGGATCCATCACAACCAGATTGACTACATCCTGGTGCAGAACCGGTTTCGATCTGGCATCAACAGAGCCAAGACGAGGACATTCCCAGGCGCAGACATGGGCAGCGATCATGACCTCGTGCTCCTGAACATTAGAGTCCGATTGAAGAAGATCAATAAGACAAAGAACACCAGACTCAAGTTCAACCTGGACAGACTGAAGGACCCCACCATCGCCGAGTCCTTCCAAGCAACAATAGGAGGGAAATTCGCACCACTGCTGGCACTTGAAGAAGATGCCGAAACGATGACCACCAGTTTTAACACAGTGATGACTGAGACAGCAAGCATACTCCTTGGCAAACATCGCCGAAAAACACAACCATGGGTCACAGATGAAATCTTGAATATGTGTGACAAAAGACGAGACCTGAAGAAGAGCAAGAACACTACAGGAGCAGTTGAGTACAGAGAAGTAAACAAGAAGATCAGGAGAGACATGAGGGAGACCAAGGAGGAATGGATAGAGAAACAATGTACAGAAATCGAAGAGAGCCTGACAAAGAATAATAGCAGAAGAGCATACCAGATTGTGAAAGAGCTCACCAAACAGAAACAGGCAAGAGTCAGTAACATCCAGGACAAAGAAGGGAATTGCCTAACAGAAAAGAAGGAAATCGTTGGCAGATGGACGGAATACTGTTCCGAACTCTCCAATCATCAGACGCTAGGCGACCCCAGCGTACTTGCAAGCCAAGTCTCATCGAATAAAGACAACTTCCCAATTCTACGCGAAGAAGTAGAAGTAGCAATTAGATCACTGAAGAAAGGAAAATCAGCAGGAATCGACAACATCCCAGCAGAGCTGATAAAATTATACACACATGCAAAAGATTAAATATGCACGTTAAAGACCTTGTAATTTATGTCAGTATTCCGTGGATTCGGAAACATAGACATATCCAGCATACAACCCCTAAGTCGGAATGCGGCTACCTTCATGGTGGGTAAAAACGGTCGCATACGCAAAATCTTCCCATTGGTGAACCTTTCATTTTCATTTTCATTTTATTCTTTTATATCGAGGATAATGGAATAAGCACTTATGTGCTTTTTTACATCCAGTCCCCGTGTGTATGCGGTTTTGTAAATTCTGTCATCTGTTCCCACCGGCACACAATGGCCTACTCTTACGAAAAGCGGGACAGGATTTAACGTGTGCGCAAGATGTTCTGCGTGCGTTCGCACACGGGGCCTCGGTTTATAGTCGGAGCTCTAGCCGAGGAGCGAAAGAAGAAACAACAAAAAAACACCCAAAAAACCGTATATTAGCATCATGTGACAAGATCCACGTTTGGGTGGGAGAGGGGGGGGGGAATGGGGTGACTTTTTTGTAACTGCCAGGATGATACCCATGAATATAAGCGCTATATAAATTCCATACATTATTATTATTATTATTATTATTATTATTATTATTATTATTATTATTATTATTATTATTATTATTGTTGTTGTTATTATTATTATTATGACATTAAAAGGTAAGGCAAAAGTGTCCCATTAACCTATATGGTCGTTGGGGAGCAAGATGTCAGAGACCTAAGCTTCTCTAGGAGGCCAGTATATTGAGGGCGGCGCCCATCTCCTCTCCCTCGCTGCTTTACCTTCCCTGATCCTAAAGAGGGCAGGTACCCATTTACACCTGGGTGAACTGGGGGACTGAAGCCAAGGTGTGCAAATGGTCACCCATCCACTTGGTAACCACGCTTGATGCTGCTTAACCATAGCTTGGGAAAGCAAGTGCTCTGACCACTGAGCTATCCCGTCCCCTAATATTTTATAACTTTGGGGAAAAACAAACTAGGCTTTTTAAAACGCATGCATAGTAGCTTGGTAGATGCTGTGGTGTGTTTGCATACGTGCGTGAGTGTATGTTTGTGTGTCTCAGCGTTCATGAATATGTGTGTGTGTGTGTGTGTGTGTGTGTGTGTGTGTGTGTGTGTGTGTGTGTGTGTGTGTGCGTGCCTGCGCGCGTGTGCTTGTAAAGTGAATATGAGACACAGCTGTTTTGCTTAATATACATGTGCTCAAGGGGAAAGAATCGTAGTTTCACAGCCAAAGAATTGAATAAGTAGTTTCCCTTGTCCCATTCATCATTGGCACTCTAGAGCAAACAAATACGGGAGAGAAACGGGCTCTGCCAGATTCAACAACCCGAAAAACACAGGAAGTTGTGCACCGACTTTTTAAGGGGTTACGGTAGAAGTCAAGCCTGACCATAACTCCTGTGACAACAAAATCACGGGAAATGTAATGACTTCTGTATAGAGGGTTGAGTGTGCTATATTGTATCTTCTAAAGTTTCTGTATTTGTGAGGAAATTTAGTTTTTTTGAAAAAAAAAAAAACTTGACGTGTGTAGTGTCATTTCAAACTTACTTTTGAAATACTGCTTGATAAAAAATAACATAAAAATAAAAAAATAAAAATAAAAATATATATATTTAATACAATATGGATACACCTCTTAAACAGAAAAACGTTAATAATAACTGATTTAAACATCCAGAGAGAGACAGAGAGAGAGATGCTATGGAATATAGGCCAACAGCCCCTTTCATAGGAGCAAAAATATCACATTCATGGTTCTCAATTCGTTTGAATAAAAAGAATACCATATCAAGGCTTTTCACAGACAGGCTACACTTCATGTGTTTACATCCCGTTTTGTTCTTTATCTAAAAGCAGCAAGCAGAAATTTTTATTAATTAACGATTATTCCTGATGGTTTTGGTGGGGCTTTTTTTTTTAAATGTTCATAAGATGGATGCCAAGTGGATGAGTGACCGTTTATGCGCCTGGGCTTTAATACAGTCCCCCAGGTGTAAGTGGGTGCCTGCCTTCTTTAGGGTCAGGGAAGGTAAAGCAGCGAGGGAGAGGAGATGGGCGCCGCCCTCAATATGCTGGCCCCTGGGGAAGCTGAGGTCCCTGATACCTCGCTCCCCTACGACCACATAGGTTATGTTAAAGCGTACTGACCAGTCTATCGTGCAGATTGTCACCAGCAGGAGCAGGTATGCTGCATAGCGGTCTGATGTTAACATACAGAGGACATTTAGAATTAAATGAATGTTGTCATCTCTCGAGTTAAAACATATAAAAGGCATAGAGGTTTTTTTCGTCTGTGGGCGAAAAACAATATCTATGTGCGTTCGGCTGGGCCACAAACATTCTGAATTGTGTCAGAAAGTATATGTCAAGTTATAATATGTGGACTTTTTTTTCTCTCTGTGTCAGATAACTGTGTTGAATTTAGTATGGTATGGATGAAGTCGTAGGTGTATAGTTCAAGTGATTTTGCCAATTGTGGCGTAAGAAGCTGCATCGTCAGAGAGAGAGAGAGAGAGAGAGAGAGAGAGGAAGAGAGAGAGAGAGAGAGAGAGAGAGAGAGAGAGAGAGAGAGAGAGAGAGAGAGAGAGAGAGAGAGAGAGAACTCGAACTCGAACTCGAACTCGAATGATTTATTCACAAAAAGGCCATTGGCCCATACATGCTTAGTATTTTGGTTTAAACCAACACACACACACACACACACACACACACACACACAACGCACACATACACACACACACACACACACACACACACACACACACACACACACACAACATGTTACTGTATAACAAAAGGCCAGCTACAAAAATATCACTTAGGATAACATTATCTCTCTTATTCTGAAAGCTTTACACAAATATAAAGTGAGGCTGCGCACAACCTCAGGATGACTTGATGCCAGGAGTAAACAGAGTCTAAATAAATTAGGCTGTCTACTATGGGAGCATGTCGTTGTGCCGCCAACCCGCTATGCCGCCGACCCGTTGTGACGCCGACCCGCTATGCCGCCGACCCGTTGTGACGCCAACCCGCTGTGCCTCCGACCCGTTGTGACGCCGACCCGCTATGCCTCCGACCCGTTGTGACGCCGACCCGCTATGCCGCCGACCCGTTGTGACGCCGACCCGCCATGCCGCCGACCCGTTGTGACGCCGACCCGCTATGCCTCCGACCCGTTGTTACTAGGTACTGGTGAAACACACATTTTATAATCTAGACTATCATGCACATATATAGCTGTTTTGATTTTCGCACTGTCGTTAGAAAAAATTCGACAGTTTGGGCAAATTGCGTCTGGTCACATTCAGTGATTGAAGTATAAGCATCTGATAGCTGTTTGAAGCAATATTTTGTTCTAAATAAGGAAGATTTGTATTTATGGATCTACAATTCCATTGAAGAATTTTTACCGGACATACCTTACACATAGCTGACGTCAGACGATGACGCCCAAAATTTACTACAAAATTAAAGTATAATTAATTACAGCAATGACAAAAAACAGCCTGTGGTATGTGAGTGTTTGGGAGGAATGGTGTTATAGCATATCCTTGCCCATCCACTCACCCTGCCCCCCCCCCCCCCCCAAGTGTTGTGTGTGTGTGTGTGTTGTGTGGTGTGTTGGGGTAAGTTCTTTAGGGCATGAAGCAAGACAACTTTTTTTTTAACCTGAGAATGAGGCACTTACAATATTTTTCCAAAATTGCAACAACTTTGTGTGCGTGCATGTGAGCGTGCGTGTCTGCAGCGTATTCTGCTCTGTTCGGCATAACCACGCCCTAAAGGCAACGTATTCTGCTCTGTTCGGCATAACCACGCCCTAAAGGCAACGTATTCTGCTCTGTTCGGCATAACCACGCCCTAAAGGCAACGTATTCTGCTCTGTTCGGCATAACCACGCCCTAAAGGCAACGTATTCTGCTCTGTTCGGCATAACCACGCCCTAAAGGCAACGTATTCTGCTCTGTTCGGCATAACCACGCCCTAAAGGCAACGTATTCTGCTCTGTTCGGCATAACCACGCCCTAAAGGCAACGTATTCTGCTCTGTTCGGCATAACCACGCCCTAAAGGCAACGTGTACTGCCTAAGGGCCATTGGCATGACCGCTTTTTGTTTGGGGGGAAGTCTATGATTTTATATAAATGGGAAGTTTCAGAACATTAATAGATGGTGTGGGAAGATTGTTTCAAAGCCAGCAGGAATGATTCCTTATGTAGGTTGTCATTGCTGTAGATCGTAGATCTTGAAATAATTTCACATGAACACAAAAGATTTTAAATTATAAGTCTAGATCTAAACATTTAATGAGAAATCGAATAGAAATCTAGATCTAGTAACTACCCTCTGGCATCTCTATTTATTTTCGTGTACATGATGTTGTGCACAAAATAAAGAGAAACCGAAAGTCAAATACATTGTTGAAGGAAGGTCATCATACTTCTTCCACAAACTTTCTATTTCGGTTTATGTGAAGTGGGATTACATCACTTCTGGTGTGAAACATGGCCGCCAAACTGGTTGCAGGTGATCGAGGTGGTAAAGTACTTGCTGTTGGTGGCTTCAAATATCATAAAGATAAAGTCTGTGCTGATCACCTCTCGTGGAGGTGCTGGCCAGACTCACATGCAAAGCAAGGATCCCAACAAGGTTATTTGATTTAAAGCAAACACCAAACATCAGAGTGATGGGGAATGAAGGTGGGGCACATCACAACCATCCTGCCGATGACGTCATCATACGCCGAACGGAGACTAGAGAACCCTTAAAGGCTGCCACCATGAATGACCCCACGAGAACCACTAAGAGGATGTTCGGTTCCGCTAGCATACATCTTGATGAGTCAACGTACAGTCGGCCATTACAGGCAAGTGCTGAGTAGGCTCAAAGGGGCTGTTCCAAATGTCACTGGTCACAACTGGCGACCACGTCGCATGATCTGCGATTTTGAGCGGGCCTTGATGACAAGCATCGAAACAGAGCTACCCAGAGCCCAGTTACAAGCCTGCTACTTTCATTTCACCCAAAGCCTCTGGCCCAAAGTTCAGACTTGGGGCTGGCGCGTCACTACAGGAACAGCAGAGATTGGCAAAGTTTATATGGAAATGATGGCGATTGGCTATCTGCCACTTGCAGTTATCGCCATGAACTTTGACCAACTGGTTGTCCAAAGGAATCCAGACGTGTGATCAGACGCTTTCCTGAGTGCAGACTTCATTGATACTTTAGGCGGACAACATCGGACCCCAAGCGACCTTTCCTCCGCGGATGTGTGCGTCTCAGACAGCGACATGATCAACGAACTAACAACCATGCAGAAGGTCTTTTTTCTCTCTCTCTTCCCCCCCCCCCCCCCCCCCCCCCCCAAAACATTTCCTTATTGGCTAATAGGCCAAATGAAAAAGCTCCATAATCTCTAGCGATATCTGTTAGCTTGAAAGTAACATCATAAACATTAGTTTATTAACATCAGAAACTTAGTTTCTGTCACACATTCTTGTTCTAGGTTGTAAGGTGCAGTGATTTAAAATCTCCCCTCCCCTCTCTCTCTCTCTCTCTCTCTCCTCTCTCTCTACACTGCACTACTGTGGCCTCATGGTTAATTTTCTAACTTGTGAGTGAGAGATTGTGGGTATGATTCATCGCCGAACCGTTCTTAAGAAGTGAAAATGGGCATATAGTATAAGCGACCCGCCTGGCTTTTGGATGAGCATTGAAAGTGGCAAGTTTTGTTTGTATTGTCAAGCAAATCCATACAACAAATCTAAAAGCTTTTTATATTTTCACAAACCGCAGTACAGTCAGGATGTATGAACTGACCAGTTGTATGAAAAGTGATGGGGTGACCCCGGCAGCATCTACTGTTTGTGATTAGGCCTACTTAGAATTTTCAGTCTCTCTGTATTGTGTATAATTGATGTGTTTTGGCATTTCTTTTTCACATTTTTTACCATTGCAATTTTCAGCGAATCACACAAGACATTTGCAAGTGACGTAGCTGTCAGGAGACCAAACATCTGGGTCTTTATCCGAGTGCTGAAAGACCGGCAAGCATTGTTGGAAAATACGTTTGAAGCGGTTAGAAGAGGTGAGCTACCACCAAGACGGCGAAAGAAGTGGCGCAATCTGGAAGAACGTCTCCAGGAACTCAAGCGCCAGTACAACACAGGAGCAAGAAACCTTGACCAGTTCTGGTGTGCAGTCAGCTTCCTTCAGCCGAGTCAGCGCAGGAGCCGCCAATTGTGCTTTGCAAAAAATTTGTATGCAATAGTGTTACAATTTTGTTGAAAAGCTAATACATTATGTAACTGAGCCAATGATTTTTTGACATATTTGAGGATTAAGAACAAGTTATCCTTTTACTGTTAATTTTATTTTTGAAGTGGACAAACATTGCCTAGTAATGGCTGTGATGTTTGTAGTGTTTGTGATCCGATTCATTCGCTACATCGATAGATGTAAACAAACTCAGTTATGATAGAGCGACCAAAGTTTAATGATCGTTCGTTAGCTTGATGATCGAATAACATAGTAACAGTAAAAAGGTATGTAACTCATAAAGATGAATAATAATGACCACGTGACAGTTGTTTCCCTTGAATACAAACTAATCTATGAAACACTACATCACCTCCTTCCTCGGATGAAAAATGGTTGAAAAATTGAACGGAGATAATCAGATAATTTCCAATAACATTTGATGGATGATATACTAACATTTGAATCTGAGATGATGATATTCTAAATAAATTGTTCAACTTCTTAATTCATCAGCTATACTTGTAACTCTTTCCTCCTTCTCCTCTCCAAGATGGTAGCAAAGTTAATGTAGACTTTTGAATTACTTGTTCAAATGAAGTTTGGTGCACAAAATTTATAAATTGATACATGGAAAACCAATGAAATTTTTTTTTTTTTTTAAAATACCGAGTGTTGATCCCGGAGATAAAAGCAAGTTTGAAAAGAATGAACAGTTCAACAGGAACTCTTGATTCTAACAGTAACTGAGTGAGTAACTAAACATAATGAAGTGTCATTGAAATTCTAATAAATTCATATTTCACTTCAGTTTGATAACTAACATTGTCACATGACAAAATCATCAAATTTCTTGGTATTTTGGATTTGGCGATTGGATCTTCGGGGTTCAGTCGCAGATGTATGAGTGTTGTGTGAGTGATTGCTGGGTGTGGTGTGTGCATGGGGTCTGTCTGGGGGTGCAGTGTTCTCAGCTTCATCTTCATCCAGCTCAGAAGTGGGATCAGTCTCGGTTCAGTAGTAAAGGCTGTTGTGGAGACTTCTTGTAGAAACTGCTGTTTCTGGTGACAGTCTGTTGTCCTCTCTGGGCTGTAACCATTGATCCTTTCTTGCTAATGACCACAAGAGGGGCTGGCTGGTAAGGTGTGTCAGCGTTGGAGGGCTGGGAATTCTTCAGGAGTACAGCATCACCCACGGTTATGGAGGAGGGTTTGATGTATGCCTTACTGTCAGCGTAGCGTTTCATGTTGGCTTTTTTTTGAGTGTCTCTGCTGCGCATGTTGTGGTCAGCATCATGACGCTGTGCTGGGGGCTGGGGCAGTTTCGTCCTCAGTGTACGACCAAACAAGGCAGTGGCAGGAGAAACACCAGTGGTGCTGTGAGGAGTAGCACGGTAGTCCAGGAGAAATTTGTACATTTCCTACTTGAAGTTGGGAAAAGTGGAGGATCTGATGACTTTTTTTGATGGTGCCATGAAGCGTTCGGTTTTCTGCGTTGGCACGGGCCACAGAGGGGTGATTTTGCGATGTTTGATGCCCATGTGTTCACAGAATTGAGCAAACTTGTGAGAATTGAAGGGGGGTCCATTGTCAGTTTTCAGGATTTCAGGAATGCCAAACTCAGCAAAAAATTTTGTCCAGGTGTGGAATAACGGTGTTTGCTGAGTTGAGTCCAGCACATCCACTATGGGGTACCTGGAGTACTCATCAGTGCAACCAGGATTATTTTCCATTGGGAAGATGTCCAAAGTCACAGGACAGCTCGGTCCATGGTGCATTGGGTAGTTCAGACATCTGGAGAGGTTCACGGTTGTTTTGGGTGTTGCCACTTGGCAAGTCATACAGTTCCTGACTGTGTGTTCAACAAGAGGTTGCATGCCTTTGAACCAGACTTTTTCACGCAACAGTGCAATTGTTTTTGACAACACCTTGATGACCGGTGTGAGCAATATTCACGGCTTTCTGGTGAATGATGTAGCAGGACAATCTGATGGCCTTTCAGAATAATGACGGAATCGTGAGCCAGTGAAAGTTCATGACGGCAAAGGTAGAGACTATGAAATGTCTGTGTGTTGATTTCCTCTCCTTTGTTGTACCACTTGTCAGTGAGCAGGCTTGGATCACAGCAGTCAGTGTTGTATCTTTGCTGTTTCCTCAGCAACTTCAGTGATGGTCATTGCTTTAGGCGTTGAGGTAGTCACAACATAGTGCACATAATCCTCTGCATCCTTCTCTTGCTCTCTGTTAGAAGATTGCTGGACTGGGTGGCGCTCAGGTAATCTGCAGGATTGTCAGCACCAGGTCGATAGACGACTGTTTATTCATATGGTTGCAGTCGCATGATCCAACGTTCAAGACGGGCTGATAGTTGAGCTCGAGGATTATTGAACATTGGCACTAAGGGCTTTGATCAGTGTGGACCGTGAAAGGAGCACCAAAATGAAGATGTGGTAATATTCACATGACCACACAATGGCGAGTGCCTCTCGCTCAGTTTGAGAATATCTTTGCTCTGTGGGTGATAGAAACTCGGCTTGCATATTGAATGATTCGGCCTTCTGAGTGAGCACTGCAGATATACCCACTGGACTTGCGTCAGTGTAGATGTTGGTGGGGTTCCTTGGATCAAAGTATGCAAGAGTTGTTGCTTCACTCAGAGCAGTTTTCAGCTTGGTCAGTGCTGCATCATGTTTTGATGTCCAAGACCAAGGAGTGCTTTTCTTTGTTAGCTGCCGCAGATCACATGTCAGGGAAGCGTAAGTTGGGAATATGATGGGAACCACAAAAGTTCATCATGCCAAGAAGGCTTCGGACTTCTGTTGCGTTCTTAGGAGTTGGAAGGTCAAGGATGTTCTTCAGTTTGTCTTGACTGGCTTGATGCCATCTTCTCCGAAGATAATGCCAAGAAATTCAAGTGATTTTTTGTTGAAAACACACTTGTCACCATGGAGCGTCAGTTGTTTTGACCGGAGTCTCTCGAATAAGTTGTGTAGGGTTGTTGTCATGTTCTGCCTGTGATGACCAAAGCACAGGATATCATCACTGATGTTGACGACTCCCTGAGGCCTGAGAGTGCTTGGCGAATTGATTCTTGGAAGATCTCGCTGGGTGAGTTCACTCCGAAGAAGAGACGACGGTATCGGTAGAGACCAAGATGAGTAGCAAATGTCGTTATATAGCGAGATTCTTCGTCCAACTCTAGCTGATTGTATCCTTGGTTCAGATCTAATTTGCTGAATACTTGAGCCCTGAAAGTATAGTCTTCAGTTCATCAAGTGTTGGAGTTGCATGGCGTTCACGACGAATAGCACGATTTGCAGCTTGCATATCCACACAAACACGTACTTTGCCAGGTTGCTTGGGTTTTTGGAACAACGACCACTGGGGACACCCATGGTGTTGGTCCACTCGCTCTTTCAATGATGCCAAGGCCTTCAATCTTTCTTCAATTGTTCTTCTATGTCCTTGCGCACATGGAATGGGACACGTCGATATGGTTGGCAACTGGTTGAACCTCTGGATCAATGTGGAGATGGACTGGTTTATTATCAGGCAACCCAGACCAGAGAATAGATCAGAGTATTCCTCTTTCAGCTGTTCATGCACTGACTTGACATGGTTAACAGTGCTTAATAGTTTAAGTGCTTGAGATGTTTTCCAAGACAGAATTGGTCGTTCAGTGCCTGGTACCACAAATATGGTAGTAGTCGTACTAGTGTTACTGTAAATTTAAAACCGCATCGAATGCACCAAGTACTGGAATGTGATTCTTACTGCCATATCTGCCACTCGCTTGCTAGAAGGCTGTAGCATAGGTTTTGGTTTGAGTTTTTCAAAGTCTTGTTCAGATAGCAGGTTGATAGAAGCACCAGAGTCTGCCAGGAATGAGAATGTGTGTTCATTGATGGAGACATTAAATGTGGTAGTTCACAGGAGCTACGTGTTGTGAAAACATATTCTATGTCATCAGGATCGTAGAATCAATCTCAATAGTGTTGGTTTCTTCTGCATCCTCATCACTGTCGTTGACCAGGTGGATGTGTGATTTTTTAGATTTCTTTTTCCAGCTGGGTGCTTTTGGTGAAGATTTTGCTATTGCACCACCACTAGAACGGCACACTGATGCAAAGTGATGCAACTTTGAACATTTGTTGCAGCGTTTATTGTATGCAGGACAAGATCTCTGTCCACTCTGATGAGGCCATTCACCACCACAGTTACGACAGGTAGAAGGTTGATGACGTTGGTCATGATGACGATGATGATGATGTGATTTTGGGAAAGAAACATGATGTACTTCTGCTGATGTAGCCATTGTTTTAGCTTGCTTTGATGTGAGCTCTAGTGTGCGGGCATATGTAAGCAAGTCTTTTAGAGTCATGGCAGGAGTTGCTAGTCCCTTTTCACGTACCTTGTTGCTTCGGCAGCCTGCAATAAACTGAGATTAATTTCTGCATCTGGATCATTGAAGCCACAGGTTGCTGCCAGTTGTTTTTAGTTCCCCATAATAGTCATCTACAAACACCTTTCTGTTCAACAACGACGAAAATGTACTTCTGGAATTCTACATTAGTTTGAGGATTGAAATGTTCAGTGATAGCAATCAGCAAGCTTTTGAAAATGAGTTTCACCACCAGTAGATGGACCTGTTCATCAGTGAAAGTGTCCACAATATCATTAGGTCATCACCAGCATAGGTGAGAAGAAGAGCTTTTTGCCGATGATCATTTTGAATATTATAGGCTACAAAAATATTTTTCAGTCTTGATACCCATTTCTGCCATCGGATAGCTCTTGCTTCTGAAGAACAGTCGAAAGGAGGATACGTGGGAAGTGCAGTAGCCATGAAAAGTTCGTTTTAACTTAATCATAGACTGAGTCAGTACATACATAATTTCAATCTTGATTCAGCTTGAAGAAATGACGTTTGTAGCCAATTCCTTCACCATCCTCGTCGCCAATGTGATGTTTGTAGTGTTTGTGATCCGATTCATTCGCTACATCGATAGATGTAAACAAACTCAGTTATGATAGAGCGACCAAAGTTTAATGATCGTTCTTAGCTTGATGATCGAATAACATAGTAACAGTAAAAAGGTATGTAACTCATAAAGATGAATAATAATGACCACGTGACAGTTGTTTCCCTTGAATACAAACTAATCTATGAAACACTACAATGGCCATTTATTTCGGTATTTGCAGTACATTGCAAGATATTTTGACATATGTTTGAGGGTTAAGAAACAAGTTATCTTTTACTTTCAAGCTTTTGTTGTTGTTTTTTTTAACTGGACAAATATTGCAAGATTGTTTCCGCCATTTCCTTGTTTTGGGCTATAGATACTGTGGAGAAATAAACTGTACAAGAAACTTTCCTTTAAAATTCGTTTCTAGCACACTGTTTTTTCTTTTTGTTATTGTTTTTGTTACACATTAAAAATATAGAAAATTAAACGTATCCCATTTGTCTTCAGTGTCGTTCAGTGTTTTCATCATAATAAACGTCATTTAAAACTTTTCACGGGCATGAAAAATAACCCCCAGAAACGGAATAGCGGCATATCGGGTCGGCGGCACAGCGGGTCGGCGGCATAGCGGGTACCTCCCGTCTACTATATTTAACAGGAATGTAGTTCTGCCTAACATCCTCAAATACTGGACAGCACAACACAAAATGTACTTCATCCTCCGGTGCTTGCTTACATAATGGGCATAGCAGCCTGAGGTCGTCAATATCATGTTCTCTGTATCTGAATTTATGAACGTTTATATCTGATACACCAAGTCTAAACTTAGACATAATTCTTTTCAAATGTATATCCATATCAAGTTTTAGATAAGGTTTGACATCATGCGAACTTATAAATTGTCTGTACATTTGAAATCTTTCACTGTTTTGTATATGGTCACTCCATTGCTGCCAACGGCAGTCAATCAATCTTTGCCTGAAAGCTTTGATAAACACTCTACAATTTCCGACTCCTTGATTGAGCCAAACAAATCCAAACCCGAGTTCACACAAACAGGTACGTATTTTGTGTTGCCCAGTTGTTTTTTCCCTTTGAAATCTAGATCATAAAGCATCCTGTAGGATTTAAAAGGTAGCCTGCTCTCATTCATATGCAGAATCTTAATCCAATATCTAATGCATCTTACAGCAGCATTAACAGTGAGAGGGTATCTATTAGTTTCACTATAAACGAAGAGAGAGAGAGAGAGAGAGAGAGGAGAGAGAGAGAGAGAGAGAGAGAGAGAGAGAGAATGACAATGACAATGACATATTCTTTTATTTCGAGGATAATGAACAAGCACTCATGTGCTTTTTTACATCCAGTCCCCGCCCGTAGGGATACATCTTAATAATAACCCAACACTTATACAGTCTCACAGTAGAAACAAGGGGAAATAAACCCTTTTCAAAATAGCCCCCCCCCCCCCCAACAAACACCCCCCCCCCCCCCAAAAAAAAAGCAAACAAATAAAGAAAACCCTAAAAAACACCCCCCCCCCCACCCCCACCCCAAAAACCCAACCAAAACAAACAAACAAACAAAAGAGAACGAAAAACCAAACCCAACAAAAGAAGAAAAAAAAGAGAAAAACAAACAAGAACAACAAAACCAAGAAAAAAACAACAACCAAACTTATAATAAGTCATAAAGATAAACATCTACACATTGTCAAATGGTACATATACTTGTTACACATAACAATAACATATTGAAATAGGGCACTCATTAAAACTTAAGTACAGAGGACAAGTCCAATAAAGTATTGAAAATATAAAATATGAATCCTTCATCAGGATACACTATAAGTAAAACGATAAAAGGTGAGAGAGAGACAGAGACATAGACAGAGAGACAGAGAGTGTGTGTGTGTGTATTTCAGAGATAATATCCAATATATAATTCCCAAAACAGTACACGATCACCATCAACACTCATTTTTTATTATACTCGTTTCAAATTATATGTCATGATAATGAAATAAACTCAATACCCATACATCACACAATAAAAACAAGAAACAAAACAAAAGAAGAGAAATCTAAACCTATACTTGATGGAGAAATGTGAGTGAGTGAGTGAGTGAGTGAGTGAGTGTGTGTGTGTGTGTGTGTGTGAGTGTGTGTGTGTGTGTGTGGTGTGTGTGTGTGTGTGTGTGTGTGGTTTCAGGATAATACTAAATATAATTATAATATTCACATAGCACACGATCAACATCAACACTTTTTAATTATACCATACAAATTGAATGTCATGATAATAAAATAAGTGCAATACCCATACACTCACACAATAAAGAGGGAGAAGAGAGAGAGAGAGAGAGAGAGAGAGAGAGAGAGAGAGAGAGAGAGAGAGCGAGAGAGAGAGAGAGAGAGAGAGAAGAGAGAGAGAGAGAACTCGAACTCGAACTCGAACTCGAATGATTAATTTATTTCACAAAACGGCCATTGGCCCATACATAAAGGAGGTTGCCAAATTGCTTAGTCTTTTGTGGGGGTAAAAGCAATAGTAACGACAAAATGTTACTGTATACAAAAGTCAGCTACAAGAATATGACTTAGGATAACAATATCTCTCTTATTCTGAAAGCTTTACACAAATATAAAGTGAGGCTGTGCACAGCCTCAGATGACTTGAGCCAGGAGTAAACAGGGTCTAAATAGATAAGGCTGTCTACTATAATTTATTTAACATGGATGTAATTCTGCCTAACATCCTCTAATACTCGACAGCACAACACAAAATGTACTTCATCCTCTGAGTGCTTGCTTACATAATGGGCATAGCAGCTGAGGTAATCAATATCATGTTCTCGTATCTAAATTTATGAACATTTATATCTGATACACCAAGTCTAAACTTAGACATAAATTCTTTTCAAATGTATATCCATATCAAGTTTTTAGATAAGGTTTGACATCATCGAACTTATAATTGTCCTGGTACATTTGAAATCTCTCACTGCTTTTGTATATGACAACTCCACTGCTGCCGGCAGTCAATCAATCTTTGCCTGAAACCGTTAATAAACTCTCTACATTTCCGACTCCTTGATTGAGCCAAACAAATCCAAACCCGAGTCACACAAACAGGTACGTATTTGTGTAGCCCAGTTGTTTTTTTTCCCTTTGACATCTAATCATAAAGCATCTTGTAGGATTTAAAAGTAGCCTGCTCTCATTCATATGCAGAATCTTAATCCAATACTAAGGCATCTTACAGCAGCATTAACAGAAACAGGATTTCTATAGTTTTCACTATAAACACAATCATTAGGCGTACGTCTATCCAAGCATAAAGACTGCTTTAAAGCAAAGAGGTGCATTGATTAACAATGTGATACAGCTGCATTCAAGCCCCAAATTTCTGCACCATATAACACAGTGGGTTGTATTTGTGCATCAAATATCATAATAAACAAGTCAAAAGCATTATTATTCAATATTCGTAGTTTTTTCAACACAATTAACAAGCTTCGCTTACCCTGACTTGTCAGATCTTTACATGCAGTTGTGAAACTAAGCTTTGTAGAAAAACAGATTCCTAAATATCTACATACATTGATCACAAAATGTCACCACTGATGAAACTCTGAGCTCTAGCTGAGGAACAAACCAAAACAAAAATCGAATCAAAGTTCTTTTATTTCGAGAAGAATGAGTGAGCACTCATGTGCTTTTTCACATCCAAGGATAACATCAAGACAGAAAAAGAGCGACCAAAATCTGACTTAACAACAATAACAACATCAACAACAACAAATAAACAAAAGCCAGAAACAAAAACATAACAATAACCCACCCCCCAAAAAAACAACCAACAACAACAACAAAAACACCAGAAAAGCACACGCACACACAGAGAGGGAAAAATGACGATAGTTATTTAAAAAATAAAAATAAAAAGACAAATAAACAGGCAGCAGTAAAGAGAATCTAACAATTCAAGCAACTGAAAACATCATCCCACCACCAAAAATCAACAAAACAAATCATATAAATCATAACATTTTGTAAAAGGGAAAGGAGAAACGTCAACCGATATTCAACGTTATTGGAAAGAAGCAGTACCAATAAATAGCAAACTATATAAGAATTATATGTCATAGATTCAAAAGAATAGGAAATTGTGCATAACATTTTTTTAATGTTTTACAAGATATAGTGCTGTATAAATTCCATGTGTTGTTGTTGTTATTATTATTATTATTATTATTATTACAAAGTACACACACACACACACACACACACACACACACACACACACACACACACACACACACGAGAGAGAGAGAGAGAGAGAGAGAGAGAGAGAGAGAGAGAGAGAGAGAGAGAGAGAGAGAGAGAAGAGATGAGGAGTGTCTATGTATATGTGTTGTGGTGTGACTGCGGGTGTGTCTAAATCACCAAGTAGTGAATATACATTAAACAAAACAAAACAAAACACAGAGAGAGAGAGAGAGAGAGAGAGAGAGAGAGAGAGAGAGAGAGAGAGAGAGAGAGGAGAGAGAACTCAGAAATTTAATGTATCTCAGCCTTAGGCCATAATACAGAGAGAGAGAGAGAGAGAGAGAGAGAGAGAGAGAGAGAGCATAATGTGTCCCTTGTTTTTTCAAGTGCCTGTGCGATATTATGGAAACGTGCATGACCTCACGAACGCCAAGTTCAGCCGATTAGGATTATCCCAGACAATTTCTATTAGAACTGCTCTTTCCAATATATTTTTCTGTAGACAATCATCTATAATTCGTGAGAGAGAGAAAAAAAGGACGCGGAAAGGCGTGTAGAAGGCGGAACCAAACACAGCCAGATAGACTAGACCTAGGCCTTGTGTTGGGGTCACTGAGGTCTTGCCTAACTGGAAAGGTCAAGGTCGCAGAACAATGACACGGCACATGAGGTTACTGCTAGACGACACGCACGCTGTTCAAATTAGGATTTCGTCACCAACGGGTTGCCCTTCATCATCCTCCTTTTTCGTAGTCTGTCGATGGATTTGGACGAATCGGATGGCTGATCGGCTTTTCTATTTGTGGAGGAGGGAAGAAAATCAGAGCGAAAACGAGGAGGAGGTCTGACATCGTGCCGGCATTGATGGAGGTCGAACATGGGCAAACGGTCGAATGCTGTCGACTTGCTGCTGGTATTGCTGTGTGGTAAGTAGTACGGTGACGACTGACGGACCCACTTGCATGGTGCATGTCATTTTTTGACGTCGGTGTTGATCAGGCTTTGGTCAGTCACGTAAACAAACGCCAAAGGGCTGTTTTCATTCAACTGCGGTTCATCAAACACGTGTTTTTCAAAGAATCATTATTTTTAACTTGCTGTTTGAAGAGACAAATTACTCAGCGACACGTGGATTTCGTTAGACTCTCGTGTCTCACTTAGTTTAGACTGTGTGTCTTCAATTTTACGTCTGTTCACTTAAAGTGATATTGGTCTGTTGTTGTGTGTGTGTGTGTGTGTGTGTATGTATGTATGTATGTATGTATGTGCCCCCCCTCAGCGCCCCATGTATGATGTGTAAGCCAGAGAGAGAGAGAGAATTATGTATTTGAAGGAGAGACAGGTCAGATGGAGATCTCAAGAATCAATTCAATTATCATTATGAGTGCTACTGCTCACTCTGATTATGGATAATATATCCCCCCCCCCCCCCCCCCCCTTTCTTTTTTTCTTCTCAAAATAGCTATTGACATCCAGTATTTGGATGAACAATCTTTGATGCATGATGCACAGGTCTGTGTTGTCCCTTTGTATTTTTGTTTTTGTCATAGATTTTGAAAATTTCATACATGTATGTCTTCCATTGGAAGAGTGCCATATTATAAGCTTTGAGCTTCTTGTTGCTCTCATTGCAAGTTTATCATAATATATATTGTTATTATGTCATTTTGAATTTACAATCATTTACTCTCGTGTCTCACTTAGTTTAGACTGTGTGTCTTCAATTTTACGTCTGTTCACTTAAAGTGATATTGGTCTGTTGTTGTGTGTGTGTGTATATGTATGTATGTGCCCCCCCCCTCCCCTCCCGCCCCATGTATGGTGTGTAAGCCAGAGAGAGAGAGAATTATGTATTTGAAGGAGAGACAGGTCAGATGGAGATCTCAAGAATCAATTCAAGATGATTAGGTCAGAACAATTAAAAGTTATATACTATCTGTCTATAAGCACTTTTTAAAAAAAGAGTTTTATCATTTCTGTGCAAAGTAAGCTTAACTGTTATTAATCAATATATGTAAGAACTACTGAAATCTTCCTTGCCGCCTTCTTTTTTGTCATTTTCTTCTCTCTCTTTTTTTTTTTTTTAGTCTATCATAAAGTGTTTGTGATATTTTGTTTAAGAAACGGAAATTGGTGAGGGCAGTATGACTAGCTCTGCTTTATTAAGTTTTCTTTACATTTAGGATGATGATGCAACATTATTGCATCTTGATTTGGGGTCATCTGAAACTGCAGGCTCTGGATTTGAAAATGATGGTTATTCCAAATAGGGCAGTGACTAATTGTGTCTAATTGTGTCTCAGAAATATCTGGTGAATCCATGTCTAGAGGTAATGTACCTGCCTAGAAAGTGAAAAGTCTGGATTTCTTGTGTGTGATGGTTCAATCCCTGTTTTTTCTTGAAACTTTCTCCCCATCCACTAGACCGTGAGTGGTGGTCTGGGTGCAAGTCTATTGGATGAGACGACAAACTGAGATTCCATGTGTTACCTATATTTAGCTCATGTAAAAGAGCCCATGGCAACAGGGGAGTTGTCCTTTGCAAAATTATGTAGGAAAAATCCACTCTGATAGGGAAACAAATACAGTTGCAGACAGGAAAATAACAAAAGTAATGGGTGATGCTGCTCTCGTGGTGATGCGCTCTTCCTAGGGAGAGCAGCCCAAATTTCATACAGAGAAATCTGCTGTGACTTTAAGTGGTATACAATACAATACCTTTCCTAGTTTCTTTTGGTTTATTTAACAGAGACACTTCATGACAATTCCTGTTACGTTAATAGTTCAAGCAGAGTTTTCACGTGCATAGACTTATCTACTTATCATCTTAGTAGATCTTTAATTATTGATCATCTTAGTAGATCTTTTGTTATTGTTGTTGCTCTTTTGTATGATTTTATTTATGAGTTTTCACCAGTGGGTGTTTTGGAGGTGACATTTGTCCAGCACTTTCATCAACTGGCATGTCCTGCCCTAATCGTGTGACATGACCACTTTCTGGAGATGTGTGTAGGAGCTCTCACCCTTAGTTAATGGCCTAGCGGTATTGCATCTAGAAAGCAAGAAGTCACAGATTCAGTTTCTTCTGAAGATATTGAAGTAATGATACTGATACTGTGATAGACTTGTTCACCATCCAGTAGATGGTAAAGGGGCAACTGGAGTATAGAGGGTTAAGTTTGCACTTGTAACTGGTATCACTAACTCAAACCATTGAGGAAGTAACACAGACCTTCACTGTGAAATAATCACAGATTTCTCACACCGACAGGAAAGCACATGGCTCATATTTGTCACAGAGTAAAATAACGCATTGCTTACATTCTGTTAATATCTTTTTCATGAAAAATGTAACAGTTGGCATTCATTAAGAAAGTAAAATTACGAAAGAGGCAGAGCTGACATCACAAAAGTGACACTCAGTGACGGGCCACCTTTAAGGTCTGTATGTTTTGTGCATGCTTTGTTTTACTTGGATAAGTGTAAGCCTCGTCTTGTTTACTCAAGTTACTGCACAGTCCCCAGTCCAGTGGGATCTGTTGTTAGGGCTTAACTGCTTAAAGTGTGACGCAGGTGCTTGCCTTTTGGAGGAGAAGAAGATCAAAGGAGGTCCTGTGTTTAACGTACCTGTATTTAAGTGCATGTTAAATAACTCATAGTGCTGGACAAGAGAGCTGTTGTCCCTTGTAAAATTCTGCAGGAAAAAACCCCCACTCTCATAGATGACACGAAACCAATTCACCTGCAAACAAACTGATGTTTATTTGTAATGGGTATCTGCACCTGTGGTAATGTACTCTCTCCATGGATAACAACCTGAATTTCATGCTGAAAAACAATCCGCCATGACTGAAAGTGGTGCCCATTACATTGCAACCCTGTGTCTGTTGACATGTTTTATGTCTTAAACCTCCAGTCCTTCCTCCCTGAGCAGCTCAGCAGGAAATGAGCACCAAAGCTCTTACTGCACAATGATAATAATTTAACAATGTCATGCGATACACATCATTAAAATTGATCACCGGATTCAAGTCACTTCCACACCACAATGCTTGAAAAATAGACTCATGATGAGTCCAACAATTTCTACATGTTAGAGCTCATTTTATTTGAATAGTGTCAGGAAATCATCTGTTTTCCTCTGCTTGGTATTACATGGCATGAATTGTGATTAGTCATTATTTCATTGTTTGAGACTATTTTTATTTCGGTACGGATTTTCCTGAAAATTAGAAGGGAAAAAAGGGAGGAGAGAAGAACAAAATCAGTGTGCCATTTAGTTCCCTTGATAAAAGTGAAGGACATTTTGATGAGTTTGAATTAAATCTTACTGTAAAGATCTTAGAGACATGTCATAAGAGTTCTACTACTGTTTCAAGTGTTTGTCATGTTACCCATAATTTTCAGTTAGGTTTCGAATTATCCAACGATCTCTCTTTTGCAAATGAGAATAAAATGTGCTTGCAATATATTTCTTTTTCATTCCTCAGCTAGAGCTCTGAGGTTCACCAATGATGCAATTTTGCGTACGCAACCATTTTTGCCCACCATGAAGGTGGCTGCATTCCAACTTCTGGGATGACGTCATAACATGATATGACACTAGTGTGCATGCATTTTTTTTTAAATGAAATTGTAATCCATTCTTACCATTATGCTGGGGCCTACTCTTCTGAAAGACACAATGGGGTTTAATGTATGCGCAAAATGTAGTGCATGCATTCACAGTCATGAGACCTCAGTTTTAGTCTCATCCAAAGGACATGTCTGGGAGTGGAGTCAGTGCTGATGTAACTAACGCCCAGGGAAAAGTCCCCTCAAACTGGTGCTTTGGTGGTTCGTTCCCCCCACCCAATAATATACCATAAGTGTGTGAGATGGAGAGTTATTGCGTTGTGCTGTTACATTGATCAATAAGCAGTCATGCATCTGTGCTCGTTTTGCTCTGATTTCCTCATGTCACAGTCAATGCGCACCATTATTTGCAGTATTGATGTTAACTGTCTCTAGTTGCTATTGGCCAGAGGCTTTATTAAGCTTTTGTATTCATGAATATTCTCTCTCCCTCCCACTCCCTCTCCCCCTCCCTCTCTCTCTCTCTCTCTCTCTCTCTCTCTCTCTCTCTCCCCTCCCTCTCTCTCTCCCCCCCTTCTCTCTTTCTCAAGCTCTCTGTCTCTCATATATATATATATAGTATATACACACATACCCAGTTACACACATATATGCATATAGGCACACTTACACACATACATGCACACATGCACATGTGCTCACACACACACACGCATGCACGCACGCACGCACACACACACACACACGTGTTTGTAAATAGGGTAATAAATGAACATTTAAAGCCCCAATAAAAGATGAGTGTCACTGAGGGCGCAGTGTGAATTCTCTGCACCCAACCAGGCCAGTGTGACAGCCCCGATATGGCCACTGTGGTCGGCAGGGCTATAACAACAGGATTGGATTGGCCAGTGTGATGATATGATAACACACATTTTCATCTGCTTTATGTGTTAACAACAAATGTGTGAATATCATTTCTGAATACTGTGGTGTCACTTTATCATGTTATTTGGATGGGGTGGAGAAAACATTCTCATTCAAAAAGCTTACAACACTCTCATTCAAAAAAGTTTAAAAACTTGGTTTGAAATTCAGATTGTTGGCTTTCCTATAAATCTATCCTCTACTCTAGACCATGAGTAGTCAGTAGTTCAGTTGCTAGTCTTTCATACAAAGTGATAAACTGGCAATGAGTGTGCAACACACATTCAGTGACAAGAGATTTTCATTCTTTTTATATATATATAATAATGAATGATCATTCATACTCAAAGAAGTGGAATTGCTCTACAATGCTGCTCTCTTTGCAGAGGGAAAAATTTTTAGTCGCACTTGCAGAGGAATAATGTCACAATCATGAATGCAATGAAAATGAATTTCACCTCTGCCTTTTTTTGTATGAGTCCCTGTTGGTCATTCAGTATTGCTAAAGGGGGGGGGGGGGGGGGGGGGGGGGGGTTCAGTCATTGTGTGTAGACTTAAGTAGAGAGAGGCAGCACTGGACAGTCAGTATCTGAAAGGGTTACTAACAGTAGTCTGACTCAAGTTGTGCTGTCATTTTTATCCATGAGAAACTTTATGGTAAGAAAAGGAAAAAACCATTATGTTGTGTCCCATATGGTATATCAGTATCTAGACACAAAAGAAAAACAATCACACAAAAAAACCCAGCCATGCCAGTCAGTAGCAGTGCAGGTCCTCCTCTGGGTGGTATATTTACAGAGGCCTTTGAACAAACATGTACAGTGACTGTGAATAGTGGAGCTACAATAGGCTGTAAGGGACTTGAGTGTCACAAGAAGAAAAAAAGGAGAAACAAACATGGGAAGGGGTGGAGGGTGGAGCCTTTCTTAGAATGTTAGGCTTGTAGACAGAAAGGACTTTGTGTTGCTGAGCATTGCGTTTCCTGTTGGAGGTCAGGAGTGCGTGTAGTGGCCTAAGAGTGTGAAACAAAGGAGACACAGATGGGACTCCAGGCAGCCACAGCCACAGAATGTAGACTTCCTACCCCATGCTTCAGCGTAGAGAATGCACAGAAAGAAAGAAAGAAGCCATTTTCAAACTGAATTTACATAAACCTTTTGTGTGTTCACAGTTGAACCAATTTTTGAAAAAGTTTTACTCTGTTAGGATAAAAATCATAAACTTGTCCTTTCATTGATGTAAATTAGATATTTAGACCAAAGCCATCCCTCAGTGCTACACTTGACAAGATGCTGTCAAGACATACAGAGAAAGATCATTTCTTTGCCCTGGAAGAATCTTGTGTATATGATACTGTCACTGCAAATGTTTTAGGATTGTTTCCTTAGCTAGAGCCCCGGGAGTAACCAGTGGTGAGCTTTTGCATATGCAATGTTTTTGCCCACCACACCTCAGTTCCTTTCTTTGAAGACCTAGGAACTTTCTCATAAAAAGGCGAATTGTTTCTGGTGTTCATTCGTGGTGTGTACAGCATAGCAGCAGACCACAGGGACTACATCAGACTTTCTAAAGCTCTATCATTGAGAGTCTGCGAACGATAGCAATAGAAAGAAAGACCTGAGCATTTCTAATTGGACTGTCGTCTTTGTCTTTCTCAGTCATCAAGAACAGGTTGCTTGACTGTGCACAGTAGCAGCCCTCTATTACTGCTTTAGATGATGGTGGACACAGCTAGTGTCAACACAAAAGCACTGTGCATGCAGTGGTAAACTACAAACCTGTATGCATTGTAGGTTTGACTTTACCTTTTTAATTAATGAGGGGAGGTAACGTTAATTATGTATTTTTGGGGGGCTGATTTTTTCCCACTTGCAATTAGTAGTGCAACATAACTGTTAACCTGGTTTTTACTAAGCAGTTTAGGCAGGGAAACTGGTGTGCCTTGCAGTTTATTATCAAGTTTTTATGCTTAGTGCTTATTATGCATACATATTTATTATTGTTTGCTAATAATTGTTTGTGTTTCTGTGCTAGAGCTCAGGTTTACCATTGGTGAGATTTTGCATATCTCATTATCTGACCATTTTTTGCTCACCGCTAAGATAGGCATATTCTGACTTTGGGGATGACTTGCCAAGGTCATTCATATCTTTCTAATTAGTTGTGGAAATGAGAAGGAACACTTTCAGATACACGCTTGCATGCACATGCACTTTTACACACACATGCACGCACACACACACTCAAAAACATACACACACACATTAGACTACAAGTTGTTCCAATGCATGTGGAGTATATCATTTGTCCCAGATTCATCTCTGTGCAGATTTATTTAGCAAGGCTAGGAAAGGATAGTATGTGTCAGTAGAACTACAGAGAGGGAAACATGAAATGAAAAAGCATTAAATATGAGAGAGTAGAGATTTTACATCAATGTCAGGGAATGGTACATTCTTCCATAAGGTCGTCAGTCTTTCCAGATTGTTCATTCATCATTTTGGTACAGTGTACAACAAAAATTGAAAATCTTACAAAGTGTTCATTGATCATTTTGGTATAGTGTACAAAAACAAAACAAAAATGAAAATCTTACACCAAGTTTGATTTTCCTGTTTTATCATAGTTCTCATCTTTTCTGTTTTGATTTTATTTATTGCGGCTCTATACTTAGATGCTTTTAGTAGTTTGATAGGAAATATTCTTAGGGATACCCATGTTACAGATGCTGACTTTAGAGAGGTTATTATGATTACTATTACTGATAGAAAATTAATAATGCTGTTGTTGTCATGTTGTTATCAATGTTGGTGTTACTATGATTATTATTATTATTACTGTTGTTATTTCTAATACGTCTAAAATCACTAATTGTGAATAGACGTTAAACTGAAGATATCACACTGTAATAGTAGTACTAACAGTAGTAGTATTGTTGTTGTTATTATTATTCCTATGCTTTTATCAAATTCATGTAGTATTCATTAGCTTTTTCATTCAGTTTTGCTGTGTTGTATGTCTACAGGATGCACTTCCACAGTCTATTTAGAAGGTCGGAGTCAGCATGGTGAAGTGACGTCCTTCCACATTCCATCTGCCGAAACTGCCTCAGATTCCCCCCTTTCCAAGACCCCCTCTTCAGCTTCTGGTGCAGACTCCAAGCGGCAGGGTCAGCAGAAAGATGACCCCAACCTCCTGCCTGTCTTTCAGCTGTGTCATCCACAAGGTCGTCATTTCGCAGGATTTGAAGGTCAGTAGTTAGATAAGCAGCGAGGGAGAGGAGATGGGCGCCGCCCTCAATATGCTGGCCCTAGAGAAGTGAGGTCTCTGACGCCTCGCTCCCCTACGACCTTATAGGTTATGGGACTCCTTTACCTTTTTTTTCCTTTTAGTTAGATAATAGTCATTTTAAGTTTTGACTTGTTTGTTCTGTTTGTGGTTATAAGAAAAGGCGTTTGTCCAAAAGGTGTTTTGTTAGCAGTGTTTTTTAAGGTGAAATTTTATGATGTTGTGATGGGTGAGATCCTTGACTCTCAGCTTTTATCTTTGCTTCCCCATAATAAAAGTGACAAACAATGGCATACTCAGCATGTTCCATGTGGATATGTTTTACTGGTAACAGTCATGTCGTTTTGATACGTTTTACTGGTAAAAATCACTTGATAGATCAATAGCATTTTGTCTTTGAGCCATACAGTTTTCAGATTCGTGTTAGAAATATACTATAAGCTGCTTTTTGTCGCACATAGCAAAAGTACAAAGACAAAAGCATAACACATATGTAACAGGGCGGTACTTTGATTACCTCCCATGCGATCAGAGTCTTAATGCAGCGACGTGTTTCTATTTCAGGACACACCTGCAAATTGTGCAACACTCTGTTTTGTTGGGTGGCGGTTGAAAACTGGCCGTTGCCTACACTTTGCCCTCCTGGTAAAATGTAGTATTTATGCAGCCTCTTTATAGAGGCCACATCCTCACTGTTTTGACTGTGCTGTCGTAACAGAAAAGTTGTGGCAGATCAAACATCTCCACTCTGTTACACATATACGGACATTAAACTTGTCCCTTGTTGGGTTGTTGTTGTTTTTTGGACAGATATCCCAGCATCTTCCCATACATTCTATAAACTTCAAACTTCAAACTTTCCATCCCTTAGCTGCTTTCGGCACAAATGATTTAATTAAAGTATAAACTAGTTATGCAAAGTCAGGGTTTTTTCTGCTTTCAAGTGTCCAGTCTGGCAACCTACCAAAGCTCTTTCCTCACCCCCCCCCCCCCCACCCCCAAACACTACCACCACCACCACCACCACCACTATCCCCTTCCAGGTGGCCTGAGTGCATAATTTCCATAGATAGATAACAATTTTTGGAGAGAGCTGTTCAGCCAGGCATGAAATGAACAGAGGCATCTTTCTCTCCCATTTCCTTTGAAGTGATGATGACAATAATGTCACCCCTAAATTGGCTGTTTGTTTGCAGTTTTCTTATCAAGCTGTGGGAGTGCCTTTTTGGGATCAGCATTGCTTCTGTGTCTGTATCATCTCATTGGGATTGCTACAGTGGTTGTGTTTTATTTTTGGAACAGATTTTTATTTGTATAAGTTTTTTTCCAGTTGTTTCGTTTTATTTTGGTTTGGTGTCAGTTTTGAAGATTTCTCACCTGTAGATATGGATCACAAACCTCCGCTTCACAGATGACATTGATGGAATAGCAGGATCAGAAAAAGAGCTTGCCAGCCTAACAGAACACTTGAATAAGGCCTCCAAAACATACGGCATGGAAATCAGTGCAGAGAAGACCAAACTGATGACTAATATCACCAACGGCATTAGCACTGATATCAGGGTTAATGACCAGAAGCTGGAAACAGTTCAAAGCTTCAAGTACCTGGGAGCCATTGTATCAGACCAGGGATCCAAGCCAGAAGTAGTATGCAGGACTGCACAGACAATAACAGCTTTGTCAAAACTAAACACCATCTGGAGAGATAAAAATATCTCACTTATCTCCAAGATCAGACTAATGCGCTCCCTTGTCATATCCATATTTCTGTATGCCTGTGAATCATGGACCCTGACTGCAGATTTGGAGAGAAGAGTACAGGCGGTGGAGATGAGATGCTTTCGGAGACTCCTTGGCATCTCCTACAAAGACCACATAAGCAACGAAAGCGTGCATAACAGAATCCAGCAAACCATTGGACCCTATGAGAACCTTCTAACGATCGTGAAAAAACGTAAACTTAAATGGTATGAGCATGTCACAAGATCCAAAGGACTTGCAAAGACAGTTTTACAAGGCACTGTCCAAGGAGGAAGAAGAAGAGGCAGACCAAGGAAGAGCTGGGAGGATAACATCAGCAAATGGACAGGCCTAGAACTCAACAAAACCCTGAGAAAGGCAGAACAGAGAGAGGAATGGAGGGAACTGGTTGTTGAGTCTTTGAGGGTGCCCCCACGGTCGTCAGACTACGGGACAGATAGATAGATAGATAGATATGGACTGTTTGCTTCATGCTACATTTCAGTTTTTAAATTTAAAAAATTTTATTCTTTTATTTCAAGGATAATGAAATAAGCACTCATGTGCTTTTTGCATCCAGTCCCCATGTGTATTTCCTGTAGTAAGCCTAAAAGCTACTAGTGGAAAGCTGAAGTATCAGTTGACAGTTGCATGTGAAGATTCTTCATTTGGTTCATGCCAATGCCAGGAAAGAATGATTATCAGGGGTTTTTTCCTTGAACTGAAATCTGCTTGTAAAATGAACTTAAATGAATGGCTACATAGCATTACTACCACTGTACTACCATGATGATGTGAAATCTTAAACATTTGTAGCTAACTACTCTCAGACATTGCTTTCCAGGTAAAAATATCTCCAAAACAGTAGGCAGCGCCTCAAGGAAAAAGGAATTTGTGTTTAAAATATATTTGAGCCCTTATGTTTAAGCGCTTTGATTTGTTGCTTTACAAGATTCAGCGCTATATAAATTCCATACATTATTATTATTATTATTATGTTCAGACCATTTCGAGGGAAACCCAAAGTCTTCTCTTAAAACAGACAGTTACTGAAAGTACACTGTAGACAGATCAGTGTGCGCCAAAATGTTGCACACTTCCTCCATAGGGAAGAAGCATTGTCGCCCTGTTAGAAGTATATACTGTTGAAATTGTGATCTCTTCCCTCCTCTCATTACATCATTCTTAGTACTCGTATGGAAGTGGGGTTGGGGTGGGTTTTTTTTAGGTTGCTTATATATGCTTTGTAGACAGTACAGATCCTGATATATTTTAGTGTATTTATTCTGTGTATGAATATATAATACAATGTATGTAAAACATTCACACAAAGAGACACAGACACAGTTGTAACATATGTGCACGCACTCAGGCACGCACACACTAAACACACACACACAAGTGGATCAGTGTCAGTCTCACTCATCAAAACAAGCATTGCAGTGTCATACACACAGACACACTCGTGTGCACAATCTACAAATCCTCACTGCACATATCCCTTCTTCCCATCACTGTAATATTGTGTTTTTGTATGCTTAGTCCGCTCCTCTCTCTCCTCTTCATTTTGTCTTTAATTTGTGTGTTGTTTTGTTAGGGTTCTTCCCCTTAGCATTAAATTGTCTAATTTTCTTGCTTGCCCTACATTCTCCTCACACTCTCCGCAATTTTTATTTCCCATCATGTAAATGTCCTCTGGCAATCTCTCTCTCTCTCTCTCTCTCTCTCTCTCTCTCTCTCTCTCTCTCTCTCTCTCTCTCTCTCTCTCTGATTGAATGATAGGTTGATCAATGTTCTTATTTTTGGACTTAGGGCTGGATGGAGGGGAAAAAGCCATCATCATGCTTATTCTTCTCCCTCAATAAAAATATTCATTAATTCACTCTCTCTATCTCTCTCTCCCTCCCTCTCAGACTCTCTCTCTCTCTCTCTCTCTCTCTCTCTCTCTCTCTCTCTCTCTCTCTCTCTCTCTCTCTCTCTCTCTCTCTCTCTCTCTCCCTCCCTCCCTGTCTCTGTCTGTCTATCTGTCTCTCCTTTTCCCATTTTCCAAATGCACAGGCACAGTGTTCATATCAGGGATTGTATGTAATTCATGAGGCACAAAGGTCCCAGCTGTTGGCACAGAGATTGTGTTAGGAAGCTCCGGCTAGTTTTACAGTGTAGTACTTACTCAGTTACTGATGATATCTTGGTTATTGGGGACCCTCTTCCTCCACCCTCTCTCTGTGTCTATTTGTCTCTGTCTGTCTGTCTGTCTGTCTGTCTCTCTCTCTCTCTCTCTCTCTCTCTCTCTCTCTCTCTCTCTCTCTCTCTCTCTCTCTCTCTCTCTCTCTCTCTCTTCTCACTAGTGGCCTAAGGCTGATATACAGTTAAAGCCTGAAATCTCTCTCTCTCTCTCTCTCTCTCTCTCTCTCTCTCTCTCTCTCTCTCTCTCTCTCTCTCTCTCTCTCTCTCTCTCTCTCTCTCTCTCTTTCTGTGACTGGGCAAATAATACATTTAGATTCTGTCTGTTCTTGGGATGTAATCTTAATATCATAATTAGCAAGTTAGCTCTATGTTTATGTACAGCCATTAGAATAAGAAATATTATGATCTCAGGCTGGGAATTTTTCTCTATGTTGATTTGTCTGCATATTTGTTTATTACAGCTGCACTATACAATGTATTCTAATCATTATTCATAGAGTTGATCAGCGACCCCCGTCATGTATGGGTCACCGGCCTCGTTGTGAATAAATCTTTTATAGTTGGAGTTCTGTGTGGGCAAACTTATCATCTAGATATTCCTGATATTGCACCAATTTTGCAATATAATTCTAATACTGCATTGTGTGGATACTGCCTAACATAATGTATTCTATTGAGCTATTACTGATCTGTAGGCCGTGGTAAACCATCAGGCGTAATGTGTTTGTTTGCCTACATACAATGTTTGTTTGTTTGTTTTTTAGGGAGGAAAAACATGCAATAGGTGTGTGTGTGTGTGTGTGATTTTGTTTTTTATTTTGGTTTTGTAAATGAAATTTGTGTGGGGACAACTCCTCCCCTTCCCCCACCCCATCCCTTTATATATATATATATATATATATATATATATATATATATATATATATATATATATATATATATTACTTTGTTTTTCTCCTTTGTGTGTATGGGGTTTGGGTTTTTTCTTAAGTTCTGATGTGTAATGACCTATTCAGTTGCCTGCTACCAACTAGTACTTAATTGACAGGAGTGGAAATGGGGAAACTATGTCACACCACACTCTCTCCATCTCTTGGTTTTCTGCCAACTGTTTGTTTGAGAAAACAAAAATGGGAGGGAAAGAAAACAAGAAAGAAGAAAAAAAGAGACAATATAGGTGTGAATCAGCTAAAGTGGCAGTCACTGTTTGATTGATTGATTGTGGGGGTGTTTTGCTTTGTTTTGTTTTGTTTAGGGTTTTTTTGGTTTGTTTGGGGTTTGTTTGTTGTTGTTGTGTTTTGTTGGGGTTTTTGGTTTTTTGGTTGTTTTTTTGTTGTTGTTTTTTTGGTGTGTTTTTTTGGGGGGGGTTCTTTGTTTTGTCCTCACCAAACTGAACATTTCTGTGTATGTTTGAATGTGAAAGGGGAGGAGAAGAGTGTGGGTGTGTTTGCCTGTGTGCTGGTGTTCATCATTGTTTGCACATGCTAGTGTGTGCGCAAGTCAATTCTACAGTCAAACTTTTATTTCCAGATGGTAAACTGGCATAAATGTATGTATTGTGTGCGTATGCTTATGTTACATGCGTGATGCACTTCATCTGCCCACAACTTCCTTCTGATGTAGAAAAAGAAAAGAAACAGAGCTGTCACTAGGCAGTTATTGTCATCTGGCTTACACAACAGGGAATCTTAATAAGCAAAGAGGGCAGGTATGGCTTTGGGCAAGAGAGATGGGAAAGATACTATATGAACATCGCTCCCTTGTGGGGATTTCGGGAGCCTGACAGAATGAATAGCATCTCCACCTTCTGGAAATTCTGTGCTAGGAATTCCCTCTTTTCTATCCCTCTCTTTGTTTCTGCCTTTTTTTCCTTTTCTTCCAGTCATCACCTCCTTCTTGTCTATTTTCTGCCTTCTTGGTCCATTCTCCTGCCTTTTTTCCAGAAAAACTAAAGACAACAGTTCTCCCCTATGCCAAAGTTGGATGCACTGGGCCTGACTTGTCAAGTGCTTAACGGCAATGTAACACATATGACAGACAACAGTAGTAGCTATCTTAGCGTTCAACGAAGAAGCAATCTCATTAGCTATCAGTTGAAACGTTCATTTTAGCAAACTAAATTTGTGGAAGCAAAATTGTGAAGATAGTAAGTATAATGGGTACATACATTGTATTGTGCCTCTTTTATCAAGAACTCTCAAAGTGCACGGCATCAAACAAAATAAATTGCGAAGCACCTGAATACTATTTTGTTCAAGTTTATTAAGAAAGAGAAAAGAAGTATCACTGTCATGAATACAAATCGAAACATTCATGTGCAGTTTACTGACATACTTTTGCACAAGCACACACACACATGCATGCACAGACAGACACACTATACACCACACACACACACAGAGGCATGAATGCGCGCGCACACACACACACACACACACACACACGCACACACACACACATTGCAGATGAAATAGGTACGTTTTGTAGCAAAGACAGGAAGGAAGGATTTTTATGGCAGACGACATATTGAACAAGTTCTGTATCCACCACAATGTCTTCACACAGCAAAGGTCAACATGTTCATCAATAGTTTCCCCATGCATACATGTACTAGTGTTCTGTTCAGAACTTTGTTTTTCTTTGTTGAAGAAGCTTGGTTTGCATTGAAGCATCTTTTTAGTTATTGACAGCAAGATACAGCACATAGAGGAAAAGACGAGATTCCCCAGGTAAGTTCCTTGATACAAAATGAGGGAAGCTGGCGTATGAAAGAGATGCTCATTCAGACAGTAGTGGGATTCCCCTGACGGGATGCCAGGGGCCTATCAATATAAATATCATGCTCACCTGCTGGGAATTCTGTGCTAGGAATTCCCTCTTTTCTGTTACTCTCTTTGTTTCTGCCTTGTCCCTTTTCTTCCTGTCACCTCCTTTTTGTCTTATTTTCTGCCTTCTTGGTCCATTCTCTTGATTTTTACCAGAAAGACATAAAATGTAGCAATTCTCTTCCACACCAAAGTTGGATGCGCTGGGCCTGACTTGTCAGGCACTTAATGGCAGCCCAACACATTTTTGCTCATATGACTGTCAACAGTAGTAGTTGTCTGAGTGTCTGATGAAGAAGAAGAAAATACAGAAGGATTGATGTTGAGATGGGCAGAAAATCAGCAGATAAAAACAACAAGCTTGACAAAACCAAAGATCAAAGGATAACATAGGGTGGCTTGCAAAAGCAGAAGCTTATTTGATGATAAAAGTATGAAAACAGCATGTCTGTATTTGCACATGGCCAGGTGGGTGGGCAGACAGGGTCACCAGTAGTGGGATAGTGTGCATGCAAACCTTTGCCCACCATTAAAGTTGATGCATTCATACTTTGGGGAATGGGGAAGTGGAGTTTGAAGCACTTGAGACTAAAATCACAATTTCATGAATTTGACTACACAGTTTAAATTCATTGGAAATTATATTTGTCATTATAGTCGCAACTGATTTCTCATGAAATTGAGGTTGGCTTGACCTTTAAGAATGTGTTGGCATAATACAGCATTCTGTTTTCTTTTTTCTTTTTTTTAGTGGATCTGTTGTAGCATGTGTTTATCAGGCATCGGGCTTTATTCAAGAGTCTTGCCAGGAACATATGTTGTGTTCCCAGGTGTTCTTTTACATGCGTTGTGCATGTGTATACTGTAAACATGTATACAATTTAAGGTTGTGACATGTCAGTGAAATGCGCATTGTCAGCAACGTCAGAAATGCATCGGCAGGGTTAGTAAATAAGCACTAAAAATGTCTGAGGTAAAATTAGTTTTATGGTTTGAGTGACGAGACCAGCAGACAGCACACCCTTGACAAGTTCTTAAACAGAAGGTTGTTAGCCACACCAGAAATACATGAACAGATTTAGCTTGAGTTAAGTAGTAATGGCTTTGTGGTTCACGTGACATTGTATTCAGACACTTGTAGTTGTACCCCTGTGGGGATGCCAGGGGCCTATCAGTGCAGGTAGCATCCCCACCTTGTGAAAATTCTATGCTGGGAATTGCTACTTTTATATCCCTGTCTTTGTTTTGCCTTCTTCCTTTTCTTCCTGTCGCCTTCTTTTTGTCTGTTTTCTGCCTTCTTGGTCCATTCTCCTGCCTTTTCTCCAGAAAGACTTAAAAGATAACTATTCTCTTCCACGCCGAGGTCAGAGGCACTGGCCCTGACTCGTGGGGCGCTTAAGGGCACCGCAATACATCTTCACTCACATGACAATCGTTGCCAACCGAATGTTCCACGATGAAGAAGCAGATACTTGTGCCTCAAAATGCTTTTATACTCTACTTGAGATCTTCCCCTGTTATCTGTTCCTACTTGTCAATAGCTGCCTTCACCTCCACCATCCCCACCCAAGTGTGTTGTGTGTATAAATTTGATATTTGTTTATCTTGATCTTTATGGATGGTTGCATGCGTGTGAATGATATGAATGCAAGCGCTTTGATTTGTTTACTTTACAAGATTCAGCGCTATATAAATTCCATACATTATTATTATTATTATTACTTGTGATCTGCATACTAATTAATGACTGTATTCAGATGCACTTATGATCAGTTTATACTAGTGAGTGTACTACTAATGTTTCAAACAGGTGATATATACTTATGTGTAAAAAAACGTGAAGGAAACCGTGTTAAAGTGAAGTATGAATTGTACTGCTTAGGAAGACAGGGTCATGTTTAGAACAGTGAATTGGGGGGGGGGGCTTGTTCACTTTTGCTTTAGCTACCTGCTTTTATTGCTTTGAGATGACTCACTTTTTTTTTCTAAAAAAGAAGTAGGTCAGTGTGTGTAGATGTTGCCAAGTTTCTATGTCAGTGTGTTTGCGTTACGTTGGCATGTTTTGGTGTCACAATGCCAAAAGGCTGTAGAGCATAGGGTTTTTTGTTTTTTTTGTTTTAAATTTTGATCATTTGTTTGTTCTAGTATCAGGGTGCAAAGAAGGCTTAAAGAGCTGTAACAGCCAAGCTTTACATTTTGTTCCTTAGTTTGGGCAGTCTTTCATTGTCTTTTTTTTTCCATTTTTGAGGTGACGCACATGTATAATTATATGCTTCATGTGCTCATGTACACAATGTACACACAACACACGCACACATATGCTCTCTCTCTTTCTCTCCCCCACCCCCTCTCTCTCTCCCTCTCTCTCTCTCTCTCTCTCTCTCTCCCTCTCTCTCTCTATTTCTGCATGTGTGTGTGTGTGTGTAACACACACTCACAACACTGTTTTGATCCATAGATAATCTAGACGTCAAAGAGAAGTAGTGGAAACAGATGTTTCTGAAAACTGATGTCAAAGAGAAATGTATAGAGGTGCTTTGAAAGGGCAGAGAAAACACTGAGTGATTAAAATGGCCCTAATGGACGGACAGGGGAAAGGGTCCTGTTACTACAGTTATGAAAGAAATGCTCTCAGATGAATAGGTCACCAGTGTGTTGCAGGTGTAACTGATGTTGATGTTGATATTGTTTTGGGATGTTAAGTGCTACATCAAGATTACCACGTGCCTGGTTGTCATTAGGACTAAATTTTATGCTTACACAGATTTTTCAGTGTTTCATGAACATTTTGTCTGCTGTCATCACAATTACATTTACTCAAATTCTGTATTAAATTGGATACTGTGGTACCATCCTTTTTTTTTCATGTTTATTGACATGTGTACACACACACACACACACACACACACGCAAACAAACAAAACTTTACCTTTTTTTTTTTTTTCCTTTTCTAGCTCCTCCACAAAGTTGAGTGACAAGGCCAAAAACAACAGTTGTACTTCCCACACAAATGATGTATAATCGGGGAGAAGGGGGGGGGGGGGGAGCAATCATTCTAAATGGGACACAAATGTGATGCTGAAAATAATAAAACTCAAGATTTCAAGATTCAAGAATTCCTTTAACCCCTTTTGGGCTATGGAGGATTATAAACATTTCACAAGAGCAATTGACTTTAAAATATTATCAGTACCAACAGGAACTGAAACACTCACACAGGACATACCCAGCCATTGTACCTGTTGGTGACACCGCCTGAGCGGATTCCAATTGGTAATGCACCACTTTGGAAAGCTCCAAGTCCCAGGTTCAATCCTGTCTGTGACCAGACTTTTTGCGTCCTTCAGACCATGAGTGGTGGTTAGGGTTCTACTTCTAGTCTTTTGGATGTATCAATCATACAAGATTGGACAGATCTCTCTGTAGAGAGAGGGTATCACCACAGTGAACACCATTCAGGTTTTTTCCCAGTCTTCATGCGTATCTGTTTCTCTATGAGGGTCTTTTTGTTTTTTGTATAGAACTTGATAAGGAACAACTGTTTCGTTGCCCTGGGTTACTTTACATGTGCTGAAGGCATGTTGCTTACAGGGCTTTGGTTGATTGTCTCATCGAAAACTCGAGCAGCCAGACAATTGCTCATGGTGTTGTGGATGAGGGAAAGGTTCTGCTTCAGACAAGATAGGGGGGAAAAAATGAAGATCTCTTACTGTCTCGATAAATGCATTAATGTCATAACTGCAAGTCTAGTCTGTTCAAGTCTATCTAAGTCAGTTCAAGTCATTTCAAGTTAATTGATTCAAGTCAGTTCATGTCATTTCAAGTTAATTATTTCAAGTCAGCTCAAGTCATTTCATGTTAATTAATTCAAGTCAATTTTAAGTCAGTTCAAGTCAATTCAAGTTAGTTCAAGTCAATTCAAGTTGGTTCAAGTCAATTCAAGTTGGTTCAAGTTAGTTCAAGTCAATTCAAATTAGTTCAAGGCAATTCAAGTTGGTTCAAGTCAATTCAAGTTGGTTCAAGTTAGTTCAAGTCAATTCAAGTTGGTTCAAATCAATTCAAGTTAGTTCAAGGCAATTCAAGTTGGTTCAAGTCAATTCAAGTTAGTTCAAGTCAATTCAAGTTAGTTCAAGGCAATTCAAGTTGGTTCAAGTCAATTCTAGTTGGTTCAAGTTAGTTCAAGTCAATTCAAGTTAGTTCAAGTCAGATTAAGTTAGGTCAATTCAAGTCAAAGTCAGTTTAAGTTAGGTCAATTCAAGTCAAATCAAGATAATACAAGTCAGTTCAGGTCAATACAAGTCATTTCAATTCAGGAATACTTTATTAACAGCAATGCACTATTTCCCACCTTTTTTTCCCCCAGAGAAGGCCTATATAGTTGTCAAGCTAAGTACTATAGTTGTTGAAAATATGTCTGTCCTGTGCTCAAAACCTTCCAAGTCACTCAGAACTTTAGATTAGGTTTCTCCTTCCATCTGTGTTTGCACCTGCTGCTGTCCTAACAAGATATCAGGTTACTGTGCTCGGCTTTTATTGGTGTCCTTGTTTCAAGCCGACACTCGAAAGTGAAAAACCAGCATTGACAGGGTCATTGTGTAGGACTGTCACATTCAAATCTACTCTGTTATCTCATAAAGAGAAATTGTAGGACTGTAAGATTCAAGTCTACTTTGCTACCTCATAAAGAGAAATTGTAGGATTGTAATATTCAAGTCTACTTTGTTATCTCATAAAGAGAAATTACATAAAGCTGCAGTCACATCACAAAGATGAAATGCTAAAATATGATTTTTCAAGCTTACAACTATAGTCAGATTTCAGAAAAAGTTCATAAATCAATCATTGTATGTTTAAATTACAGATGATTAGATAAGACAGTACTAATTATCTTGGGTGGGGTTGTTGTTTTTTCCTTTTCTTTGGTAGGGGGGGGGGGGGGGGGGGGGTGGAGCGTGCCGTGCTTACCAATGGTAAGATTTTTGCATATGCCACCATTTAGGTAACTGCATTCCAACTTCCGGGAAGGTGTTGAAACACAACACCTGTGTGTATGCTGGTTTGTGGGGGTTTTTAGGGGGGGGTTGGGGGGGGGGGGAGTAATTTTGTTCTTTATTCCTACCAGCATGAAATGGCCTTCTCTTACGAAAGGTGAAACAGGTTTTCAACATGTGTACAAGATGTTCTGCGTGCATTCCCACATGGGGCTTCAGCTTATAGTCTCATACGAAGGACTTTTGACGTCCAGTTCGATTTTCTCGTCAAAGTGGGAAGACAGGGCAAGGCTGGGAATCAAACCTAGAACGTCACAGATAACTTGTTAGGCAGGTGAATGCCGTAACTGTCCGGCCACCTTCCTACTTAATCAACACATTTAATCAGTCATTAAGGCAGATCAGTAGTGTTCCAGTGGCTCTGCTGGTGTTGCAACTATGCCTGTGTGTTGGTAGTTCTGTCACAGGGTGGTTAAGGTCAGTGCCCCTGTTGTACTTTTTCCCTGACCGTCCAGAGCTGGCAGACAGGAGGGAGAGGTCTAGCTAGGAACTGAATCCTGCCCTGAAGCCGTGACTAAGCCGTTGGAAAGTGTTTGAGGATTTGCTCGATTGGTATATTTTTGGAATGGGTCAGTTACCTGCGGATATTGTTAGGTTCATGATCACATGTTTGTGTGGGTGGGTGTGTGTGTGTTTAGGTGTTGTGTAGTCATGTCTTTGTATGGGTGCATGTTAACACACACACATGCATGCACACATGCACATGCACATACACACACACAGTTCTCATACACACAATGTCCTTTTGTGGTCAAGTACAGATTCTACTGTAGGTGTATCACACCCCTCAACCCCATAACAGTCATACGCAGAAGTTTACACACACATATTTGTCTCCAAAGAAGTTGAACTTAGAAGGTTACACACATATTTGTCTCCAAAGAAGTTGAACGTAGAAGGTTACACACATATTTGTCTCCAAAGAAGTTGTGAACTTAGAAGGTTACACACATATTTGTCTCCAAAGAAGTTGAACTTAGAAGGTTACACACATATTTGTCTCCAAAGAAGTTGAACTTAGAAGGTTACACACATATTTGTCTTCAAAGAAGTTGAGCTTGAGCAAGAAAAAAAACAAAATGGCACGCATATTGTAGGTAGGCATTGCCATCTTTTTTTCTTTCTTTTTTTTTAGCTAATTCTATCCCTTAAATAAGTCAGTCACTCACTTCTCATCAGGACAGATTTCTAGGTTACTCTTGTTGAAGGTTTCAAGTTCTTATGTTTGGTCCCTGTCATGCTAAAAATATTTTTAATGACTATGGTTGATGTGTCAGCTTTAGTTCTTTATGGTTTCTCCCTGTCATTCTTTGTAGGTGTGTGCATGTTTATCTCAGTGTGTGTGCGTGTGTGTGTGTGCGTGCATGCATATGTGTACGGAAAATTGGAAAATGTGTAGTATACACAGGTACACATTTTTTGCTGTAGAGTGCAAAGTATGCGTGTAACCCCATAGAGATGTGTGAACATGTAAAACGATGTCATGTAAGCATGCAATTTTTTTTTTTTATAGATCTGACTCCATAGAGACCTGGTGTTTGTGACTCCCTGTCGAACATAACCTACTTACTTTCCATCACTGCCGCTGGACACGGAAAAGTAGGCAGTGATTTTTCAGTGGCCAGTCAGAGCGAAGCAGAAATACGTCCGCTCTGTATCTGAGCTATGATCAGACTCCCAAAAATGCTGTATGTTACAGGCCTGACCCCCCAATGTTTGTGACTCCCTAATGCTGTGTGTTACAGGTCTGACTCCCCAATGTTTGTCACTCCCTAATGCTGTGTGTTACAGGCCTGACTCCCCAATGTTTGTGACTCCCTAATGCTGTGTGATACTGACCATTTCCTCCTCCAGTGTGTGTAACTCCTCAGTGCTGTATGTTACAGGCCAGACTCCCCGAGGGCTGGTGCTAGACAAGGTGTACGCCCTGGTCGTGTCTGCCTCAGACCCCAGACATCACCTCCCTCTGCCAGGGCTGCCCGTCACCCCATGCCGCTCCTTCCATCAGATCAGCCGGGCATCGACATCGGAGAAAGTGAGGTCGTACCCTCAGCTGGTCGGTGACTACAAACAGCTGCGTGGATCAAAGTCGGGAATGGGGGTGTTTGACATGTTGCCTGGGGACAGAGGGTGCAAGGAGGAGGATGTGGCCCCTTCAGTTCTGTCCCGCATGATCAGGCTGGGAGAGTTCCTAGGCGGCAGGTACCAGGAGGTGTGGCCGTGGCTGCAGGAGCGGGGTAAGGACCCTGTGGTAGCCAGCAGTGTGCCAGAAGCCCCGCCCTACCAGAGCCTGTCGGCCTTGCTGCACGGCTTGCTGCAGGAGAAACAGTTCTGCCGCCTGGAGGTGAAGAAGCTGCAGAGGCACGTGGTGCGAGGGCTGGCCACTCACCAGCCCTGCCCCGCCATCGCCGAGGTGGAGCTCTTCATGGAGGAGGCCTACAGGCAGGAGAGTGGCATCTTCAAGGGCAAGGACTCTGCCATGGGAGGGCCCCGAGCTTTGTACCGCCGCCTGAAGGTGGCCCACACCAGCCCCGCCAAGGGGG
>CM054151.1:47035043-47187096 GCA_028751875.1 Rapana venosa
CTGAGCTATCCCGTCCCCGAGTATTTATGAGTAGATGAATTAAATTGCATCAGTGTCCAAATCTTTCCTTGTGAACCTGATCCACATGATCTGTTGGTACCAGTCCTGAGGGAGAGCTTTGCTTTGGAGCTGTTGTATGGTGTGCTGTGAGCTTCTCTGTTTTGAGGTTATTTCATATGAACTGAGAGTGCTGGCTGAAGAAGGGAGAGTGAGGGTTGGGTGTTGAGGACCTGATAAGGAGCATGTCCATCCTTTGAGTTAGGGCTTTGCAGGAATAGCCAAATGTCTGAAGTCCGTACTGATCATGAACACTGATCCTAGGGAACCTTTGATAGCCATAGTCACTCTCTCAGAGGTAGTGCCATGAAGACATCTCTGGTGGGGGTTTTTACTCACTATACATGTCTGAAACATATCGTCACTTTTGAAAGAAAAAACCTCCTGCAATCTGTTCAGCATTGTGGAAAAGGATTTCTTGTTTCATTTAAAGGTCTGAATAGTGCCATTGCCCTGATGCTGAAGTAGATCAGCATGATGGTGATGTCAGCGTGGTTAATGCCTTCAACAACAAAAGAAGTTGTCTTTGGAATCTCACCCTGGGGAGAAGACTGGGTCATTCAGTTAAATGACCTTTTCCCCCTCCACCTGATTGTTTGTGTAGATTTGGTTTTGGGGTCTCTTAGAGTGCAGACGCTTACAACTGACTGTTTGCCCTCTTTTTTGCTTTATTCACTGGGGTGAGGAGAGAGGAAGGGGGTTAGGGTCAGGTTGAACACCTGGGTTTTAGTTGGGTCTTACCTTCATGCTCCCTCCCTATCTCCATGCTTACCCCACCCAGATTGTCAAGTCGAAATACTTTAATCGCCCCATGAAGGGCAACTGAAAGTTACATATTGCGACGTCTGTATTGATCTGATCCTGTCTGGAAGCAACTGTTCAATTCAAAATTGGACTGTGAAATAGGCATACATGTAGGTTGTTGTTACATCTCCCCCGTGTGCTGATGTACAGCATGGAGAGACTCTACAAATAGGAAAAGCTTGGATGTTTGCAAGCAAGGTCACAGGAATCGTAAAAGGATCAAATTAAGGACATTATGACTGTGTTTAGTGCCTTTTTTCTTTTCTCTTCTGCAGCATTCCATTCAGGCAATGCTTCATTGTATTTCAGCTTTGTCACTTTCTGAATGTGAAACAGGTTTCTTTTTTGGTACGCTTTTACAGGGCTAGAAGTGTGTATTTTCAGCATCTGGAGAGTGGGTGTGCAGACTATTAATAAAAGAAGAGGTTTGCAGTTTTATGGCTTTTACAGCTGACCCCATGACAGTTTTCATCATATACGTACAGTTGACAGGACTAACAGTAGCTTGTAGTCGGTCCTTTTTTTTTTTTTGTTGTTACTGGTTTGCTTTTTATATTAATGATAGTGAGCATCATTTCTAGAGTACTGCATCCCCCTGAGGTTTAAGTACTATTAACTTTGCACAGAATAGTTCTCTGATCCACACAGTAAAAGCGGATTGCAGTACCTTTAAAATTTAAAATTTATTCTCTGATTAGAAAAGTTTAAAGTTGACATTGTTAGTAAAAGAAATTATGACGAACAATTTTTTTAAAAACTATTTTTATTCAGTTTTATCATATTGTACATTGTTATATGTCATGAAATAGAGTTTTCATTATATAGGGGGGGAAAAAGCTGTGAGAAATATTCACAAAAAATATTCACAAAACGACAGAATATTTTTAATGTAAGAAAGTTCTGAATGTAATGAAGTGTTCACCGAAGCTAACAGGGTACAGTGACAGGCAAGGCCTGACATGGTATAGTTTAGAGAAACAAGGACTATTGTTGTCTTGTGTACCACTTTAAGTCACGGTAGATTTCTCTGCATGAAATTCGGGCTGCTCTCTCCCTGGGGAGAGGCTGTCACCACAAGAGCAGCAGCACCCATTATTTTCTTTTTCTTTTCCTGTCTGCATGTGTATTTATTTCCCTTGCAGAGTGGCTTTTTTCTACAAATTTTGCCAGGGACAACTCTCTTGTTGCTGTGGGTTCTTTTACTTGTGCCAAATGTGTGTTGTACACAGGACCTCAGTTTATCATCTCGTCCAGAAGACTAGCACCCAAACCAAACATCCAAACTGTGCTTCAGTAGGACATGGGATTCAGTAGGCATGTAGTATACATTTGGTTTGTACAGCGCTTTGTCTTGTGACGGCTAGCAGTAGTGCCATAACAGTTAAACTTGTGTCTGTTGCACAGCTTGCTATGAGCGTAGGTGTGATCATAGTTATCCATTCTTCTGTTTCTTAGCTTGATATTGTATCTTAGTCTCTATGCACTTTTCTTTTTGGTTGGGGGGGGGGGGGTGATGGGGAGGGAGAGTTATGAGGAAAGTATATTTTTGCTGTTTAATGCCTATTGTGTTTGTGAATACAGAAAATTAGTTGTGAGGGTGTGTTTTGTGATTTTAAGGTTTTCCTATTATGCTTACATAACCCCGTAAACTCTCAAGTGTGTGGTCAGTTAGCTTGTGAGTTAGGCTTGTGAAGAACGGCATATTCCGGATACATATATACCTCTCAGTTTTGCAGAGACCACACATGGCTTTGCTAAGCATGTGGAATGTGGAACAGTGCAAGAATGACAGACTTTAACTGACAGATGAGCAGCTTCCCTTGTTGACAAAGATGCGTTACTCGGGTTGCCGTAGTTGTCAGCCCTGAAAACTTACCAGCGTGTCATATTTGAAAAACTGATGTTTGTTGCATGTCACATCCATGACTGTCTATATATAGAGAGTGCTTGGGTTGGTAGAGTTCTTTTTTCCACATCAACAGATCTGAAAAAAGTTAGCTGTAGAAAATGAGGAAATCTGTGGAGCAGTTTTCAAGAAGTATGTGGGAAAGTGTTTGCAAGTTTCGTTGTTGTTGTTGTTTAGTTTGTTTTTTAATCAAGAAGAACACATCAAAGCTCACCGAGAGGCCAGCAGGAATTGTGTACAACAGTGTTTGTAAGTTCCTGTTCTCTCTCTACAAGAACAGGTGGTTTATATACATACTTATTATCCAAAAATTGAATGGAAAAATGCACATTTCTGTTCTCTTTTTACAAGAACGGGTTGACATAATCAGGCAAAGACAAGACATAAAGTTTTATACCATATTTATGATTCTCCTGTTCTGTGTGGGCAAGAACAAATCGTTGTAAATATGAATCATCCAGAGAGAGAGGAGGAAATTGTACAACAGTGTTTTGTAAATTTCTGTTCTCTTTCTACAAGAACAGGTCATCATCATCATCATCATCCTAAAAAAGCCTAGGAGCTTTGTTCTGTTCATTTTTTTGTTTGTTTTTGGTTTTGTTTTTGTTTGTTTTTTAACAAGAACAGGCTACCATCAGCGATCAAAGACAGGCAGGGAATTTCTACAACAGTGTTTGTAAGTTCCTGTTCTCTCTTTACAAGAACAGGTCATTGACACAAACATATAATGTCTGGAAAAAAAGCAGGAAGGACAACCTCCACACCCCCCACCCCCACCCTCACTGCCTCCCCCGCCCCTCCAAATGAATAATTATGTAAAATGATATGAAAAATTTGTTAAAAGGAACCTTGAATAAAAGACTTCGCTGGCAGGTTACGTTGCCATTTTATGGACAAAGGTCGAGTGCCCTTGCCTTGTTGCAAGTTACGGTTGGTTCAGGGGGTGGGGTGGGGGTTAAGAATGTTTGGAGTTTGTGAGTGCTTCAGTTGGGCCTTCATCCAGGCCAAAGATCATAATTATCAGTGAGTAATATTACAACACTTGTGGCTTTTAGCCATGATCAACGTGAGGTCTGTCACATTCATTGCCACGGTTCTGTGCATGCATAATGGGAAAGAATCTGAACATCAGATGCTACTGATCAATTAAAAAAGATATCTTGTTTGTCCTGCTGCCCATGTCTGGCCCTTGTCCTCGATTGATGTGTGTCCACCCCACCACCCTCCCTGTTTTTTGGGTCATCGTCCATCGATTGCAAATGGCCAGGAAATAACCTCTGCAGTAACGGTCACCTCTGTCTGTTCTCTCTGTACAAGAGCAGAGTGTTGACATTTAAACAGGGCAGATCTCATAAGTGATGTCAGGGTTTCTCTGATGTCTACAAGCTCCCACTATGTTTATAAATAGATAAATATGTCATCTAAAGAAGTGTGAGGTGGTGAAGATTGGGTTAGATATCTTATACATGTACTTTTAGTTCTTGCCTTGTTATGTTGAAGATCTTGGGAGGAAAAGGTCATCTAAATGGGTCATTCACAGTCATGCAACTGTCATTCTTATCACATGAGGACAGCTTTAAGGAACAGGTTTATGTTAGAACGCCTTCACCTAGCTTTATAAATAAATGTGTCAAATGTGTTGTCAAGACAGACCGGTGTTAAATCAAAGGGATGATGGAATCTGTGCAACAGTGTTTGCAAGTTCCTGTTCTCTCTCTACAAGAGCAGGTCTGGTCTGGTCTTGTCTTGACTTCGGGTGGTGTGAGTGAGTATAATATACATAACTGTGTGCATGAAAAGTGCTGTTGTGTGCTGCTGTGAAAAGTATCCATATAGTCACACAGGATGTGTGACGTGACAGCCAGTAGTACTTACACACATGTCAGTGTGTTTGAGATGCTGTGGGCTTACTGTTATCGTTTGCTGTGAATTTGGGGGCCCCTCTTTTGCTGTATCTTGTTTGTCCTCTAAGAAAGAAAAATGTAGAAAATGTTGCTTGCTTGTATAATGTATATGATTGCAGTGTTTGAAAAATTTTTGCAGTGTTCATAGCAATGAATACTTTATTTATTCATATGTATAAAAAAAAAATTAGCAGTGCATTATGTAATGGATAGATTTTGTTGTTGAAAAAAATGAATATCTCTTTTTTTGTGGAGACTGATATCCACTTGGCAACTCTGATGATTTTGTTGATATAAACTTTTCTGCCAGAAGCGTGGATTGTTTCAGGAGGTGACCCCTGATAAGCTATTAAGAAAGAAAGACAAAAAAGAAAATGAAACCCTCAAAACCCCAAACTACAACAAACATTACCAAAAAAAAAAAAATGAAAGGAGAGGTTTTAGTCACTAGGAGATGATGTTGATTTCAGTTATCACTTTGGATAATAATCAGCTCAAATTTGATCTGAAACTAAGTTTGAAAATTTATCAGCACAGAACAAAATAATGCAATCAAAACTCACAATAAAATATCATTTTCTAGAATACAGTTTTCACTGGATACTCAGTGCCTATGCTTTGTCATCACATGCCGGATTTATCATGAATATACATGCATTACTTGGAAAGTGGGGTTTTTTCCTCTGACAAAAAAAGTGAATTTTTGGTGACTGAATAGAAATTCAGACCAGAAATAGTCGCGTTAGACAGTTTCCTGTTTGGCGTAATGCATCTTGCTGTACTTTTTTCCAAGTATTTCTTTCATTGATTGTTTGTTGCTTGAGAGGATTGAATTTCTGCTGTATTTCTTTCTGTGATTGTTGATTTTCATTGTCACAGGAGACTGGTTGTATTTTTGTGTTTATAAATGTGTGTATTACAAATGGAGAGTGATGAATATTTGTTTTTTCAATGGAAATATGTTATAAAAATGTGCTGTAAAAGTTGTATTATCTTGTAGACTCTGAATGTAAGCTGAGAGCATTGTTTGAATTCAGGAAAGTGTTTCTCGTTCTTTTGTTGTGTGTGTGCTTATTCGAGGGAATGGAATTTCTACAGCAGTGTCTTGTAACTTCCTGTTCTCTCTTTACAAGAACAGGGGTGATGATGCTTTAGGTTTTGTTTTATTTTGTTTAACATCCAATTGTTATTTGTGTTACGTGTTTTTATAGTCATGCCATGGGATGGAATGAATGAAAGATTATTTTTGGGAGTAAAGTGAGAGGCGGAGGAAAAAGAAGGTAGGTAGGCAGATACAAGAACAGCCTTTGACATTTTGATCAGTTTAAAGTTAGTTTGGGTTTGTTTGGTTTTTTAAAAACTTTTTGTTGATCATGACATAGTTACCATCAGGGCTGTCTTATCCTTGACACTGTGTGAATAATTTTTTGCTTTGAGATAATCAGCTTTCTCCTGTTTTAAGTTGCTTTTTTTCTTCTTCTTCTTTTGGATTAGTGTCTTTGCTTGTTATGCTAAAAGTCGATGTTGCCATATTTGTTTTTTGACATTGTTGTTCAGGTATTGTTGCCATCACAAAATAGGGGAAAAAAACATGACTGGGCAGGATCTGTTGCATTTTCTTTGCTTTTTTGGTTGTTTTGGGGGGTTGCGGAGGGGGGGGGGGGGGGGGGTGTTGTTGGTTGTTCTTTTAGAGGTTTTCTTGGAAACAGTGTGTGTATATACATTGCAAGGATCTGTTCAAGCCAAAAGTAGAATGTGTGTTTAAATTTCCAGCACTTTTTCATTCTGCAAGCAGCAAAATTAAACTTGGCGGTAATTAGAATTTTTTCAGATGTAGGAAATTGTGTGTGAAAGTTTTGGGGTGTTTTTTTTCTTATTTTTAGGTTTGGGTTGGGGTTTTTTTAATATAGTGTTTTGGGTTTTTTCCCTAATGGGGTTTAGTTTTGTTTTGCTTTGGGGTATTTTTTTAAGGGAGGTTTTGGAGAAAGGGGGGTGAGAAGGAAAGGGGTCAAAGGGTGCCTAAATAGGCATATTTTTCAATGTTCATAATTTTGTACAAACTCGGTTGTAAAAATAGTGTTTGTTTGCCTTTCTGCTACTGATTTGAAATAAGTAAGATGGTTTTGAAAGGTAAATAGATTTTTTTTTTCTGTTTGGGGGCTAGAGCTCCAAGGTTCACCTGCGGTGATATTTTGCGTATGCAACCGTTTTTACCGACAATTAAGGCATTCAGACTTTGGGATATAAATAGATTCATTTTAGATCAATATGGTTATATCATTGTTACTGTCAGGTGGCTACAGGCAGTAGCTGCAGATGATAATTACCAGTTGATAGATTCTAATTTTGTTTAACTATGTCAACTGGGGCTTTTTTCTTTTGCATTGTTTTATTTTATTCTTTGGAGAGATAATATGGTGGGTCAGAGTCATGAGAACGGCATTATGGTTAGGACATTTAACTCGGGGTATATGTGGGTGTGTGTGTGTGTGTGTGCTCACGCACACACATGCCCATGTGTGCTTTAATATGTTTTGGTCAGAAAACTGCCAGATTTCTTTTTGTGCATGACAACTATATAAATTCCATATATTATTATTATTATTAACTATTCATTTTTGGGTTTTGTTTTGTGTGTAATTGTCAGATGTATTATTTTGAATGCTAGAGAGTGCTGGAGTATGTACAACAGTGTTTTGTAAGCTCCTGTTCTCTCTTTACAAGAACAGGGCTGTCAACATTATCCAGCCATGTTTTCATCAACGAGCGTCTGTGTCAGTGATTGTCATCGTACTATTTCGTGTTGTTTGTGGTGATGGTGATATTCTATCACTAGTTATGACTCTGTGGTGATGATATATTGCATCACTGATAATACTGTTTGTGGTGATACCGTGTCACTGATTGTCATATTGTTTGTGGTGATGGTGATATTGTGTCACTAATAATTATCATAATAACTGTTTGTGGAGATGGTAATATCGCATCACTGATTATTAATACTGTTCATGGTGATTTTGTGATGTTGATTGTTGTCATACGGTTATGTGGTGATGGTGATACAATTTTAAGCCTTTCTGGTAGGGATCAGGGTGGTCACTGCCAGAGAGAAGCCTCTGTGATGTCATTTATTCAGATTTCTGTCAAACAGAAAGTTGTACAACAGTGTTTGTAAATTGCCTGTTTGACAGATGGAACTCGACAGGTCTGCGCTGCTCTGTCGTCTTTCTCTTGCTCATGTCACTTGTCTGCTTTCCATAAGGAAAGGTAACCCCAAAAAATGAAAAATAAATAAGAAACCTAACCCCAGATGCTGCATATTTATGAAGTGTTTTATTTTTTTAAATTACCAATATTCATAATTGAAAATATGTAATGTAATTTATGTTAGGGGACTGGACAGCATTTTTGTAGAAACCATTTCAAAGGAAAGAAGCAGAAGGTTAGTTTTATTGGTCTATAAAATGAAAACAGTAAACAAGATTAGTATGAAAGGGATCTGAGCGTTTGATGAAGTATGAAGAGGCTTATGGCAGGTTTACAGAGGCGCAGAATGCATCTTCCCACGACAGAATTTTGAGAAACATGTAAAGGTAAATGCATAGTTTCCAAACAGTATAGTGTCCTTACAGCTTTTCATGCAAATAACCCACACACATAAAACAAAATAAAATACCCCCCCCTCCCCCCACTGTTAATGTGAATCATCTGCCAGTTTTGTCATGTCAGTCTGATCATGGCTTCTTAGATTATTTACACTGCTCAGTTTCAGAATTTAAGCTATGTGGATTTATGTTTGGGGAGGAAGGGGGGGGGGGGTTAAAAAATTTGGAAAGGTGCTAAAGACTCGAGTTTACCTTTTGTGCCAAAGGCTTACACTTTTGGGTTTGGAGTTGTTGGTTTTTTTGTTGTTGTTTTGGGGGTTGTTGTGTTTGGTGGGGGTTTTTTGGGGGGAGGGGGTCTCTTCTATACAAAAGCAAGAAAACTTATTTGTGTAGATTTTTGAAAAACTGTTTTCATAACTTTTTTTTTTTTTATCTGCTTATGTGCCAACATATTTTCATAGAGCAAATTCATTTTTTCGTTTCAAGACAGTAAACGCTTTTTTTTGCCCCCATTTCAACGTTCTAAACCATTTTGCACACTCTTTTCCTCCCAAAACCTTTTACTGGTAAAGGAGAGAAAAAGATCACTGGAGTGTAAAAACAAAACGACTTGGGTACTTCCTGATACCCAGTCATGCAGAACTGGTGCGTGCCCAACCCCCAGTTATCTTTTCCTGTTGAACATCCTTGTTGGCTCTGTGTGTGTGTGTGCATAAGACAAGCAGACAATGCATGACGTGGAGCAAAGACGTCAGTCAGCCTCAGACCTATCCCGAGGATCAGTTGAACGGGGAATTCTACAACAGAGATTGTAAATTTCCTGTACTGCCTCCAGTGTATGGAGAACACGGGGAATCCTCCTGTTATCTGTTAAACAGATCTGTCTCTGTACCTGTACCGCGTGTGTGTGTGAAATTGAGAATAAAGTGAGAAGGGAAGGGCTACCAGGATCCCCGACATTTTTTATGTGAATATTGGAGTGGTGTGATTGTGTGTGTGTGTGTGTGTGTTTCCCCTCCCCCCCTTTTCTGAATGTAAGACCATTTTTGACTGTGAATTTGTATTGTACTCATTGTATGTCTACTGTATGCAGATATTACAATATTGGTTATTGCTTTTGTTTTGGGTATAAATGTGTACCTTTGTTCATTGTACGACAAGGATGTATAAATTGCTGCTCAGGTACAGTTTATTTCAATGGCAATAGTGATCTTAGCCTTATGGCACAAACTGATTCCTTTGCAGCTTGTTTTGTGAATATTGTTGTTGGCTATTTGTTTAGGGTTAGGGGTTTTTTTGGTTGGTATTGTTTTGCTGCCTCAGATTTTGAGGTGTCAGTGCTGTTGCTCTCATGCTGTTCATCCTGATCTCCCCACACACATGGTGTCATCCTATCACACCCCCAGTGCCAATAGTCTATAGAGAGCTATCGATACCAGGCCACCTGTAGGCCACCAGCCACAAGAGCTCCTGCTCTGTGGTTAGGTTGTTTTGGAGCTGTTCTGCGGTGGAAGGACAAGAACAGTTCCTTACAGATCTCCACACCCTGAAGACTTTGACATAAACAATCTCACCGCATGCATGACGGCAAAGGAGAAATGGAGAATACAATTGTATTTTATTGCGTGATGATGAATGACGATGATACCGATACTGTTGGAATCAGACCTAAGAAATACAGACACCTGCCGCTATAATTTGGTAAATTCTAGCAACAACAAAAATTAAAGAATTGTATATGTAAAGTAGTTGGTGCTTGACTGTGTGATGTGGTCCCTGTCTTCCCATGAAGTCCATACTAGACTCAGCACCTGCCTGTGTCATGTCGAGAGCCTGAAAAATCTTCAAACAGATGTTGTTCTGAGTTGGAGCTCACTACACTACTAGAAGATCATTATGATTAGCTGCTTTGTGTGAATTAACAAAAGTTCTTGGACATGTGCTTTTCTTGTAATGTACACTTTCAGTCATTCATTCCACAAGTTAAAGACAACTGACTATTGTACTATATGCCAGACAGAAGTACAGCTTCCTTGCTTTTGTCCATTTCAGTGGAAAATAAAAAATTATTTATTAAAAGAACCCAGCAACAATGCATGGATTTTCTGTTCAGCAATGTTATGTGAGCTGTTATGTAATTTACTGTTGTTACTTATAAATGTTTTCAGTGGCTCTTTGGCACACTTCAGAATATCATGTTGCGTTTCAGGTTTTATTCTTTTGCAAGATGGGTCTGCAAAGTATCTGTACTGTCTCCATTTTTGATTCACTTGTGTGTACAGAACACAATTTGATTCTCATACATTCTGGTGCGTGTGTGTGCGTGTGTGAAACTTTAACCATATGAACTTTTCAGAAATTATATTCTCAACAGAAAAAAATTTAACCATATGAATTTTCAAGAAATTATATTCACTCAACTGAAAACAGTTTTCAGAATTGCAGATATGGAAAGAATACTGCTTCTTTATATCATGTCTCATTACAACCACTATAAACATAACCAAGGGTTCTGTAAGACAAAAACACTTTTCAGACTTGTTATGAGAGATGGTCACTGTAACAGCAAGTGTTTAGGAACAGTAATTTCTCTGAAAATATTCTCAATATTGAATCCAAACTTCTGTCTCAAGACTACTTTCAGTCAGGGATGCTTCAAAGCGAGTAAAGGAAATCTTCACTTCTTTGCTGTGTCTTGGTTTGGGTGACAAGATAGGAGTGTGGTTGAACTCTGTCTTGTGTGTGTGCGGATTTGCTTTATTTTTGTTTTAGTTGATTGCTTCTGTAGCATGAAGAGCATTTGTTTTCTGCAATATTTAGTTGATTAAAGCTTTTTGTTTTCCAAAATCAATTTTTGTGATCTCTCGCTCTCTCTCTCATGCTCTCTCTCTCTCTGTTTTCCAAAATTATTTTAATTTTTGTGATCTCTCTCTCTCTCTCTCTCTCTCTCTCTCTCTCTCTCCAACAGGTCTTTGTTTTGAAAAATTCTGTTTACTTTTGACTTTTGGTTTACCTTCTATTCCCTGCTTGGTTTGATTTGTTTTGGGTGTGTTGGGATTTTTTTGTTTGTTTGGGGAGATTTTTGTTTTGGGGGATGAGGGAGGGTGTCATTATTTTTGTGATGTGATAGTACTGCTACTCCAAATTTGTCTGCCACACCCTGAAAGATTAAAGTCCAAAGGAGGCTATCAGTGTTGGGCCACCTTCAGGCCACCAACCAGAAGAGATCCTGCTGTGTTCAATGGTGCCTACTGTGACCCAAACCTTGCAAGACATCATCCACTAAGATCCTGTTGTTCATTATGTTTAAGGAGAGTTGCATGCCTGTAAATGATTGAGTGCAAGCGCTTCGATTTGTTTGTTTTTTTACAAGATTCAGCGCTATATAAATTCCATATATATTATTATTATTATTATCCATAACGACCAAAATAGGAACAGCTTAACTGTGAATGTTCTTAAGACAGGCCTATTTTTTGCAAACTGCCCAAACACACAGGGTGATTTGACTTGTTAAAAATGAACACAAAGGCACAGCTATAAGAGATCGGCTGTAAAACCTCTGTGTGTTGAGCTCTGAGGTTCTCCAGTGGTAAGATTTGTGCAACCGTTCCCCACCACTCCCCCCAAAAAACCGCCACCATTTAGGTAGCTGCATTCCAACTTTGAGGATGGTGTCTAAACACAACACCTGTGTGCATGCTGGTTCGATTTTTTTTTTTTTTTGGTCATCCGTTCCTACTGCACACAATGATGGCCTACTCTTCCAAAAAGCAGAACAGGTTTTTAACGTATGCACAAGATGTCCTGCGTGAATTTGCACACAGGGCCTCAGTTTATAGTTTCATATTAAAGAAACTTTCCAACTGGAAAGAAAGGGCGAGGCTGGGAATCGAAGCCAGAGCTTCACAGTTTACTTGTTGGCAGGCAAAGATCTTAACCATCCTGCCACCTTCCTTTTTGACCCAAGATTTAATACATTTTGGGTGCAGCCATATGAATTGTCAATTCTCATGTAACCATGTCCTGATTATGGATGCAAACAGCCTTTCAGGTGTGGAACAGCAATACTGGACAAAAATAAAAAGCATTACTCTGAAAGCCATAATCTGTTTTATGGCTGTCTTTTCTTTGACAAATCAGAAAACACCACTTCTCAATACTTACAGATTTCTTTTGTGAATACTAACATACTGGAAAATGTGCAGGGGATGGGATAGCCTGGTGGTTGAGTGATGCGCATTGTGCTCCTGATCTGCTAAGCCGGGTTCGAATCTCGTTCAAGAGGATTTTTCCTCTGGAGTTAACATCAGTGACGACTCTACTCCCCCTAAAAGTCCGGATGAGACTATAAACTGAGGTCCCATGTGCGAACGCGTGCAGAACATCTTATGCACACGTTTAAACCCATTATGCTTTTCGGAAGAGTAGGCCATTGTGTGCCGGTGGGTACAGATGACAATATTGACAAAACTGCATACACATGGGGACTATATGTAAAAAAGCAATAAGTGCTTATTCTGTTATCCTCAAAGTAAAAGAAAAGAAAAAAAAGATAAGCAGTACTAACATTTAATATGTCGTTTCACAACATTCATCTGTTCTTCAGCACACTGACAATATGGTTTTTTCGTAAGTTTAGCTATTTTTTTCTTTAATTCTTACAAACAACACAATCAGTACTAATGTTGCAAAAACATCATGGAAAAGATATCATTGAACCCACATCTGAATACAATTACAATATTCATTTGTTCAACTGTCTTTTTAAAGTCTCAACACTTTTGATGTACTGACAGAACTGAAAAAATAAAGAGATGTCAAATCTTAACTTTAACTCACAAAGTTTGACAACATTCATACACGTACAAGTGCAAAGAACAGTAAATAGAGAGATATATTTATGTAGTATTGCACTTGAGCTGATTTCACCATCAAACCAGCCACTTCTCCAACACTAACACATATTGTGTTTTCATCCATATAAACATTGAAAACTGTGTACATGGCTTCACCTGAAACATCCCTGCACTCCTCCATCCCTAATGATTATATCACCTCAACTTTCCCCATATAGTCTGTCAGAACATTCCCTTGTCAATACAACAGAAGTCCTATTCAACATAAATAAACAACAACACAAAAAATAACTTTACAGAAAGAAACCTTGGTGCTCCATTTTCAGCTTTCTCCTGTGCTGGGATCGGTGGTAGAGAAAAGCCAAGTTCATCATCACAACATCTTGTCCAAGATCGCACGACCGAGACATCTGTGCTCTGTTTGGCTGCACTGAATTAAAGATAACTGACTGAAAATCATGGTTCTTTCCCACCTCCTCCCCCCATCCCTTGTCATAAAGACAAATGTTGAAACACTGGCCTAAAGAAGACAGCTGACACAGAGCTCTGTCCTGTTGTGTATGCATACAAGAAAGTCAACCTGGATCGACAACCTAAATGCCTTTTGCAGGCTTACCTCACAGCCATTTAGGCAAGACAAAAACTCTAAAAAAAAAAAAATTTCAGATCTATCCTGGACAGGGGTGGGCTCTGCCAGGTTCAACTTGCCCTCAACATACTGCAGTTAAGTGCAGTGCCCCCAAGACTCCTCAAGGAGTCCTGAGAGAAGTCAGGTCAGGTTTTATAACACTTCAGTTGCTGTCATCACTCAATCACCATAGTCATTTGGTCAATATGTCACTCTCAGTTCTGTCTTTCAGCATTGTTTCTTCTTCTTCCTCAGCCTGCCCTTTAAAACTTCCTACCAGCTCTCACTGTGGCTGAAGACTTCTCTATCATCCCCCCCCCCTCCCCCCCTTTTCTTTTTTTCACAATTCCACCACTGTCAACTTTGTGAAACATTCTTTCATTTGTTTTTCCAGTGGTATCGGTGATCATCACGGTGATGTGCAGACCCTCCACTCCTCCCATGGCGGCCTCCTCCTCCACCACCCCCGTACCTCCCACCCCCACGCCTCCCTCCCCACCTGTCCTCCCCACCCCCGCCGCTCTCCTCAGCCACGTCCTCGGTGGAAATGAGCTCGGCGATGGCGCGCATCAGCGCCCCTTCTTTGTTGGTCTCCTTCCAGTTGGTGGGGCCTGGCCGCACTATCTTCTCCTCCAGCAGCTGATCCAGCTGTCGACGCAGATCCTGAGGACCGATACAGGAGGACACTGACAATGCAGCAAATCATTACTGGGAGATGACTGACCCACTGTTTTCCCTTGCTGTAAGCTATTGAGGCATTACATTCACACACACAAAAATAATAATAATTTGACGGCACAGGATGAAAATAACTCGTGGTGAAAGAGAAATGAGTAAATACATCGACACAATCTACAGTGAAGCACTTGACACCATGGTGGTTGCAATAAACTGGCTTATGTCAAATAAACAGCAAAATGATAACAGCATGAGAAGCAATAACTGAAAGCCAACAGGCAATAAATACCAGCAAACAGACATAACAGTTTTGTATTTTCCTATATTATTGGTTCCTACAAGCTGACGCCAGGAAATAACAGATATCCTGATGCCAGGGGCAATTATCAGGTCAGCATTGGGTTCATGTTCAACAGAGCTTTTCCCGCTGCACGATACTCAAGACAGGGAAAAGCTGATGATCTAGGCAAATAGAAATCGGTTTCAATCACAAAACAGACAGCTCTGGAGCACCCATTTTAACAACATGCTCTGTACAGACATTTCTTTACAGTATAAAAACCCCTACCTCCTTTCAAGTTCACTTGAAAGCTTCTGATACGGCTGTGCTTTCATATTATCGTTCTTTACTGTTATCTGGATGATACATGAATATTGGAATGCTCTAGTAGCATTTCATAATGCTGGATACGAACATAATTCAGAATTCAATGAATCTGCACTAACATGCATCACATCTTCATGAATACTTTCACATTTCATAAGCACACTTTTTATGTCAGGGGAGGGGGGCTGGTGACCCTATAACAAGCTAGGCACAGGAAAAAAACACCTCCACTTCTCAATAACCTTGAGAGATAAGAACGGCAGTCAATCCAGAATTCATGGGGTCTTTCGTTCAAATCTTGGCAGCACAGAATGGGAGAAGGTATTCTTATACAAACACAGGTATACATGCATGCATACCACACTAGGAAGTACACTCAAACAAATCTCTCTTTAAAAATGTAACATACAAACGTACGCTTGCATGCATACCACACACTATGAGGCATACACAAGCAAGTTTCTCTTTTAAAAATTAAAGTAAATAAATAGCCTTCCACAGACCCCAATCATGAAACACCGATCCCTCCAGCCTGAACAATATCCTGTGGGGGCAAGGTCAGAGGGGCACAACAGGCCCAGGTCAGTTATCCAAACTGTAGGACTAGTTGGCCACAGCTTTCCATGTGACAGTGGGATTAAGTAGGCCCAACTCCACTCCCTGGCTTGCAAGAGCTCTTGATGACATGTAGAATACTGCTGTGCAATCATCATCCTGCTTTTCTTGCTGCTGTTGTGCGTTCCCCAGCTTAACACTGGGGGTCACCCAGACTGTGTACTCTGACTCACTCATCATCCCACCTGGGAGTCACTGTGAGACTGAAATTGCACACTGAATGAGAAAGTTTGCGTGTATGACTGTTTTTAAGTATATCGCCCTATAGGCAGCCATACTCCGACTTCAGAGGATTGTTTTTCTCCTTTAAAGGTTGTTATGTCAAGAGCTTGTCATGGCTGAAGGCAATCTCAACACAACATTTTACAACATAACAACACTTTATTGTGGGCCTTGGCAATTTGCTGACATCAATAGCTGACATAACTTTTGGCCTGGGCCAATCTTGCTTTTTAAACCCAAAGAATTGTTTCTTCAAAAGAAAGAGAAAGACCTGACCTTGACAAGCTGGGCAGTGGAGGGCGAGGCCTTGAAGACAATCCAGTCGTCCACAGTGATGCAGTCCTGTCCTCCATCCTGCACACAGCCATCATCAGATGTCTTACACTGTCCCTGTGCTTAGAGCGCTGAACTTGGGATCTGACAATAACTGAGGACTACCACAAATTTGAATCCGTGCTGAGGAATCTGTTTTCAAAGCTTTTTTTGGTTTTCCCCTAGAATCAACACTGGTTTCTACTCCACTCCTGTGTATGTCCTCTGGATCAGACTATACATACACTGTGGTGCTGTGTGTACATGCACACATGACACCTTGTGCTGAAGTTAAAAAATGCATCCATCTTTTGTAGAAGAGGAAGCCAGCTGTGGCCGGTGGCGTGGATGATGTGAGCATACCCAGCATGCAGTCTCCCATCTGAAGGGAGATGAGCTTTGCCAGGTTCAGCTTTTCTTCTTTTTTCAGCTGCCTGATTTTTCTGTAACGCTCCTGTCCTGCTGTTTTCACACTGCTGACTGATCTGGGTAAAGCGGCAAACCCTGCTGGCATTGTGTGGAGCTCCTACCGACAACAGCAGCAACGGAGACACCTCACCTCACCTGACCTGACCTGACCTGACCTGACCTGAGCTAGTTCTGATCTCACCAACTATCCCGGCAATACCCAGGTTCATCATGTATCCCCAGGGCAGTAAGTCCACAGACAGTCTATCTTTGTTAGGCCACCGTCAGACCACCAACAGAAGGGCCCTGCACTGCTGCTGTGTCACTTCAGTGGTGCTCCGCAGTGCCTGTTCTTGGCCACCATGTACTGGACACAATCTCATAACCTCCCTACTGACAACAATAATAACTCTTGTCAAGGAGCCAGGCTAAGTGAGGTACCCACTTGGGATGGCAACCACAACATCCCTTTTCAATGACTTTCTCCCACACAACCCTGACCCCAAAGGCTTTGAACCAATTCACTAGGCCTGTATGGGAAGCTGAATCTGAGGTCTCCATGAGACCAGAGCAACAGGAACTACCGAATCTGAGTAAATTTACTGCATAGTAGTCGACAATGATAAAGATGATGTGATAATGATGTTACAAAAGTGCATGAGTTTTGCACCTTCTTCACTAGGTTATTTTCTACACTTCCTGTCACAATTTATCTAGGTGTCAACCCTTCTACACTTCCTATCACAATTTATCTAGGTGTCAACCGTTCTACACTTCCTATCACAATTTATCCAAGTGTCAACCGTTCTACACTTCCTATCACAATTTATCTAGGTGTCAACCATTGTACACTTCCTATCACAATTTATCTAGGTGTCAACCGTTCTACACTTCCTATCACAATTTATCTAGGTGTCAACCATTGTACACTTCCTATCACAATTTATCTAGGTGTCAACCATTGTACACTTCCTATCACAATTTATCTAGGTGTCAACCATTCTACACTTTCTATCACAATTTATCTAAGTGTCAACCGTTTTACACTTCCTATCACAATTTATCTAAGTGTCAACCGTTCTACACTTCCTATCACAATTTATCTAGGTGCCAACCGTTCTCACTTCCTATCACAATTCATCTAGGTGTCAACCATTCTACACTTACTATCACAATTTATCTAAGTGTCTGTCAGGCCTGACAGATAACAGACACCTGGGCCTTACCCATTCTTTTTTTTTGGGGGGGGGGAGGTGGGGATCAGATTGCAGTTGTTCCTGTCAGCAACTACGAAGTGATATAATTACATGCATAGTCTCAGGGATAATGAATAGGGAATTTTTGTTTTCCTACTGCTATTGTGATGGACATGAATAATTCAGCATCAATGGAGGTTACTGGTAATCAGTTCAGTTTCTCCTTCCCATTTTCCCTCAGACACGCAGACTTATACTCTCTCGCGCTTTAACATGCACACATGAGTTACACACACATACATGCACACACGCATGCACACACACACGCATGCACACACACACGAACACCAGCAGGTAGACAAAAAACTCAAACAGTCTTAGGTTCAATTCCACCCACACACACACACACTCTCTCTCTCTCTCTGTCTCTCTTATATATCCTAGGCCTAAGGGCGGGGACTAGATGTAAAAAAGCACATAGGTGCTTATTCATTATCCTCGAAATAAAAGAATCTGTCATTGTCATTGTCACACACACACACACACTCACTCAAACATACACACACAAAACCACACACACACTAATATCACTGAGAGTGAACAGACGTAAAATCGAATCAAAGACACACACACACACAGAGAAACACACATGAACACACACACAAAAACATTACTTAATTGACTTTCCTCGGGCTATTTTACAGGTATTGTTATGTGTTGAGATAAAATCTGTGTTACAATCTCTTAAAAACTCTGGGTCTAATATTAAACATGATCTTATAACTGAAATAAACCATATTATACACTTTCTCATATTAAGAGGCACTAGTGTCACCTTTTGCTGGGTACCATCGCATTGCAATATCTTTTATAATGAAAAGGTTGATAGAGCAGCTAAAAATGCGGCAGCACATTCAAACTCTGCTGCTGTCTTGAATATACCAATGTCAATTCATGAGAATTATAACTTGATCGAAAGTGCTTGCTGGAAGCATGTTAGGAAAAAACAAGAAGATGCAGGGTTTTCCCAGGGTACCACTTCAATTTTTGACCTAAAATTCTTTCTCTCTTCTCGTTTTGGGTTAGACAAATCACGCCAAAGGCCAGTCATAAGTCTTATTAATAGACTGAAGTTAAATGCTTTCCATACAAAATTTTCTAGAAATGTGCATTGTGTGTGTGGTGGGGCAATCTCAAACATTCATATTCTTTTCGAATGCCAAATGTTAAAAAAGCAGCTGCCCACCATTCGTGAGAGATCGTTGCAAAAGGTTTTGAATAACTCTACATTGCTCTGTGAAATTGCTTTGCTGTTGAAAGAGAGTTGTGTTAGTAATTTGCTATAGCACAAGTAAGTATGTCATTTATTGATTTGAAGCATAGGCATTCTACCCACCATGGTATAGTTTTCGAAATTGTTACCTTTCTTTCCCAGTGTTCTTTTAGCATGGAATACTTGAAATGTATATTTTGATCTGTTGTAGTTCAATTAGCTATTTATTCATAAGGTAAATTCATTTCTTTCATTGTATTATAGTTACAGTAGTTAGACAGTTCCTTAACCCTTTTTTCTGAATTGTTTGCCTTTTTGTGTCTAATATCACTTAATGTGAATAGACGTTAAATTGAAGAACAACACACAAAAACACATACACACACGACACACACACCCAGAGGTACCTTCATAATGCTGATGTTTCCTCCAAAGAACAGCAGTGGATAGGGAGAGACCACTGTGCAGTCATGGATGTACACCTGTTTTAAAAACCGGCCTGTATAATGAACGCTGGCAACATTTTTGTAACACATGCATGTGCATGCACGTTTGTGCGCGCACGCACACACACACACACAGAGAAAAACAAGAACACATATACATGTGTGCACACAAACATTCCCAAACACACCCACACCCGCACACAGAGAAAACACCCTGCTCCATCACCTGTGAGGTTTTCAGCATGTGATAGTAGACCAGCCACTTGGACTTGAACTCAGTTTCATTGCAGTTGATGGACTTGGGGTGAGCGGAGATTTTCCCTCTGCCGTTTTTGATATGCATCTTCACAGTCCTGGTGGAACACACACACACACACACACACACACAAGATCAATTATTCATTCATTCAATCATGCATTCAGTCTGTCAGTCAATCATTTATTCAGTCATTCAAACATCCAGTAAGTCATTCAATCATTCATTCAATTTATCATTCAACCATTTAATCCTTCATTGAATCATTCATTCAGTCATTCAATTAATCATTCAGTCTTTCATTCAATCATTCATTCAATCAATCACTCAGCCATTTAATTCTTCACTGAATCAGTCAGTCATTCAAATAATCATTCAGCCTTTCATTCAATCAATCATTCAGCCATTTAATCCGTCATTGAATCATTCAGTCAGTCATTCAATTAATCAGTCAGTCTTTCATTCCATCATTCTTTCATTCAATCATTCATTCAATCAATCATTCAGCCATTGAATCCTTCACTAAATCATTCATTCAGTCATTCAATTAATCATTCAGTCTTCCATTCAATCTTTCATAATCAATCATTCAGCCATTGAATCCTTCACTAAATCATTCATTCAGTCATTCAATTAATCATTCAGTCTTCCATTCAATCATTCAGTCTTTCATTCAATCATTCCTTCATTCAATCATTCCTTCATTCAATCATTCCTTCAATCAATCATTCAGCCATTTAATCCTTCATTGAATCATTCATTCCGTCATTCAGTCTTTCATTCAATCAATCAGCCATTTAATCCTTCACTGAATCATTCATTCAGTCAATCAATTAATCATTCAGTCTTTCATTCAATCATTCATTCATTCATTCAATCACTCATGTAGTTTACAGCTTTGCCAACCGAAAGTCTCCCCATCAGAGCTACCACCACATCAAGGATCCACATTGTCACATTTTTAGTCAGGTTGTTTGTTGTTTATTGTTTCGATTTTTGTTAGTAGTAAGACTTATTTGTATCTGAATTAAATGTGTCTGAAACTCTCTAGCATCCTTTTGTAACTTGAAAAAAACTTAGCATTCAGTACAGTCCCCCAGTTCACCCAGCTGTAAATGGGTGCCTGCCTCTTTATGGTCAGGGAGGGTAAAGCAGCGAGGGAGAGGAGATGGGCGCTGCCCTCAATATGCTGGCCCCTAGAGAAGTGAGGTCTCTGACGCCTCGCTCCCTTATGCCCTTATAGGTTATGGGACACCTTTACCTTTTACATTTCGAGAAAAAAAACTTTGTCATGCATATACTGTTGCAGTATTCACAGAGGAGAGCTGCATACTGTGGGTGTGTCTAAGGTGGATCAGTGGTCTAACAGAGGCACAGTTGTCTAGAAAACTCAAGGTCATGAGTCCAAAACTCCTCTCAAGCCACACTGCCCCTGTATACCCTTGTACAGTATAAACCAAGGTCCTGTGTGCGAACACACACAGCACACCTTGCGCACACTTTTTAAAAAAAAACTTCCGCTTTTCGGAAGAGTAGGCCATTGTGTGCCGGTGGGAACGGATGACAAAATTTACAAAATTGCATACACACGGGGACTGGATGTTAAAAAAAGCACATGAATGCTTATTCCATTATCCTCAAAATAAATAAATGATACATACTTAAAGAGCAACAGCAAATGAGAGAGACAGAGATACTGGAGAGCAACAGTAAGTGAGAGAGACAGAGATACTGCAGAGTGACAGCAAGTGAGACAGAGATACTGCAGAGTGACAGCAAGTGAGAGAGACAGAGATACTGAAGAGTGACAGCAAGTGAGAGAGACAGAGATACTGAAGAGTGACAGTAAATGAGAGAGACAGAGATACTGAAGAGTGACAGCAAATAAGAGAGACAGAGATACTGGAGAGTGACAGCAAATAAGAGAGACAGAGATACTGGAGAGTCACAGCAAATAAGAGAGACAGAGATACTGCAGAGTCACAGCAAATGAGAGAGACAGAGATACTGCAGAGTGACAGTAAATGAGTGAGACAGAGATACTGGAGAGTGACAGTGAGAGTGACAGCAAGAAGTGAGACAGAGATACTGGAGGGTGACAGCAAATGAGAGAGACAGAGATACTGGAGAGTGACAGCAAGAGTGAGACAGAGATACTGAAGAGTGACAGTAAATGAGTGAGACAGAGATACTGGAGAGTGACAGTGAGAGTGACAGCAAGAAGTGAGACAGAGATACTGGAGAGTGACAGTGAGAGTGACAGCAAGAAGTGAGACAGAGATACTGGAGAGTGACAGTGAGAGTGACAGCAAGAAGTGAGACAGAGAGACGGTGAGACAGACAGACATAGAGACAGACAGACACAGAGACAAAGGGACAGACAGACATAGAGACAGACAGACACAGAGACAAAGGGACAGACAGACATAGAGACAGACAGACACAGAGACAAAGGGACAGACAGACATAGAGACAGACATAGAGACAGAGAGAGGGGACTGACTTGTAGGGGGGGTCTCCAGGTCTGGGTGCAGATGCCACTTTGGCCACATTGGGATAGAGCCCGGCACACAACACCGCCTTCACCAGTCCCTCGTCCTCTGTTGACAACACACACACATCATAGACACATAGACACACACATGCACACATATGCATGCACGCACACATACCCACACACACTCTGTGTGACTAACCAGAATGAATGTTAGACTGGCAGTCTCTGGGGTCCCCCCCCTACACACACACTCTCTGAGGTTCCCCACACATATACACACACACACACTACTCTGAGGTCCCCCACACATATATACACACACACTCTCTGAGGTCCCCCACACATATACACACACACACTACTCTGAGGTCCCCCACACATATATACACACACACTCTCTGAGGTCCCCCACACATATACACACACACACACTACTCTGAGGTCCCCCACACATATACACACACACTACTCTGAGGTCCCCCACACATATACACACACACTCTCTGAGGTCCCCCACACATATACACACACACACACTACTCTGAGGTCCCCCCACACATATACACAACACACATACTCTGAGGTCCCCCACACATATACACACACACTCTCTGAGGTCCCCCACACATATATACACACACACTCTCTGAGGTCCCCACACATATATACACACACACTCTCTGAGGTTCCCCACACATATATACACACACACTCTGAGGTCCCCACACATATATACACACACACTCTGAGGTTCCCCACACATATACACAACACACTCTGAGGTTCCCCACACATATACACACACACACTCTGAGGTCCCCACACATATATACACACACACTCCTGAGGTTACTTCCCACACATATATACACACACACTCTGAGGTCCCCCACACATATAACACCAACACACACTCTGAGGTCCCCCACACATATACACACACACTCTGAGGTTCCCCACACATATACACACACACACTCTGAGGTCCCCCACACATATACACACACTCTGAGGTCCCCCACACATATATACACACACACTCTGAGGTCCCCCACACATATATACACACACACTCTGAGGTTCCCCACACATACACACACACACACTCTGAGGTCCCCCACACATATACACACACTCTGAGGTCCCCCACACATATACACACCAACTCTGAGGTCCCCCCCTACACACACACCTCTGAGGTTCCCCACACATATACACACACACACTCTGAGGTCCCCCACACATATACACACACACACTCTGAGGTCCCCCACACATATACACACACTCTGAGGTCCCCACACATATATATACACACACTCTGAGGTCCCCCACACATATATATACACACACTCTGAGGTCCCCCACACATATATACACACACACTCTGAGGTCCCCCACACATATATACACACACACTCTGAGGTCCCCCACACATATATACACACACACTCTGAGGTCCCCAACACATACATACACACACTCTGAGGTCCCCCACACACATATACACACACACACTCTGAGGTCCCCCAACATATATACACACACACTCTGAGGTCCCCCACACATATATACACACACACTCTGAGGTCCCCCACACATATATACACACACACTCTGAGGTCCCCCACACATATATACACACACACTCTGAGGTCCCCCACACACATATACACACACACACTCTGAGGTCCCCCACACATATATATACACACACTCTGAGGTCCCCCACACATATATACACACACACTCTGAGGTCCCCCACACATATATACACACACACTCTGAGGTCCCCCACACATATATACACACACACTCTGAGGTCCCCCACACATACACACACACACACACTCTGAGGTCCCCCACACATACACACACACACTCTGAGGTCCCCCACACATACACACACACACACTCTGAGGTCCCCCACACATATATACACACACACACTGAGGTCCCCACACATATATACACACACACACTGAGGTCCCCCACACATATATACACACACACTCTGAGGTCCCCCACACACTCTGAGGTCCCCCACACATATATACACACACACTCTGAGGTCCCCCACACATATACACACACATTCTGAGGTCCCCCACACATATATACACACACACTCTGAGGTCCCCACACATATATACACACACATTCTGAGGTCCCCCACACATATACACACACACTCTGAGGTCCCCCACACATTTTACACCACACACTCTGAGGTCCCCACACATATATACACACACACTCTGAGGTCCCCCACACATATATACACACCACTCTGAGGTCCCCCACACATATACACACACACCTCTGAGGTCCCCCACACATATATACACACACACTCTGAGGTCCCCCACACATATATACACACACACTCTGAGGTCCCCACACATATACACACACACACTCTGAGGTCTCCCCCACAACATATACACACACACTCTGAGGTCCCCCACACATATATACACACACACTCTGAGGTCCCCCCACAACATATCACACACACCACTCTGAGGTCCCCACACATATACACAACACACTCTGAGGTCCCCCACACAATAACATCACACACACTCCTGAGGTCCCCCACACATATATACACACACACTGAGGTCCCCACACAATATATACACACACTCTGAGGTCCCCCACACACATATACACACACACTCTGAGGTCCCCCACACATTATACACACACACTCTGAGGTCCCCCACACATATATACACACACACTCTGAGGTCCCCCACACATATATACACACACACTCTGAGGTCCCCCCCCACATATACACACAACACACACACTCTGAGGTCCCCCACACATATATACACACACACTTGAGGTCCCCCACACATATACACACACACTCTGAGGTCCCCCCCACATAATACACACACACTCTGAGGTCCCCCACACATATAATACACACACACTCTGAGGTCCCCCCACATATATACACACACACACACTCTGAGGTCCCCCCAAAACACATATATACCACACACACACACTCTGAGGTCCCCCAAACACACTCTGAGATCACCCCCCCCCCAAACACACACTTGAGGTCCTTCAAACACACACACACTCTGAGGTTCCCCCCCCACACACACACTCTAGGGTCCCCCCCACACACACACAATTCTGGGGTCACCCCCCACACACACACATTCTGGGGTCCCCCCCACACACACACATTCTGGGGTCCCCCCCCACACACACACATTCTGGGGTCCCCCCCCACACACACACATTCTGGGGTCCCCCCCCCCCACACACACATTCTGGGGTCCCCCCCCACACACACATTCTGGGGTCCCCCACCACACACATTCTGGGGTCCCCCCCCCACATACACATACATCTGGGGTCTCCCCCCACACACACACACGCTGGGGTCCTGCCCTCCCTCCACCCCCCCTCCCCCCCACACACACTATGTAACTGACAGGATAGCTTAGTGGTTAAAGCATTGCACTCGCAATCTGACGACCCGGGTTCGATTCCCGTTCAAGGGGATTTTTCTCCTGGAGTTAACATCAGTGCAGACTCCACTCTCCCCAAAAGTCCTTCAGATGAGACTATAAACCGAGGCCCCGTGTGCGAACGCACGCAGAACATCTTAAGCACATGTTAAATCCTGTTCCGCTTTTCGGCCACTGTGTGCTGGTGGGAACAGATGACAGAATTTACAAAACCGCATACACACGGGGACTGGATGTAAAAAAGCACATTAGTGCTTATTCCATTATCCTTGATATAAAAGAATAAAATAAAATGAAATTTTAAAAAGTTTAAACACTGACCAAAATAAATGTTAGACTGACGACCTCTGGGATCATCCCCCTCCCACACTCACACTCTGGGGTCCCCCCACACACACACACACATTGGGGTCCCCCCCCCCACCACACACACATTGGGGTCCCCCCACACACACACACATTGGGGTCCCCCCCACACACACACATTGGGGTCCCACACACACACACTCTGGGGTCCCCCCCCCCCCCCCCCCCCCCCCCCCCACCACACACACACAACTTGGGGTCCCCCCCCCCCACCACACACACATTGGGGTCCCCCACACACACACACACATTGGGGTCCCCCCCACACACACACATTGGGGTCCCACACACACCACTCTGGGGTCCCCCCCCCCCCCCCCCCCCCCCACACACAACACACACTCTAGGGTACCCCCCCTTCCCCACACACACACTGTGTAACTGACCAGAATGAATGTTGGAGTGGCGATCTCTGGGATCCTTACTGGACAAGAAGTTGATATCGTACAGGAGGTCAGCTAGCTGCTTCTTCATGTCCTTCAGCATCTGCACACACATATACGCACGCATGTATGCACGCACGCACGCACATACACAAACACGCATGCACAAACACACACATAAAAATTCATGCAGAAAACACACACACAAACACACGCATCACACACACACGTACACACAACATGAATGCAAGCACACACACACACACACACATGCATGCAAAAAACACATGCACACATGTATAAATGTGCTTGCAAACACACACACTCACACCCACTTACACACACACACACTGAAAACACACACTTGCAAATACACCCCCCTCAACCATCCCTACACACACAAACAAACACACAAACATTCACACTTAAACACACCACACACATACCCATCCCCTACCCCCCCCACCCCACCACCACATACACCCTCCCCACCCCCCTTCCCCCCCGACACACACCCACACCCACACACACAGAGTGACGCACTGACCCGTAAAGTGCTGGCGGAGAGGAAGTTATCCCAGCAGTACTGACGATCAGTTCCCCGTGACAGGCTTTTCTCCCAACCCTGACGACCAACAACATCACCACCATCACAAACTTTCAACGACAATGGTTTTCCCCTTCACACCTTCTGCTATTGTTGGGGAGAAGGGGGTGCAGGACAGCCTAGTGGTTAGAGTGTTGCATTTACAACTTGATGGCCCAGAATCGAGCTCGGGTTTGACCCACTACCGAGACGCCCATTAAAGGGGATTTTTTACCTTGGAGGTAGCATCAGTACTGACTCCACTCCCCCGAGAGTCCTTCAGATGAGACCTAAAGGGAGGAAGCTTCTTCTTCTCTGTTAAAAGCTCAGACATCAACTATTGTTGTCTGTCGTGTGAGAGAAAGTGGGTCGTGCTGCTGTTAAGCGCCTGACAGGTCAGGCCCAGCGCATCCGACTTTGGGAAGCTGAAAACCAGAGGACGAAGAGAGAAGAAAAAAAGCCAGAAGAGAAAGAGAGAAGAGAGGACAGGGAGACAGAAGAGAAAGAGAAAAGAAAAGACAGGGAGGACAGAGGAGAAAGAGAAGCCAGGGAGAAAAGACAGGAGAACAAGGACAAAAAGAGAAAAAGAAAGAGAGAAAACAGAGAAGCCAGAAGACAAAGGGAGAAGAGAAGACAGAGAGAGAAGACAAAGAACAAAGAGAGAAGACAGAGGACAAAGAGAGAAGATAAGACAGAGAAAACAGAAGAGAAAGAGATAAAAGAAGAGAGACAACAGAGAGAAAAGGACACAAAGAAGACAGAGAGAGAAGAGAAGAGAAGACAGAGGACAAAGAGAGAAGAAAAGACAGAGGACAAAGAGAGAAGAAAAGATAAAGAAGAGGACAAAGAGAGAAGAAAAGAGAGAGAAGACAGAGGACAAGGAGAGAAGAAAAGACAGAGGACAAGGAGGAAGAAAAACAGAGAACAAAGAGAGAAGAAAATACAGAGAAGACAGAGGACAAGGAGAGAAGAAAAGACAGAGGACAAGGAGAGAAGAAAAGACAGAGAAGACAGAGGACAAGGAGAGAAGAAAACACAGAGGACAAAGAGAGAAGAAAACACAGAGAACAAAGAGAGAAGAAAATACAGAGGACAAGGAAAGACTGTTCAAAATACACCCACACTACACTACACTACCCTACCCTACACTGCAGTACAGACCTTCATGGCGTTGATCAGCACAAAGTGGTCACTCTTGGTGCCCTGGGACAGCTCCTTCCGCGCCTTGTCTGCCTCCTTCTCCTTGCCCTGTCAACATGTGTCACCTATACATATATCTATATATAGCCCATCACTTCAACCTGCACACCACGCTTCACCATCTTGCCACAAGGGACAGTGCAGTGGAGCCTTGGTTGGGACAGATTTTGAAACTTTAGACCCTGCCAAAAATATGCTCACCTTCACAAAGTGTCAGTAAAGTATAATCTTGGAAAGGGTAGCCTACATTTGGTGCTTAAATCAATCATCCCCACCCCCTCAACAACAATGAAAAAGCCCACCCAAAACCAAGGGTCACAAGTTCAAATCTTGCTGGCAGCTGCTAGATTGGAAAATCCTTTTCCTTGAAAGCAAACACTTGCCCAGAATCCCACCATTTGATTAATCTCTGAGGCCATAATTAGTTTCCCTTCCCCAATTTCACTAGCTCATAGACAAGGTCTGAGTGCCAGCTTTTCTTTTCTCAATGATGTGATAAAGCGAGGTACCTTTGTACAATATAAAGCCCCCAAACCACACAAACTGCTTTTAACTAAAGGTAAAGGAAAGGACCCCATACCTATAAGGTCGAGGGGCGAGGGTTCGAGACCTCACTTTCTCTAGGCCAGCATATAAAGGGCGGCGCCCATTCCTCTCCCTCGTGCTTACCTTCCCTGACCAAAGAGGGCAGGTACCCATTTACAGCTGGTGAACTGGGGAATTACTAAAAGCCAAGGCAGCAAACGGTAAACATCCAACTGGTAACCACGCTCGAACCTGCTTAACTTGGCTGGGGGAGCGAGTGCTCCGACCACTGAGCTTTTCCCGTCCCCTGACTTTAAAACTACAAACTCATTAACATCTGTAACAAAAAACCCAAACAATCAAGTACAAAACAACAAAATAAACAAATACTTCACAAAACAAAAAGTAACAAAACAAACACAACAGATAACCAAATAACTGCCTACAAATACATTCACAAACAAACGATAACAAAACAAAAAAAACAATAACTGCTACAAAACATTCACAAAAAAACAGAAAACTAAAACAAACAAAACAAAACAACTGCTACAAATACATTCAAAAACAAACAGATAACAAAAACAAACAAAATAAAAAACCCAATAACTGCCTACAATACATTCACAAAAAAAAAACAGAAAAAACTAAAACAGACAAAACAAACAACTTCCTACAAATACATTCACAAAACAAAACAGACAACCAAAAACACAACAGACAACCCAAATAACAGCCTAACCAACCAACCAACCAGTCAACAGTCAACAGTCAACCGACCAGCGGGATGACGAAGGCATCCTTGAAGGCCAAGCTGGCAGCCACGGTGAGGATGGGGTCCAGACAGCAGAACATGGCCCCAAACAGAATCATCTTCCCCGTGTGCGGGTCCACAGGCATGCGCGCCAAATGCACGCCCAGCGGCAGCAGGTTTTCCTCCCCATCCAAGGCATTCTGGGACAGGGGACGCAACGACACGGTAAATTGTGTGTGTGTGTGTGTGTTTGCGTGTGTGTTGTGTGTGTGTGGTGTGTGTGTGGTTTGCGTGCGTGGTGCTGTGGGGTGTGTGTGTGTGTGTGTGTTGTTTGCGTGCGTGTTGTGTGTGTGCGTGTGTGTGTGTGTGTGTGTGTGTGTTTTGTGTGTGTGTGTGTGGTGTTGTGTGTGTTTTTTGCGTGTGTGTTGTGGTGTTTGTTTGTTTGCATGTGTGTGTGGCGTGGGTGTGGTTTTTCGTGTGTGTGTGTGTGTTTATGCTTTACTGATAATGGTCATTATGGTGCGCGGGTGATGTGTCGTGTGTTGTATGTGTGATAAAATGAGTTTCAAAATATTGGTTGTTGTGATGTATGGGTGGGGCGCAGTGTGGTGAATGGCCGTGCGTGCCGCACCAAAAAAAAAAAATTGTTATTTCTTTTCCAAAATGATTTACAATATTGTATTCTGCATTGGTGTGTGTGTGTTGTGTGTACCGGGGCGTGTGTGTGCGCGCACCTGGGTTTGTGTTTGTGTATGATAATTTTTTTTAAGCTATCTTGGAATGCTTATAGCAATCTGAAATGTGTTTTTCTTGTCTTGTGAGATAATTATAGGTATCAATGTGCCTGTCAGTATTGTAATTGCCTTTCATGGGATGATTAAAGTGTTCTTGACTTGACTTTGACTTGACTTAAAAAAAAGAAAAGGGAGGGCACAGCATGCAAAACAAGAATCATCCAGTCAAGGGTCCAGGGTCCAGTGCTAAAGTTAATCCTTTCCTTTTACCAAGTCTAAGTGCTGGAATATCAGTTCCTGCTATAATCAGCACCAGCTGGGATGGGATGGATAGCAGCTGAGAGGAGTCGGAAGTGGGGGAAACTGACAGCTGTTTGGGGGGGAGGAGGGGGAAGGAAAGGGTAGGAGAGGGTCTGAACAAACTTTGGAGTGGGGATTGGGGGGGGGGGGGGGGGGGATAAAGAGGAGGAAAGAGTTTAAACAAACCCACTTGTGACAACTTTACTTTCTCAACTTGAGGATTAAAGGAATTTGAAGTGTTGGAGGAATGTGTGAGTATAATAATGTACATATATATATATGCGAGAGCAGTGGTAAAAGGAACGACATGGTGTACTGTATGTGTAGACAGGTATGTTTACTATGAGTGTTTGTTGTGTATGGAGGAGTGAGGTGGAGGAGAGAGAGAGAGAGAGAGTGCATCTGTGTGTGTGCATGTGTGCGTGCATGCATGTATGTATGTATGTGTGTGTGAAAGCATGTATATGAATACCTGCATGTGTATGTGCATGACTGAATGCATGTATGTGTGGGTGGTTGTATGCATATACAAGTGTTCCTGCACACATATGCATGCATGCATGTTATATGTGCATAGCTGTAAGCGTGTTTGAAGCGCAGACATACTGACCAGTTCCTGCAGAGTAATGATGGCTTTGTGCAGGGCCTCCATGGAGGGGGGCTGCATGGCTTTGCACACAAACGGCTCAATGCGTCCAAGCTTCAACAACTGCTCTCACCCAGCAACAAGGCACAATAAAAAGACAGAAAAAGACCAGATTTAAGAGAACTGACAAATAATTGTTTATGAAAAGTGATCACCAATATTTCTCTATGAAAAGTTATTACGGATATTTCCCTATAAAAAGTTATTATGAATAACTCCCTTTAACTATTCATTATAAATATTCCCTACAAACAGTGATTACGAATAACTTCCTACAAAAATTTACTAAAAACATTTCTAAAGAACACTTAATACATGGCAGCTGCAAAATGCCAAAAACCACATCCAAAGCAAATCAAGAGATTTTTACATCATCAGATATACCTGACAGACAGACAGTCCATTACACACAAATATGTATACACAATACAATCCAAGATCACATCACCCAACATATATCAACCATGCCTACAGCCCCAAAACAAAAAATTGCTCTTTGCACTTCTTCATTCACAGTGCCGGCAGAACTCCGGCCTTCAGGAAAAAATGTTTTCACACACACATGTATGCAGACACGAGAGGAGGATAAACTGCCTCATCTTCCAATGGTTTTGCAGTCCAATGCAGAAGAAGCAGTAGATGCTTCCCACCATACAATTTTGACCACAGACGATTAATTTCCATTCCCTCCACTAGAACTCTGAGGTTCACCAATGGCGAGATTTTGCATGTATATGTGACCGTTTCTGCCCACTGTGAAGGAGCCATTTTCCGACTTCTGGGATAATGATAATAATAATGATAATAATAATATTAATAATAATAATAATAATAATAATGATAATAATAATATGATGTACAAGCATCTGTTCTTATGTCTTTTTATCACGTTCAAGACTCACATGCAGACTTGTGCACATGCAGACACATATGTATGTGCACACATGTACGCACACACACACACACACAATTCCCATTCAAGGGGGATATTTTCCCCTCAAGTTAACATCAGTGCAGACTCCACTCTCCCCAAAAGTCCTTCAGATGAGACTAAAAACTGAGGCCCCCATGTGCGAACGCACGCAGAACATCTTAAGCACACGTTAAATCCTGTTCCGCTTTTTTGGAAGAGTATGCCATTGTGTGCTGGTGGGAACAAAATAACAGAATTTACGAAACCACACACACACGGGGACTGGATGTTAAAAAAAAAAAAAGCACATAAGTGCTTATTCCATTATCCTTGATATAAAAGAATAAAATAAAAATAAACTAAATAAATACACACACACACACACACAACACGCACACACACACACCTTGATCTGCAGGCAGAGTTCCTCCAGGCGAGTCCTCAACATCTCAGGTGGCAGGTAGTCCATCATCTCTGTCCACTTCAGCCCAGTGTACAGGTGATAGCAGTAACCCTCCTGTACCCTACACAACCACAATATTGCTTTTTGTTATTGTTGTTGTTGTTGTTTATCATCTCCGTCCACTTCAGCCCAGTGTACAGGTGATGGCAGTAACCCACCTGTACCCTACACAACCACAACATTGCTGTTTGTTATTGCTGTTATTATTGATGCTGTTGGTGTTTGTTATTGTTGTTGTTGTTTATCATCTCTGTCCACTTCAGCCCAGTGTACAGGTGATAGCAGTAACCCTCCTGTACCCTACACATCCACAACGTTGCTTCTTGTTATTGCTGTTATTATTGATGTTGTTTGTTACTGTTGTTATTATTGATGTTGGTGGTGTTTGTTGTTGTTGTTGTTTATCACCTCTGTCCACTTCAGCCCAGTGTACAGGTGATAGCAGTAACCCTCCTGCACCCTACACACAACCACAATAGTGCTTTTTGTTATTGCTCTTATTATTGATGTTGTTATTGTTGTTTGTTATTGTCTGTTGTTTATCACCTCTTCCACTTCAGCCCAGTGTACAGGTGATAGCAGTAACCCTCCTGTACCCCTGCACATCCACAATATTGCTTTTTGTTATTGCTCGTATTATTGATGTTGTTTGTTACTGTTGTTATTATTGATGCTGTTGGTGTTTGTTATTGTTGTTGTTGTTTATCATCTCTGTCCACTTCAGCCCAGTGTACAGGTGATAGCAGTGACCCTCCTGTACCCTACACATCCACAATGTTGCTGTTTGTTATTACTGTTATTATTGATGTTCTTGGTGTTTGTTATTGTTGTTGTTAATCCCCTCCGTCCACTTCAGCCCTGTGTACAGGTGATAGCAGTGACCCTCCTATACCCTGCTGCACATTAATACATGTTGCTGTTTGTTCATTTACTTGTTTGTTTACTGATAAATCAAAAAACCAGCCCTCGGATAAATCAGGCTGCGTGAACAACAATGAACCAGCTACTTACTCTATCTGACATTATGCAAAGAAACTGGAAGAGAAAAACACAGATAAATTAAAGTAACTAAAAGTTACTTCAGGCAGGCGGGCATATCAGTATACACAAGCTTCTCTCTCTCTCTCTCTTTCTCGCTCTCTCTCTCTCTGACCTGTTAAGAGTCTATTCTCTCTCTCTCTCTCTTCTTTTTTTTCTATTTCTTTCTTTCTGTGAAAGCATGAAGTAAAGAAGCCCTGTGCTTATCCATTTACACTCAATAAACATTTACAGTTAAAGTGAGTTCGAGTTACATCTCTCCCTCTATCTCTCTCAAGTTCTTCTCTTTCTCCCTCTCCTCTCCCCCACCTCTCCCTCTCTCCCTCTCTCTCTCCTCCTCTCTCTCCCCCCCCCCCTCTCCTCCCTCTGTCTACCTCTCCCTCTCTCACACACACACACTCACACACACACAACACACAAACAACACACACACACACACACAAAACACCACACACACACACAAACAAAAACACACACTATACACACAAACACACACACACACACACCCCACAACACACACACACACACACACACACACAACTTACACACTCACACACAACTCATACACACACTCACACACACATACACACACAAACACACACACAAAACACACACACACACACACACAAAACACACCTGCCAGCTCTGCCTCGTCGCTGTTTGGAGTTGGCACGGGAGACCCACTGCGGCTCCAGACAGCTCATGTTCGAGTTGGGTCATAGTCCTTGACCTTGATCTTGCCGCAGTCCACCACAAACACCACATCGTCGATGGTGATGCTGCAAGGACAATTGCCTCATAACCATTGATATCACCATCTCAAACTGAAGTCGTATGCGCTGGGCCTGACTTGTCAGGCGCTTAACTGCAGCGCAATGCATTTTCCCTCATATGACAGACAACAGTTGCTGTCTGAGCGTTGACAAAGGAGAAGAAAATCGCCATCTTACGTCTATTCACTTCCAACTAAGGTGCTTTTCAATTTCACTCCAATCCCTCAACCATAGTATACATACATGTACACAAAACACATACATGCTGAATATAGCCTTTACAGACAGTGGAAATTTTTTTGGGCCAGATAATCGAGTGCTTTGATTTGTTGCTTTACAAGATTCAGCGCTATATAAATTCCATACATTATTATTATTATTAAATGATTTTATTCTCTGCTGTTCACTGTAGACAGAAAAAAAAGGTATTTTTATTATTGGTCACTGTAGTTCATGGCACCACACTTCTGCTCACCAACAAACACCATAACACATACACCTGCATGTGCATACGTGAGCCTGCATACATACACACACACAACAGACACACACACCCACACAAACGCTCACACAAATGCACACACACACGCACACACACACACAAGTGTAAACAGACCTGGTTTCTGCGATATTTGTGGCAATGACAATTTTGCGTACGCCAGGGGGAGGTCGCTCAAAGACTTCGCGCTGGTTGACAGTGGGCATGAGAGAATGGAGAGGGATGATTTTACAGCCTGTTAACACATGCACAACACATTTACTCTGTAACAGCAATATTGGTCATCTCTTTATTCTTTGCATATAATGCGAAAGGCTCCAACTTAACTTTTCCAAAAATCCCCTAAGTCAGAATACATCTACCTTATCAGTGAGCAAAAACAGTCACATACGCAAAATCTCACCACTGGTGAACCTCAAGCTCCAGCCAAGGATAAAAAAAGACACAAAAAAACTTGCTGGTGACCGATGGATATGTTTTAGAAAGCTGTCGGAAAATGTCTATCAACAGATAATGGTAACTGATAAGACAAATTCATACCTTTTACAATCAAGGAGTGTGTGTGTGTGTGTGTGTGTGTGTGTGTGTGTGTGTGTGTTGTGTGTGTGTGTGTGTGTGTGCCTGTGCGTGCGTGCGTGCGTGCATGCATGCACATTTGGACTTGGTGGAACTATTAATTGTTACTGGTTTTACGACTGTAAGAATGAGTTGAGTGCAAGCACTTTGACTTGTCTCTGCAAGATATAGGGCTATATAAATTTCATTTATTATTATTATTATTAAAATTACCATAAATCAAAATGATCTCTTGATTACTATCAAGGGTAAGTCTCATTGACTGACTTTGTGCCCACTGTGAGCCTGCATACATACAAATGCAAACAGACACACACACCCACACAAACGCTCACACAAATGCACACACACGCACACACACAGTGTAAACACACAAAAAACACACAAAATTAGCATTACTCAGAATGCCTCACAATAATTGACTGTGCCCACTCACCCAAAATTAGCATTAATCAGAATGCCCTGTAACCTACAATGTGAAGAGGTCAATTACCTGAAGCACCAGGAATGGCCTGGAGCATTTTGTGGAGTTTGCTGATCTCCTCCCAGCCTGGCACAAACACCAGTATAGCTCCGTCCTGTAACACACACATGTGTAGCATGCAAGCATGCACACAGCCATGTGCATACACACACACACACACACACAAACACACACACACGCGCATACACACACACACACACACACTTGTTCCTAGATAGATGGCTTGATGGAAAAAAAGCGAACACATTGCTTCTTCAATGTACCATCTGGAAATAAAAATTTTGACTTGACTTCACACATACACACACACACGCGCGCAACTTTAGCTACAAGTAATTCTTACTTTAAAACAGCATCGTGTCTTTCTTTCTGTGGTTGGTGGGGCTACAAACAATAGGATTGGATTGGATTGGATTTCTTCCTTTTTTATTTTTTAACTTGATTGATTATCATGTCTTTCTTCACTTAACCCCTCCCCTTCACCCCTTTGAATTTTTTTTTCTTTTCATCTTTTTTTTTTTTAATGCAAAGCAAATTTTCAGAGTTCTCTCTTTTTTTTTTTAAAGCTCAACACTTCCAAGGAAGAAACTGTCTATCAAAGAAGCAAATGAGCACTACGCAATTCACTGTTATAACCAAGTAAGGTCATGGAGAGCGTCTTTTTTTATGATTTAACTCATCATGTCCATTTCATCAGACAACTTTCTACCCAAAGTCGAAATACAGCTACTGCTATGGTGGAGGGAAAAGTCGTCATACTTGCAAATAAAAACATCTCACCATTGGTGAAACCTCAAAGTTCTATCCCCGGAACAAAACAATCACACATCGTTCAGTCTTGTAAGAAGGGCTTTGTATACAAGTAGTCATTTTTTCCCTTAGAAATTCTACACTGCAGGCTCAGACCAGCATTGGGACTTGTCTGCGACAGATCCAGGCACCATAGAGTTAAACACTGATTAATACAACGTGGCTGTGTCATGGGCAGTATTATTATGGTGACTTTATGGAACACAGGAGTATGGTCAATGGGTTGGTTGGTTGGTTGGTTGGTTGGTTGGTTGGTTGGTTGGTTGGTTGGTTGGCTAGTTAGCTTGCTTGCTTGCTTGGTGGGTTGGAATGTTGGCAGGATGTTTGGTTGGCTGGTTGGTTGGTTTGGTGGTTGGCTCGCCAATGGGTTGAATAGGATCTGTAATGGGTTGGTTGGCTGCTCTGTTTATTGACTGGTTGCTTGTTTGGTTCCTCAGGTGGACCCCAACTAAGTCAGCTGTGTGGATGGTGGGTTGGAGGCTGGTTGGTTGGTTTGTTGGTTGGACGGCTGGTTGGTTGGTTTAACAGCTTACCTGTCAGTTATCAGACAGTTGTCTGACCACTGTCCTCACCTTTTTGGTAGTTATGATATGCATAAGCAATCGAACCACAAGGTCAAGGTCAATCTTGGAGAAATCAAAATTCCTCAGAGCTTCAATGGTTGAACGGGAATAGCTGAAATACAAGAAAAATGAGAGGTCAGTCGAGTTCATTGCTGATGCTGTTTGATAATGATAAAAATAAAAAACATATCACACTAAAACCACACCCTAAGTGTACCCCAAAAACATGTATTTATGTACACAATGAACACAAATGTATGCAAAAAATACCAACATTCACTCATGCAAGATACATTACAAAAGCACAGGAATAAAAAAAAATTAATGAATGCACGCATGCACACAAACATGAAATATGTGCACACGCACAAACACACACACACTCTCTCTCTAACACACACACACACATATACACAAACTCTCTCTCTCTCTCACGGCTCTTACACCCCCCCCCCCCAACCACACACACACACACACACCACACACACCCCTTTCCTCAAGATTTCAGAGCCAGGCCTGATAATTCCACTCGTCTTCCTGTTCTTTCTCTCACAAAATATGTGTGAATGCACGCATGGACACACACACACAAACACACACACAAACACACACACACCTTCCCTCCAGATTCTGCAGCCAGGCCTGATAATTCCATCTACTTTCTGTTCTTTCTCTCACAAAATATGTGTGAATGCACACATGCACACACACACACACACACACAAACACACACACACACACACACAAACACAAACACACACACACACATATACCTTCCCTCCAGATTCCGCAGCCAGGCCTGGTAATTCCACTGTTCTTCCTGCTCTTTCTCTCGATCCACTCGTTTGAAGCTTCTCCGCGGGCGTTTCTGAGTGCTGGGAGTGGGCTGGTACCTAAGGTCACACATAGTCGTACACTCTTTCTATGATGACTGCAATGCTAGGTAACAGCAGACTAAAAGGTAAAGGTGTCCCAAAACCTTTAAAGTCATAGGGGAGCAAGGTGTCGGAGATCTCACTTATTTAGGGGCCAGCATATTGAGGGTGGCGCCCCTCTCCTCTCACTCGCTGCTTTACCTTCCCTGACCCTAAAGAGGCAGGTACCCATTTACAGCTGGGTGAACTGGGGGACTGTACTGAAGCCAAGGCATGCAATCGGTTACCCATCTAACTGGTAACCATGCTCGATGCTGCTTAACTTGGGTTGAGGAAAGCGAGTGCTCTGACCACTGAGCTATCCCGTCCCCAACAGCAGACTATCACATATTAATGACTTGTCTTTTTCTTTTTCCTTTTTTTCCCTTCCTTCCTAGGCTAGAGTTCTGAGGTTCACGATTGCTAATGATGATTTGGATAGTTTTGTGTATGCATGCATTTCCAGGTGCCCAAATAGGGTTTTTCTGGAATAAAGAATTTTTAATACTGCCGTGACCAATAGTGAGATTTGGGGTATGCAGCCGTTTTTTGGATCACCATTAAGGTAGCTGCATTCTGACTTTGGGGATGATGTCCTAAACATGACACCAGCGTGCACGCATTTTCTCCATTTTTTAATCATTCCTACCATCACACAATGGCCTCCCCCTACGAAAGGCATAATGGGTTTTAACCCTTGTGCAAGATGTTCTGCATGCATTAGCACATGGGACATTGGTTTATAGTCCCAATCCAAATGACTTTCAAGGAAGTGGAGTCAGTACTGATGTTACCTCCAGAGTTGATTCAACGACCTGAGGAAGATTGTGTGGCCGGTGGAGATTATAACCCTGCAAACCAAGCTGTACGGCCCACAAGAGCCGCTGGAAAGGACATGCCATTATTTTTCCCAGACCCATCTGACAGTGTAAAAATGAATGAGAGAAGAAGAACTCCAGAGGAAAAATCCCCTTGAAAAGGAGCCTCAGTGGTGGCTCAAACCTGAACCATCAGATCAACAGCGCAATGCTCTAACCACTAGACTGCACTACCCCCCAATGACTTGTCTAAAGATAGGAAGAGCGGAGAGATTCATAACAAGCTTGCTTCTGGCAACAGAAATGCCAGGTAATAGCAAACCATTTTCATGATTTTGGCATTCTGTCATACACTGATAACAGTCAGTCATGATTTTGGCATTCTGTCATACACTGATAACAGTCAGTCATGATTTTGGCATTCTGTTATATGCTAATGACAGTCATTCTCTCCTGTCTTCAATGGTCAGCTTCAACTCTCCATTTCTTGTCAGATAACTGCTCAATAGCTCTTTTTGGTTTTCAAGGAAAAAGACAAAAACTGAAAAAAAACAAATCACATATACATACATGCACACATGAACATGCAAACCCCCTTCCATCGCCAACCCCCCTCCATCATTACACACACACACACACACATGAACACACACACCACATGAACACACATACACATGAACACAACACACACACACACATCAACACACACACACAACACACACACACACACACATGAACACACACAAACACACATACGAACACACACACACACAACCACACATGAACACACACACACACTGAACACACACACACACACACACACACACACACACACACACACACACACACAAAAACACACACACACACCTGGTGAGTTCTAGTACATCCTCCAACAGAAACTCCTCTACAGGGTAGGTGAACCCGGGGATGTTGATCATGGGGCTACGATCTGCACATCAACACCAACATCAACTGTACCATCAACATCAACACCACCATCAACACAAGCATCAGCACAAGCATCAACATCACCTTCAATACCAGCATCACCATCACCATCAACACAAGCATCAACACAACCATCAACATCAACACCACCATCAACACAAGCAACAACACCACCATCAACACAAGCATCAGCATCAACACCACCATCAACATCAGCATCAACACCACCATCAACATTACCATCAACATTACCATCAACACCACCATCAACATTACCATCAACACCAGAATCAACACAAGCATCAACATCACCATCAACACAAGCATCAACATCACCATCACCCAAGCATCAGCATCAACACCACCATTAACATCAGCATCAACACAAGCATCACCATCACCATCAACACAAGCATCACCATCATCATCAACACAAGCATCACCATCACCATCAACACAAGCATCAACATCATCTTCAACACAAGCATCAATATCACCATCAACACCAGCATCAACATCAACACAAGCATCAACACCAATAATCAACATCAACACCAGCATCAACATCAACACAAGTATTAACATCACCATCAAAACAAGCATCAACATCACCAACAATAATCACCATCAACACAAGCATCAACATCAACACCAGCATCACCATCAACACAAGCATCTGAATCAACATCGTCATCAATATTAATGCAGTGATCATGACTCTGTCAATGTCAAACAGGGTGACAAGAGAACAATGGAGAGAAAGTAAGAGACTGACGTGAGGAATAAATAAGAAAGGCGGAGTGATAGATAGGGGGAATGGAAGAGAGAGAGGGAAAGAGAGAGAGTTTATTTGTGTGTGTGTGTGTGTGTGTGTGTGTGCGCATGTGAGTGTCTCTCTCTGAGTCTGTGCACATATGTCTGTGTGTCTGTGTGTGTGTGTGTTTGCGCAAAATTGTGCATGCATGCTTATACACGTGTGCAGTGCATGCAGGTATACATCCATGCAGATGTGCATGTATGTATATATGTACATACATATGTGCGTGCATTTTTATGTAGAGCCTGTGCATGCATGCATAATTTCATATCTTTAAGCATATCCAAACATTACGAGTCATGTATGCATCAAGACACATACACATGGTCAAGGTGCATGCGTGCTGATCTGTTTAAAAAACAAAAAAGGTTGTGTTCTTCAATATTTCATTTTAAGCATTCTCCAGTTCCTACAGTTATACTTACCAATCATACATTACACAAAAGCACACACACACACACCACACCACACATACACAAACACACACACACACACATACACAAACACACACACACACATACACATACACAAACACACACACTACATACGAAATACCACACGCTAAAAACCTAAACAATCACCACAACAACCAACAAACAACTCACAAAAGTATTCAGAGAACATCTCGGCATTGAGCGTAGCGGACATGAGAATGACCTTGAGGTCAGGTCGCCGTGGCAACAGGTCTTTGAGGATGATCATGAGAAAGTCAGACTGTAAATCCCGTTCATGGATTTCGTCCAGAATGATGTGAGTGGTTCTCTGTAATAATCTGTTGAGGCCATGATGTGAGATAGCGGTATGCTCAAACAAGTATTTTTGTCTACAGACATAATGCTAGTCACAGAAAATCAGTATGTGTTAATAACATTTTTTTATTCTTTTATTTCGATGATAATGGAACTTTGAGAGTAGATTTTCTCTGTAATAATCTGTTGAGGCATGGTGTGAGATAGTGGCATCTGAAACAAACTTTCTTACCTACAGACATAAGGCTAGCCACCAAAGAATCAGTATAATAATACATGTTTAATGACATTATCTCCGTGATTGTCCAGGTTCAAGAGATAGCAATAGACTCGGACGAATATCTATAAAGGTATAAGGCTAGTGAAAAGAAAATATAATACATGTTTGCTTGCTCATTTTAAGGGCAGATAACCATTATGACTTACCACTATCTAGTAATCCTATAGTGATTAGCTCTTTCTGGAAAGCTAATTCTGTTTTGTAAACTTTGATATTTCCTCTAAAAAGAAGAAAATGTTCACAATCACATGCATGAGTTCTAACATTTACACAAAATTACAGGTCCCTCTAAAAAAAACCCAGACAAACAAACAAACAAAAACTTAGCAAGTATATAAGATTAAGTACTTGACAGAACATCAGCACATTTTAATACCCCAGTGAGAAACATTTTCTATCAGTTACAAACAAACTCATCAAATATCACCAACCATATCAAGACTACATGATAACGAAACCATTTTCTGAGGCGACTTATTGCAGCAGTTACAATAATCTTAATATTATCAAGGGTTTGTTTTAAAAGCTTATTTCAAAATATTCAAACCTACAGCACCTCGGTCCATGATGACATAATTCTTGGGTTCCGGCACTGTTTTGTTATTTTCTCACAATTTCTGTCTTCCAATCAGTTTTCTGTCTAACATTAAAGTACTAACGGAACTGATGCCTAAAGATGATGATAACTTACTGTCAACTTCAAGCCAAATACCCAATAGCTAGATAAAAGGTAACGGTAAAGGTGTCCCATAACCTATGTGGTCGTAGGGGAGCGAGGCGTCAGAGACCTCACTTCTCTAGGGGCCAGCATATTGAGGGCGGCACCCATCTCCTCTCACTCGCTGCTTTACCTTCCCTGACCCTAAAGAGGCAGGTACCCATTTACAGCTGGGTGAACTGGGGGACTGTACTGAATCCAAGACACACAAACAGTCATCCATCAAGAGTGGTAACCACGCTTGATGCTGCTTAACATTGGCTGGGGGAAGGCAAGTACTCTGACCACTGAGCTATCCCATCCTGAATAGCTAGATACACAGCAGCAATTGAATCTGTGTAGCCTGTACGAAACTTTTGTTCATTGCAATGAAGTGAGTGCACCCATAGCAGATAAAATATGTCTAGATATATCTTCAAAAATAAATTATGTCCCCTACAAGCAAGAGTTGTAATCATGAGTGCATACCCACTCTATCTACTCTTTATCTTGTTCACATTTTCTGTCTCTCTTGCTCACAATCAAATTGTTCTGTCTCCCTTGATCATATTTTCCTTCTCTCTTGCTCACAATCATATTATTCTTTCTCTCTCTCTCTCTCTCTCTCTCTCTCTCTCTCTCTCTCTCTTGCTCACACTTTCTTTCTTGCTCGCAATCATATCTTCTCTTCTCTCTCTCTCTCTCTCTCTCTCTCTCTCTCTCTCTCTCTGTCTCGAGAATTATACATTTAGTATTATCCTTGAAACACGCACACTCTCTCTCTCTCTCTCTCTCTCTCTCTCTCTCTCTCTCCCTGACCTTATAGGAATGGCCTCCCCTTCCCCCCCCCCCCCCCCCCCCCCCCCCCCCCCCCCTTTCTCCTCTTCCTTGTTTTTATTGTATGAGTATACGGGTATTGAGTTTATTTAATTATCTTGACATATAATCTGCATGAGTATAATCAAAATTGGTGTTGACGGTGATCGTGCACTGTCTTGAGAATTATATATTTTAGAGTTATCACTGAAACACACACACACACACTCTCTCTCTCTCTCTCTCTCTCTCTCTCTCTCTCTCTCTCTCTCTCTCTCTCACTATGACCTTATAGAATTTGGCTGGTTGTTGTTGTTGTTTTTTTCTTTCTCTTTCTTTTCTTTCTTGTTTTTATTGTGTAAGAGTATGGTTATTTAGGTTTTTTTTTAATTTATTTAATTATTATGATTATGTTGTTTTTTTGGGGGTTTTTTGTTTTTGTTTTTTTATCATAACATATTTTTTTTGTGTGAGTAATCAAAATAAGTGTCCAAGGTGATCGTATTGAGGTTTTATTTTTTATTTAATTTTTTTTTTTTTTTTTTTTTTTTTTTTTTTTTTTTTTTTTTTTTTTTAATCATAACATATTTTGTGTATGAGTAATCAAATAAGTGTCCAAGGTGATCGGGGTACTGTTTTGAGAATTTTATCTTTTAGTACCATCTCTGAAACACCCCACACCACACACACAACACACACACACACTCTCTTCTCTTCTCTCTCTCTCTGTATTATGGCCTAAGACCGATATGCAATTAATTCATTCTCTCTCTCTCTCTCTCTCTCTCTCTCTCTCTCTCTCTCTCTCTCTCTCTCTCTCTCCTTCTATTGTTATTGTGTATTCTAATAAAGGGCATATTCATACTTTTGATTTTCAATATTATTTTGGACTTGTTGACTGTACTTGAGCTCCAGTGAATCTCCTATTTTAATATCTTATTACCACGTGTAACAACTATGTGTACTATTCTACAGTATGAAGGTGTTCAATTTTATGATCTATAAGTTTGGCTCTCTCTCTCTCTCTCTCTGTGTGTGTTGTTATTGCTGTAGTTGTTACTTTGTTCTTTGTTGGTGATTTGTTTGGGTTTTTCGCTTGTTAGTTTTTTGTTTTGGTGTATGTGTGTGTGTGTGGTGTGTGTGGTGTTTTGTGTGTGTGTGTGTGTGTGTGTGAAGGGGGGAACGGTGCTGGTTTTTTTCTTTTTTTTTATTGTTGTTTTTATTTGTTTGTTTATTTGTTTGTTTTTTGGTTTGTTTTTTTTCTCATTTGTTTGTTTGATGTTCTTGTTTTTTTCTTGTTTTTTGTTTTGTTTATTTGGAAGGGTGTTTTGTCTGCTTTTTTTTTTGTTGTTGTTTTTTTGTTTGTTTTTTTTTCTTTTTTTTTTTTTTCTTTTTTCTATTTTTTGTTTGTTTTGGTTTTTTTTGTTTGGTTTTTTTTTTTTTTTTTTTTTTTTGGGGGGGGGGGGGGGGGTTCTGGGGTATGTTTTGTCTTTTGCTCGTCTGGGGTTGTTTGTTTGTTTGTTTGTTTGTTTTTTTGTTTTTTTCTTCTTCTCTCTTTTTCTTTAAAAAAAGTTTTTTCCCTTTGCTTCTTCTGCTTGAAAGTATGAGTACTGAGTGCATTTTTAAATGTGACCCCATGGGCGGGGACTGGATGTAAAAAAGAACATGAATACTTATTCATTATCCTGGAAAAAAAGAATTTGTTTCTATTACTTACAATGTGTAGATGTTCTTTTTATGACTTTATTGGCTTTTTCCCCCTCTTTATTATGAGAGTGTATGGGTATTGCACTTATTTTATTTCCATGACATTCAATTTGCATGAACATAATTAAAAAGTGTTTGTGTTGATCGTGTGCTATGTGAGTATTACATATTTAGTATTATCCCTGAAACCCCCCCCCCCCCCCCCCCCACACACACTCAAACACACAACACACACACACACACACCACGCGCGCGCGCTCAAACACACACACACACACACACACACACATACTCACTCACTCACCCACCCATATTCTCTCCCTAAACGACTGTATAGTTTTTTTAAATTTCTTCTTGGTTTGTTTCTTGTTTTTATTGTGTGGATGTATGGGCATTAAATTTATTTCATTATCATGACATATAATTTGAAACGAGTATAATCTAAAATGAGTGTTGATGGGATCGCATACTGTTTTGGATTTATATATTGGATATTATCTCGAAATACACACACACACACTCTCTGTCTCTGTCTCTCTCACCTTTTATCGTCCTGCTTATAGTCATAGTATATCCTGATGAAGGATTCAATATTTTATATTTTCAATACTTTATTGGACTTGCCTCTGTACTTAAGTTTTAATGAGTGCCCTATTTCAATATCTTATAATTATGTGTAACAAGTATGTGTACCATTTGACAATGTGTAGATGTTTATCTTTATGACTTATTAAGTTTGGTTGTGTTATTTTTTCTTGGCTTTGTTGTTGCTCTTGTTCTTGTTGTTGTTGTTTGTCTGTTTTTCTCTTTTTTATCATCTTTTGTTGGTTTGGTTTTTCCTTCTCTTTTGTTTGTTTGTTTTGGTTTGGGGTTTTTTGGGGGGTGGGGGTAGGGGGGGGGTATTTTGGGGATTTTCTTTTAATTGCTTGCTTGGGGGGGGGGGGGGGGGGAGGGTTGTTGGGGGGGTGTTTGAAAGGGTTTTTCCCTTGTTTTTTTTGGAGACTGATAAGTATTGGGTTATTATTTTTAAGATTATCCAAAGGGGCGGGACTGGATGAAAAAAAGACATGTGTGCTTATTTTATCTCGAAATAAAAATTTTGTCATTGTCATTGTCTCTTGCTCATACATTCTTTCTCTCTTGCACAATATATAATTTTCCTCTCTCTTCCTCAACTTTTTTCTCTTGGTCACCCTTTTTTTTCTTGGTTACATGTTCTTTTCATGTCCTGGCCTTTAAGGACAGGGGAAAATACTTCGGGGTCTCTCCAAGAATTTTCAGCACTATGCCGGGTACAGAACAGCATGGAGCCTTTGTTTCCTGGGCTGTGGTCTGTTAAAACAGATTACACAATCCCACACATTGGCATGTGCCACATACACACTACACAAACCTACCATCAATATACAAAATCCACTCTTAATGTCAAAAGCCAACTCTGTGATATATAACTACTACAAATTACTAGACAATGTACACAAAAATCACACTGAAGCATTTACATCAAAATTTTCACACACGCACACACACACACAAAACAAACACATGCACGGGCACACGACACACACCAACCACTCACAACACCACACTCACACATTCTCCTCACACAACAACACACACACATATGAACACACACACACACATGAACACACTCATAACACACACGTACCACACAAATGAAAACACACTCATACAACACAAAACCCCACATGCACACACACACACACATGCACACACAACACACACACAACACACATTCTCTTCTCTCACACACACACACATGAACACACACATACACACACACATGAAACACCACACATGAACACACACATACACACACCCCACGTATGCACACACACACACCACACACGTTCTTGTATATTGTAACACTATCTTTGCCTAATTCACTTGAGTAAAACAGACTTAAATTAGAAAAAAACACCACTTGTCACCACACCCACAGAAAAGCCCCAAAAGTTGCTGGCGAGCCACTTACACTTCCAGGCGGATTGATAACCCGACGCTGCTGCTGTCTCCCCACCACTTCTCACACCTTTTCCGTGCCACCCGCCACCCACCTCCCCACAACAACTTTTCAGCACAGCTTCAGGGTTTGAAAAATCCGTCTGTACATGTTGTTGTTTGACTCGTGAGACTATAAACCGAGGCCCCGTGTTCGAACGCATGCAGAACATCTTGCGCACATGTTAAATCCTGTTCCGCTTTTCGGAAGAGTAGGCCATTGTGTGCTAGTGGAAACAGATGACAAAATTTACAAAACCGCATATACACAGGGACTGGATGTAAAAAAGCACATGAGTGCTTATTCCATTATCCTCGATATAAAAGAATACATAAAATATAAAATAAACGCACCATTCTTCATCTTCATCGAATGCTCAGACAGTGATTATTGTTTTCTGTCATATGAGCAAAACTCTTCTTCTCCTTCATCGAACACTCAGACAGTGACTATTTTTGTCTGTCGTATGAGTGAAAATGTGTTGTGCTACCGTCAAGCGCCTGACAAGTCAGACCCAGCGCATCCGACTTCAGCACAGGAGAGATCTAACTGTTATCTTTTTACATCATTCTGGAAAATAGGCAGGAGAATGGAACAAGAAGACAGAAAATAGACAAGGAGGCGACAAGAAGAAAAGGAACAAGGCAGATATATAGAGAAGAACAGAGAAGGGGGAATTCCTAGCACAGAATTTCCAGAAGGTGGAGATGCTACTTATACATATATAGGCCCCTGGCATCCCCACAAGGAAAGTTTGCCTGTGAAATACATGCATGTATCACTATGTTATGCACACAGAGTGAAAATATAGCCTGAGCATTCTGTATACTAAAGGAATCAAGATACCAGAAATGCATCATTCTTGTATAAAACACGTGGGCATGGCCCGAATGCATAAAAAAACACACACACACACGCGTACACACAACATTTGCACACACACAAAACATGCTGGTTGCCTAAGTGCTTATTACCAAAAGACATCCCAAAAATTTTGACTCAATGCATTATTTTCAAAACAGAGAGTTGTAAATTGGATATGTATATGCATTTCAACGGGCATTATGAATAAGTACCCTGTGTATATTAAAGTCAGCAAGAATTATGTATCAATGATAAGCAAATTAAATTTTGTTAGCATTTTTTATATAATCTGGTGGCTCACTTTTGCCCATCACTGAAAGCATATGACTGCACTGCACTGCACAGTCAGTCAGTCAGTCAGTCAGTCAGTCAGTCAGTCAGCCAGCCAGCCTGCCTCTCTCTCTCTCCCTCCCTCCCTCCTCCCTTTTTTCTCTTCTCTTCTCTCTCTTCTCTCTCTCTCTTCTCTCTCCTCTCTTCTTCTCTTCTCTCTTCGCTCTCTCTCTCTCTCGCTCTCTCTCTTCTCTCGCTCTCTCTCTCTCTCGCTTTTCTCTTCGCTGCTCTCTCTTCTCTCCTCTTCTCGCTCTCTCTCTCTTCCCCTGCTCTCTCTTCTTCTCTCTCTAGCGGAGGGTTAGCGTGATGCGCCCCTTTAAATCTGCGACCTAAATTTGATTCCGTTCAAGAGGATTTTCCTCGGGGATTTAAAACATCAGTCCGACTCCACTCCCCAAAAGTCCTTCGGATAAGATTATAAACCGAGGTCCTGTGTGCAAACGCATGCAGAACATCTTGCGCACATGTTAAAACCTGTTCCGCTTTTCGGAAGAGTAGGCCATTGTGTGCCGGTGGGAACAGATGACAAAGTTTACAAAACTGCATACATACGGGGACTGGATGTAAAATAGTGCGTACATGCTTATTCCATTATCCTTGAAATAAAAGAATGAATAAATAAATAAATAAATTTCCTCCCCTCTCTCTCTCCCCACACTCTCTCTCTCTCTCTTTCTCTCTCTGTCCCTCTGTCCCTCTCTCCCTCCCTCCCTCCACCTCCAACAAACACTCTGTTCAGACACTCACCGACACAGCGCTGATTCTGCGCGGCTGCGTGCAGATGATGCGACACTGCGATCCTGCCCCCCTCTCTATGAAGTCATCCAGGATGAACTGGGGTACCTGCACATCACAGCAGCCACACTCAGTCTTCAGACACACTCAGAAACGCCTCCATCACAGTGCACAAATCCAACATCACTCCATCAAGAGCGCTAAATTTTGCACACCCCTTCCTTTTACCTAGGCCATGTGCGGTCAGTTCCTGATATGATTAGTACCAGCTGGGATGGGATGGGATCGATAGCAGCTGAGAGCAGCTGAAAGTAGGGGAAACTGACAGCTGTGCTACCCCTCAGGTTTATATTATTTTGCATTTTATCTAAAAACTAGAAGCAAAACTTTGAAAGGAACACAATGATTTAAGTTCCGAGTCAGATCCAATGCTCACCCATCCTTACATAGTTATCACAGATCACCCTTCTGCATATACTGCTCTGTCACAGACACACACACACACACACACACACAAACACACACACATGCACACACAAACACACACACACGCATGCACACACACACACAAAGTCCTTCGGATGAGACTATAAACCGAGTCCCGTGTTCGAACGCATGCAGAACATCTTGCGCACACGTTAAATCCTGTTCCGCTTTTCGGAAGAGTAGGCCATTGTGTGCTGGTGGTAACAGATGACAAAATTTACACAACTGCATACACATGGAGACTGGATGTAAAAAAGCACATGAGTGCTTATTCCATTATCCTCGATATAAAAGAATAAATAAATAAATAATAAATAAACACACACAAAAATATACACACACAACACACACATACGCGCGCACACACACATGCACACGCGCTCACACACACACACCTTCCTTTGGATGAGACTATAAACCGAGGCCCCGTGTGCGAACGCACGCAGAACATCTTGCACACAAATTAAATCCTGTTCCGCTTTTCATAAGAGTAGGCCATTGTGTGCCAGTGGGAATGGATGACAGAATTTACAAAAAAACGCATACACACGGGAACTGGATGCAAAAAAGCACATGAGTGCTTATTCCATTATCCTCAATATAAAAGAATAAATAAATAAATAAATACACACAAACACACTCACACACTCACGCATGCACACACAACACAACACACACACATACGTGCGCCCACACCACACATGCACGCATGCTCACATACACACACACCACACATATATATACACACACTTCATACAACCTCTACCAATCACACAGACAATGACCACACTCACCTGAGTGGTTTTTCCACAGCCTGTTTCTCCGCTGATAACAACCACCTGACTCCTCCGAATCAAGTCCACCAGTTCCTGAAACCATCACAACAACAACAATCATATTGCTAAATTTATTAACGTTTCAATGTACATACAACACACAGTTTGGAAGAGTGATCAGAACATTATGATTATTATACACATAACGTAAATTTGTAATACAGGGTTACTGTATGGAACAAAACAATGTGATGGCCATAAGGTTATTTCACAGCATATGAGAAAAGTCGTGGTTTCAGTTCTTTTTTTATATCTCACTACAGATCAAGCCATAATCAATCTTAAAGGATTTTTTAAAAATTTATGGCGAGGATCAAAAAGACACAAATGGCCATGGGAAGCAACAATAAAAAGGGAAGCTTGAGAGAACAGCAAGACACGAAACAGAAACACTAACTAGCTAACAACAAGCTGAAGGTCTCTTGAAACAAGAGGGGCCTTTCAGCTCACAGTCCAAACTGATTTTTTTTTTTAAACCAAGAGAAAAATATGACAACAGAAAGAAAGATGAGAGATGGATTCTAGCGATACTCACAGACAAGAGGTGGATTCTAGCAATACTCACAGACAAGATATAGATTCTAGCAATACTCACAGACAAGAGATGGCCTCTAGCAATACTCACAGACAAGAGATGGCTCCTAGCAATACTCACAGACAAGAGATGGCTTCTAGCAATACTCACAGACAAGAGATGGCTTCTAGCAATACTCACAGACAAGAGACGGCTCCTAGCAATACTCACAGACAAGAGACGGCTTCTGGCAATACTCACAGACAAGAGCCGGCTCCTAGCAATACTCACAGACAAGAGATGGCTTCTAGCAATACTCACAGACAAGAGATGGCTTCTAGCAATACCCACAGACAAGAGATGGATTCTAAGCAATACCCACAGACAAGAGATGGATTCTAAGCAATACCCACAGACAAGAGATGGATTCTAAGCAATACCCACAGACAAGAGATGGATTCTAAGCAATACTCACAGACAAGAGGTGTCTTCTGCCGGTACCCACAGACAAGAGACGGATTCTAAGCAATAGTCACAGACAAGAGATGGATTCTAAGCAATAGTCACAGACAAGAGATGGATTCTAGCAATACCCACAGACAATAGATGGATTCTAGCAATACCCACAGACAAGAGATGGCTCCTAGCAATGCTAAAAGACAAGAGATAGCTTATAGCAATACTCACAGACAAGAGATAGCTCCTAGCAATACTCACAGACAAGAGACGGCTCCTAGCAATTCTCACAGACAAGAGATGGCTTCTAGAAATACTTACTGTTCTCATGCTGTATGAAGGCAGCTTCTTTCGGAACTCCAACATTTTCTGAAATTTGCTGTCCGATAAGCGCTCCTCACTCTGCTCCAGCAGGCGCTGATCCAAAGCGCTGTTGGCCACTGGACCCATATATGCTGGGTCTTCCAGCTCCTGCTGAAATTCTGAAAGGAAAGGAAAGGACAGCCTCAAATGGCAATGTACATGATACATGTTTGAAAAACTGTAACATGATGAAGTTATCTATCTGCAGCATTTGGTGGTGTGAACTGGGCATTCCCGTAATTATAAGGTCTTCCAGATCAAAAACAAAAAAATCCAATTTCTGATGATCATTTTCCAAATCAATGAACCTGTTTAATTAAAAGTCTGATATGAGATGTGTTGGTCGTGTGAATTGTCATTAGTCTTAGTCCATGATCTTTGATAGTTTTACAACCAAAATGCTTCAGGTCAAAACATTGTCCCAACTGGGCTTTTGTTACTTTACTTTTATTATGTGGTTTAACATGTTTTTAGAGCATTTCCCAATCAATCTTTTTTTGTATAAAGATTCTGATAATCATAATGCTTCCAAATCAACGAATCTGTTCATAAAGTTTGTGCTAGCATTTTCAAATCAGAAAATGATCTAAAGTTTGGACAACACTTCTAACCAACCAATGTCCTCACACACGCACACACCCATTCTCTCACCCAATCAATAATCAGTCAGTCAATCATACAATCCCTCATCCAAAACTTAACTCATTCTTTCACTCAATGACCTGCAGACATTCTGTCAGACACACAATCCCTCATCAATAAGTCCATCCCTTTATTCTCTAACTTTAAATATTCTCTCCATCTTCACTAACTAACCTTCAAACACTTTCTTTCACGAGTACATCAGTTACACTTCTTCGTCGAACACTCAGACAGCACAACTATTGATGTCTTGTCATATAAGCAAAAATGTGTTACACAGCCCTTAAGCACCTGACAAGTCAGACTCAGCGCATCCAACTTTGGCATGGTATCAGTTACACAATCATGACCTTCATCCAGAAGTCCATTCACTCACTACTCCCTCACTGACCTTCAGACAGCTCAGTTCCAAGGTAGATGACATCCCCATGAGCACGCTCGTATTCCAACAGCTCCGCCACCTGAGGCACCTCCTCATCAAAGTCCATGTCATCCTCCTCAGCCATTCCTTGCTGGACATCAGTGGATGACGATGTGCTGGGGGCACCCTGACTTGTAGCTGGCCTTGACCCTCCTGAACTTGATGGGCCATTCCACCCAGATGATGAAGCTGAGCCTCCCCACGTCAAGTCCTCGGAAATTCCGCTGTCTGCCTCTTTTGTGACCTCGGTGGCTCGGTCGGTACTCATCGCACGACTTCTGTCTGAGTTAGCACTTACATCATCGTCCTCTTCCAGATCTTCCCAGTTATCTACAACACTTGCCGATGCTGATGTAGAAGGACGCGAGGCAGAGCTGGCTTGGGGAGTCTTTGGGTCCCACCACCCGCTGCCTTTCCTGTTCTCCTCCATGTCGTCGTCGTCGTCATCAAAGCCGCGGTACATTTGCGGGGGCACATTGTCGGCCTGCTCGATGTTGTGGAGCAGACGACGGATGTTGTTCTCCCTTTGCTGGTTCATGGACACCGTGGGGCGCTGAAACCAAATTCAGGCATTCCTTTACTTCAACAGCAGCTCTTAGTTTGTTCCCTTTTTTTTCTGTTGGGTTCCTTTCTTCTTCTTTTTTTTTTTTTGGGGGGGGGGTTGGGGTGGAAATTGTTATGTCCTTATTTATTTATTTATTTATCTCATGGCCAGTGTTCAGACATTTGCTTCACTGATTACTGATAACTACTCTAGTTACATCATGACAGCAAATACAACAAAAAACAAACCAAGAAATTAAAAGAGTAAACGTAATAATATAAAAAATTTTAAAAGAGAGAGAGAAGGCTCATCAATGTCAAACCTCCCCTGGGAGAAACATGACAAAAAAGGAAGAAGAAGAAAGAAAGAAAAAAATCAAAGGAGTGAATATTAAAAAACCCACCATAAATGAGACAGGAAAAAACAGAAAATGAAATAATCAATGTAATGCAATAAAAAACAAACCCACCCACAAACAAAAATCAAATGAAAACAACGAGTGTCATGTCAACAAAACAACCCCCACATGTGTACTTACACTAGCTTTTTCCTGCTCATTCTTGCGGCCCCTGCTCCGATGGGCGTACCACAGTCCAATGTCTTTCCCACTCAGCCCAGGAGGTGGCCGGTCCCTCCTCCCTCCATCCTCCCCTCTTCCCCCATTACCTGAAACAAGGATCAAAGTGACTGGGCCAGGTAGAACATTACCTTTACAACACACTTTCTTTAGATTTTGTTGATGCTTATTACTATTTGTTGCTGCTGTTGTTCTTGATGTTGTCATTCTTATTGATGTTGTTCTTGTTTGTAGTTTGGCAGTTGCTGGCTGGCTATTATCAGTATTAAAGATTTTTATACAATATTTTTTGGTTCTTTTTTTTGGTTATTGAAAAAATGTATAATATTAATAACATTCATTAACAAAGGCAATCATCAATACAAGATTTTAAAAAAGAAAAGAAAAGAACAATGTAGATGTATATAACTATATATATTTATGATATATATATACTACCTAGAGAAAATACTCTTCTCTTCTCTGCATTCCCTTACTGGATGGGATGCATAGCATCTGGTCCTCTCCTGTGCTTATAACTTTCCCGAAGGTCTGCCCATTGGCCTCAGCTGACAAATTCCAACTTCAGAGAGCTCATTTTTTGTACAGGATGTATGCTGGGTATGTTCATGTTTCTGTAACCCACCAAATGCCAAAAGGAAAGATCTTTAACATATATTTTGCATCAGTGCATGTACTATATCATGTATAAACGAAGCGAATACGGGCACAGGCAGGTCTGCACCTGAAGCTGACCTGGGAGATCATAAAAACCCCACCCTTAATTCAGCAGATCCCACCACGAGATTCAAACCCATGACTTCATGGGTCCACATGATTAAAGTCAAATGGTTTTAACCACTCAGCTATAACGTCTAATCCATCGTCTATCTGAGAAAAATAAGTCGGAATACGAATACCTTAATGATGGCCAAAAGCGGTCATATACGCAAAATTCTCACTATTGCCGTATTGGTGAACCTTGGAGCTCTAGCTGAGAAACAGGTAAAAAAAAAAAAAAAACAGAATGAAAGATGAGACAAGAAAATTAACAGACCAACAGACACTGAGACAGGTTTTCAACTTTGTTTTCTTTATACACACACACACACGCATAGTGTCACACTGTACACACACACACACACTGACACAGTGATACACACACACTGTCACAATACACACACACACATGATACACACACACTCTTCAGTCTCCTGTGTCCTTATACATGTATGCTATACATAAATTCATTAACTGATAAAGGCTATAATTTTATACTCTATGATACCAACTCTTTTGAGTGGAATGCAATACTGATACTCTTAGTCTAACTTTATAACTGGTACAGTTTTCAAGTTTCATCTAATACTGCTAGTGGGTCTCACAATTTCAATTTGGTAAGTAGCTTCATATTACATCTAGAAACAAGAGGGCCTCAGAGTCAGACATACCAAAGTTTCGATCACGTCCTCGCCCACCACCTCGTCCTCGTCCTCTCCCTCTCTTTCCTCTCCATCCTCCTCCTCTGCCACCTCCACTCTCCCAGCTCCCTCCTCCATCATCACCGTGGTAACCAGAACGCTGGTAGTCTCTGTTCATGATGGGGGGTTCAGCTCCAGTAAATTGTACTCTCCTCTTCAAACCCCAGTGCCTGGAAAACAGTTCAGTTGGCAAGAATCAGCTGTGTATAGGCCTACATCTGACCTCTAACTAAATTTATACCAGTATTACTATGGTTTGCTTCTACAATCTGTACAACTTACCACTGTCTCTTTCCTATAAAAAGGTTTGATCTGTCTCTCCGTTGTGAAAATGCAGTGATTAAGGTGAAAAAATCCTTTCCTCCTTCCTAATCCATGGATATTCCGTCAGTTTGAAGTAATGTTTGAAGACTAAAGTGAAGATCCAGGAACATGTAAATTATTACCTTCTAGTAAACTCAGGATGTCCAGTTCATTAATTACACTACTCTGTCAGAGTGATTACACAAGTGTAATCGAAAATCGGCAAAGTCCATATTTTTCCTATCCGTGGGCAAAGCTTAGATCAATAAACACGAACTCTACGTATTTTATCGGAGAAGAGTTTACTTGTTTTCCCCGGTCGCAAGACCGTAAAGACGGTAAAAAATGTGGACATTGCCAAAAAACCATGTCAAAAGACCAGCATCACATGAAGATCGTTTAGTAACGAGACACTAGATGACAATATCAACATTCCCGTGATTAACTCTTCACTCTTTCACAAAACTCTCATTAGCAATCGTATAAAATATTTTGGCCGATGAGGCGAAAATCTAACTTACCTAGAAGTGTATTGCTCAGACCAGTTTTCGATTCTATCATCGCAGAGTTTGCAGATGTAGCGATTCCTTTTTGGTACAGTCTGAAAACATTATGAGTATATATAAAGCAAGGAGGCCCTCGACAAAAGTATGGCATGATCACTGAGGTTTTTCGCCTCCTTTAGTCAAATAATTGGTCGGTTGAATATATGAGTCCCAGTGGAATTATCCGATTTAAATACTGAAATTCAACAGATAGCTGGGAGTTTTCAACATTGTTTTACTTATACCCTTCCTCTCTGCTGATACGTCAGGTGTACAAAATTTAAATGTGGTTTCTTGCTGTGTTTATACTCAAAGATGTGCAACTTTCTGTTCTTCTTCTCGCGAGTTTTGATTTTAGTACTAATTGAGAATTTGTCAGAATTCAGCTTTCATCATGGAAACATCGTGTGTGGAAGCAGACGACCAGGTGATAATGACGCCGGCTGGCTGTAGTGAGGATTATGAGTCTAAAACTCACATTTCAGCCATCCCTGAAGAAATTCTAGAGCTGATTTTTGGTCACCTGTCTCCGTATGGAGATGTGAAAAGTACCATGCTTGTCTGTAAACAATGGCATCGTGTTGTCACAGGTGAGGTTTGTTGACAACGCTGTCATGTTATGTTTTAGTTTGTAATGCAGGAAAGAATTGCAGCTTTTGTTTGAGTAATTCAGTTGTTATATAAATCACGTATTCATGCACAGCAGCATCAGCAGTTAGCATATCAATACATGTGTAAGAGATTAGGTGGCATTCAATTTGTAAGGGCAAGTACCTAATAAGTAATAATATTTCAGTACGTAGTGCTGGACCACTACACACACTCCACACGTGTTTGCACGCACACACACACACGCACGCACACACGCACGCACGCACACCACGCACGCACGCACACACACATACACACACAAACACACACACACACACAGGATAGCCTGGTAGTTAGAGTAATGTATTTGTGATCTGCTGACCGGGGTTCCAATCTCCTTCAAGAGGATTTTTCCTCTGGAGTTAACACCAGTGCCAATTCCACTCTCCCCAAAAGTCCTTCCGATGAGACTATAAACCAAGGTCCCCTGTGCGAATGCACACAGAACATCTTGGTCACGTTAAAACCTGTTCGGCTCTTTGGAAGATTAGGCCATTGTGTGCCAGTGGGAACGGATGACAAAATTTACAAAACTGCTTACACACAGGTACTGGATGAAAAAAAAAGAGTGCTTATGCCATTATCTTCAAAATAAAAGAATAATGAATAAACACACATACATACTCAAGCACGCATGCACACACACACATGCACACACTCTCACTGTCTCAGGCAGAGACACACAGAGTTCTAACCTCCCACTTGGCCCCATTGTATAATACATGCAGTATGCATTCAAATTCTTCATACACACACACACACACACACACACACATTATCCTCGATATAAAAGAAAAAAAGGAAAAAAAAGAAAGAACCACACAGGCTTGAGTAAAACTAAAAGCCCAGTTGGTTGTTTATTTTATAATTTGGTTTTTGATGTTTCTGTTAAAGTTAATTTTGATTTTGTTGAATTTTTCACGTTAGAACCCCTATCCCCCACTTAAAAAAAAATTTGAACATCATAACTATGTACAGATTTTTAGTTGTTATAAACTTATAATGTATACAATTTTTGCACATACATACACACACATGCACACATGCTCACACAGTATAACACACATGTAAATGTACACAAATATGTACACAGACATGCAAGCATGCTCTCACTCCCTCTCTCTCTCTCCTCCAGCCCCCTCTCTCTCTCACATACACACACACTGTTTTGTACAATATCACTTAATTTGAAAGGATGTTAAACTAAAGATGAACACACACACAGTGTATACCTACACAGTACACACACACACACACACACACACACACACACACACGCATATCAGAGGTCTAGAGGTAACGCGCCTGTCTAGAAAGCAAAACATCCACACACACACACACGCATATCAGAGGTCTAGAGGTAACGTGCCTGTCTAGAATTTTAGTAGAAAGCAAAACATCTGGGTCGGAAGTGTGCGGTGGTTCAATCCCTTTTTGGGCCCCAAACTTTTCCCCATCCATTAGACCATGAGTCGTAGTTGGGGTGCTTGTCTTTCGGATCAGAGATAAACCAAGATCCTGTGTATTACACAAAATTATTAAGTGCATGTAAAAGAACCCACGGCAACAAGAGAGTTGTCCTTGGCAAAATTCTGTAGAAAAAAGCCACTCTGATAAGGGAAACCAATACAGTTGAAGACAGGAAAAGAAAAAAAAAATGGGTGGGGCTGCTCTTGTGGCAATGCACTCTCCCTGGGGAGAGCAGCCTGAATTTCACACAGAGAAATCTGCTGTGACTTAAAGTGGTATGAAAATGAAAACACACACACACAGAGTGACACACGCACACACACATTCACTCACTCACTCACACATGTACATGTACACACAACACACACACACACACACACACACACACACACACACACACACACACACACACACGCATGCACGCACGCACGCATGCACACACTCTCACATGTGTATAATTATTTTCTGTAAAAAACTATATAAGCAAGTGCTTTTAAATGATTTGATAAGGAGGTGTAAGATGGGAACAAATTTTATATGGATCAGTGGCCTATAGGTAATGCACCTGCTAAGAGAGTGAAAGGTCTGGGTTTGAAATGTGTGGTGGTTTGATCCCACCTTGGGCCAGAAACTTTTCCCCCATCCACTAGACCGTGAGTGGTGGTCTAGGTACTAGTCTTTTGGATGAGATAATAAACTGACGTCCCGGGTGTTACACATAATTATTTAGCGTACGTACAAGAACCCACGGCAAAAATAGAGTTGTCCCTGGCAACATTCTGTAGAAAAAAGCCACTATGGTCTACAAATACAGTTGTAGACAGGAAAGGAAAACAAAATAATGGATAGCACTGCCCTTGTGAAGACAATCTGACATGCTCTCCCTAGGGAGAGCAGCCCAAATTCCATGCAGAGAAATCTGCCATGACTTAAAGTGGTATGCAATATAATTGCAAGTTACCATGAGTGAAATAGTTTCAATCCTTGTGTGTGTGCGTGTGTGCATGCATGTTTGTGTGCATGCTTGCATGTGTATGTATGTGCATACATGCACACAAGTGCACATTAAATTTTGTGTACACATTTGTGCATGCACATATATTATATATATGATATCTCATGAGTGTTATAGGGTGCATTTTGTGTGGTGTCTGGCTATAGATTTTTGTTTGTTTTGTTTGTCTGGTTCGATGGAGATCAAAATCAAATTTTCTCTTGTCCCCATCATGTTCAGTGTAGTCTTATTCTTGTTTATTAGTAAATTAATATTACACAGAGGGGGAGAGAGAGAGAGTAGACTGGGAGGATCTTGTATGCTTTACTAGAGTAATGGTGTACTGATTATTTTTGTCTGCCTCCAAATTACTTTTTTTTTTTTAATTTCTACTTAGAAATAAGCCTTGAAGTTGCACTTTAAAAAGTGAGATGATGACTAAATATGTTGAAAGAAAGAGATTCACGTTATGTATTTGCTGTAGTTTTATGTTGGTTTTTGTGGGTTTTTTAAACTGTTCACTTTTCTGTGTTCAGGTTTGATAGTGAAACTTCGACGGAATTTTGACCAGATGCTGCGGAGCAGTCAGATGACCTGGCTGCCAGTGTGTAGTGACCAGGTGCACAGCATCACTGACCGCCACTCTCACAGCGCCTGCTATTTCGAGGGCTCCATGTATGTGTTTGGGGGCTGCTCCTCCACTAGCACAACCTTTAATGACCTCTGGCGCTTTGACCTTGGCACCAGACAGTGGGTGCGGCCCCTTGCTATGGGTAGGTGGGAGAGAGGTCACTGCTGAAGTTGTTGCTACTGTTTGTGTTTATGGTGTGTGTTCCTTTTGTTTGTTTGTTGATGGATGGAGTACAGGATAGAGGGCTGAATTTTAACATGTTAACGTTTATCATTATTTTAACCTAGTCTATGCCTTAAAAGTAGTTAAAGCCTGGATAAATTTCTTGATTTATTTCCCGTGTGTGTGTGCGTGTGTTATGTGTGTGATGCATGTGTGTGTGTGTGCATGCATGTATGCATGTGTGTGTGTTTGTTTGTGACATGCAGACATGTCTGTATGTTTAAACTTCAACATTTCTCGTGTGAAATAAATCAGACTGGTAAATCAGACTGGTGTAGAAGATTTTGCTGCATTTAATTTTCAGATTCATGGATTATAAATGTGCTTTGTAAATTGGAGGAGGCAGTGGTGGATGACTTGTTGACTTCTTTATATATAGTATGCTTAAGTTACCATTTGCCACAAAGATAATTAAGATTAAAAGCTAGCATTATAGATGCTGACCACTGGGCTGTAGTGTGTGCCACAGCCACACCTCTTATCCCAAAAGCATAATTAATTAGCTTTGGCTTTACCTGTAGGTAAAATGTGACGTGTGTGCACAGGTACATACCCATCACCTAAAGCATATGCATCCATGGTGGCCTACAATGATTGCCTGGTGCTGTATGGAGGGTGGAGTCGACCCACCCCAATGCCTCTCCACCAGGTAGGTAACAGTAGTAACATGTAGAATCTGCAGTTAGTCCCAGGTGACTGTGTGTTATATATGTCTCAAGTTAATTACAGTGTGAGTGATGTACTCAAACATAACAGTCCTTCTCAGTATAAAGTGTAATTTTGATCTAGGAGGTGAGGCAAGTTTCATATAGGCTTAAGAATTTTTATCTCCTATCACTTTAGTTCAAATTTGTGATTTGATTTGGCATGGGAGAGAATTGTTATCTTTTAAGTCTTTTGGGAAATAAGCAGGGGAATTTACCAATAAGGCAGACCACAAGGAGCTGACAGGAAGAAAAAGAACAAGACAGAAACAAGGAGAGGGATGAAAAAGATCAAAAGAGAAATCCAAGCACAAAATTTCCAGAAGGTAGGCAAGCTATTGATACTGACAGGCCCCTATTCATAGACAACATAGTGCTTTTTTTTTTATCATCATTTATGTTGTTATAATGTTTTGCTGTTATCATCATTCTCACCGCTACTGGTTTCTAGGCACCTCGGTTCTTCAGTGAGCTGCACACGTATACGCCTTCAACCAATCGGTGGTCTCAGATCAACGCGGTGTCCAATGAGGCACTGCACCGTGTGGCGGGCCACTCCGCGTCAATACTGGGCGACACCATGGTGGTGTTCGGTGGGTCGCATGACGCTGGGTCTGGGTGAGTTTTGAAGTAAGTAAGTAAAGTATGCTCTTTCGAGCCAGAAAGCCCATAGAGCCGGAGCTTATCCTGGTTTCTGTAGCGTTAAGCGAACTGATGGTTTTTCACCACCCCTGTGACAGGACGCTAGTCTGTCGTCAGATACTTCCCCAGCAGAGCTGGTACCTACTTGTACACCTGGGTGGAGTGAGGAAAATAGGAGTAAAGTGTCTTTCCCAAGGACACAACACCGAGCCGAGCGGGGATCGAACCCTCGACATCTGGATCATGAGTTGACCGCCTAAACCACTCGACCACAGTGCCTCCAGAGTTTTGAAGTGGGATCCGCTTTTCTGCAGATTTGGGGTTTTTTTTTAACAAGATTAAATTCCTTTAACCCCCTTTTGGGGAGATGGAGGATTACAAACATATTTAACAGGAGAATGAATCTAGCAGTAAATGACTTTAAAAGATATCGGTACCAATAGGAAACATGTATTTTTTAAACAGTTTTCGTTTATTTTTCTTCTTTTTTTTTTTTAAACAGCAAAGATGTTATGGTTTACAGGAAACATGTATTTTTAAAACAGTTTTAATTTGTTTCTCTCTCTCTCTCTCTCTCTGTTTTTTTAACAGCAGAGATGTTATGGTTTCCTAGATTTTTTTTTTTTAAATGTATAGCACATTCATATATAAGATATTAGTAATTTGTTACATCCAATTTCATCGTGTACTATACCATATTACGCTATTCTACCCATGCCATGCCATGCCATATATCATACCATACCATACCAAATTATACTATACGTACCATGCCTTACCATAACATACCAAACCACACCATACCTTACCACACCATACAAAGTGCATTATATATGACCTGAATATACAAGACAGTCAGTTTCAAAGCTTTATATTACAAAACAGCTGACACATTGTTGATATTTATCCATTCTTGTTTTGCAGGAGTAATGATGTGTGGCTGTTTGACTTCATTGAATCTGCATGGAGGAAACCAGTTATTCTAGGAAAGAAACCCAACCCCAGATATGGACAATCCCAGGTAGGTCTAGTCTCTTTTATTTCTGGCTGTTCTGTTAAGAAATTATTAAAGATAAAGCCTGATTTGGTCCGATCTGGGTAGTCTTGAAAATAAGATATAAAAAGAAAATGAATAAATAGATAAAAGAAAAATAAGTATAGAACTGTTGTTAAAATACCCACCAAAAAGGATTCAGTTTCCAGTTTGTCTTAAGAATCATGCAGGAATTCTGTTATGAAAATATTATTATTTCAAAAGTGGGGATATTCATGTGGTGACAAGCTATGTGTAGAAACAATAAACAGGAAAGCTTTTCTGAGCCGAAGTAGTACATCGCAATCTTTGATTGTTAGCAGATCAGAACAAAAGACATTTTTCAGGACCCTATGCTCATTGATAGGGCTATGCTAAAATCGCCAGACCTTCTGCTTTACTGATGCCCTCATTACAAAAATAAAGGAATCAAATATCAGCATAATCATCATCATCAGTAACAGTATAAAACAAATAAATGAATCAACTGAAATATCAGCGTCATCATCATCAGTAACATTATAAAAATAAATTAAGTGAAATATCATCATCATCATTATTATCAGTAGCCATTCTCAACAAAAGAGGAAAATGCTTCAAATGTGCAGAGCCTACATTAAAAATGGCAATAAAGGTATAACATACTGTACAACGGATAGCAGATGCCTACTCCAGTATTGAGAATGTAGCAAGTCACATGAGTAAAACAGCACATATGATATATTGGAAAAGAAGTAGTGTAGTTTGGGTTAAAAGAAAGAAAGAGGATTTGAAGGGGAAGGCAGAATGTATATATAAACACAAGTGAGAGACAGAGAGAGAGTGTGCGTGTGCATGTGTATGTGTGTGTGGGAAGTGTGCAAATTGGTCTAGATATTAACACATTATGGTGATGTGCAGACAACATTGGACAATGAGCACATTCTGATCATTGGAGGCTGTGGTGGACCTAACCAGGTGAGTTGTCAGTCCCTCATTTCCTGTCCATAGTCTGATCGATTTGCAATTTCTCAGTTGGATAGATGGATGAATAGATGGATAGATAGATACATAGATAGATAGATATTCGATCGATGATCGATCGATCCCCCCATCCCCCACGGTCAATCAATTGAGATTGATAACTAGACAGTCAGTTTGCTACTAAGATATTCACAATTTTGTGTGTGTACATAGATAGAATTTATTCATATAACATGTGAAAAATATATATATTTGTGTATACAGATAGAGATACATGGACAAGCTGTTTTGTATGGAAATAGATTTATTCAAAATAATGCTCATACACGTGGAGAGATTGATAGACAATTCTCATATCACAGTTTATGAACATTTCACGGCTGTGTCTTGCTAATTTTATTTCATTCATGACAATGACTGTGCATCATTCACCTTATTTCATTTAATCATAAACATTGAACCTCCTCTTACACTTTTTTTTTTTACAATTCACAGCTCTTCAGTGACGTCTGGCTGTTCCACCTGAATGGCGACCGGGGAACATGGGAGGAAATTCAGATTGAGAATGGAGAGTTCTCTCCCCATTCTATGTGGTGCCACCCTGCCTGCATGGTAAGATTTGGCAAATTTTCGTTCCATCAGTGAAAGGGTTGGAGTGGGTGTGGGTGATCAGAATGAGATAGGTGCGGATGCTAGGGGCCTGTCAGCATAAATAGCATCCCCACATTCTGGAAATTCTGTGCTAGAAATTTCCTCTTTTCGATCATTTTCTTTGTTTCTGCCTTGTTCCTTTTCTACCTTGTCACCTCCTCCTTGTCTGTTTTCTGCCTTCTTGGTCCATTCTCCTGCCTTTTTTCCAGAAAGACTTTAGAGATAATAATTCTCTCTTATGCCGAAGTCGGATACACTGGGCCTGACTTGTCAGGCTGTTAATGGCAGCGATGCATTTTCGCTCATATAACAGACAACAATAGTTGCTGTCTGAGCGTTCAATGATGAATAAGAAGACAGGTTTAGGTTTTTTTGGGGGGGGGGTTTGGGGGGGTCATTCCTTGGCTAGAGCTCTGAGGTTCACCTGTGGTGAGATTTTGCATATGTGACCATTTTTGCCTGCCATGAAGGTAGCTGCATTCTGGCTTTGGGGATAGTCTGATTATGACTGGTTGAAAATAAGGAAGTAAAAAGTAAAACAGTAGAAGTGTCTGCTGAAGTATCAGGAAAGTGGGTGGGGCGAATAATGTTGATGTTTCTTTTTTGTGTGTGTGTGGGCGGGGGGGTTGTAAATTTTTAACTTTTGTCTCAAAAGATGCATCATACGGTCTTATGATTGTCATGTTTTGAATTTCAAAATAAAACAGAAATCATCATTATCTTAGTTTTTGGAAAAAAAATTTCCCATAAGTAAGAATCAAAAAAGGAAAAAAAATTGTCATCATCATATCATATTGTTTAATGTTGTCTTCTAGCAGAAGATAACACTGCATTATGCCTTGCATTTGTTTGTCTGTCCTTATTACTCTTCCCTTGTTATGGAAAAAAAACATTCAAGGAAAATGTCGAGCTTTGCCTTGCATGTTTTCCTGCTGCTTGCAGATGGATGGCCTGGCGGTGATCATCAGCAAAAACAGTCGCGTGAAAGGCTCGAACTCGGAACCCCAGCAGGGCAGATGGGTCCCTCCTGCAGCCATCCCCGCCCCGCCGCCGCCCGGGCCCCCGCTGAATGATGCAGGGGGTCCTCCGCACCCCCCACACATCCCTCCTCCCCCACCCTTCCCCCCTATGGCCGCCTTTCAGCGACGGAGAGACGACTGGGCCGGGGGAGGTTTAGGACTGCTGGGAGTGCTTCCCCCTGCGCCTCAGCCCCCTGCGGACGTGGTGCCCCAGCACAACTTCCACGGAGCGAACAACCCCAACATCCAGGATGTCCAGCGCCTCAATGTCCGGGGTCCCCCTAGAGGAGCCCCCAGAGGCAACCCTCCAGTTCCCCCTCAGAGCCTCAACCTCTCTCCAAGGGTCTCCGAGGCCCATGGAAGTGGGATGGGCTCCAGAGAGTCGCCCAGGCCGTCCACATCATCTCCTCACAGTGCAGCAGCCAGCGGCAGCTTTGGCAGGGACGACGAGCGGCCAGGCCCCAGCCACTCTGACCTGTCTCGGGGCGCTGTGACGGACAACAGCAGCAGCAGTGTCGGTGCTACCTCTCCCAGACCCCCAGCGGTGGTGGGAGGGTCACACCACTCCCCCATGGCAGACAGTGACTCTGACTCTGACGCAGGCCCGGACCATGACAGCGGGGGGGGTGCCCAGGCGCCCCGTCCTGGGTTCCCCTCCATCCGTCCCAACGCCATGCACAACCGCCAGCGGCAGCTGGACATGCTTCGCAAACACGAAGACCGCCTGCTGCGCTCGCGCAACAGCAACAACAGCCAGCAGCAGCGGGGCGGGAGTCCTGGCGTCAGCAGCGTGGAGGTTGTGCCGCGTAATCCCATGGTGCTGCACGTGTTGGACCTGAGGCAGGTGGTGTCCACCAGGACCGCTGTCTGGCTGCCCACCAGAGACACCTACATCCCCGGCGCCCCTGAAGAAACCATCTTCTACTCTCTGGTGGAGGGCCGGGCAGAGCTGGTGCTGTTTGGGGGCATACAGCGCGACCAGAACCCCATGCAGCGAGTGAACTCTCCGCCCGACGCCGGTTTTCTGTTTGTCAGCAACGGACTGTTCATCATCAGCCCCAGGGCTTTGACACCTTTGTAGCGCAGTGCCAGTGATGAGATGTTGTGATCTGCAGAACCTTTTTCTTATTTTGGTTTTTTTTAAGATATTTGTGTTATTAAACTCTGATTGTGATCTACGTACGCATGTTCTCATCATCTTTAGAAGTGTTGGTTTTTTTGGTGATCTTCATAGTTCCTTTTGATTTTTTGATAAATTTTGTTTCTAGATGTTTTCAAGAAAACAGCATAATGTCAAGGACAGATGCCTGTGTATATCAAGTGTACATGTGAATATGTGTGATTGTATTCTCCACTTATATCCCTTGCTGTTTTCACTTCAGCCATTTTAAACTTGGCAGCTCCTAAGAGTCTTACTATTTGGGAAGAACCTCACGATTTTATTTGCTTCAAGTGCAGAATGTTTGTGTCCATTTTTTTTTTTTTTTAAAACATAAATCAAGCTTTCCATGTTAACCTTTTTTTAAAAATTGTTGCACTTAAATGAATTTTTCCCTACAAAGAATTTGTTTTAAAATTTTGGTGGGTTTTGTAAATTCTTTAAAGCAAGGGGTTTCCCTTTTTAAAATTGGGTCTAATAAAATTTTTTGGCTGCTTTAACTCAGAGAAGAAAAATTTAAGTGAGTAAAATCATTAAATAAAATTTAAGCCCATCGGCCCCCACCAATAGACTTTGAAAAATGTTTTAGGGGTTAAAGGTAAGAAGGAAAAGCAAAGGGGGAAGGAAAAAGAAAAAGAATTTTATAAAATTTCCCAAAGGGGGATTTTAACTAAAGGCCCAAGGGCAACTCAGAAGGGTTACTTTTATTGTTAAAATTCATTTTAAACCAATTAAAATTCCCTGAAAATGGGGTTAGATAAAAGGGAACCATTTTTTCTTTTTCAATTAACCTCCCAACTATGGTTGTGTTTCAATTGTTGACGATTGGTGTGTTAGGTGAAATTTGGATAGACTTGTTGGGAGGAATTGTTTTTCGGAGATGGTCGGGGGGTTAGGAGGGGTTGGGGAAAGGCAAACGTAAAAGAGGATTTGAGTAGTTTGGGTGGGGTTCTTTTTTGGGGCCTGTGTTGGAGGTTACTTTTTTAGTAATTTTTTTAAACCCCCAACTACAAAATTTTTGTGAGTGTTTCAGGGGGTTTTTGAATTCTTGTTGTAATTTTAAACTTTGAAGTTGGGTGTTGAGTGTTTCAACTGTTTGAGTGGGGTTTTTGGGTGTGTGTGAGTGTTCAACTGTTTTGGAGTGAGTTGTTGGTTGTGTGTGTGAGTGTTTCAACTTTTTGAGTGAGTTGTTGGTGTGTTTAGTGTTTAACTTGTTGAGTGAGTTGTTGTGTTGGTGAGTGTTTTAATGTGTTTGAGTGGTGGTTTTGTTTTAGGTTTTGGTTGGTGTGTTTTTAATTGTTTGAAGTTTTTTGGGGTTTTTGAGTGTCTTGGTTTTTGAAGTGTTTTGTGTTTTAAGTGAGTTGTTGGTGTGTGTGGTGTTAAATTTTTTGGGGTTTTTGGTTGTGTGTGAGTGTTTCAACTGTGTTTGAGGTTCGTTGGTTGTGAGTGTTTCAACTGTTTTGAGTGAGTTGTTGGTTTGTGTGTAAGTGTTTCAACTGTTTTTGAGCGAGTTGTTGGTTTGTGTGTGAGTGTTTCAACTATGTTTGAGTGAGTTGTTGGTGTGTGTGAGTGTTTCAACTGTGTTTGAGTGAGTTGTTGGTGTGTGTGTGAGTGTTTCAACTGTGTTTGAGTGAGTTGTTGGTGTGTGGGAGTGTTTCAACTGTTTTTGAAGTGAGTTGTTGGTGTTTTGGGGAGTGTTTAACTGTTTTTGAGTGAGTTGTTGGTGTGTGTGTGTTTGAGCTGTTTTATTCATTATGTTTGTTTGGGTTTTTTTTAATTCTTTTATTCAGGGATAAAGGAATAAGCACTCCTGTGCTTTTTAACATCCAGTGCCTGTGTGCATACAGTTTCGTACATTTTGTCATCTGTTCCCAGTTGCCAACTCTTCCAAAAAGGGAAACAGGTTTTAACATGTACACAAGGTGTTCTGCATCCGTTTGTACACGTGACCTCAGTTTATAGTCTCCTCTGAAGGATGTTTTCAGTTTCCTGGCAAGTTATTAATGTGCGCGACTGTTTCAGCTGTTTTCAGGTGTGTTTTTTAACTGAGTTATTGGTGTGTATGAGTGTTTCAGTTGTTTTCAGTTTTCTAGTGAATTGTTCTGAGTGCTTCAGCCGTTTTCCATTTCAAAATGTTATGAATGTTTCATCTGTTTTCCATTTCCTAGTGAGTTGTTGTGAGTGTTAAAGCTGTTCTCAGTTTCCCAGTGTGTTGTTAGTGTGTATAAGTGTTTAATTTGTTTCTGAAATGTTAATTTCAGAGGAAAAAATTCCTTGATTAAACAGACATCTCAGAAGTGACTTCTGCCTACATCCTTCCTTACAATCAGATCATGAATTCAACACACAAACCACTAGGCTTCTCTACCCCACCCCCCTTAAACTTCAACATGCAGTTAGTGCATGTGAAAGAATCTTCAGCAAGTACAGAGTTGTCCTAGGCAAAAAGTTTGTTGTTAAAAACAAATGGTTATTAGGAAACAAATACACTTGCAGACACACCCAAAAGGAGTGGTGGTGGTGGTTGTATAGAGTTGTAGCAGCACACCTTACCTGTGGAGTTTCCCAAATTTAATAATTATGATAATAAAATTAGACACAGAGCAATCTGTCATGACAGTTATAAATACAGCACAGTACAACACACTAAAAAAAAAAAAATTTAAATGATTGAAAATCATCAACAGACCATTTTAAAGCCCAACTTCTGTATTTGATTTGTTACTTTACAAGATTCAGCGCTATATAAATTCCATACATTATTATTATTATTATTTCAGAAAGGCTTCAAATATGGATAAATTGATGGTCAATCTATTCCCTTTTTTTTTTGAGGTTAGAAACAACCTTACAATATTGGTTCTCACCAAGTAGATGTTTGCATCACCACACCAACACATTTATCGCAAGATGGTTGTCATTGAACAATTGTCATTGCATCTCGCAATCATTTCCAGCAGAGCATAATAGTATGTTTTATTGTGTGATCAACAAAAGGAATGTTTGTTTTATGCAGGAAACCATTGTGATCAGAACGAGTCTCTCGTTGGTGTGCTACTGCTACATGTTGCAGATAAATTGACATTTGTGGCTCAGGAGTTGTGATTTTTGTGTTGAATGTTTTATTGGCTTACCTTTAGAAGTGTTGCACCTCCTCAGAACTTCTCTCCTAAGAGAGAGTAAAGTTGTCTGGAGTCTTTGTGTCATAGGCAGCTGTGTTGTTAGCTTCTGCTAGTCAGCCTGGTGTGTGCTTGTGGATGACTATTAACCATAGACAGTGCTTTACCATTTCTTGCTTGGCTACAGCCATCAGGTTTTTGTAAAGATTGGTAGAGTAAGATCTGATGCGAGTCGAAGGGAAATGTTAAAGTGGTAAGTTGCATGTGTTGTAATAAGGTTAATGGAGTACTTTTTTTTTTAAAGAAAATTTTCACATGGTGATCTGTGCCAAGTTAATTGTAATTGAGTATGTCTACTAAATTTCAGGCAGATATTTTTAAAGAGTTCTTGAGAACAAAACATAGTAAAAATGATGCTGTGGTCCACCTTAAAGAGAAATGTTAAGTGATAAACTATTTGTTGTGGATTGAAGAGAAATGGTAAAGTGATAAATTATTTAGTGTGGGTTGAGGAGAAATGGTAAAGTGATTTAAAAATTTTGTGCAGGTTAAAGGGAAAAGGTTAAAGTGATTAATATTTGGGAGAGTGGAAAAATGGAAAGGATAATTAGGGCAAGGAAAAAATTTTTTAAAGTGAACAACTTTTTGTGCCCGGCCCCCAAAGAATTGTTAAAGGGTAATTATTTGGGCTTTAAAATGGTATAGATCAAATTATTTGGGGCATGTAAAAGATTGGGAAAGTGTTAATTATGGGGATGATCCCCGAAATGGCATGGAGTTACTTTTTGAAGCCCTTCTTTTGGGGAAAAACCCAAATAATTTAAAAATTGGTATGCTTTTTACTTTTGTTTTTTTAGGAAATAAGCTTTTTGAAAGATCTTTTTATCCAGTGGGATTGTCAAAATTTTTAGTTTCTACCCCCCTTATCGTCAGTCAATATGGTTGTGTTGATGTGTTGTGTGGTTTGGGTGTTTGTGTTGGTTTGTGAGGTTTGTTTTTGTGTTTTTTGGTTGGTTTTAAACCCCTTGGGTTTTATCTTCCACCTTTTTATTGTGTCGTAAAATTTTTTTTCAGTGGTTCCCGTTGTTTTTAGTTTTTTTTTAATGGTTTTTTTGGGGGTTTTGGTTTGAGCCATTTGGCCCCGGTTTCTTTACTCAAAACTTTTTGAATGCCCCCCTTTCCCCCTTTCTTTTATTGTACATTTCAATAAGAGGTTTGTTGTGTGGGGAAGCGGGGAGTGGGTGGTTTGTGTGTGTTGTTTACTGTTTTTTTTTTTGAAAGCATGGGTATATTATCTTCACATGCGGAATCACTGTTGATTGTGTCAGTATAAGTTTTTTTCTAGTGTACAGTTGTTCTCTTTTGACATTTTAGTTCTTTAATTTTAATCAGGAATCTTTTGGGGGGGATTGTGTGAGCATTTTTTGACACGTTGCCTTGACTCAAAGCTTTATCTCGAATGACTGTACTGTGCGATATGTATGTACATGTTCACAGAGACTGAAGGAGGATATTTACTGTCTCACAGATGCAAGGAAGAGCAGTGTGCTATGCCTGGGTTAGGGCTTTGTCAGCTGGCTGTCTTTGTTTGCCATGCTCCCTTTTTTTTTGTCATATCCAACTGTGCACAGCAGGGAAGAGCTAACTAACATGGGTGTGTTATGTGAGATACACGACTGTGTCCTGTGTACTTTTTTAAAGATAAATAGTGATTTCAGTGATGATTTTTTGCTTAGTTTGTTTTGCGTTCTATATTTGGGTTGAGGGTGGTGAGTTGGGGGGTTTTGGGGTTGTTGTTTTTCCGGTTGTTTTGATTAAGTACTAAGAAACCCTCTTTCAAATTATTTTAAACTAAAGCCATGAAAAGAACTCATTTAAAAATGAGGGTTATCAGGTCAAGACTTTATGGTTTACGGTCAAGTACACTGTACAATTTGCAAATATTCTTTTCATTTCTATTGTTCTTATTGCTTAACAATTTTAACTGCAAAGAAGAGGGTGTAGTTGAGTGCCATTTGAAGAGAAAAAGGAAGGGGAAATCGAGAAAGAAACCTAACTACTGTAGAGAAAAAAGTCTGACGATCTTGCAGCCACTCTCGACAGCTATCAACGTTATCAGAAAGTCTTTTCTTCCAGCTAAAATCAAGGAACAAAGGAAAGAGACAAAAGATTTGTCAATTAGTATGTTGTTAAAAGTTGTGTTTTGGCTTTCTGGAACAAAGTTCAGAATTTAACACTTTTTAAAGTATCCGTGTGTTTGTGTGTGTGTGTGTGTTATTGGGGTGTTTTTTTCCAAAAGGGGGATTCATAACAGATCACCCATAGTAAGGAACAATATTGAGGACGATGACTGACCAGCCACAAAAACCCATGTAATGGTCAGTAACTGTAAAAAGGTCAAGGAACAATATTGAGGACGATGACTGACCAGCCACAAAAACCCATGTAATGGTCAGTAACTGTAAAAAGGACAAGGGACAATATTGAGGACGATGACAGACAATCCTCAAAAACCCATGTAATGGTCCGTAACTGTAAAAAGGTCAAGGAACAATATTGAGGACAGCAACAGACCAACCACAAAAACCCATGTAATGGTCAGTAACTGTAAAAAGGACAAGGGACAATATTGAGGATGATGACTGACCAGCCTCAAAAACCCATGTAATGGTCAGTAACTGTAAAAAGGTCAAGGAACAATATTGAGGACAGCAACAGACCAGCCTAAAAAAACCCAGGCAATGATCAGAACTGTGAAAAATCCTACCGACACTGGCCCTCACTTCATTGTTAGTCAACCATGACAGAGTTGAATGTCCGGACAGCACCTCCTCAGAATTTCAGGGATCTTGAGCTGTTCCCCAGAGCAATTATGGGTAATAAGAATAAAGTGATGAATGTATCAGTCCTGTATTGTGTCGGATGTAACCCTACTTTATGCTTTCCCAACACCACCCAACTTTCTGTTTGTAAACTCTCTCAAGACCGTAGAATAGATTTCCTTTTCGGGTGCAAGTGAATTGGTTTTGGAGAGAGATGGTTGGGGAAGGGAAGAGGGGCTGGGAAGGGGGGGTGGGGGGTAGCCTGTGTGCTTCAAAATTTCGCTGAATGATTGTCTGAATCTTAGTGCAAGTCATTCCTGTGTATGGTTTTTTTTTGTTTGTTTTTTGTCCACAAGTGGTGCTTATATTGGCAACATGAAATAGATGGAATGTTGATGCTGTTATGAAATTGATGGATACACATTCTGTAGTGACAGTGCAGGATTAAAAAATATATACAAAAAGAGAGAGAGACATAATAAACTAAGTGTCCGGCATTCATTGAGTTCAGCGCTGTTATTGTGACAAAGCTGTCTGGACGATGGGCTGTGTGAAAGACTTCATCATCATCATCATCATCATCATCATCATCAGTCCAAGCTGCTGTGCAAGCTTTGATGTAGGAAAGGAAATGTTTCAGTGTTGTTGATCAGTGTTTCGGGTCAGAGTTGGTCAGAGTTTTTGCAGGATTTGTACAGGCCCTTGAAACCTTCCAAAGTCCTTGAAAAATGGACATGTCTTTTCAAGGGCTTGGAAGGTGTCTGAAAACCATGACTAGCCAGTAAAGTCCTTGAAAAGTCTGTGTATTTTCGAAAGGCTGACAGCACTCTGCCTGTCCAGACAGCAACAATTTTATTATTTGTGTCCAAAAAGATCAAACTTATACACACACACACACACACACACACTCACACACACACACACACACACACACACACACACCACACACACACCACTCACTCACTCATCACTCACTTATTTGTTGATATCACTTCATGTGTAAAGATGTCAAATTAAAAAAGGGAACACACACATATGCACGCACGCACACCACGCACGCGCACACACATATAATACCCACAGCTCTGTTATTCCCCAAATTTGCTGTTCCCTGGTGTTAATGTGAAAATCTATGTCCTTATGCAGAACCTTTCCATTATACACACACACACACACACTCACACACACACACACACACACCACACACACACCTCCCCATCTCTCTGTTGCCCAGTGACCACATAATTTTATGATATAACACTTAGATGTTATGGTGCAAAATGTTGGGAAGAGTGTCCTGATAAAGTACACTCACAACACACACACACACACACACACACACACACAGCTCTCAACTTGTTGAAGCCTTGGGGATCAAGATTCATGAATGGACAAGAGATCCTCGTGACTAGTCTGTAAGTAGGAAGGTGGCAGGACGGTTAAGACGTTCGCCTGCCTAACAAGTAATCCGTGAGGTTCTAGGATCGATTCTCAGCCCTGCCCTTTCTTCCCAGTTTGATGAAAAACTAAACTAAATGTCAAAGCCTTTTCGGATGAGACCATAAATCGAAGCCCCAGTGCGAATGCACTCAGAACATCTAGCACACACGTCAAAAACCTGCTCTGCCTTATGGAAGAGTATGCAATTTTATGCCAGCAGGAACAGATGACAACATTTGAAAACAAAAACCGCACACACTCAGGTGTGTTTAGACACCATCCCCGAAGTCGGAATACCGCTACCGAAAAAAGGGGGGAACGGTTGCATACGCAACATTTTCGCTTTTGTTGAACCTCGGAGCTCTAGCGGATGAAAGGAAAAAGCCACACATAACAAAAAATATTTTGTGTAGTCTAATGCTTCTTGCGAGCATTGGGCTCTTGACTTTTCTGGGACTCATCATCTGGAAACTGCAGCAAAAACTTCTGGTTTTTTAAGGTGGCACAAAAATGGTTGTAAATCTTGTGGCTTATTCTCATCTTTGAGCTTTTCGGTTTGTTTGGGGTTTTTTTATTGGCAGACATTATCTGTAGAAGAAGATCCTTAAAAAAAAAAAAAAAAATTAAGAGTTAGATCCATAAAAGTCGTTAGATTGTCTTCCAAAAGTTCTTATAAACCCAGTCAGCTGCATTTGGTAGACTACTTGTTGATAGCCAGCCCCCTGACCAATCAGTTGCAACACCCCACCCTCCCTCCCTCCCCAAACTGTAGGAAAAAGTCTATGGTCAGCATCAAAACTTGGGTGAAATATAGCAGTGTTTCATCACTAAAGGCTTTGGTTTATAACTGACATAGATGAGGGACATTGGTAAACAGCTCCTCTGGGTGGAACCTCAGCAGTTTCTAACATGGGAGAAAAGGAGTTTTGTTGTCATGGAACTGATTTCACATGAGCATAAACCTAAACTAGGGACAGTTCAGTTTCACTGATATATCCTAAAGCACCTCGTAGTAAGTATGTTCTTTCGAGCCAGAAGGCCCATAGAGCCGGAGCTTATCCCGGTTTCTGTAGCGTTAAGCGAACTGATGGTTTTTCACCACCCCTGTGACAGGACGCTAGTCTGTCGCCAGATACTTCCCCAGCAGAGCTGGTACCCACTTGTACACCTGGGTGGAGTGAGGAAAATAGGAGTAAAGTGTCTTTCCCAAGGACACAACACCGAGCCGAGCGGGGATCGAACCCGCGACCTCTGGATCACGAGTTGACCGCCTAAACCACTCGACCACGGTGCCTCCAAAAGCACCTCGTGTTGCTAGACAATCCATCAGCTCATTCCAGTACAGACCATCACGTGAGGTCACTCAAGAAGGATGAGTCCTTCGGATGAGACTATAAACCGAGGCCCCGTGTTCGAACGTATGCAGAACATCTTGGGCACACGTTAAATCCTGTTCCGCTTTTCGGAAGAGTAGGCCATTGTGTTGCCGGTGGAAACAGATGACGAAATGTACAAAAACCGCATACACACGGGGACTGGATGTAAAAAAGCACATGAGTGCTTATTCCATTATCCTCGATATAAAAGAATAAATAGATAAATGGAGTCCAATGCCTCCACATATAATGCAATGTCACATCAGTATAATGACATCTCTTTGAGACTCTGCACTGAATTGTTCAGGCCGTGTCTCTTGGGCAAACTGAACACGGTAGAGTCTATACAATTATCCTTCTGCAGGTTTAGCTGCATGCTGCCTCTCTGTGTGCTTCAGTAATCCCCCATTACCGGACACTGGCTCTCCCCAAGCTAAGGATAAGCAGCATTGAGCGTGGTTACCGAGTGGATTGGTGACAGTTTGTGCGCCTTGGTTGTAGTACAGTCCCCCAGTTCACCCAGCTGTAATTGGGTACCTGCCCTCTTTAGGGTCATGGAAGGTAAAGCAGCCAGGGAGAGGAGATGGGCGCCGCCCTCAATGTGATGGCTCATGGAGAAGCTGAGCCCCCCCCTTCCCCCAATCTTTGTGGGATTTTTTTTTTTTTTTTGGGGGGGGGTCCTTTCTTAACATTTATCTTTTGATAGGCCTGTATCATGTTTTGTTTCCTTTTGTTGTTGTGGATTGTTTTCTTCTTTTTTTAAGGACAAAGCTTCTCTCTCTCTCTTCTCTCTCTCTCTTCTCTCTCTCTCTCCTCTCTCTCTCTCTTACCTCTCTTCTTCTCTCTCTCTCTCTCTTTCTTGAGCTTACAGGAATCTACTATTCGCCATTATTAATGATAATCCTTATCTATGGCAAGGAATGGTAGGAAAAAGTATGTTAACATTTCACTTTTACCCTTTGAAATAAAGACTCTCTCTCTCTATTTTAACCGGCAGTCTCTATAAAGTTACAAATAATGTATATACTTTCAGCAATTATCAGTATTAGAACAAATAAATTCGTCTCTGTGAAATGCTACGCATGCTTTGTCCTCCTCTTTCATGCTCGTGCTCTCCTTCGCCCCGTTGTCATTGTTGTTCTTCTTCTTTTGAAAGACAATGACAATGACAAATCCTTTTATTTTGAGGATAATTGAATAAGCACTCATGTGCTTTTTTACATCCAGTCCCCGCCCGTAGGGATACATCTTAATAATAACCCAACACTTATACACTCTCACAGTAGAAACAAGGGGAAATAACCCTTTTCAAAACAGCCCCCCCCAAAAAAAAAAACCACCTTAAAAACACCCCCCCCCCCCCCCCCCCCCCACCACCACCACCCAAGAAAAATACCCCAACCAAAACAAAGAAACAAACAAATGAGAAAGAAAAACCAAACCAACAAAAGAAGAAAAAAGAGAAAAACAAACAACAACAACAAAACCAAGAAAAGTAACAACCAAACATAATAAGTCATAAAGATAAACATCTACACATTGTCAAATGGTACATATACTTGTTACATATAACAATAAAATATTGAAACAGGGCACTCATTAAAACTTAAGCACAGCCGACAAGCCCAATAAAGTATTGAAAATATAAAATATGAATCCTTCATCAGGATACACTATAACTATAAGCAAAACGATAAAAGGTGAGACAGGGACAGAGGGACAGAGAGTGTGTGTGTGTGTGTGTGTGTATTTCAGATATAATATATAATTCCCAAACAGTAATCGATCACCATCAACACTCATTTTTGATTATACTCGTTCAAATTATATGTCATGATAATGAAATAAACTCAATACCCATACATTCACACAATAAAAACAAGAAACAAAGCAAAAGAAGAAATCTAAACCTATACAGTCATTGAGGGAGAGAGAATGCGTGTGTGGGTGTGTGTGTGTTTCAGGGATAATACTAAATATATGATACTCACATAGCACACGATCAACACCAACACTTTTTTTTATTATTATTATACTCATACAAATTGAATGTCATGATGATAAAGTAAGTGCAATACCCATACACTCACATAATAAAGAGTGGGGGGGGGGGGGGGGGGTGGACCCAATAAAGTCATAAAAACAGCATCTACACATTGTAAGTAAGAGAGACAAATTCTTTTTTACCAGGATAATGAATAAGTACTCATGTGCTTTTTTACATCCAGTCCCCGCCCGTAGGGTCACATATTTATAATTAACCCAATACTCATACTTTCAAACAGTATAAGCAAAGGGGAATAAACTTCTTTTTTAAAAGAAAAGAAAAAAAAACAAACAAACAAAAACCCAGACAAACAAAAAACAAAATAAACCCCAGAAACACCCCCCCCAAAAAAAAACAACACAAAAAAACACACACAAAAAACACCCACCCCAAACAAACAAAAAACAAGAAAAAAAAAAAAAAAAAGAGAAAAAAACACACACACACACACAAAACCCAACACCGCCAACCCCCTCCCCTTCCCCCCCCCTCCCCCCCCCCCCCCCCCAGACATACACCAAAAACAAACAACAAAAACCCAAACAAATCAACAACAAAAAACAAACAAACAGCAACAACAAAAAACAACCCCCTAAACAACCCCCAAACAACAGAGCGAGAGAGAGAGAGAGAGAGAGAGAGAGGGAGTGTGTGTGTGTGTGTGGTGTGTGTGTGTGTGTGAAAGATAATGCTATTTGTTTGTAAACAAACGAAACAAAACAAACAAACAAATACTGAATATAATTCTCAAAACAGCACATCATTACCATCAACACTATTTTTTAAATTATACTTGTACAGATTGGCACATATTATTGCTATGATATATATATTTCGTATAACTATAGTGTTGTTTTTTTTAAAAGAAGCTTCCAACCATTGGTAAGCTCACACAACAATGAACATTTAAAAAGGGGGGAGAGAGAGAGAGAGAGAGAGAGAAAACAAGGGACAGATAGAAAGACAGGTGAAGGGAAAGGGCAGATAGGTAAGGGCGACTATATAACTTTGTTTTTAAGGCTATGGACTGTGGTTTGTTATTGTTGATGTATCAAGTGAGTTGATAATTGAGTTTTGTAGATTGTATTGATTGATGTTGTTTAACTGAATCAGAAAGGGAGTTCCACAGCATAGGGCCTGAGTAAAGTCAACTAGATCTGAATAAGTCTATTCTTGGGATTGGGACACTAGACTTTATAGTATTTCTGGATTGGTTTAGGGGGAATTTGTTTTTTAAGTATGATGGAACAGTTCCTGTCATAATCTAAGAATGAATGAATTAATTAATCTTTATTTTTCAAGGGTAACAGAATAAGCATGCGCATACTTTTTTCATCCGGCCCTTGCCCTGATTAGGGAATATCAAGAGAGAGGGGGGGGGGGGGGGGGGGGGGGGGGGGGGGGGGGGGGCGGAGGGAGGAGAGAGAGAGAGAGAGAAACTTTTTTTGTCAGCAACTCATCACTGGTAGTGTGGCTGTGCACAGAGGGAGAGAAACACGTGAAGAAGTGACTACTTCTCACACAGGGTAGTATAGGCCTAGCCCTGAGTTGACAAAGCCCCCTCCCTCAATCTCATTCCTCATTTGCCCACCGTCAGGTGTGCAAGACAGTGTGGTGACAGATGGACGAATTTTGCGTCGTCGTCGCCCACAGGTCACTTTATCCAAAGAACACAGGTAACTATCGTTGTCCTATTGGTTATATCAGTTAGTTACCTATCATTATTCTAACATGTTTATTGTTAAAACGAAAACGCGTTGTAATGCAGGAGGATGAATAAAATTGTGTTTGTATTCTAGCGTCTAAAAAGGGGTTGAGTTGAAGTGAGCTGAATACCACTTTCAGTCGGGGCAGATTTCTCAGAATGAAATTCGGACTGTTTTCCTCCCATGGAGAACGGGTGGCCACAAGAACAGCGCCACACACATACTCCCCCTTCCCCTGTTTGCAAGAATGTTTCCCTATTATAAGTTTGCTGCCATGACGAGAGATTTCCATGTGTGCCTCCCCCCATGATTTCTTCCTTAACTTATGGACTGTAGAAATGCAGGCTTAGTGTGTTGGTCGTTCACACCACCATAGGCCTAGGTTATAGGATGCAGGTTTGGTGTATCAGTCACCCACACTATGCCATAATCTGGATATTCCACACTTATGCCAAAGGTGGATAGGTTGGTTGGTTGGGTTTTTTTTGGTAGTGTGTGCTCGAAATGCCATGTACACCATACCACCGAATCTGACACTGTATCTCGGTTTATTGCTTCGTGTGAATAAACAAAAAAATGTTGAGGAATAGAGAGGAACTAGGGGGTGAGCTCACAAGGATACTTTTAAGCATAGATCAGAACTGGTACATGTCATTAGGGTGCTGTCTTAGTATAACTTTCTCAGCACTGCTATTCCGCCCTAAATTTGTACAATTCAAAAGGCTCTAATCGTAAAGCCGTGCTTGTGGTTTGCTGGCGGGGGAGGTGATGACAGACATGTAGGTATCGTCACTGCCTGGTCAAAAAAAGAATTATCGCCCTTAGGGCCTACAGCGAATTGAGCAGAGATATCAAGAGTTACCTTTCCTTAGCACGTGACATCTACCAGCGCCAAAGGGGTCAATTTGTAGTGAATGTCAAGTCAGTTGCAATTTGAGTTTTGTAGTCTATACAATAGTCGCATAGTTTCCAACCGGAAACTGGAGTTTGCGGTGTGTATGCAGGCGGTTTTTTAAATGGTAAGCTTGCTTTCCATTTCACTTTGTTTTAAACATGCTGATAGGCTATTTCCTAGTGGTAAACCTAGGATTTCCAAGGCTCCCTTGACCTATAGCCTGAATAGGCCTAACAATCAGTTCTACCAAGCATAAGACATACCAGTTATGGATGGCCTACGTCAAAATGCTGTACTTTAAAATGTGACGTCCTCTTCATCAATGGAAAACTAAAGTATAACAACTTGTACTCCCCATTAACTAAATATAGCCTGTAACTGTAAGCCCAGGAGAAAATCTTTGCAGTCTGACAGTGGCAGTCTGTAGAGCATACAAATGGTAATATAAGATACTCGAAAACAGTCCTAGCTGGTTTCATTTCTAAAGGGTGGATAGGTATCATGTAGGCACAAGTTTTCATGTCAACTGGTGCTGGTGAAACATGACCCCCCAAAAAACCCACAAAAAACCCAACCCCCCCCCCTTCCCCCCCCAAAAAAAAACCCCAACAACAACAATCTATCTACAGGATGGGTTAAGTTGAGTGTATTTTTCTATAGTAAATAGTATGACCATATAGGTTTTGTTCAGCCTAACTGAGACCTCATTATTTTCTTTCAGAGAGCATGTCGCTAGCATTGCCAGTGGTCTGCTCAGCTGACCACAGAAAAGGTGGTGGAGGAAGGTGGACACTTTCAAGGGGCCTACAAACATGTAAGCTGAACTCTCTCTCTCTCTCTCTCTCTCTCTCTCTCTCTCTCTCTCTCTCTCTCTCTCTCTCTCTCTCTCTCTCTCTCTTTTTCTCTCTCTTTCTCTCTTCTCTCTCTCTTCTCTCTCTCTTCTCTCTTTCTTCTCTCTCTCTCCATCCCTCTCCCCCCTTCCCCCTACTCAAACTTTCTCATGTCTTACAGCAGTTGTTTGGCATCCCATTGTTTTAGTCAGTGTGCTGTAATGTGAAAACTGTGTCCATAGCACCATCAGCTGTGCTCCTTCACTCCCGCCCCCACCCCCACCCCCCCACTTCCCCCTCCCCACTGCCCAGCCTCACATTGCTCATTACTCAGTGGGGGGTGTATTGCTTTTTTTTTTAAAGTGGTGATAATACATGATGAAAAGTGTCCTGTTACAGTAATGGATAACACACAGATCTGCTGAAATATTGATGTGATAAAGCACATACACGCGCGCGCGCGCACACACACACACACACACACACACGCGCGCAAAAACAAACACACACCCAACACGGATGCTATTTCTTAATCCTTTCTTCCTCCACTCCTTTTTCTTCCTTCTCTAAACTCCTTTACACTTTCTACTTCCCTCGTCTAATATCACTTAGAGTGAACAGACGTTAAATTGAAGACAACAATAACACACGCGCGCCTGCTTTTAATCAGACCAATGTCCCAGTATTTCACACCATCATGTTTGTCTTTATCAGATACTTTCCACTGGGGGCTTCTACTCTTCACTCGGTGCAGCAGCCCTGTGTTGAACCAACTCTCGAAAGTGGTAGTGACGAAAAGCCCCACACCCTTGAACACCTTCCGCCTACTACCCAGGACACCTCTACCCATGTGTATATTGAGTGCTTTGCTGAGGAAGCAGTTCGAAATGAAGTGGGAAATCTACATCCAGTATTGTGAGGGCAGATATCAGCCTCATGACTAGACTGGCCTCTGCTTGACAAACTTCAATGTGGAGAGAGAAGCTACAAAAACTGCAGCAGTGCAGACCATGGTCAGGACATAGGCTTCCCACAGGGTCTTCATCTTATTCACCACCTGTTTTGCAGTCCAACAGAACTGCTGACCTGAATTTATTGTTCACTCTCTTTGCCTCTCTGCAGGTGTTATACGGTAGTTCTGCAGTGGATCCTCTCCTGTTGCAACATGCTTGGCAATGAGACTGCAGAATTCCTGGGAAAGGAAGATAGAAGGGAAGTGCAGGTGAATAGGTCTACCAGCAATTCTGAAGTTAAAACCTCCAAGGCCAAGCAGCAAAGCACATGGATGCAGCAATGTGTACACTAGAACAGGTCAAATCCTTATTATTCACTGATGCGACAGGAGCAGGTCTTATCTGGCTTGGGACAGGCCACAACCACCTAAGTCATCAGATGTACAGAAAGCTGGTATAGAGCATACAAGAGCAGTACCCTCGCAAGACTGGCAGCCAGACAACAGAATGTATTGTAGTCTTACTACATGAGGTGCTCATGAAGAAACCTATCCCAACCCTACCCAAGTAGCCAAGCAGCTCTGCGACAACTTGAAGAGCTGCAATGTACTACTGCCTTCTTTGCAGACTACACTGCCCATCTGAAGAAGGCAAAAGATACTTAATCTTGGACTTTCTCAACACAAACACCATACCAACAGTGCTGTGAGTATGATGCATTGACTGCTTTTACCCTGGTTATGCCCCTGTTAGAAAAGGATAGATACTGGAGGTTAAAAAGGAAAGCTTCTACATAACCCTAAAGAATTTCTCTTACTAGGTTCAGATCTGGGAGTTGTTAATATATCTTAGTTTTCAAAGCAGGGGTTTATTAATGTCTCATTGCTTGAAATTTTGATGAAGACCATTGCATGCTTAAAGATCCGTTAGGGGTGGTTGATTTAGAGTACTTATCAGTTTGACATTTTCAACTTGGTGGGCTCTACCACATTTGAGACACTTCAGAGGAAACAAAAAAAAGCAATGATTAATCACAGAAGGTCCGTTCAACATGAAGTTGAGTGTAAGGAGGTAGAGATACAAACTTATTGGTCATGTAACTGCTTTCTGGCACAGTTCACAGGCATGTCTTTAAGAGGGAACCTGTAAAACATATTTACCTCATTCACAAAGAAAGAAGCACATCTGACTTGGTTTTTCCTGCTTTGATTCTCATCCCTGTCAGGCATGCTCCTTTTTTCCTTTGTCCTGCCAGTTTCTGTCATACGATCATCTTGGTTGACATCATTCTTGATGGTATTGGCCAATACATGCCCTGTTAGCTATCTCCACCCCCTTCTGTCTTGTAAGTCCTTCTGTAGGCCATATGATCACTGGACACCAAACTTATGATTGCATCCATAGTCCTTGCTTATAAGATAAGATAAAAATTAAATTTAAAAAAGTAAAAAGATGAAATAAAAAGTGAAATAAAAAGTTTTAAAAAATCAAAACTTAAATATAATTCTAAATGTAGAATAAAGGAATAGAAATAAAATGGAAGAAAATGGCGGAAAAATTAAACACAAACTCACCCAAATAAACTCCAAAATAAAATCCCAAAATGAAATAAAAACAAAAGAAATAACCCCCAAACTTAAATCAAATTTTTTAAAATCCGCCAAAACATAACAGATTATTGCAAGAGATGAAAGGAGAGCAATCAATCTTTGTGACAGTGATCTTAGTGTTTGAAAATAACCTCGCCTCACCTCGCCTATCCTGTAGTCAGATTTTTGGGCACCACTGAAGATTTTGCAACTAGCTTCCTCTACTCCTCACAAGTTATCAGCTTTCCATAGCATGTTGTTCCCCTCAAGGCCAGTTCACTCTGTGATATTGTCTTCAATATTATTTTCTGCCTGCCTTTTTAGATCCCTCCTTGTACTGTTCCCTGTAGGATCCTGTAGTCTAGTACATCGTTGGGGCATCACTGAATATTTTGTAACCACTACTCGTGGTTCTTAGCTTTCTGTATAGCATGTAATTCCACTCAAGGCCAGTCAACTCTTGCTACTGTCTTCAATATATTTTCTGTCTGCCATTTTGTCTTCCCTCCTTGAACAGTTCCCTGTAGGATAGTCTTGACTAGTCCAGATGTTCGTGTGATGTGCCAATACCATTTCAGTTTGCATGTTTTTTCACTGAAGTCAGCTCTTCTTACATCCCTATGGTATTTTTAATTCTGGTTTTCACTTCCTCATTGGTTATGAGATCTCTGTAAGAGATGAACAAAAATTGCAAAAGCATTTCATGTCTATTGCCTGTCTCCTTCTTTCAATGTCTGCTCTTATAATTATAGTCCATGTTTCAGATGCATAAAAAAAATGGACATGACCAGGGATTGTATTGGTGTAATGTTAGGGCTGGTGATCTTGTTCCAGGTGACTTAGTTTTGTCATTGCAGCTGTGGTCTGGACTATCCTGGAGAGGACTTTGAGTTTTCGTCCTTCATTTGATTTAAAGCTATGGACTGTCTCAACTTTTTTGTTTAAAATAATGTCAGTGCTGATGCCTTTGGTGTCATTTGTCATCAGCTGGGTTGTCTTTGTGCTGATAGGTAGAGCATGTCAGAGACTTTCATCAAGGTGATTTACCAAATTGACCAGCTCTTGCTCTTGTCCAGCTAGGCTGTCAGTGTAATGTTATGTCATCTGCAAAACGTGAGTTTGCCCTGCCTCCAACGTTGACTGTTCCCTCATGGTTTTCAAGTGCATCGGCCATTATTCTTTCTAAGATGATGTTGAAGAGGGTGGGGAAGAGCAGACATAATGCCCACTACAAAGGCAGTGACAATGGTTGTAAGGGATGGTAACTTCGATCACCCCTTCACATTCTACAGCATTTATTTCCATAGTGCCTACCTCTGTCCTTTATTTTACAGAAGGCCTGATCTAGTGGTAAAAGTCATCATGTGCATCATACATAAGTCTCCGAATCACCTCATCAGGACTATGGCTGTCATGAGGGGAATGTGCTGAATGTTCAAAGACCTTGCATGGCCTGTATAGTCAGTCTCGGGAAGGACGGGCCAAAACACCTTCAATGCCATCTGTACATGAAACTTCATTTAGGGGCGTGCAAGAGCAGTGTCCTTGCAATCCTGGCAGCCAGACAACAGAACCTGGGCTGCAGTCCTGCCCGCTACACGAGGCAGCACTCCGAAAGAGGATCTGGCTTGACTGACCCATACCACCTCAGTGGCCAAGGAGCTCCATGATGACTTGTAGTGTGCTTCTGCTGCTGTCACTGCAGAGACTTAGCTGCCCTGCTGAAGACGGTGCAAATGTAAGTACATTAAACCCAGACAGCTGTAGTTGAACTACTTTTCTGTTGTTGTTGTTGCTCCTCAGCTGAGCTCTGAGGTTCAGCAGTGGTGAGATTGTTGCGTATACGACCGTTTTTTTCCCCCCTCCACCATGTTGGTAGCCACATTCTAGCTTCAGGGATGAACTGTCCAGTTTCAGTTTTTAGCCATAAGCTATGTTTGTAGTTAGGCTTTGTTTGTTCATTTGTTAAAATTTATTTTGTGGCTTATTTCCTGTGATGTTCCATATACCCAGGCTTAGGTTGCATCCTCTGGGTCGGATGTCCACAGGGAGCTTTATTTATTTATTTTATTCTTGTATATCGAGGATAATGGAATAAGCATTTGTGTGCTTTTTTACATCCAGTCCCCGTATGTATGCGGTTTTGTAAATTCTGCCATCTGTTCCCACCGGCACACAATGGCCTACTCTTATGAAAAGCGGAACAGGATTTTAACGTTTGCGCAAGATGTTCAGCTTGCATTCGCACACAGGACCTCGGTTTATAGTCTCATCCGAGAGAGAGAGTGGAGTCTGTACCATGGAGCCACCAGTGTGGGGGTGGGATTGGATGGGGGCTGTACTGCAGCCCAGTCGCTTTTGCAGTGTTCAGTGGTGCCTTTTCTGACCTAACATATGCGGGACACAACCTACTGGCAACGGTAATACCTAGTTGTGGAGCCAGACTAAGAGAGAGAGATGCCCACCCAGGTAGCCTGTTTTAGGACAGACTTTCTCTTGAAACTTTTCATTTAGATTTTTACACATTATTTGACCTAATAGGGTAAAAGTTAACTATGATAAAGTTTTGTGAAGGTAATTGTGATTTTTTTCTCTGGTTCCTCCTCTAGAGCTCTGATGTTTACCAATAGTGAGATTTTGTGCATGTGACCTTTTCCCCCCACTGTTAAGTTAGCTGCATTCTGACTTCAATTAGGGCTGGATATGTTCGTGTTTCCGTAACCCACTAAACGCTGACATGAATAACGGGATTTTTACTATGCATATTTGATATTCTGCCTGTGTATGTTTACTTCTGCATGTGTGTGTATTATCTCTCTCTCTCTCTCTCTCTCTCTCTCTCTCTCTCTCTCTCTATATATATATTATATATATATATATATATATATGGGTTGTTCTCAAAACATGTGCTATTTCTGTGACATAGAGACCCAAAAATTAACTTCACTGTACATGTCTTTATGTCACACAGTACAGCATTTCAATATACATCATTTTCTAAAATAGAAAAGATGATCAGTCAATTCATCTTGTTGTAATAGATGATTAAAAACTTAATTTTTTGCTGTGTTACGGTTGTGACATGGAATCCAAAAAAAGAGCTTTGAGGTCTTTAAAAACAGCATGCTTTCTAAAACCTGGTATAAATTACTTGTAAAACCAAGGAAGAATATGTTCCCATATGACAAAAAACTGTCAAAATGATCATGAATGTGCTTTTTTTCTGCAGTTTTCTGAATCCACATTAGTCCTCCATGCTCACTGCAACTTCACATTCTCATGTCTCCATAATTATTGAAATATACAGCTCAAGTCAGGCATGAAGTACTTCTTATCCTGCTCACAAGAGGCACACTGTAGCTGTTCAGAACAATATACTGCTTATTGCATTTGATTACGTAATGAAAGCAAAACGTTACAGTTGTGACATGGAGTCCGTTACAGTTGTGACGTGGAATCTAAGTCTACAAAACAACTTGAAACCAACCATAGACATGGCAAACATGAGTCAAAATGAACATAACTGACACCAGAACAATTACAGTTAAGAAAATAGAAAGGATTTGAAATGAAACCACTGATACTGTGATAGTGATACATTTTTTTTCATTTTGGAGTCTGTTACAGTTGAGACGTGGAAACCAACTCTACAAAATACTGAGAAATCTACTATGTACATGGCAAATATGAGTCAAGAATAAAACAGCTGAAAATAAAACAATCCCATTTAGAAAAATAAAACAAGTGTACTCATTTAAATATTATTTATACATATCAATTGCAAAAAGTGTATTGATCACTGGCATTGATCCATGGGTCACCCATCACTCTTGTAAGCTGTCTCACACTGTTAAAAGTTTGAAAATCAAATTCAGTATTTAACACACATAGTTATTTAGTTATTACATTAATGAAGAAACGAAAAACATTAGTGATGCATGAAAATAATAAAAATTCCTAAAATCCTGAATGGTCGGCCCTGGAAACTATCGCGCTTTCGTCTCTTGATGCAACTGACAAACTGTTCACATCCAGATCTATTTTATTAAGATCACGCTTTAAAATTTCACCCCACACAGGAACAGTTGCTTTCTTTAATCAAAGTGTATGTCTTCTGATGACATTTTCTACCCCTGTAAGTGTCCTGTTTTTATAAAAGAAAGTGTAGCTGGATTTGGTTTGCAAGGCAAACACGAAGTCCCGTGACTACATTAAAAATAATAAAATTTCTTGTCTTAAATATTGATTTACATTATTTCATGCCTTAATAATGAAAAAAAGACTCTTTTTACAAAGAACTATTCATAATAAAATGATATAAAACAGATTGAACAAACCAGTACAACTACTTTTAATGATGCAGTCTTAGAAAACGTTACAGTTGAGACGTTTCCACAGATGATGGAAGACAAAGAAACCAGAGTCTATAACCCACTCATAGAATGATAACATGGGAAAAATCTGCATTCCATGGATGTTTCCGGTGAAGGAGAAGTGCTCTAACTTGGAATCTCGGTCAAGTGACCTTTGTCTCGGAGTTCATACAGCGTTTACGTTGTACAGTTGCTCCCGTCAAAAGAGGAAACCATGCCGTGTTTGTGATCGGCGATGACTTTTAAGAGGAAAGTAACCGCAGTTCATCAGCACCAATTGTTCCTAGTGTCATACAGTGTCTTCTCCATTAGTTTTTGCAGGAAAGCATTCCCTAGAATGCTGAACAATTTTGTGCTTGAAACATTATAATAGACCAGAAAGTGGAAACCAAGCGTAGCAACCGTAACGGAAACTATATGCGCCCATATATAATAAACTTCAACCTGCAGCTAAGAATTTTATTATTGCAAAGATAAAGAAACATCTGAAGAGATGTTAGATGCTGTTTTTGTTAAGAAAAACACTTGTTAAAGGGTCTTAAAAACATTCACTTTACAGTGTGTTCCTTCATGTCACAAATCCGCCATTTTGTTTGTGTGATATTTTCATAATAAATGCTCTTTACAATGAAAATAATATAACCATGCATTTTTCTTTTTAAATTCTATTTCTTCAATACCAACATCACCCAAATGTAACAAGCATCTCAATCATCCACAAACACAACATTTCAGGTCTTCCAAGTGAGTTACACCTATGGCACACATGTTTCTGAGAACAACCTATATATATATATATAGATAGATAGATAGATAGATATCTCTCTCTCTCTATATATATATATATATATATATATGCACACAACATGAAGGGAATTTAGACGCTGGCAGGTCTGCACTTGAAGTTGACCTGGGAGATTTTTAAAATACTCGCCCTTAATTCACCAGACGGCACCAAGATATGAACCTGCGATTTCATGGATTGAAGTTGGTCTTAACCACTATAGCATCCGTCCTAAAGTCCAACCCCTCGTCCTCGTCGTGGGAGGTGGTAACAGCTATGCTGGCAAACGGGGCTCTGGTGAAGCTGCGACGGGCCTAGCAAGCCGGCAGTGGATTTCATAAACCGCTCAAGAAAGAAAAAGGAGATATAAACGGACTGATTTCAACGGTAAACAACTTGGCGAGAAAAACGGACAATGAGTAAGGAATTGTGACAAGATAGGGACTTGGAACATCTGTGGTTTGACAAACAAAGAACCTGAGCTTGTGGACTTTATGACCCAGCGTAAGATCTCTATCCTGGGTATCACTGACACTAGACTGAAAGGAACAGGTACAAAGGAAATACACCAAACTTCGTTCTGGTTGGAGGGGAGTGAGCAAAGAGCAGAGAGCAACACATGGTGTAGGTTTCATCATACACCCAGATATGGCAAAGAGCCTATGAGTACGGAGCATGTTCAGAAAGAATCACTAAAATCAGCATTAGAGAGGGCGACAGAATTATTAACTACATACAGGTTTATCACCTTGCAATGACTCCTACTCGATGAGGTTAAGGACTCGTTCTTCGAAAAGCTCTCTGATGTTATCAACGGTATCCCTGACAAAGATGATCTATATTCATGGGAGACTTCAACGGCCGGATTGGGGAGAGAAGAGCTCCATGGACAAAACATCTTGGTCCACACAGTGACCGCAGAACACCATGCAACTACAACGGCAACCTGGTACTGGAACATGGCGCGAGCATGACCTGATAATCACCAACACCTTCTTCCAACATCGAGCTACTCAGATTTATACCTGGTACAAATGGAAGGACATAAACGTCTCGTCCCAAATCGACTTTGTGTTAACAAGATCCAGCATACGAACAAAGTTGCGATTCAAGAGCTATCCCAAACGCTGGCCTGGACACAGACCACAGGCCAGTCATCACAACGCTAACCACCAAGAAAAAGAGGAGGACCACCAACAGAAAAAAGCAGCCTGAAAGACTTAATATGCACAAGCTGCAGAACGAGGAGGTCAAGTTTCAGATAGAGCACACTGTAAGAGAGAAGTTGGACTCTGTTGACAACCACACCACTGGATGCAGAGCAAATCTGGCACACTTTTAAAACCGCTGTGCAGGACTCTTTGAAAGAAGCATGTGGTGTGAAGAAGACTAGAGGAAAATACCGAAAGGCAACAGCTTGGTGGAACAAAGAAGTGAAAGAAGCAATCAGAGAGAAGAGTCTTTACAAGACCTGGATTAAATCAAAGAAAGAAGAGGACTACATCAGGTACAGAATTGCACGAAGACACACCAAGAAAATAGTCAGAACAGCAAAGGAAAATTCATGGAGAAAATATGGAGAAGAGCTAAGTGAAAAGTGCAAAACCTCCACAAGAGAGTTCTACAAGAGTGTGAAAGCAATGAAATGCGAGACGAACCCTTTGACCCCACCGCTGTAATCAACGATGCAAAAGGACAAGGCCTGAACGAGGAAGAAGAGATAGTGAAAAGATGGAAAGAGTACTTCAAGAAACTGCTCAACCCTGCAGGACAACAGGCACAGAACACCCAGTTCCAGTTCACCCCCAACTACCCAACCACTCAGAACCTACCATCTTGGAGAGTGAAGTCAGAAGAGCAGTAAAGACCAGCCATAAAGGGAAAGCAGCAGTGACGATGGCATAACAACTGAAGCCATCCATGCATGTGGGAAACAGGTATAATGTGGCTCACCACCATCTTCCAAAAAGCTGGGAGGAGAGGAAAGTACCAGAGGACTGCAGAATGCAATAGTATGCCAATTTGAAGAAGAAGGCAGCAAGAAGACTGCAGTAACTACAGAGGCAATCACTCCTCAGCCATGTAGGGAAAATGTATGCAAAGATCCTAGACCAGCGCACATAGAACAAAAACGGAACATCTCCTTAGTGATGCTCAGTTTGGATTCAGGAAAGGAAGAGGGTGCACAGATGCAATCTTTGCTCTCAGACAGCTGTGTGAGAAGGCGATCGAACACAACCGAGATCTCCACCTATCTTTGTAGATCAAGGAGAAGGCTTTCGACCGAGTAAACAGAAAGTTGTGGAAGGTGCTGAGCAGTATGGCGTGAAGGGGCAGCTGCTGGACAACATCGGAGCTATCTATCCAACAGCAAGAGCGCAGTCCGCACGACCAGTGAACATCTGACTGGTTCCCAGTTACATCCGGGTGAGACAGGGCTGTTGCCTCTCCCCTCTGCTCTTTGTCATTTACATGGACCAGATTGCAAAGGAGGCCAACCCAGATCCTGAGGCACTCAACGAACTCATGTTTGCTGATGACTAGGCAATAATACATAGCAAGAAGGCACAGCTCCAGGAGCACACAGATCAACTCAACAGCACCTGACAGGCCTATGACATGAAAATCAGTGTCAGTAAGACCGAGGTCATGACAGTCAGCAGGAGACCACACACTCTGGACATCAATATCAATGGATCCCAGTTAAATCAAGTCAGCGAATTTAAATATCTGGGCAGTGTATTTGCAGAGAACGGAAGATTAGACCGTGAAATTGAAACAAGGTGTCAGAAGGCTAATGCGGTCAGTTACCAGCTCGCCCCTTTCCTGAAACATCCCAGCATCCCCATGGACACAAAGGCAAAACTGATTAACACCATCTTCCTGCCAACGCTCACGTACCAGTGTCAGACATGGCCCCTCACAAAGGCCCTCAGACGTAAACTAGTCACGTAATTGTTGCCCACGGTGGGGATGCCAGGATCTCTTTAAGTGTAAATAGCATCCCTATCTTCTGGAAATTGTGCCAGAAATTTCCCCTTGCCTATCACTCATGTTTTTTCCTATACCCTTTTTTTTCTCCTTGAGATCACCTATACCCTTTCTAACATCTATCATTTTTTGCCTTCCCAATCCATTCGCCTGCATTTAAAAAAAATGTTTGTAAAGGAAATCTTTCCAAATCTTTTCTTGTTTTCATTGTATGACGTTTTCCCAGTGTTTTGTTGGTGAAAGTAACTTTGGGATGGGTACAGGATGCCCATTCTGCAGCATTATTTGGCCCTGTCTTGTGAATTGTTTTTTAACATTGAAGTGTTCATTATGCTGTCTTAGTTGCTAATGCTGCTTTTATTCCTTCTTCCTTTAGCAGGACATGCGACTAGCTGATTAGAAATCAATTTAATGTCTGTTAAAAAAAAGTTGTCTTTTTTTATTGGGAAGTTCTCAAGGAGAGTAATGCTATATACGTCTGAAGAGTGCCTTTCAATCTTCTTGAATGATTTTTACGTTCAACAAAAAGCAGACATTTTTAATAAAAAGTGTCAGTAGTCTTAAAATCATTCTCTAGAACATGATTTTTACATTCAAGGGAAAAACCCATGAACTTTCTAACAAAATGTTGATCTTTTACAGACGCTACCAAAAAAGCTGCTGTGATCGATCACATCTCATGAAGTCGTTGAAGATGCTCCAGTGTCTCCAACAAAATGAGCGCCCATCATGATTGAAGGTGCAGCAGATAACATCTGATTTTTAACTGTCTGTGGTGAGTAGTTACATGGTCAACATTACTAATCAAAGATAAATGACTGATTTGACAGGCTATCATCATTTCTGACCAAAATGGATGGAAAAAAGAAAGTCCAGCGAAATAAACTGAAAATCATGGTAGTTCAGTAGGATGGGATTACCTTGTGGTTAGAGCACTGTGCTTGTGATCTGACGGCCCAGGATCAAGCCACCACCAAGCTACCCATTGTAGGGGATTTTCCCCCTGGAGTTAACATCAGTACTGTCCACTCTGCCAAAAGTCCTTCAGATGGGACTATAAACCGAGGTCCCATGTGAAAATTTTCACAGAACATCTTGTGCACATGTTAAAACCCATTTGCCTTTTGACATGTAAAGCCATGAGAATTGAAAGTACATACATAAAAATGTGCATGTATATGTATGAACATTGAAAGTACATAAATGAAAATGTGCATGTATACCAATGTTCGGTTTCTTTTTGTCATCAGTACCTATGCACAGAGAGGATCACCAGAATATCAAATACTGGATCAACATGAACCAGATGAACATGAACGAGATCATCATGAACCAAGTCAACATTAACGGACTCATCATGAACAGTATCAACATGGATGGCATCAGCTTGGACTGAATCATTGTGAACTGAATCATCATGGACTTCATCAATGTGGACTTCATCAATGTGGACTTCTTCATCATCATGGACTTCATCAACATGGACTTCATTAATGTGGACTTCATCATCATTGTGGACTTCATCATCGTGGACTTCATCAACGTGGACTTCATCATTGTGGAATTCATCATTGTGGACTTCATCATTGTGAACAGGATCAACAAGAAACGGATCAATGGAGACCGGATCAGTGAAAACCAGATCAATATGGGCAGGATCAACAGTGACTGAATCAACGTGGATTGGATCAACATGAACTGTGTCAACAGTGACTGTCATTGGAGACTGTGGGGAAAGGGCCTGCATTATCGGGGACTCATGGATAGGAACATCAACATATTATGATAGATGAACATATGGATTGGATCTCCAAGGCTTCATCACATAGTGGGTCACCTGGGTGATGTCCTTTTTCAATGAAAACTTGCTCTGTTACTTTTTTTTAAAAAACCCAACAAAACACTGGGGAGGGGGAAGAAAGAAAGAAAAAAAAAGGATCCTACTGAAAAGCACACCCCCCCTCCCCCCCAAAAAAAAGGTGTGACAAAAGAAGAAAAAAGCATACCCCCCCCCCCCCCATCCCCAGAAAAAAAAAAGATGGTGCTACCAAAAAAAAGTGTTAACAGTTTCCAAATGAGGTAGCTAAAGAAGAGTATGAATTGTTATTGTGTAATAAGATTGACATAATTATGTGTGTACATAATGTGAAGGGGGGGGGGCATATTTGGTTTTGTAGAACTGGAAGGGACTCTTGAGATATTTGGTGGAGAAAGCATGGTCAGGCCTGTGGATATTGTGAGAGCTGGCTGATGGGAATCTTGTTAGATTGCCTTTTTTTCAGATTTTTAAAAAATAGTTATTAATCACGAATGAGAATTTTCACGAAGATAAATCGGCTTAAAGGGTATACAATACAGTACAGTTCGCAATATTTTAACATTTCTGCCTGTCCCTTTTTCATGTTTCACAGTATCTGCATTTTGAAAAAAAAAAATCAACATTATGGTTGTGTATATTTTGGATAAGATATTTGATTTTTTGGAGTATTGCTATATTGAAGTTAGAGATTTTTTTTTAATGTGCAAAAATAGTGCAGTCCTTGAATTGGTCATTTTTGCAAACCAGACTAGAAAAAGTAAAAGAATAAAACTGTCTGAGACAAACCTTAAAGATGAATGCACAGGAAATGTGTGACTTGGAAAGAAAATTTCTGGAATCTTTTTGCCGTTAAGGGTTTTATTCTGTGGTTAGAAAATCTTTTTGTTGGAAAGACAGGGATGTTGCAACTAAGTTGAGAAATAACTTATTTGGTTGAACTGAAAAGGTGCACCAAAAGTTGTAAAGAAAAATGAAACATTTGAGATCCATAATATTATAAGCATTTGCATTCACATGTATAAAATGTAGGAGAGGAATTTCAATAGGAGATATATTTAGGAAGAAAATAGTACAGCTCATTTTTGTGCCAGCATTTGTTAAGCAGAAAATTACCTATATGTTAGATGCAGAAGCTATATGATTTACAGTATTATGACTGTGTGATTAGATTTAAAAGTTTAAGTCTTAAAGTAATTGTCAGTAGGACAGGTAACAATTCCACTGTACTGTTGACAACTTTATTTGCTGGTCTGTTAGTGGTGTACAGTTGCATATTGCCTTGTGTTGGAGAGAAAATTCTCAGCTCATTCTAATGGCTGCATTTTGGGGGGTAAAGTTTTCTTGAAAGTAGACAGTACCTTAGTGCTATTGGAATTTTAGGCTGTGTGTGGGTGTGCAAAATCTTCAATAGTGCCCCCATGGTCTACGGGACAGGTACAGTGTGTGTATGTGTTGTTGTATCTTCAATTTAATGTCTGTAATGATATTAGATGAGGAAAGAGGAAAGTGTCATGGAGGTTAAAGTAGGGAGAGGAAGCAAGGAGTGAAAGAGAGAAGACTAAGGAAAGGAAAGTGTGTGTGCATGCGTGTGTGTGAACGTGGGTGTGTGTGTGTAGATAGTACATTAGTGCTGTATAAATTTTAGTGTGTGAGAGGGGGGGAGGGGTTGTTGGAGGGGGACATCTGATTGTGTAAGGGAGATTTTAGGAAAGAAGTCTTTGGAAGGAGGGGGTAGGGGTTACATACAAATCAGTAGCAGGGAAAAAAGGGTGGGTGAAAAAAAGCTTTGAGTTATTTCCCTAATATGGGTTATTTTGGACTTGATCAGATTTTTATCTTATTTCAGATTAATTCATTTCAAAGCAGGCACAAGTTGTCACCAAATGCCTTGAGTCTGAAACTACCATAGTGATAAGTGGAATAGGAAAATTGCGGTATGTGTCAAACTTGCTACCATGGTGTCTCTGTGCTGTTGTGTCCACATGCAGTCTAGACAGGCCGTCTGGCCAACAGCCCCTACCTTAATTAACGCCTAACTGTTCTTACTAACCCTAACCTTGTTTCTACTCCTATCCCCACAATGTGGACATAATGGCAGGTGGGCACAGTGGCAGCTTTCTGACAGTCACAATCTTTTTCAAGGAATTGGTGGGGGGGGGGGGGGGGGGGGGGGGGGGGGGGGGGAATTTAATGTATTGAATATTTGGATATGGGAAAATGATCAAGGGAGGGGGGTGTGTGTGTGTAAGGGGTATGGATGGTGTAGAACCTATTTTAGAATAAAGCACAATGATCGGTTGAGACAAATTATAATTGTGTATTGGTTCATATTGGGGAGGGGGTGGTAGGAGATATGTTTTTTAAGCAGGTGGGAGTTGGTGAGGGTGTATTCATAAGGAAAATGAGTGTTGGGCAGCATATGGGAATAGAGAAAGGGGGCTTACAGAGTGTGCGTGCGTGTGTGTGTGTGAATGTGAGTATGCGCACGCATAAGTGATTAGTATGGCAGGCAAATTCACGCATTTGTACACCATTGATAGATCAACAACCAGTACAAAAATCCTATACTTGTATGCAGGGTTTGGGTTTTTTTCGGGGCAGGGCAGGGAGGGAAGACTTGTTTTGTTTAAAGACGGTCACAAAAATGAAGGATGCTATATGTTTTCTGGATGGTTAGTTGTGTGGGATTTTTGTGTGTGAAAGAAACTGTTTGAATAAAAGGAAAGAAAAAATTGAACTAGACATTTGTTTTGACATGTGAAAAGAAATGGCTGAAACGCCCAATCAAAGCAGAAGATCAGAAGAGATGCTTTGTGATCTGAATGCAACTGCAGCCGATCTTTTTGTTGTTGTAAAGTGATCTGTGTGTGTGTGTATACATGCATGGGTGTGCTCAAGGAATTTTCGCGTGGGAGAAGTAGCAAGAGAAAGATGCCAAGACTATTGGGGTGGGGGTGATACATGTTCAGGTCAGCGGAAATGGAACAAAGTGAATACTAATGGAAAATGTTTTTTTGTGACCTTGTTTATTACCCTTTGTGATTGTTTGGTTTTAACAGAGATTATTTTTATTGTTATTATCTATTGACAGCAACTTGAAAAGAAAAACCTGAATTTTTTATGCTGGCTAGACTTTAAAAAATGTTGTTGTGAACAGTTTTCTTAGAATCTTTGCTTTGTTGGCTGTGCTGATGCTTTTAACTGGAACAATGTTGTGAATAATGTTGGATTGACTGGAAACTTTTGCCTTTAAAGAAAAATACTCTTTCAGTTAAACTGTTTAGAAAAGTGTTTATTGGATGACTCTTGATGGCATGATGAATGTTTGGCTTTTTGTTTGTTTCTGCCAAACTTTTGTTTTGTTTAGCTTTGCTGGGTTTGTTAATCAGATTGAATGTCAGTCAAAGAAACTAATTCAAAATCTGTAATGCCTTATATTAGCAAGAGTGGTGTCAATGTTGCTAAGCAAAGACTACTGCAGATTTCACAGGCACACATCCATATTTTTGAAGAAAGAGTGTGTGCTTATGATGGTGTAGGGGTAAGTTGTCTAAAGTGTGTGTGTGCATATATGCCTAACAGTAAAGAATCTGATTTTGGCTTTTATCTAAATTATTTACTTAAAAGTTGAGCCTTTGAAGTTGGTTTCTTTTCTATACAGTCCTTTAAGGTACCAGATTTTGACAGGGCTGATTTCTTAAAGCCAAACACAGGCCCATGATGTTTGGCTGTTCTTTTCTTCAGTTCAGATAGTTTTGCGTGTATATGTTTGAGATGTTTATCATTAATAGTTGTTCCAGACAATAGGTAAGATAGGAGTGGAATGTTAGTGCCTATGTTGATTTTTAAAAAAACACCAACCAAAAGCCACGAGACATCCCCCCCCTCCCCTTTAAAAAAAAGTTTTGGCCAATGAAGAAAGACATGTGAAGCACCCATTTATATGAAGTAAAGAAAAGCAAGAAAAGATGGTGCTCCATGATCTGTATGCAACTGAGGCCACCAATGATTTTTAAAAAATTAGTTGGAATGTGTGGCTGTGGGCTTTGTGTTGTACATCTTTAAAGCGGAAAATATAGGTAGCATGAATGATTGTGTTGTGTTTAAAACAGTATTTTCAGTTCTTAAAGGGTGTGTGTGAGTGATACCATTTCGCAATGTGTGAATTTTTCCTTTGTAACATTTTTTTCTGGGTTTGTATGTCAATTGAAGAGAAAACTACTTGAAATAGTTTATATTTACAGACATGGTGTCAGATTGTGTTGCTGGCAAATCTGTAGTGACCTAAGTGAAGACCTGTGCAGATTTTACAGCAATGCGTTGATGTTCTTGAGAAAAATATGCACTTATGATGATGTAGTGGTGTGTCAACTCATGTGTGTACATGTGCTTAAAACTAAGGAATATGTTATGCTGGCTTTGGGGAAGGTTTTGTTTTTTGTTTTTGTTTTGACTTTTTTGGCAATTGGAATCTGCTAAACAGGAAAGCCTTTGGAAGTTGATTTCCTTTTTTTGTATACATTCCTTAAAAGTACCTGAATTTGACTGGACTGATTTTTTTTCCAAGCCAAACCAAAGGGCCATAATTTGCTTTTGTACAGCTTTAGCCATTGTCTGTGTATGTAAGTTTGAGATTTTTTCCAAAATACAGAAATCATTAGTTGCTCCACATTCTAGGTAAGATATGAGTGGGTAGTAATTGCCCATGTTGACCTCCCCCTCCCACTTCCCAAATGGAACAGACCCTCTTCCCACCCCCCCTTCCTTTTTTTTTGGCCAATGAAGAAAGACATGTGAAGCACCCATTTATATAAGAAAAAAAGAGGAAAAGATGGTGCTCCAGGATATGCATGCAACTGAGGCCACCAATGATTTTTTTAAAAATTGGATTTGTGACTGTTGTGTTGTACATGCTTTAAAGCATGAAATACACATAACATGTATTATTTTTTTAAACAATATTTTCAGTTTTCATAAATGTGTGTTATACACCATTTCACAGTGTACTTTTTTTTTTTCTTGGTTGGCTTGTTCCATCTATCTGTCCCGTAGTCTGACGACCGTGGGGGCACCCTCAAAGACTCAACAACCAGTTCCCTCCATTCCTCTCTCTGTTCTGCCTTTCTCAGGGTTTTGTTGAGTTCTAGGCCTGTCCATTCGCTGATGTTATCCTCCCAGCTCTTCCTTGGTCTGCCTCTTCTTCTTCCTCCTTGGGCAGTGCCTTGTAAAATTTTTTGCAAGTCCTTTGGATCTTGTGACATGCCCATACCATTTAAGTTTACGCTTTTTTCACGATTGTTAGAAGGTTCTCATAGGGTCCAATGGTTTGCTGGATTCTGTTATGCACGCTTTCGTTGCTTATGTGGTCTTTGTAGGAGATGCCAAGGAGTCTCCGAAAGCATCTCATCTCCACCGCCTGTACTCTTCTCTCCAAATCTGCACTCAGGGTCCATGATTCACAGGCATACAGAAATATGGATATGACAAGGGAGCGCATTAGTCTGATCTTGGAGATAAGTGAGATATTTTTATCTCTCCAGATGGTGTTTAGTTTTGACTTGTTACTCAGATCAAATGTCTAAAGCAAAGAATTTGTAATGGCCTGTGATATTTGCAAAAAGGGTGTTGGTTTTGTTTTGGGGTTTTTTTGCTGACAAAACTGTTAACTGATCTTCCATGTGAAGACTTACAGATTTTACAGCAACACATCACTGTTCTTGAGAAAAATGTATTTTTGATGTGGTGGTGTCAGCTCATTTGTGTCTGAATGTGCGTATTGCTGAAAACTAAGATTAGTAAGAATCTGTGATGCTGGGTTTACTTTTTTTGTCATCTAAAAGAGGAGCAAGTTCAAGTTGGTTTTGATTTTTGTTTACAACTCTTAGCGTACTTTATTTTCAAAGGCTTTTTTTTTCTTTTAGCCAAAACAAAGGCTTCAGAGGTTTGTTTTTGTACAGCTTCAGACATTTGTTTGTCTGTATTGTGTTTGAAATGTTTCTCCATATCACTGACACATTCAGTTCATTATTGTAAATATCATCGGTTCCTCCAGACTAGAGGTAAGGGAGGAGTGGAATGTAAACTGCACGTTGAAAAAGAATCTTCAGGAAATTTCACTTTTTTTTTTAACGATGACGGAAGAAATGTAAGGCCCCTAATTTTTAAAATAGAGAAAAAAATATGGTGCTCCATGACCTGTATGCAACTGAGGCCACAAAAAAGTTTTAAATGTATGGTTGAGTGTGTTTTGTGTTATACATGCTTTAAAGCAGAGAATACAGTTAACATATATTATATGTATTTAATATGTGAAGCATGCTTTGGATTCTTGAAATGAATTATGGTAATAAGACATTGCTGTAAATCCCAATGGCTACATGTCGGCTTTATTTTTTGCAACTTTTCCCTCTGTTTTCCTACAATACTCTTGTGTTCATACCACACTATACCTCACATACTAAGGCATCCACAGAAATAAAAACCACTTTTTGTGATAAGACTAGCCTCTGACTAAAAAACTGTGATTTTTGCACAAATTTGGTTGATTTGAAATCTATTTTTCAGCATACACTGTACCCCTTCAGTCCTTTGTTGTCTGCTAACTTCCTAACCACAATATGCCTGCCACAGGGTCAACAGAGTAAGAACACAAGCATTCCTTTCCAACTTTAGCATGACTACATGGTATTGCTCCAAGACTTCAATCCCCAAAACAAGTACGCAGTGCTTTTTTTTTTTAAATACTTAAACAAATTTGTGAAAAATTGGAACAAAAATTTTACAGACGATCACTCTTTGAAGGATTTAATTACTTTACCCGGAAGAAAGTAAAGTTGAGTGTAGTAGATTGTATACAGAATGAACAGTTTGTGCATGACAATATTTCTCTTGATATTACTTATTAGGAAATTCAGGGTACAAGTACACTAACCACAATGTTCTCTTGCCAGTAGCACCTGAGCTATGGTTGTTTGAAGATACACACCTATGCTGCCCAGGCCCGCATTAAGAGCTGCTTTAACAAATGGCAACCTACTACTTTTGATCACGAATGCACAACGTAAATGTTAAAGATATAGACATACTTTGGATAGTAATCTAGCCCTAAGAAAGAAGCAAGAGAAACTTTTGGAAAAGCTGACAGATTGAGAGGCAGTTTTTTTTTTAAAACATTCTCCACCCCACCCCACACAGGTAATTTTCACCTGCTGCAGCATCTTTGTCACACTACCATGGGCAGAAATACTTATATCTTGTTGAAAAATAAGTTGTATATACCTGCATACACTTTAAAACCCAAAATTTATATGTTATACATGAACCTTACTCTCTTCAAATGTAAAGGAGGCCTCTTCAATATTAACCTCTTTGGATTTTTTTCTTTTGGTGACGGGCCAACAGACTGGTTCTATGGTGACACAAGCACTCGTTTTTACACGGCTAATATTCGGCATACAGCTGTCAGTTTCCCCCTCTTTCAGCTTCTCTCAGCTGCTATCCATTCCATCCTGTCCAAGCCCAGCTGGGGCCAGCTGCTGCTAAATATGTCAGGATCTGACCACATGTGGTGGACTTAGTAAAAGGGGCATGCTAAATTTAGCATCTTGACTAAGTGATGTTGGAATTACGCGCTGTGATGCAGTGCTGGTACGAAATAAGGCATTGTAATCCAACTTTCTCGGTCTACAGTTTCTCAAACTTATTTCATAGCTGACTTGTTATGACTTTTTCCCTAATATAATCCCTTTTGAAAATCTGGTAACCATGAAAAAAAACCTGGTCTTTGCATGAGTTAGTCTCTTTGAAAGTATGGCTGCTATTTATGGATGTAGGTAATGGTTCTTATACTTGATAGGTAAGGAGAGGATTTCACAGTGTTTCATGGTTAGGCTTGAGAACATTCACATAGGTGCCGCTTGGTAGATTTAATTTCTTTTGACAGTATGAAAAGCTTCTCCACTTTGTAAAATTAATACACTGCACAAAGTGGCGCGGATGAATCATAAGTTTGCAAGTAAATGTCTCAAAACAACACAAACATAGCTTGTTATTTTCCTATATCAATATCTATCTGCCCAGCCATTAATCCACCCACTGACCCACTCCCACCCCTAACACATCCCCCCCCTCCACACACACAGTGCATGTGTGCAAATACATGTACATGCATATGGTGATGCGAAAAATCAACTGTGGGTATAACACACTCTTCTTGTCCCTCCTCCTTAACCCGCCCCCTTCCACCTTCACTTCACTGCCTGCTGGTCTTTGAATCTGATTTCTCTCTGCTAAGATTGGCAAGACTCCTTCATCAGTTTGTGGAGAATGAGCAGTTAGGAGGTGGAGGAATCAGGAGGGTGAAGCATAAACCATCAGCAAAACCTCTTAAAACAAACCAAAATAAAAAGAATAGAAAGTGTTAGTCTTTCGTGCTTCAGTCATTGTCTTATATTATTTCCATGTTCTGTCACGCACACACACACACAATGATTTGCTCACTCCTATATCACTTCTATATGGACATGTCATCTTTTGAATGCTGGTATTTTGTAATCGCTCTGAGTTGCTCTTTTTCTTTAATCTACATTCTTCATCATTCATACCAGTATTATTTTTTTTACTATGCCTATTTAACGAAAATACTTTTTTCATTGAAACTGATGCACTTTTAAAACGTTATTAATACATTTAATGATAAATTCAATTGTCCTGTCAATCAAGTTGGATTTGCTTGATTTGTTTAGTAAGTCTTCATCTAAATAAAACGTTCTCAATAAAGGGTCACTTGGAGCTGCATACCAGATCTGTATTTTTCCACTTTATTTTTTTCAACATCATTAAAACCGCTGGGATTACCATTTTGAAAAGAAAAAGGCGAGATAATGGGCAAGTGACTTGTATCATTATGTTCCATAACTGTTAAACAATAGCTGGGAAATGTAATGGTGAAGGGATCTGATAACAAAAAATAGTAACACTGATACTGGAGGAGTCATTGTATGTGAAGCATCCTTCACTATCGCTATATACCACATACCATTCATTGTAGACAGATTCAATGCAGTGCACATATCTATCATAGACTTATAATTACTGATGTGTTAATCTTGGGAATGTATCCCTTCATCAATCAGACTGTAATGATTGGCTGGGCTGATCAATTGGCTCTGACGACAAATTGTGATAATTTGTTCTGCTATTCAAATCACCGGATAGAATTATAAACATACCATTCTGGTTAAGTGGACTATCAATCAATCTTCTAACATTGATACACCATCTGCATCACTATCCATATAAGTGTAATACCTTGATACCTCTGGGGTTTTTCTACACACAGCATACAGCACTTCTTTCTGAAGACCTAACAAAGTTTTATCAATTGCGAAAAAGAAAGTTACCAGCAACAACATTGTGACATGCAAAGGGCACTAACTCGTTAAATTTTTTTTTTTTATCAAACTCCACCTGAACATCTACCAGCCTTTCATAATTTTATAGCAGGTTGACAAAAAATAGTATGTTCAGTAAACAAACCAGAGGTGAAAGATTCCAGTAAAGTTTCCACTAAACAAACAAAATGAAAGGAAGAAATAAGACACAAAACTGGGATCCTTTATCTTAGAGAACAAGCCCTCCACATTCCACCGAAGGAATGTAAAAGCATTTTTGCTAATATACTTTCAGTTCTGGGGGCTAAATTAACATTGTCATTATCATCATCGCATACACAGCTTGTGTCCAAGTCAGAGGTAATAAACACATTATCATTCATTGTCATCAAAATCACCATTTACATTAATAATAATAATAATAATAATAATACATGGAATTTATATAGTGCCATATCTTGCACACACCAAAAATCCCTTTTGTTCATCCCACTCATTCACATGCAGCCAGTTACAATTAATAGTTTTTTTTTACAAATTCAAATGTATACACACACACACACGAACACACATAAAGGCAGGGTGATGGGGTTTGGGCTGTTTAGGGCAGGGACAAAAATGAGATGGTACAAGAGGGGAGAATCTTAGGTTTGAAATAAATGTCTTGAGGCCGGATTAAAAAAGCGTCATAAGAAGGCTTTTGGTGAAGGGAGAGAGGGAGGTAATTCCAGATCTATGGGCCAGAAACAGAGAAAGAGCGACGGCCAATGGTAGACTGGTTGAATCTAGGTATTTTTAAGCACAAGGTATCTGCAGCAATGAGCGGAGGGAAAGGAGTGTACGGTGAAAGACATTCACAGAGGTAGGAGGGCTGTTTTGTGGAGGGCACTTGTTAACTGAGTGTACTGATCTTATAGTTTTTCTATGGCACAGGCAACCAGTGGAGACATTAATGACAAGACTATATAATTTATTAAAAGGCTTGGCCCCATTTGAAGGGGTATACATCATTGGTAATGTTTTGTACATCCAAACCTAAGTCCTGTACCTCCATACACTAATAACATTTTTGCCAATCTAAAGGTAATCATGACTTCTCGTTTCTCTTCTTTTGAAAGTCTTATGCAAGTACATTGCAACATTTCGGATAGTGTTTTACATGGTGGAGGAAAAGTAAGACTATCATAAATAGTGCAGGTCTCTTATAAATTAGAAGATGTATTTTGTTTTAAATCTTCCAGTGCTGGGCAACAGAAAACAAAGGTGTCCTCATCTTCTCTATACAGTGTAAACTGGGGCGCGTCATATTTCTGTCATATATTTTATTTCTTAATGATGTACCATCAGATCGGTGACCCCAAAACGAAAACTTGGTCAATACACACCTTACTAATCTCTATTCATATTCTTGGTTAGGTATGTTTCAACAAGCTGATTTGCTTTGAATAATTTATATAAAGAAAATCTGTCGCTGCTTTATTGTGGCTCTCCCAATGCTGCCATCTACAAGCTATGTTACGTTGGTTTAATGGAAGGCCCAGTTAAACTTTTTGAACACCCAACCCTGATTCAAGCCCAACAAATGCAAAAACCAGTTTCACACAAAAACTTTCGCAACGCTAGTCACCCATGTTATCTTACCTCTCTCTTCGAGGTTATACAAAAGCTTATATGATTGGGAAGGAGTTGTTCCACAATCGGCGATACTTTTAACCAATACCCAATGCATTTACATAAGAATTTTATATTACAATGGATGTCTTCCATGCTCACCATTAAACTAGAGCATTTGGTGTTCGCATGTTAACAAGTAGGAATCGTTTTTTGCGAATAAATGTAATTTTTCAATTTAATTGCCCTGCAAGAAAGCCCATTATTTGGCACCTTATCTGAACAATTGGTGCACCTGTGACTTCATATTAACTTAAAAATATTTCTGCTGAGGTGCTGTCAAATTTGTTCAAAAAACATTTAGATATTCATGACTTGCTGTTTACCTCTGTCACATGATCTTGACAGGCGCAAAGTAAAACTAAGCTTAGTAGTAAATTATATAACCTAGATACTTATTAGCATTTACAACTTTAATTTGAGATTTTCCATAAACCATCTTTACGTGAAGCCAGTTTCCACCATTACAAATACTATGATATTACTTTTTCCATGTTTACTTTAAGCTGAATTCTTTGAGCTGCAGCGTCCAATATGTTCAATTGCGTTTGCAAACCAATTACCAGTATCAGATAACAAAAAACATTATCGTCTGCAAACAATCATAACAATATTTATACCTAAATCGAAAGTATCACCGGTCTCCCATTTTTTCTTATGTCAAAGAAGCTACCTTCATTAATATAAACAACGAAACAGAACTTGGGCTGCATACGTCTCCTTGTTTAACCCCTTGCGTACATTTAATATAGTCACTAAACTTAGCCCCATTCACGCTCTTCACTCACTCACTTTTGGAAGGGAGAGATAGAGAGAAAGAAAGAAAGAAAGAAAGGAGACCTATAGTTGTGTTGTTACTTGCTCCCTGATTAATACATTAATCCCCTACCCCACTCCCAGAATTCCTTGCCCCCCCCCCCCTCCCCTCCACTTTTTTTTTCTTAATGTGTCTAATACATTTTGTGAAGAGACGTAAAATGAAATTGAGCACGCACACACACATATGAAAGCAACATGATTAAAATGTTCTTCATACCCTTCTGTTTGGGTATGTAGGTGATATTCTTCTCTAAAAGAAATTATTTAAAACTTTATGACACGTAAAATGCTCATCATTTACATCAACATTATTACAATATGTGAAATATACATTGTTTATTATTTACACCATATAAATTATGTTCAGAATACACTGATTCTCTTCATCTTCATGATTGGAGACAAATGTTTGAACAAAATTGCATTGGAGGAGGGGGTGGGGGGGGGGCGAGTATTTATTGGAAGGGGAAAAATAACAGTTTGTTCATTGATCCGATTTAGTTCTCAGTCACTGCAATTCCTTTTGTGCTGCCCGAGTCTTTACATATTATCCAGCCTATAGATGCCTTTGTTGTCCTATTTAGCATAAAGACGTCTCTGCTTTAGGGACCTGACCAATAGATGTCATAGCCATCTCCCATTTAAATCAGGAACTTTTCTGAGGCAATTCCATTGAGCAACAATTCTACTGCCTCTGCTTATGAGCACACCTCACTTTAGCTGATCTGACAAGGTGGAATTGATATGATTACAACTCTTGGCACCATGTGTGCCTAAAAGGCAGATTTTTTTTTTTTATAGTATAAATTTCCTCGCTTACTTGAAGCTTTCCAGTAAGATACAGGAAAGCAATAGGGTTAAATCTCGGCTGACAACATGCAATGATATCAAAACTGCAAAAACAGAAGGGACTAGCGTTGGAATAAGCTATACAGTATCATTATTGTATATCATAGAAAGTAAGTTGTGAGACATGATCCTGATTTAGGTTTGCATCTTTTTGTTTTTCACCACATGATGGAACAACAAACCAAATGAAAAACATCGTTACCTCAGCATGTTAAAACACTTGAAAATATAACAGCATACGCAATAGAATGGAAACAACCAACCTAGAAGCAAGATTGCTATATTGCTAATATTATGAATAATAATTATAGCAACAAACGTCTCACGCACACATATCTTCAGCATGCAAAGTCTTTGATTACTTACCAATGGGCATTACAAAGTTGTGATTTCTTTTTTAAATACTAGGACATAAAAGCGCTCTGAATTACAAAAGGAATGTGAACTGCCTCATCGATGCTAATAAAGAATGCTTTATATCACGATTAGAACTTCCAAATATTACATATGGAGATGACTATACTTACATAATAAATTGATTAATATGTCAGAAAAAAGAAGGTTTAACATATGAAATGGCAGGATTGAGCAATCAGAAGTCAAATTCTTCTTTCAAATACTGAATTGAAGCGATCTTCTCAACCTGTTGTGGTATACATTCACTTTTGTGCTGTGTTACTTTGTGATTGAGTTTGTGTCAAAGATGGTGGGGGGATGGAGGTTGCTTGGAGAAGACCACTGGAGGGATGTTGTGGTTTTGTCGCCTCCTCAGGTAAGTGTCAGTGAGTTTTATGAGATTGTAGGGGGGTTTTCGGCGCAAGCTGTTCTTATATATTTTATACAATACATATGAAATTTTTCAAACTAAAGTGGCACATAATCCATCTAAACACACCTTTCCCTTGATTTTAGTTGATTGGTTGTTTGGGATTACGAGGAGACGGTAAAAATATGTCCTCGGTGCAAAAAAAAGAATATATAACATTAATAATATGCAATATCATAATAACAACAATAAAATCCTATTGGACAGTCACCTTCAGCAGAATTTCCAAAAATTAAGTATACACAAACTTTGACAAGATGTTTTATTTATCAATAGTCATCAAGAAGGGAGAGAATATGAAAAATGTTGATGTAAACAAAACCTAAAAGAAAAACCCAGTTCACTTTAAAAAAAAAGCAATTGATAAAAAGAACATGCTCTTGATGGAACTAGTTTGTTCTAGACTTCATTTCACACACACACACAGCAGACACACACACACAGAGCGGACAAAATACAATATTATACGTGTATATATACTAATTGAATGACTAACATTCTAAACGTTAAGAATTTTGGATTTTTGTTATATTTTAAACTTAAATGTGTTTTGAATTCTGGTTTTGTATTGTTCATTTGAAATGCTTGTAACCCCATCGATTTCTCTTGCTTTTGAGATCGGTATTTATATCTAGATCAGTATTCTTATTCAGATCGTTATTCCGCATCAGACATACAACAACAAAAGGGTGAGGTCTTTACATGCTACATATTTGAAACACACCAAAAAGAAAAGATTACTTTAGACCCTAAATGGGAAATTTCTGCTGGGACATAAATGCAATCACAACAACAAAATTGCTTTTTCTTTTTTACAAAACATGTGACTTAATTTGTTTCAACAAGGCAAGATGTAAGCACTTTATATTTTCATATTACACACATTAGACTTTGGGGGAAAGTGTTAACCTCCCTCACAGCTTGTGAAAGAACTTGTACATTCTTAGCACATCTTAAAACAGAATTACTAATGTACAGTGTGCCTTTCAAACATTCTTCACACTGATTATACATGATCTTTACATGGAAACGATTTCCATATTTTAAGATTTACAAGGAAGGCCCTTCTAAGTATGCTTCTCCGAACTTTATTCAACGTCTGTTCAACATTTGCAAGCCTGTCACTAGCAAATGATTTAAAAACACTCACATACTTGTACACAGCCCCCTCCCTCCCCCAACACATGCACACACAAGCACTCAAAAATTTTTCACATCTGAAATACAAAACACACACATTGCATGCTAAATGGCATTACGCACAAACTCTTCGCGCTCCTGCAAACATTACACACGCTGTATGGAACAGTCAGGATGCAATTTAGAAGGTGGGTGAATAACAGTCTTCCTAAGTTGCAAGGAGTATTCACAGCAACAAACAACTTTGTTGCCGGAGCACAAAAGCCCCCAACCACATTGTTGATCTGATACAACTACACATCGTTGCTTAGTTCAGTCTAAACTTGAGTGTGACTCCAAAGAGTTAAAGGTGTTTTTTGATTTGATCTCAAGTATAAATTTTAAAACTTTGCTCCAGCATTTAAATGTTAATGATTTGAAGGATTTGATATTATTATACCCTATTTTACCACACCCTCGGCACAAGCTGCTTAAAAATGTCACCAAAATAATTTTCAGCAGACTCCTCTTGTAAAATATGCTGAAAAACATTTTTCTCATAACAATTTTCATTGACAAAAGTCAGCAATCATCAATCACTACTTTTTTCTACTGCTCAAATACTGTTATGCATAAATACTGCTTTTTTTGACTGTTCGAAATGCTGTTTTTTATGACGTGATCATTAACAACACTCATTGATAACAAACAACGGATATATACAGACAGTAAATACGTCGTCAATTAGACAAGGAAGGACACACTGCAGCCTACCTCTGTCATGAGGTCTTTGAAAGGCAAGGTGGCAGCGTGTTGTTTGAAAACCTCGTAAATCTCGGGGATCAGGGTGTGTCGATATCCTACCATTCCTGCAGGGAAATAAACCACAAAATTGTAACGTCAGTTTTGTACAACACACACACACAATTCCATATATGTTAGTGTCGAAATATATAACAAAATTGTAAGGTCACTTTTGTACAACACACACACAATTCCATATATGTTAGTGTCGAAATACATAACAAAATTGTAATGTCACTTTTGTACAGCACACACACAATTCCATATATGTTAGTGTCAAAATACATAACAAAATTGTAACGTCAGTTTTGTACACACACACACACACACACACTTACTATTCCACATATATTAGTGTTGATATCCTACCATTTCTAAGAGGAAAAAACCCAACAAAATTGTAAAGTCAGTTTTGTACAACACATACACACACACACACGTGCGCGCGCATACAAGCAATATTTCATATATAAAAGTGTCAATGTCCTGCCATTCCTATGAGGAAAAAACAAAATTTTGAAGTCAGTTTTGTACCACACACACACATGCACACTATTCCACATATGTTAAGCTACACTGGCAAAAAGAACAAAGCCACTGGTCAGATGTTTTATCAACTGTACAACCAAGTAGGCCTATGCCACCAAACTGATTCTAACAATCACAAGGTTCGTTTTCAACTGCATATCTTTGTTTTGTGGTCTCAGCTGCTCGCAGATCATTGTTTCTCTTTAAAAAAAAAAAAAAAGGAAATGGATACTTCACATATCTCTATTCAAAGGCTAAAGAAAACGAAATGAGATTCAATTCCAACCTTGCCCTTTCTTCCCAGTTTGACAAGAAAAAATCCAACAGAATGTCAAAGTCTTTCAGACGAAACTATAAAGCATCACCCCATAATTATGCAAATGCATGCAGAACATCTTGCGCATACATTAAAAAACCCGTTATGCCTGTCACAAGAGAAGGTCATTGTGTGCCGGTAGGAATGGATGACAACATTTCAAAAATGCATGCACACAGGTGTTGTGTCTAGACACTTCCTGAAGTCAGAATGCAGCTACCTAAACTGGGGGGTGCAGTGACATACACAAAAATCTCACCATTAGTAAACCATGGAGCTCTAGCCAAGGAACAAAAAAAGGAAAAAAACGTGTACTATATCACACAGAAACCATTTGCATTACTCGGTCCTTCGGATGAGACTATAAACCGAGGCCCCGTGTTCGAACGCATGCAGAAGATCTTGCGCACACATTAAATCCTGTTCCGCTTTTCGGAAGAGTAGGCCATTGTGTGCCGGTGGAAGCAGATGACAAAATTGACAAAACCGCATACACACGGGGACTAGATGTAAAAAAGCACATGAGTGCTTATTCCATTATCCTCGATATAAAAGAATAAATAAGTATGCTGAGGAACAAGAAATTTATCAAATCAATGTCATGGACCAGAGTAGAGAAGGATGACTACCACTATCTCAAAAGAAAAGAACAAGTCATAATTCTAAGATTCTGCAACTGGCCACAACAGGCTAAATCACCAAAACTGAAACTCGTTCCCTCTCCCCTGTGGCAAAGAAAACCAGACTGGTGAGCACATTCTTCAGAGGTGCATGCTATTCAGTGACCAGAGGAAGACTGTGTGGCTGATGGAGATAACCCTGCAAACCAAGCTGTACAGCCCACAGGAGGAGCTGGAGAGGACTTGTCACTATTTCTCCCAAACATATCTGACGGTGTAAAAAGCGAACAAAAGAAGAAGCTGAGGAACGCAGCTCTTCCTACCTTCCACGGTGGGGTAAATGGTGGCTCGGTCCCAGTTGACGGCTTCTGTTCGACAAAACTGGGAATTTTCCACACAAACGTCTCTGGCCACTGGTATCACTCCTCTGGCAGTATCCTCCATAACTGGACACATAATATGTGATATCACACACATATACACAGAGAGTTTGGTAACAGTTATCTATTCATGCGCTTCGTCCTGTCTGAGTCAAGGCACACTCAAATCAATCATCATGCTTACAGAGTCACTAACCAGAAGCTCACTTGTGCACACAAAGTTCTCTCAGAAACACGCATGTGCAAGCATGCATGTACATTTGTACACACACACACACTGAGATGAGACTATAAATGTGCGTCAATGTGCATTTGCATATCTGTATTCTAAAACCAGAACACTTACAATTCAGCATTGCTACAACAACAAAAAGACCACCCCCACAACTCTGACGACAACAACAGCATAACGGCCCACAAACCCAATCATATGTGACCTTCCAGCACATAATGAGTCTCTTCTCACCATCCGGCTTTTTTCATGTTTTATGTGTTTCAAAATGTACTTTGAATGCTCTTTCTACTGGTGAAAACTCCATTCAAATCGGATATTTAGTTTCTGAGATATGGGGTTTAGAATGCTGAATGCCTGTGAGCGGCCATTTTGAGAAAATGAAGGAAAACTGAATCACACTTTCAATGTTAATTTTCCTTAGCAACCGATTTCAATCTTCATGAAACTTTGCATACTGATTTGCATACATAAAAGAGTACATGTTTACAAATTTTTGTGGTCATATGTGAATTGAGTCAAATACAAAACATATTTTAAGGGGGGACTCCCAGGGTCTCAGTATTCATTTTGGCTGATTACATAATCTCGGTTCTACAAAAGATTTTGTAATGAAATTTTAAACAGAAAGAGAATAACATTATTTAATGTTAGAATATTAAGTTTCAACAGCTAACATTTTGAAGAAATATTTCATTTTTTTTTTTTTAAAGGGTGAAAAACAGGTACACACCGCTCCTCATCTACAATTAACTAATGTATGGAGTGTTGAAGCTAAAATAATTGCAAAGCCAAAGGGCATGAATAGAAAGGTACCATGGATACAAATTTGATTGTGGGGATTTGCATAGGTGTAGACAACACCAATATGGATTTTGCTTAAAATCAACAAATTTACACTATCAAATTTTTTTAAAACCTTGCTTAGGACCAAAAACCTTCATAGACCAGTCATTTTTAAGGGTTGCATTGCTCTTAGAAGCCACTTTTGCATCTGCATGCAAGGTTTTAGGGCAAAAGTTATTATAAATTTGCACAGTAAATGGGGAAATGTTGTAGATATTGAAAAGTATTCCAAAGTTGTAACATAATATGAACATTACAAAACACAATTCTCTTTCCTTAGCCAATTTTAGACTCTGAAAACGCACAATGCTTATACTGTAATTTGTTCAGCTACAGCTTTGTAAAACACAAACTTACATGGCAAAAACACATAAAACATTTGCACACACTGGTAACCCCACACACAAACACACAGTGAACAAACACATAATCTGAAACACGGGGAACAAAAATACACACACACTAAAACAAGTGTAATTATCATTTTTCTAGAATTAAATATTTTATCAGCTGCTATGTCATGTATTGCAAAATATTTTCATTATTTGCATCCTGCTACCTATAATTCATAGGGTCTGTTTATCTGATAAATGCACATTTATGTTTTGTGTGTGTGTGTGTGTGTGGTGTGTGTGTTCCATGTATAGTCTGTCCTTTCATTTGATGTTACTTTGTTGTTGTTTTTTTCTTATGTCCAGTATGTTGTTCATTTTGTCTTTATCTCACAAGTTAACTGATATTGTTTGTTTTTGTTTTCATCTTTTAATTTTTTATTTTTAATGATTTATAACAGTTGATCTTTAATGGAGCATTTTGCTTACAACAGTTTTTCCTTGTGAGAGCAAGATAAACAAGAAGACATAACTTGATAATTTTGGGGCAGTGAATATTACTTTTGATTTGACTTCACACACACACACACACAACCCCACACACCACACACACACACACACACACACCACACCAAAGTTACATACAATCAATACAATGCAATAAAAATACAACACTTTCACACACACACAAAGTGGTATTCAATACAATGCAATACAACACACACACAAAGTGTTATACAATATAATACAATAAAACCCCACACCACACACAAAGTGTTATACAATACAATACAATGCAATACACACACACACACACACACACACACACACACACACACACACACACACACACAGAATTCTGCAAGCATTCATACAGTGTGTCCCACACCCACTAAATTAAAAGAAAACAGCACAGATATACTGGCATGCAAAATTAGTTTTTAAAGACAACACAAGTCTGCCCTTCTGAGTCAGGGCTTTCCCTCCTCCCTTCTTGACTCTTGAAGTCATTCCATTTTCAAATCATGAGTGGTCAGTACAGTCAACTTGTTGTGGCTGAAACTGAAATACAACAAAAACACTACAATATAAAAATAAAAGGCTTGTTATAAAAAAAAAAGATGAACAAGCACTGTTAAATAAAACATGAAACAAGAGAAGATGTGCATTTGTGGATATTCTTAATATAGTTCACAGTATACATGTGTATAATGATATATACTCTGTGTGTGTGGATAGGGAGTGCGCGCGCATGCGCGCATGTGTGTGTGTGTGTGTGTGACACAGTGAGAGTGAGTGTGACATGTGCTACTTATAATCTAGGTCTATGGCAACTGATTTCACACACTTTTTTAAAACGAACTATTTCTAAGCACAACAGCAGACCCTTTGCTACTAAGATCAAGTCAGAAGCTTTCACCAATCACTGCCATTACCACATTTTCCAATTAAAATATAAACTTTATTTGATTGAAAGATAAAAAAAAAACAAATAAACCCACCAAACAGAAACAAAAATACATCAAACAAAGAATAAAACAAAAACAGTGAACTTGTTTGTTTGCAGATATTTTTTCCCTGGTGTGCCTAAACTATATTTACACCCACAGATAAATGAAAGTTTATGCTGCTCTGCATATTTAAATATTACATTTGCAATCATGAAGATTTCTCGCTTTGATGGCTTCTGCATGGTTTGACCACAAGGTTTTCAAAAGGTAAGTTTACTAGTGCTGCTAGGCAATCACACTAATATCCAAATGAGATGTTTGTCTTTCAGGCTGGAAAAGAAAAGGCATAACAAAACAAAACACAGTGAAACACACTCACACAGTGACACACACACACACACACACACACCACTCACTCACTCACTCACATCACACACACTCCCCCAACATACCTGAAATTTCAACATGTGTGTGCACACACACACACATGGAAATATCCCACAGACACACAATTATAAACAAAATTTCTCATCTTGAGTGCATTTTGCCTTATTCATTTCTGCCAGTAGTTCATCTGATGAAAACTATGTCATGCAAGCTCTTTTTAAGTGCTTTATTTTTCTGAAAAATCATTAGCCCAAATCAGTTTTCATTTGTTTTTTTAGCCTATTTTTAGCAATTGGCACTTTAAGTCTATCACTGAACGTTTTTGCTGTCCGAGAACTTCTGTATTCAGTTTGATTACTTTGGTGATTTCAGATAAGGCACAAAGGGAAAATATATTTGCTGTTTTAAAATCTTCATCGCTTGAATCAGAAGCGCTTGAATCAGAAGCGCTGTTAAATTTCTGTTCACAAGTAACCAGCAATGGTTTCTGTGTTCATGTGGGCCAGTCAGGGATTTGGAGATCATCGGAAAGATCCTTTCCGCTCATGTTTTCCTAACTAGCACTGCAATCGGTTGTAATATTGTCCTCACTTCATTACTAAAGCTCTTATGAGTTCTATCCATCCAAAAATTTGCAGAACGAGCAGAATTTCGAGGTATTACTATCGATTGTACTTTCCCAAGCGGACGGCGCCTTTTGGTTACAGGCATCGCCTCGTTGGCCTTCGTAGTCACATGGTCTCTTCGGCCAATTGACAGGAATGAAAATCTCCCCCCTAGTGATGCTTGTTTACACTGCTCCCCTATTTTGAGCGTTTTCATTGGATAAAGTTTAATTCAAGCCAGATATAGCTGACACAGTGTGAAGGGCGAAACTGGGAGCTTTCAAATGGTGTTCACTCGACTGGTCTATTGTAAATCTTGAGGGGGTACAGGTTGTGGAAAAGTAGTCTCTTTTGGGGCTTTTTCATCAAAACGCTCGTCTTCAGAGGTGGGTATGTGTATTAAATCCGATTTTGATACAAAAGAAACTAAAATATTATTATTTTATTGATGTTTTCCGGTTTGGAAATGTCTATATTATCAGTTTTATCCAAAATCAAAAAATCGGAACCTGACACCCCTACTGCATATTTTGGCCTCTAGCGGAAAAAGGCCTGAGGTGACAAGCGACTCATTTCGAAATGGAGAGTCACATATTCTAAACCTACAGCCACACCACTCACCTCCTCTACAGGCCTGTACGATGAACAGGCAGGGTTTGCCAGACATGGCCGGGCATCTGACGGCAGAAAAATAATCCCACATCTGCACGTTGGTGATGAAGGTGCCTACCTCTGGACAGGAGTTGTCCACCTTTCCATCCGTTCCAAAGATGATGCCATTGTTCGTCCCGTGACTCAAAATGGCCACGATGCACGCATCCACTGCTTTACCGTGCAACATCTGAGAGAACGCTTCCAGTTCCTGGAGCATTGCCTTGAACAGAGGACAAGAGCCCCTTGTTACAGCTGATGTTTGTGCTTAAGACTCTCTTTCTCGCTCTCTCTCTCTCATACAAACACACACACACGCACGTGCACACACAAACACATGCATGAACAAAAAGCGCTTTGATTTGTCTGTGCAAGATACAGCACTATATAAATTCCATTTATTATTATTATGAACACACCACACACACCAAATTCTAGATAAAGGTAAAGGTGTTCCCATAACCTAAGCGGTCACTAAGGAGCAAGATATCAAAGACCTCAGCTTCTCCAGGGACCAGCATATTGAGAGTAGTGGCGCCCATCTCCTCTCCCTTGCTGCTTTACCTTCCCTGACCCTAATGATGGCAGGTACCCATTTACAGCTGGATGAACTAGGGGACTGTACTGAAGCCAAGGCATGCAAAGGGTCACCCATCCACCTGGTAACCACGCTTTATACTTCTTAACCTTAGCTTGGGGAAAGCAAGCGCTCTGACCACTGAGCTATCCTGTCCCCTAACATGCTACAGCAGTGCAAAAAGTAAAATACCTGCGCAGTGCAATCTTTCTTCAGAATGACGTCAAAACCAAGGAAAGTCAGCACTTCATACAGCAGTCTGCAATCATTCGTAGTTCCGCCTCTGTGATCAAGGGTCTCAAATGTCTCGTTGTCGATGATCAGGGCGTGCCCTCGAGGGTTTGATTCCATCTTATAAACCTGCAACACGTAAAGACATCCTGCTAATAAAGCACAGCAAGATAACATTTTCAACCAAACCTGCACACTCCCCCCCCCCCCCCCCACCCTTCAGAAAATACCCAATGACCAGAAAAGATATTTTAACCTATAATATGCAGGATGCTAATTATAACAATATCAACTCACCCCATTTGACAATCCTGATTTGGACCATTTGTCAAATAAACGTATTGATCTAGCGTTCCCTATCAGGAATCAGAGATTTTGATTTTTTTTTATCTCGGTAAGACACCATAATGATGTCATATCCTACTAATAGCTATGCTGGCCTATTTATCTTTCAAAAGTAGCCAATCAGAAGAGATTTCATTGCTCTCTGAATGTGTTTGTTAGGTGTGTTTCTGACCTGATCCTCACTGCATATCATTACTGCAGAAGACATTCTCAATATTTTGTACCTATCTCCACAAATACAAATGTGAAGGACAGACACTCCATACTTTGTCACCAGCTAACTTGATGTTTTAACAACCTGTTTTTAAAGTTCATTCAATTAAATTTTCCCAGAATTCATGAAATTAGAGAAAATATATATTTTCCCATTTGCTTTCTTAAAAGTTTTGTGGCACATACTTATTTCAGAATAAAAAGAATGGGGTGGGGTGTAGCCTAGTGGTTTGAATGCTGAGCCTGGGATCTGACTGCACAGGTTCAAACCACAACACACCACAGAGATGCCTATTTAAGGGAATTTTATTATTTATTTATTTTTATTTTATTTTTTTATATCGAGGATAATGGAATAAGCACTTATGTGCTTTTTTACATCCAGTCCCTGTGTGTATGCAGTTTTGTAAATTCTGTCATCTGTTCCCACGGCACACAATGGCCTACTCTTACAAAAAGCAGAACAGGATTTAACGTGTGCGCAAGATATTCTGTGTGCGTTTGCACACAGGGCTTCGGTTTATAGTCTCCCAAGGAGTTATCAACATCACTACTACTACTACTACTACTACTACTTATGATACATGGTATTTATATAGCACTGAATCTAGTAAAGCAAACATATCAAAATGCTTGCATTCAAATCATTTACACATATGCAACTGTCTGAAAACTTTTAGAATTAATATAATAAAATTTATACTCGCACACACACACACACTCACAGGTGCACAACATGTTTAGGTAGGGAGGTGGAGATGAAAATAGCTGTTGAAAAGTAGGAAAAGACATGAGGGGAAGACGACATCAGGTAGGAAACAAGTGTGTTTTGAGGCTGGATTTGAAAGTGTCAAATGAAGAAGGCTTTTGGCGAAGTGAGAGAGGAAGGTCATTCCAGGTGGATGGACCAGAAACAGAGAAGAGTGTCGGCCAACAGTGGTTTGTTTGAATCTGGGTGTTAGGAAGCGCAAAGTGTATACGGCTGAATGAAGGGAACGGGATGGAGTGTACAGGTGAAGACAGCTGTAGAGATAAGAGGGTGCAGATTTGTGGAGGCGTTTGAAACAGTACTGACTCTACTCCCCTGAAAGTCCTTTGGATGAGACTATGGATTGAGATCATGTGTACGAACATAAGCAGAACTTCCTATACACATGATCCTCGATATAAAAGAATAAAATGTTAAAAAAATAAAATTAAAAAACCCATTCCATCTTTCTGAAGAGTAGACCATGGCGTGCCAGAAGCAGCATGTGACAATTTAAAAAAAATAAAAGCATTACACTGGTATCACTGGTTAAGAATCATCCTTGAAGTCAAGAATGCGGCTACCTTCATGGTGGGCAAACGGTCCCATACACAAAACCTGACCATTGGTGAACCTCAGAGCTCTAGCTGAAGGAAAGAAAAAAAGAACAAAAATTGTGATGCATACCTTGTCTGGATTTTCCCGTCTGGCTCGGCAGTATGTTGTCTCAACGTCCGCATAACCTGAAACATCGTACTGCATTTTTCCTGCTTTACTTCAACAATTCTCTTGGTATGATGCAACTTTCGATTATATATATATAAATATATAAAAGAATAAACACAAAAAAATCCTCACACACTTTTTTCTGAAGTAATTTTCAACAAAGTCAGTTCTGTTTATAAGAGCTACAATGTGTTACATTGATTCTGAGTGTTTTTTGAATGTGTGAGTGTGCATGCACATGCGAATGTGAGTGTGTGTGTGTGTTTTCATCTTAATATCTATCCACTATAAAGTTATATAAGTCTCATGTATGTATATGTGAGAGTGTGAGTGTGTGTGACTGTGTGTGTGTAAGTGTGCGCACGCACGCACATGTGTGTGTGCGTGTATGTGTGAGTGGTGTGTGTGTGTGAGCGTGCGTGCGTGCGCACGGGGGTGTGAGGGGGAGGGGAGAGGGAGGTGGATGTAGGTGTATAGGTGTGTGTATGTGTGAGTGTTTGTGTATGAGTGCATATGCATGCGTGTGTGCACGTGCAAGTGAGTGTAATTCTGGTTAGGACATGAAAACTAGTTTCCATCCAATCAAAATTAGAATGTTTTCTGTTTATACTATATTTTCATGGGGAATTTCTTGCAAAGCTGCATTGTAAATAGTCCTTTACTTCTTGCACTGGTGAGGCAGTTTTCAACAATGACAAGCACGGCATCAGTATTACTGAATGGGGACATCAGCCATGAAAAACAGCAAGGTAAAGAGTCAGAGAAACAGCAATTAAGTTTTCGATTCACTGCATCGAGTGTAAGTTACACAGAAACAACACTTAAGTTTTTGATATACAGCGTCAGTGTGTGAGTTACGTAGGAACAACACTTAAGTTTTCTATAAACTGCATCAAGTCTTCAGTTCTTCTTCACTGTCAAATGCTCAGACAGAACTGTTGTTGTCTGCCATATGAGTGAAAAAACATTGCACTGCCGTCTAGCACCTGACAAGGCCACGCCCAGTATGTTCAGCTTTGGAATGGGAGAGAATTGTTAACTTTTAAGGTAAAAAAAGGTAAAGGAGTCCCATAACCTATAAGGTCGTAGGGGAGCGAGGCGTCAGGGACCTCAACTTCTCTAGGGCCAGTATATTGAGGGCGGCGCCCATCTCCTCTCCCTCGCTGCTTTACCTTCCCTGACCCTAAAGAGGGCAGGTACCCATTTACAGCTGGGTGAACTGGGGGAGCTGTACTGAAGCCAAGGCGCGCAAACGGTCACCCATCCAACTGGTAACCACGCTCGACGCTGCTTAACTTGGCTGGGGGAAAGCGAGTGCTCTGACCACTGAGCTATCCCGTCCCCATTTGTTTCTCTTGTGAAGTGTGCATACTAAAGTTCAGATACTGTGTTGTGGCATTTTTCTGTGATAAATGTTTTTCTTTTTACTGTTTTTATGTATGGCTTGTAACCCTTGTGAATTTCTATATTTGTGATATTATAATGTATTTGAATTGAATGTTCTTTTTCCCCAAAACCCTGCAAACTTTTAAGTCTTTCTGGAAGAAAGGCAGGTGAATGGATCAAGAAGGCCGGAACTAGACAAGAAGGGAGTGACAGGAAGAAAAGGAACAAGGCAGAAACAAAGAGAAGGACAGAAAAGAGGGAATTCCTAGCACAGAATTTCCAGAAGGTGGGGATGCTATTTATACTGACAGGCCCCCAGCATCCTCACAGGGGAAAGTTAAAAGCTGGGTCCTGCTACATTGTGGACTGTACTGAAATCTCTCAGAGGATTCTTTGTTAAAACTGGCAGTATCAGACAGTACAGCTGTTATCCAATTCCTTTTGCCTAGTCTACAATTGTCATCTATTTAAAACAAGGCTAGAAAGACTGCTTAAAAGTAAAGGAAAAAATGGCCAAAACAGGGTTTTGGGGAAAAAGAACATTCAATTCAAATACATTATAATATCACAAATATAGAAATTCACAAGGGTTACAAGCCATACATAAAAACAGTAAAAAGAAAAACATTTATCACAGAAAAATGCCACAACACAGTATCTGAACTTTAGTATGCACACTTCACAAGAGAAACAAAGCACCCAAACATCAGCAACACCTAAGTTAGTCATAAACTCGCCAGTGTAAAATCACATGCACTCGTGTGCATGTGCTAGTATGTACACGCATATACACACACATATACAGCCCACATGCGCGTGCGCACGCACACACACACACAGAGTGGACACATTCACACATTCATTTTTATGAAATAAAATCATTTTTATGAAATAAACCAAACTGCTATAACACATTGTATGATAAGACAAATATCAGTTCAGTGAATACTTTATTCTATTAAAAGATAGGACACAGTTTAAAACAATAAAAAGCCTACCCTACCTCTGTATTAGCATTAAAGTTCAGTTTGTCATTAACAACAGAATGGAAGTATTTATATTCATGCACACGCGATGTAACGACAAACATGAACAACCATTTCTATCAGTGAAAGACCACAAGATGCAAATACGACTTTACTGAAAGGACCTCAGCATGTTCATCAAGATTTGTTGTTGCTGCTGTTGATGTTGGGCATTCCCCAGCTTAACACTCTGGGGGTCACCCACAATGTGCACTCTGTCTCCTTCATCCCACCTGGGAATCACTGTGAGATTGAAACTGCACACTGAATGAGAAGTTTGCATGTGTGACTGTTTTTAAGTACCTTACCAAATAGGCAGCCATACTCCAACTTCAAGATTTCTTATCTACACGAACCTGCATAAGTTGTTTTTATAGAAAAATCAATGGCCCAACCCAGAGTAGAGAAGGACGACTACCACAATCTCAAAAGAGAAGAACATGTCACAATTCTAAGACTCTGCACTGGACACAACAGGCTAAACCACCAGATGTCCACAAAGCTGAAATTTGTTCTTTCTCCCCAATGTACTTATGGTAAAGAAAACCAGACTGGCGAGCACATCCTCCAGAGGTGTATGCTATCCAGCAACCTGAGGAAGACTGTGTGGACGAGAGGGATAACCCTGCAAACTAAGCTGTACGGCCCACAAGAGGAGCTGGAAAGGGCTTGCTATTATTTCCCCAAAACACATCTGACAGTGTAAAAAGTGAACAAGAGAAGAAGACGATGCCTGGGCCAGACCTGTATAATGATAATAATAATAATAAATGGAATTTGTATAGCGCTATATCTTGCAAAGACAAATCAGAGCGCTTGCATTCAACATATTCTTACAGAGTCATGCAGCCAATAACTATCAAAAGCTTAAACAATTCAAATGTACGCACCTATACACACACACACACACACACACACACACACACACACACACACACACACAGGTTGTAGGTTTTGGCAGGGTAATGGGATTTGGGCTGTTGAAGGCAGGGGCAGTTTTGAGATGAAAGAGGAAAAAAGTTAAGTTTGAAACAAATATGTCTTGAGGCTGGATTTAAATGTGTCATATGTCGAAGAGAGAGAGGAAGGTCGTTCCAGATGGATGGATCAGAAATAGAGAAAGAGCAACAACCAACAGTGGATTGGTTTAATCTAGGTATTTGTAAGCACAAGGTATCTGCAGCAGAGCAGAGGAACGAGAAGGGTGTACAGGTGAAGACATTCACAGAGGTAGAAAGGTGCTGTTTGGTGGAGACATTTGTAACAGAGGGTACTGATCTTATAGTTTACTCTCTGTGGCACAGGCAACCAGTGGAGAGATCGCAAGAGAGAAGTAATGTGTTTAGATTTTTTCTTTCTGAGGACTAGGCGAGCTGCTGAGTTTTGTATACGTTGAAGGGAGTGGATAGATGTTGCTGGCAGACCAGCTAAAAGAGAATTGCAATAGTCCAGACAAGAGAGAATGAGAGACGCAACAAGTTTGGATGTTGCATCATTGGACAGGTATTTTTGAACTGCACTGATACGCCGTAATTGATAGTAGCACGACTGGCAGGTCTGGGTGACTGAATTTTTGCATAGACAGTGTGTTGTCAATAACAACTCCTAGATACTTCACAGCAGTGGACCTGTATGTAAGGCTTGTGCTCCAGGAGGCTGACCTCCGGCATCTGTTTCCATCCTCTCCTGCAGGGATTGCTGCTGTGCTGCCTGAAGTTCCAGGGACTGGGTGTCGTGAGACAAGACATTGCCGCTCTCTGATCGGGACCTGGGCATAGACAGAAAGTAGGACACCATCACAGCTCCAGGGCATGAGAGGCCACGGCTGATTGGTCAACAACAAAATCCTGAATTCATTCCACGGATTGGTCAACAGAACTCTCACTTTATTAATTTCATGGATTATTCAACAAAAGCCTCATATCATTGATTTCATGGATTGTTCAACAAAAGCCTCATATCATTGATTTCATGGATTGTTCAACAAAAGCCTCATATCACTGATTTCATGGATTGTTCAACAAAAGCCTCATATCACTGATTTCATGGATTGTTCAACAAAAGCCTCATATCACTGATTTCATGGATTGTTCAACAAAAGCCTCATATCACTGATTTCATGGATTGGTCAACAAAAGCCTCATATCACTGATTTCATGGATTGGTCAACAACAAAACAACATTTTTTATTTCATGGACTGTTCAACAAAAGCCTAACATTTCATGGATTGGTGAACAACAAAACCATCACTTCATTTCATGGATTGGTTAACAACAAAACCATCACTTCATTTCATGGATTGGTCAACAACAAAACCATCACTTCATTTCATGGATTGGTTAACAACAAAACCATCACTTCATTTCAAGGATTGGTCAACAACAAAACCCTCACTTCATTTCATGGATTGGTTAACAACAAAACCATCACTTCATTTCAAGGATTGGTCAACAACAAAACCCTCACTTCATTTCAAGGATTGGTTAACAACAAAACCCTCACTTCATTTCATGGACTGGTCAACAACAAAACCCTCACTTCATTTCATGGACTGGTCAACAACAAAACCCTCACTTCATTTCATGGACTGGTCAACAACAGCACCCTCACTTCATTTCATGGACTGGTCAACAACAAAACCCTCACTTCATTTCATGTTGATTCTAGCCCCACTGACCACAAAGGGCATATCAGGGCCGTCACCTCATTCAGTTTCAGCAACTCCAATGATATTCACTTTTTTTCCTTTTCAACACACACATACCAGTACAGTACTTTGGAGGAACATAAGTCTGTTCATCATGTTCTGGTAGCAGTAGCAGCAGTAAAGCACCAATAACAGTAGCAGCAGCAATAGCAACATCAATAATAGCAGCTGCAGCAGCAGCAGCAGCAGCAGCAGCAGCAGCAGTAGCAGTAGCAACATCAGTATGAGCAGTAGTAGTAGTAGTAGCAACAGCAGCGGTATCTGTAGCAGTAACAGCAGCAACAATAACAGTAGTAGTTTTAGTTGTGTAGTAGTAGCAGTAGCAGCAGCAGCAGCAACAGCAGCAGTATCTGTAGCAGTAACAGCAGCAACAATAACAGTAGTAGTTTTATTTGTGTAGTAGCAGCAGCAGCAGCAGCAACAGCAGCAGTATCTGTAGCAGTAACAGCAGCAACAATAATAGTACCAGCAGCAATAGCAACATCATCAATAGTAGTAATAGTAGTAGTAGTAGCAGTAGCAGTAGCAGTAGTAGTAGTAGTAGTAGCAGCAACAGCAGAAGTATCTGCAACAGTAACAGCAGCAACAATAGTAGCAGTAGTAGTAGTAGCAACAGCAGCAGTATCTGCAGCAGTAACAGCAGCAACAATAACAGTAGCAGCAGCAATAGCAACATCATCAATAGTAATAATAGTAGTAGTAGTAGTAGCAGCAGCAGCAATAGCAACATCATCAATAGTAATAATAGTAGTAGTAGTAGTAGTAGTAGCAGCAGTAGTAGTAGTAGTAGTAGTAGTAGTAGTAGTAGTAGTAGCAACAGCAGAAGTATCTGCAACAGTAACAGCAGCAACAATAGTAGCAGTAATAGTAGTAACAACAGCAGCAGTATCTGCAGCAGTAACAGCATCAACAATAACAGGAGCAGCAGCAATAGCAACATCATCAATAGTAGAAGTAGTACCAGCAGCAGCAGCAGCAACACCAGTATCTGTAGCAGTAACAGCAGCAACAATTACAGTAGCAGCAGCAATAGCAACATCATCAATAGTAGTAGCAGCAGCAGCAGCAGCAGTAGTAGTAGCAGCAAAAGCAACAGCAGTAGTAGCAGCAGCAGCAGTATCAGCAGTGACACTAGTAACAGTAGCAGAGCAGAAGCAATAGCAGCAGCAGCAGCAGCAGCAGCAACAGCATCATCATCGTCCTTGTTTCACTATTTGTAATAAACATTTTATAATTCCTCAATCTCCTTACAGGCCAGAACTGGCTCCCTGAGGCCTGGGATGGTTTGGAAACAGAGAGAATTCTCCATCAGGCATCTGCACATCACACATCCATAACACACTTGTACACCACACAACAACAACACATCCATAACACACTTGTACACCACACAATAACACACATCCATAACACACTTGTACATCACACAACACATCCATTACACACTTGTATGCCACACAATAACACATTCATAACACACTTAAACATCACACAATAACAACACATCCATAACACACTTATACACCACACAACACATCCATTACCCACTTGTATGCCACACAATAATACATTCATAACACACTTAAACATCACACAATAACACACATCCATAACACACTTGTACACCACACAACACATCCATTACACACTTGTATGCCATACAATAACACATTCATAACACACTTAAACATCACACAATAACAACACATCCATAACACACTTATACATAACACAATAACAACACATCCATAACACACTTGTACACCACACAATAACACACATCCATGACACACTTGTACACACACATCCAAACACCTGTACATCCCAAACACATCCATAACACATTTGTACACCACACAATAACACACATCCATAACACACTTGTACATCACACAACACATCAATAACACACTTGTCACCACACAATAACACACATCCATAACACCTGTACATTCCTCAACACATCCATAACACATTTGTACACCACACAATAACACACATCCATAACACACTTATACACCACACAATAACAACACATCCACAACACACTTATATATCACACAATAACAACACATCCACAAAACACTTATATATCACACAATAACAACACATCCATAACACACTTATACATCACACAATAACAACACATCCATAACACACTTATACATCACACAACAACAACACATCCATAACACACTTATACATAACACAATAACACATCCATAACACACTTATACATCACACAACACAACACATCCATAACACACTTATACATCACACAATAACAACACATACACATAACATCACTAACAAAACCACACATACAACACCACAACAACCATCCATAACACACTTACACACCACGCAACACATCCATAACACACTTATACACCACACAATAACAACACATCCATAACACATTTATACACCACACAATAACAACACATCTATAACACATTTATACACCACACAATAACAACACATTTATAAACCACACAACAACACACCCAAAACACACTTGTACATCACACAGTCGTAACATATTCATAGCGTGCCAGCACAAGATTCTTGCTACTCTTTTATTTATTTATTTTATTCTTTTATGTCGAGGGTAATGGACAAAGCACTTATGTGCTTTTTTTACATCTAGTCCCCGTGTGTATGTGGTTTTGTAAATTCTGTCATCTGTTCCCACCAGCACACAATGGCCTAATCTTACGAAAAGCAGAACAGAATTTAACATGTGTGCAAGATGTTCTGCGTGCGTTTGCACATGGGACCTCGGTTTATAGTCTCATCATTCTACCTTTGGAGAGCACATCACCACTTAGTCATGAACAGCGCCATTCTGTTCTCTCTCGTTTTCCCTGTTTCAGTGTCTGCCAGGCTGTCTTCCCTCACCAGAGTGATTTTTCCTAAAGTTTTTTTCCCTCACCAGAGTGATTTTTCCTAAAGTTTTTTTTAATGTTTTTTGGGTGCCAAGGGCAACCACCTTATTTCCTGTGAGAAAGAAGGAAGGTGGCATGACGGTTAAGACGTTCACGTGACTAACATGTAATCCAGGTGGTTCTGGATTCGATTCCCAGCTTTGAGATTTCTTACCAGTTAAGACGTTCACCTGCCTGAAACAAGCAAACCGCGATGTTCTATTTTTGATTCTAGCCTGCCCTTTCTTCCCAGTTTGACGGCACAAATTAAACTGAATGTTCAAGTCCTTTGCAAGGGACAAGTCCCTGTGTGCAAATGCATACAGAACATCTTGCATACACGTTAAAAATCCATTCCACCATTTGAGTGAGTTGGCCATCTCATGCTGGTAGGAACAGATGACAAAATATTATTTTAATTTAATTTAATTTATTTATTTTATTTTTTTATATCGAGGATAATGGAATAAGCATTAATGTGCTTTTTTACATCCAGTCCCCATGTGTATGCAGTTTTTTAAAATTCAAATTCTGTCATCTGTTCCCACGACACACAATGGCCTACTCTTATGAAAAGCGGAACAGGATTTAACGTGGGCGCAAGATGTTCTGTGTGCGTTCGCACATGGGGCCTCGGTTTATAGTCTCATCCGAAGGACTTTTGGGGAGAGTTCTATTAAAAAAAACGCATGCACACAGGTGTTGGAATTCGGCTACCTAAATGGTGTGTGTGTGTGTGTGGCGGGGGGCCGGAAACTGTCACATACACAAAAACCTCACTACTAGTAAACCTTGGAGCTCTAGCCAAGGAACCAAAAGAAAAAAAAAAAAAAAAATCGCTGTAAATACCTTTTGCTTTCACACACTTTAACATACCTGTGCTACCCCTCTAATCTCTAAAATAGCACGCAGACCATCATTCTAGGTAAAGTCCCGTTTCAAGCAGGATTCGAACCTGTAACTTCCACTTTCAATATAAGCGCTTTACCACAAAACCACCAATCCAGTACTGACGCTGTTCTGTTCACCTGTAAGGTGGCACATACATACCCCAGGTGGTTGGTAAGAAGGTGGCCGAGGTGGCTCTCCAGCGGCTTGATTGTCCAGTTGATGGCGGTCAAGGTAATCTTGTCGTAATCTTGAAATTTCTGGCCGGATTATTCCGCCCTTTTGTTCGTATACACTGCCAACAGTTCAGAAAAAAATCAATGTGTCAGTTTCATTCTGGTTACATATCATAAAAGAGGTTGTGAATAATACATGTGTGCAATTCAAACATGCATTCCATGGATGCCACAGCCGAGTGGTTAAGACCGTTTGACTTTGATCCCATGGTCCATGAAGTCGTGGGTTCGAAACTTGGCGGCATCTGGTGAATCATGGGTGGGGATTTTTATGCTCTGCCAGTCAACTGCCAGCGCCTTTTTTTGCGTATATACATGCAGAAGATCAAATATATTATGCATGTTAAAGATCCCGTAATTCATGTCAGTGTTGGGCGGGTTATGGAAACACGACTATAGTATACCCAGCATACACCCCACAGCTGTCAGTTTCCCCCACTTTCAGTTGCTCTCAGGGACGGGATAGCCTAGTGGTCAGAACATTGTGCTCGCAATCTGACGACCCGTGTTTGATTCCCGTTCAAGGGGATTTTTTCCCCTGGAGTTAACATCAGTGCAGACTCCACTCTCTCCAAAAGTCCTTCGGATGAGACTATAAACCGAGGCCCCATGTGCAAACCCACGCAGAACATCTTGCGCACACATAAAATCCTGTTCCGCTTTTCATAAGAGTAGGCCATTGTGTGCCGGTGGGAACAGATGACAAAATTTACAAAACTAGCATACACACGGGGACTGGATGTAAAAAAGCACATAGGTGCTTATTCCATTATCCTCGATATAAAAGAATAAAATAAAATTAAAATTAAAATAAAAATTCCATTCCATCCCAGCCCAGCTGGGGCCACTGGTGCCAATAACAGCAGGAGCTGACCGCACGTGGAATAAGTAAAAGGAAGGGGTGCCCTAGATTTAGTGCTCTTGACCCAGTCATGTTGGATTCACACGCTGTGATATCCCTGAAGTCAGAATGCGGCTACCTTGATGGTGGCCAAAAACAGTGGCATGGGCAAAATCTTATTATAGGTGAACCTCAGAGCTCTAGCCAAGGAACAAAACATGTTGTTTAAAAACACACACAAACATGCATTCCACATATCCACTCATTCACTCACACATACAGTCTGATAGACGCAAGACCTTTCTTTCTCACGATAATCTTAGTCACTGTTCACATGACAGCCAAACACAAGTGGATTCCACAGCTGCTAAGGACTCTCCGGGTGCCACTGATCGAATCTGTGTGTGATAAGATTAGAGCAAGCAGAATGCGAGCAAGAACACTAATGAAACAGAAGAGCAGGCATCAGAGGAACAAAATAGGGCTTAAATAATAAGTTGCAGAAAAGTACAGAGGAATCAGAGGAACAAAATATGGCTTAAATAATAAGTTACAGAAAAGTGTTTTAATCTTGCCAAAACTTGAATGGCTGATCTTCACTTTTTAAAAAGTGAAATAAATACCACTTTCAATCACAGCAGATTTTTTTTTTGGGGGGGGGGAAGGGGGGGGGGGGGCAATGAAATTTGGGCTGCTCTCCCCTGATAGAGCACACCACCACAAGAACAGTATTACTTTTTTTTTTTTTAATGATCCTGTTTTCAGGTGTATCTACTTTCCTATCACAGTAGCTTTTTTTCTACAGAATTTTGCCAGAGACAACTCTCTAGCTGCCAGTTCTTTTGTAAACATGCGCAGCATGTGTGTTGCACACAGGAGCCTTGGTTTATTGTCTCATCCGAGAGACAAGCACCCAGACCACTACTCAAGGTCTAGTGAATGGGGAAACATTTTCGGGGTACAAACAGGGAACCAACCTGCATATTTTGCATTCTATGCAGGTTCGTTACTTGTATACTACCAATCCCCCTTTACGTTTGCCTGCAGCGTTTTGCACTAATATTTTTGAAACATCCATTTTTCAATGGCCTCTTTTCTGAAAGTGAAGGCCTTCTAGCTCTGGTGAATGCAACTGCTGTACTGGTCCTTACCTCAGAATCTTCTTAGCTACATGTCCCTGTTTTATATCATCCGAGTACAAACAAGAAACGAAGTGCCAGTAGTCACTTGCAGGCCGCTTTACAAGTCGATCCACAAGGCTTCGCACTTGGTCTTTTCGTTTATCGTTGCCCTGAAAAAGGGGGAAAAGAAAAGAACACAAAAAGTTAATCTGATCTGAAACAAAACTAGTGATTCAATATTATCATTCACTCTGAATAGAGCTGTTTGGTACTGTTTGTGTTCTTATTAAGGCTCAGTTTCTGTGTGTGTGGTGTGTGTGTGTGTTTTGTGTGTGTGTTGTGTGTGTGTGTGTGTGTGCACGTGCGTGTGTGTGCATGTGCGTGTGTGTGCATGTGTGCATGGGTGTGTGCATGCGTGTGTGTGTGTCAGTCTGTGTGTCAGTGTGTATCTCTGTCTGTCTATTTTCTCTCTTTCTCTCCGGATGAAAAAAGTATATGAATACTTACTCTGTAAAACTTGGAAAATAAAGATCATCATTCAAAGATCTCTCTCTCTCTCTCTCTCTCTCTCTCCCTCTCCTTTCCTCTCTTCTTTTTTCTTCTATCACTGTCTCTCTCTCTTCTCTTTTTTTAGACTCTGTTTGTTCCTAGCATGTAGTAATCCTAAACATCATTAGAAATTTAGCTTTGTGTTTATATAAAGCCTTTTAGTTTAAAATAAGAGATACTATGTCGATGTAAGATAGTAAGACTTTTTTACCCCTGTGGATTTGTTTGCATAATTTGTTTGTCACTGCTGTACTTCACCGTGTATTCTAATCACTATTCAGTGTATTGATCAGAAACCCCTTCAGACATGGGCCAACGGCCTTTTATGAATAAAGTTTTTTCAGAGTTCTCCCTCTCTCTCTCTCTCCTTTGTCTCTCCAGTCAAAATTTCAGATAGATTAGCATACTCAGAGCAGATGAAATCAACCACCAAACCTAAAAATCTAACAGTGGCCAACATTGCTGTATTAGTAGTTAGTATTAAAGCAAAAAAAACCCAAACTTTCACTCCCACTCTCCAAGACAGCAGTACTCACTCACCTGAAGAATATCTTCAGAATCGGGGAAAACACCCTTCTGCACCAGATAATCCATGATGCCAGGTAGATCACTCAGATTCCTTGTGAGGAAAACTCGATTTTCCTGAAGAGAATCTTTCATAGGCTCTGTAAAAACACCGTCACTCATCCTGAAAAAATAAAAGATAAAGATAAATTTTCAGTTTATTTTTCTGAGCTAATAAAAAACAAAGTTAAGCAGAATGTTAACTGACAAAGAAAGAGACAACTTAAAATTAAAAAAAAATCATTATATTAGAATACAGCCAATTACTAAAAGGAAAAATCTGTGCAAAACCTCTTCAGCTGCCAACTCCATTGGAGTCTTGTCACTTATAATTGTTAGATGTTCCTTACCTTAACATCCTGGGAGAAACCCAGGCGATGTGCTCTGATTCACTTGTTACATCTGGGTTTCACTGTGAGATTGTAAATACTCACTGGATGAGAAATTTGTGTGTATGACTGTTTTCAAGTACCTCACCACACAGGCTGCCATACTTCAACTTCATAGGACTTTTTTTCTTCTTTAAAGAAGTATGGGTTGCTAAGCAAAGAGCTTGCCCTGGCTGTAAACAATCTCAGCATGATAATGTTAAAAACTACATATCCATGTATTTAAACTCAAGAGGTAGAGACAGAGAGGAGGAAGCAGGAACCAAAAAATTGTACTTTCAGAAATCAGATAAAAATTTGCAAGAAAACTTAAATGGTTTTCTTTTTGTTGTAGAGAAAATAAACTGAGATATTCGTTTACCTTTTCAAATGCTCAGACAGCAACTGTCATATGAGCAAAAATGTGTTGAAATGCTGTTAAGTGCCTAACAAGTAAGGCCCAGTGTGTCCAACTGGGAGAGAACTATTATCTTTTAACTTAGTCTTTCTGGAAAAAAGGCAGGAGAATGGACCAAGAAGGCAAAAAATAGACGAGAAGGAGATGACAGGAAGAAAAGAAGCAAGGCAGAAACAAAGGGAGGAATTAAAAAAAAATCAATCAAAAAAAGAGGAAACTCCAACAAGTCCAAGCACAGAATTTCCAGAAGGTGAGGATACTGTTTATACTGACAGCCCCCCCCCCCCCCCCCCCCCCCATCCCCATAGGGGAAAATGGGATATTAATAACTATTTGAAAACCCAAAAGAAAGATTTAAAGAATATAGACATTACAAAACAAACATTGAAGCAGCACCAACAAAAAAAATCCTCTTGCTGTCAAACAGATTGATCAGTAAGCTGGAGGACACTAACTGTTTGAGCAGATCACAGAGTATTCTGAATGGCCATGTTCAATCTGCTACTTAAAGGCCATTACATTCACAGCACTTGACAGATGTGGGAGATGATCAATCCATTTGGGTCTGGGTTTTTTTTACCCAGCTATGGCCAGTCATAGGTTCAAGGAAGGGGCAGGGGGTGAGGGTCTCCTCTGTTGCCATCTTTTGTGCCCCCCCCCCCCCCCCCCGTCAAAAAAGAAAAAAAAAGAAAAAGGAGAAAACGAGTGTACACCAAGATGGGAGGAGACTGTCATTGTCACCAGGTTTGATTTCGTGTTACTATGACAACAAAACTTGGATGGCGACTGTTTGTCTGCAATGCTGCACATCTGTCTGCTTTCTCGTTATGTTTTCGTTTCACACAATGAGTGGGATATATCATTTTTCTTTATCATCAAAAGTATAAACATCCTTCAGATCGTCAACAGCGCAAAGCATTCAACACAACCACCACACCATGACCACAGCACTTCTTGCTACTACTAGTCTACTCACTTGAAATTATCGTCAAATGCTGAAAGTATAAACAGTAGAATACGATGTCAAAAAACATTCACGACTGGGCCAATTCATGTCCTAGATCTTTTCAGGAGACGTTGATGTGAAGCCCATCTTTTCTTTCTAAGGCATGTGTACACTTTGAAAAACACGGAAGCAGAAGAAAGGCCAAACTCCAATTTCACTTACTATGCTCTATAACACAAACCAACATCCAAAACATTCATCAACCCATCAGATAATTTAAAGATAAAAGTTTCTAGTTTAAAAAAAAGCAAATAATCTAGCCTATAAGGAATGCTCTGTTGAGATTTGTTCAAGATTTTCTCAGCATCCGTGTATGCTGATAAATAACAAGTCCGGAGTCTTATCCAATATACCTTTCCGGAAATGTTCCGGTTAGCACCTTAGTTTCAGTTTCGGTTTTACGAAAGGTCAGCGGTCATGTGCATAGTAACATATTATGAGGCACTGCCTAATTCTAATGGAATCACGGAAAACTTAACATTTTACACACACACACACACACACACACACACACACACACACACACACACACACACACACACACACACACACACACTTATTCAATGTACCATCTGGAATAAAAATTTGACTTGACTTCACACACACACACACACACACACACACACACACACACACACACACACACACACACACACACTGAGACAAACAAATGAACAAACTGCATCCAATAATCCAAATGACTTCTCCCTAAACTCTCCCTGATCTATAGTCTTCTTTCTTCTTTCTAAGAGAAAATTGTCATTGCAGGACATGTTATAATCATTTTCTGCATTGATAATTATGTGTGTATGCCTCCTCTCTCTCTCTCTCTCTCTCTCTCTCTCTCTCTCTCTCTCTCTCTCTCTCTCTCTCTCTCTCTCTCTCTCTCTCTCTCTCTCTTCTTTCTCTCTCTCTCTCTCTCTCTGTTTTTATGTTTTTTGTTTGTTTGTTTTTTGTTTTGGTGTATGCATGTGTGTGTGTGTGGAGGGGGGAAGGGTGTTGGGTTTTTGTTTGTTTGTTTGTTTGTTGTTGTTGTTTTTTAAAAAAAAATTCTCATTTGTTTGTTTGTTGTTGTTTTTTCTTGTTTTTTATTTGTTTGTTTGGGAGGGTGCTTTTGTCTGTTTTGTTGTTGTTTTTTTATTTATTTATTTATTTATTTTGTTGTTGTTGTTTTTTGGGGGGGTTTTGTTGTTGTTTTTCTGGGGTTATTTTGTCTTTTGCTCGTCCGGGGTTGTTTGTTTGTTTGTTTGTTTTTTCTTTTTCTCTCTTTTTCTTTTTAAACAAAAAAAGTTTTTTCCCTTTGCTTCTACTGTTTGAAAATATGAGTACTGAGTGCATTTTCAAATGTGACCCCAATGGCGGGGACTGGATGTAAAAAAGCACATGAGTACTTATTCATTATCCTGAAAAAAAAGAATTTGTTTCTATTACTTACAATGTGTAGATGTTCTTTTTATGACTTTATTGGCTTTTCCCCCCTCTTTATTATGTGAGTGTATGGGTATTGCACTTATTTTATTATCATGACATTCAATTTGTATGAGTATAATTAAAAAGTGTTTGCGTTGATCGTGTGCTATGTGAGTATTACATATTTAGTATTATCCCTGAACCCCCCCCCCCCCACACACACATACACACACGCACACTCACTCACTCACTCACTCATATTCTCTCCCTCAATGACTGTATAGGTTTAGATTTCTTCTTTGTTTTATTTCTTGTTTTTATTGTGCGGATGTATTGGTATTAAATTTATTTCATTATCATGACATATAATTTGAAACGAATATAATCTAAAATGAGTGTTGATGGGATCGCATACTGTTTTGGGAATTATATATTGGATATTATCTCTGAAATACACACACACACACTCTCTGTCTCTGTCTCACCTTTTATCGTCTTGCTTATAGTTATAGTGTATCCTGAGGAAGGATTCATATTTTATATTTTCAATACTTTATTGGACTTGCCTCTGTACTTAAGCTTTAATGAGTGCCCTATTTCAATATCTTATAGTTATGTGTAACAAGTATGTGTACCATTTGACAATGTGTAGATGTTTATCTTTATGACTTATTAAGTTTGGTTGTGTTATTTTTCTTGGCTCTGTTGTTGTTCTGTGTTGTTGTTTGTCTTTTCTTTTTTTATCTTCTGTTGGTTTGGTTTTTCTTTCTCTTTTGTTTGTTTGTTTGTTTTTTGGTTAGGGTTTTTTTGGGAGGTGGGGGTGGGGGGGTATTTTTAGGGTTTTCTTTTATTTGCTTGCTTTGGGGGGGGGGGGGGGTGTTGTTCGGGGGGGGGGGGGGGGAGCTGTTTTGAAAAGGGTTATTTCCCCTTGTTTTTATTGTGAGACTGTATAAATATTGAGTTATTATTATTAAGATATATCCCTAACGGGCGGGGACTGGATGTAAAAAAGCACATGTGTGCTTAGTCTTTATCCTCGAAATAAAAGAATTTGTCATGTCATTGTCATTGTCTCTCTGCGTGCGCGCGCGCCTCACGCACGCACACGCGCAAGTGTGTGCGTGTATGTGTGTGTGAGCGTGCGTGTGTGTGAAGAGGGGGAGAGGGGCGCGTGAGTGTGTGGAATTTTAAAGATTGAATTTGATTATTTTCTGTCATAAATGTCTTCTGTTGACTGTTCTTATGTATTACTTGTAACCATCACGAATGTCTCAGTTTATTGAGATAATAAAATATTGGTGATGGGACGGGAGAATTCAGTGGTCAGAACACTCGCTATCCCCCAAGCTAAGGTTAAGCAGCAATGAGCGTGATTACCAAGTGGATTGGTGATCATTTGCGCGCCTTGGCTTCAGTACAGTTCCCCAGTTCACCCAGCTGTAAATGGGGTCCTGCTCTTTTTAGGGTCAGGGAAGGTAAAGCAGCGAGGGAGAGGAGACGGGCACCGCCTCAATGTGCTGGCCCCTGGATAAGCTCAGATCTCTGACATCTCGCTCCCCAACGATCGCATAGGCTAAGGGAACACCTGTACCTTTAAATGTGTTTTGGGTGCGTTTGCGCGTCAGACCTCAGTTTATCATCTCACTCGAAGGACTTGCAGGGAAAGAGAGTCGGATCCAGCAGTTAACCCCGAGGGAAAAATTCCGTCGGACAGACGACTCTGCCGAGAGTGAGGTCTGTGTCCCAGCGCAGATATGGAAAGCAGTAGATTCCCAAGCTGTGCCGGCCCTCAGTCCCCATCTTGTCGTGAGGTCCACGCCCTGACTACCGGGGCATTCCGCTTTATGATGATAATCTGTGTGCCAATCCCAACAACAGTGCAAACAAAGAGGGGGAAAAAAACAGAGGAAGAAAAGACGTACGCACATATAGATCTATATCTAAACAAAAACCAAGCAATAACAGAAACAAACAAAAAGCAACCAAAACCATAAAAAAGAACCCTTGAATTATTTTTTTAACGGAAAAAAATAGGCCGTCCACCCCCCACCCCTAAATCAGAATACGTTTGGAATGTACGCTTTAAAAAACACACCAAAAAACGACAAAACCCTGGTTTTTATGACCTCAGGCAGAGGCGCCGTCAGTACTGGAGCGACATGGAATAGTCCATACACACTTATGCTTCCTTACAAAACCTGAAAACTGACAACTGGAAAGTCGATCATGCCAGGCCCCGAGCCAGTCCTACGATACACAGATTTAGATCCAGATCTAGAAAAAGTCTGAAGTTGCTGCTGCGTATTCCCCAGCTTAATTAAAACCCTACCCTACAGATCACCTAGAATATGTACTCCGACTCACTCACTCACCTTGGAATCACTGTGGGACCTTAAAGTACGCACTAGATGGGAAATTTGCCTATAATAACTGTTTTCAAGTACCTCTCCAAATAGGCAATGATATGATACTTGGAAGATTTTTTTACTTGGAAAGAGGGTGAAGGTTCTAATGCTAAGAGGTTGCCATGGCCAAAGACAATTTCAGCATAACGCTTCAAAGCAAAACATTTTCATGAAGGCCTCGGCATGTAGCTGACATCAATGACTGATAAAGCTTCTGGCCTGGACCAAGACAGTCAAAGTCACATCTTTATTTTCTGATGGTACATTCTTCTTCGACGTCCATCGGGATCGATGATGACCATCTATTCATCCTGGAATTGGGAGGGTCCATTTCTGTGGGTGCCAAGATGACTTATTTGGCCAATCCGCGCTTGAAAAGTTCTTGAGCAGTATGGACAGGGTATAGCGGCTGCTTTTGGAGTCTTGGAGGCTCTATCTTTCCTGTCTTGCCTGCGTTGCTCAGCTGTCGCAATTCTGTTTGCTTCGTGGGCCTTGGCGCCACTGCGTACAGCTGCTCGCCACTGTGGCCTCTCCATTGCTGCCTGCTCCCATGAGTTTATCTCAATGTTGAAGGCTTTCAGTGAGGCTTTCAGAGTGTCCTTGAAGCGTTTCTTCTGGCCTCTCTGGGAGCGCTTTCCATGCTGAAGTTCGCCAAACAGAAGTTTCTTGGGGAGCCGATGGTCTGGCATGCGAACTACATGGCCTGCCCAGTGAAGCTGGGTCTACATCAGGATGGTGTGGATGCTGGATGGTTTGCTCTAGTGAGCACCTCAGTGTCTGGGATCTTGTCCTGCCACTTGATGCCAAACAGTTTTCTCAAACAGGTGGTGTGGAAGTGGTTCAGCTTTTTAGCATGACGTTGGTAGACTGTCCATGACTCTGACCCATAGAGCAGGGTGGTGAGCACTACCCCTTTGTAGACCTTGATCTTGGTTTCTGTTGAGATGCCTCTCCTGTCCCACACATTCTTTCGGAGTCTGCCAAAGGCAGCGCTTGCTTTGGCGAGTCTGGTGTTGACCTCATCATCAATGGCTACTGTGCGGGAGAGGGTACTGCCAAGATAAGTAAATTTGTCCACTGCTTTGAGTCTATGTCCATTTACGGAGATGTTTGGTTCAACGTAGGGCTTCCTTGGGGCTGGTTGGTGCATTACCTCAGTCTTCTTGGTACTGATTGTCAACCCAAAGTTGTCGCAAGCATCAGAGAACTTGTCAACACTGTCTTGCATGTCGGCTTCAGAAGCAGCATTGAGGGCGCAATCATCAGCAAACAGGAAGTCGTTGATGATATCTGTTGAGACCTTGGTTTTTGCTTGAAGCCTCCTGAGATTGAAGAGTGATCCACCATACCTGTACCTGATGCTGACACCAACATCCGAATCTCTGAACGCATCTGACAGCATTGCCGAAAACATGAGGCTGAACAGGGTGGGAGCAAGAACACAGCCCTGCTTCACTCCGTTGGTAACTGGGAAGGGTTCAGATGCCTCTCCGTTGTCTTGTACTCTGGCCAGCATACCATCATGAAACTGACGTACGATGGCGATGAATTTTCTTGGGCAACCGTACTTCGCCATGATTCTCCATAGACCCTCTCTGCTAACAGTATCGAAAGCCTTGGTCAGATCAACAAAGGTGGAGTAGAGGTCAGTGTTTTGTTTCTGACACTTCTCTCGGAGCTGCCTGGCAGCAAACACCATGTCGATAGTCCCGCGATCTTTCCGGAAGCCACATTGACCTCTGGAAGAAGGTCTTGCTCAAGGTGGACTATGAGCCGGTTCAGCAGTACTCTGGCCAAGACCTTGCTTGCGATGGACAGCAGGGATATTCTTTGGTGGTACATAGAACAAACAAACAAACAAACAAACATGTATAGATATTTTTATAGGCTTATTTTTTCATCGAGCCATCCTGAGAAAAAACTTCAGAAAAACCTTTTGAGTCTGAAGAGAAACAAGTCTTTCAGTCTAACTTCGGTGCTAGAATGCGTCCAGTAACATTGAAAAAAATACATTAAAATAAAAGAATGAATAAAGGCAAAATCAGGAAGGAGTGAACAGGGACAACAGACAGACACCATTGTGGTAGCTTTTGTTAATGTATTTAACTAGACAACTCAATGCTAGTTTGCTGCTACGAAAGCTCTGCTACAATGCAATGCAATACAATACAATACAATACAAACACTTAATCATCTCAAAATCACGATAAATTCAAGTGAGTTACAAGCATAGCTAAAAACAACAAAGATTTATCACATAAAACAACACAATAATTATAAGGAAAGCTTCTAACCCTGCGGCTGCCCCCTATGAAGCGCCACTTACTGTTGAGTAAATTCAAGGGATTTTCTGCTGGTCCCGAAGGTATATTAGTGGCCCATCACTTGTATGGGCTTCCTCTGAAGCCAGAGTATAGCTGTCTATACGTTGAGGTACTCGAAAACAGCCACACCAACGAACTTGTTATCTAGTGTGTATTTACAATCTCACAGAGATTTCCAGGTGGATAAGTGGAATAGAGGGCATATTCCTGGTGAACCCCCAACAACAACAGCATCCAATTATCTTATTCTTTTTCTTTCTTATTCTGTTATTTCGATGATAATGGAAAAAGCACTCATGTGCTTTAAAAAAAAATCCAGTCCCCGTGTGTATGCAGCTTTGTACATTTTTTTCATCCGTTTTCACCGGCACACAATGGCCTACTCTTCCAAAAAGCGGAACGGGTTTTATCGTGTGCACAAGATGTTCATTATCCAATCACTGTGTAGGGTCTGTTTTAGTCTACCTGCATTCCATGTGAACCATAGCGCTCGGTTTATAGAGCTAGCCTGTCTCTGGTCTCTATAGATGGCACATCTTGAATGCTGACATCCAAATTTCGTCTGAAAACAGAAAATACTACTTCAACACAGAGAGTTGCTTCATGATCGGACCCACTTAATCCCTGATTCCAGTGACATGGATTAGTTCATTGGAATAACATAGGTAAGTGATTTTCCATCCCACGCGAGGTCGCGCGCGCGCGCGGCTGTGTGTGTGTGTGTGTGTGTGTGTGTGTGTGTGTGTGTGTGTGTGTGTGTGAGTGTGAGTGTGTTCGTTCTTGTATTTAACGTCTGTTCACTATAAGTGATATTAGTCGGGGGGGGGGGGGGGGGGGGGGGGGAGACCTATAGCAAAAACAATAGAAGACAGAGGGAAAGATGTGTGTGTGTGTGTGTGTGTGTGTGTGTGTGTGTGTGTGTGTGTGTGTTGTGTGTGTGTGTGTGTGTGTGTGTGTTTGTTTAGCACACAAGTGATAGGCTAGAAATTGTCATGAAGTCAGTCAATCAGTTAGTTAGATAGTAGGTCGGTTGATTGGTTAATCAGTTGGTTTGTTAGTTAATCCGTCAGTTTGATCGGTCAGTTTGTTGATTGATCAGTTCGTTCTTCACTCGTTCGTTAGTGAGTAAGTTAGTTAAATGTTAGTTAGTTGTTATTATTATCATTATTGATTATATTTCGAGAATAATGGAATAAGCACTCATGTGCTTTTTTTTTACATTCAGTCCCCATGTGAATGCACTTTTGTACATTTTGTCATCCGTTCCCACCGGCACGCAATAGCCTACTCTTCCGAAAAGCGGAACGGGTTTTAACGTGTGCGCAAGATGTTCCGCGTGCGTTAGCACACGGACCTCGGTTTATAGTCTTATCTGAAGGATTTTAGGGGGGTTGGAGTCAGCACTGATGTTAGGCCTAACTCCAGAGGAAAAACCCTCTTGAACGAGATTCGAACCCGGGTCAGCAGATCACGAGCGCAATGTGCATCACTCTAACCACCAGGCTAGTTCGTTAGTCAGTAAGTCAGTCAGTCAGTCAGTCAGTCAGTTAGTTAGTTAGTTAGTCAGCCAGTCAGTCAGTCAGTTAGTTAGTCAGTGAGTGAGGGAGTCAGCTGGCTAGGTAGGCAGGGAGTCAGTCAGTCAGTTAGCTGGTATACAGTTGATCAGGTGGGTTGATTGGCTGATTGGCTGGTTGGCTGACTGCTTGAATGGTTGGTCGATTAAATATTTATGTCCTTGGCTAGGAAGAGGGTTATTACTGAGAAGTAGTTAGCCGCTATTTATCAGGGTGGGCTTAAGAGTTGATGAAGTGTAAACGATCAGACAATGTAAAACGTTTTACTCCAGCTGAATCAAGCTGAACTGATGAAGGGGAAACTATCCAATGGGTCTTTATTTTGACCCATCAGTCATCACTCATAAGAAACCACTCAGTCATCACTTTGTTAGTCTCAAAACCGCATTTGTCAGTATGGATCTAGTTCATTAAATTAATCCCCAATTGTTTTAGACTCAAACAGCTGAAGAAATGATGGATTGCAGGTTTAACCCCTTGCTGGCCGGATTAAGCGACTGACTACATTGGTGTTTTTTTTTTATTAGCAATGGTTGAACTGAACTGGTTCTGTAAACATTGTTTGACTAGCGAGTTTCTGGTTTCTGTGCGGATTGTGTGTTGAGTTTGTTTGTTTGTTGTGTCGATTGCCCGGGTGGTTAGAGTGATGCACATTGCACTCGCGATATGCTGACCCGGGTTCGAATCCCGTTCAAGGGGATATTTTCCCCTGGAGTTAACATCAGTGCCGACTCCACTGCCCCCAAAAGTCCTTAGGGTGAGACTGTACACAGAGGCCCCGTGTGCGAACGCACGCAGAACATCTTACACACACGTTAATAATAATAATAATAATAATAATAATAATAATAATGTATGGAATTTATATAGCGCTGAATCTTGTAAAGCAACAAATCAAAGCGCTCAGATTTCATACCACTTTAAGTCACGGCAGATTTCGGCATATTTCTCTCCGTGAAATTCGGGCTGCTCTCCCCGGGGAGAGCGGGAGAGCGCGTCGCCACAAGCGCAGCGCCACCCATTTTTTACTTTTTCATGTCTGCAACTGTATTTGTTTCCCTATCAAAGTGGCTTTTTTCTAAGAATTTTGCCAGAGACAACTCTCTTGTTGCCGTGGGTTCTTTTACGTGCGCTGAAAATTTTGTGTAACACACGGGACCTCGGTTTATCGTCTCATCCGAAAGACTAGCGCCCAGACCACCACTCATGGTCTAATGGATGGGGGAAAAGTTTCCGGTCCAAACGGGGTACGAACCGCCGCACACTTCAGACCCGGACTTTTCGCTTTCTAGACAGGCGCGTTACCTCTAGACCACCGATCCACAGTCAACACGTTAACGTTAACACATTTACTCATTTTGTAAGAGTAGGCCATTGTGTGCCAGTGGGAACAGATGACAACATTAACCAAAAAAACCTCCTGCATATACAGGGGAGTGGATGCAAAAAAAGCACATGAGTCCTTATTCCATTATCTAGAAATATCAACTTAGCAGCCCTCAGTCTATGGCGTTGCGCTCTAAGGTGTTAATTCTCCAGAGCACAAAGCCTGGGTAAGTAAGTATGGAGGGCAAGCTGTTGCTCATGCAGAAGACCCCACCCCCCACCTCTCCACGTCCCTGGAATGGTCCAATGGAAAGGCAATCGCCAATACACACGGTCCTAGTGCCGTCGCAGGAGTTGCCAGAACGTTGCTGTATACAGCCTCAGACTGTCTTGGGGACTTCGACTCCCGATTTTTCCTCAGGGTTGACTCCCGAAGCCTTTCCTATGAGAAGGTATGGCCGCAAGGCAGTGGAGGTTTGAAATCAGAGTTTTCCTCCTCCTAGATGAACTGTCTTCCCAGACTGATGAGCTCCATCTACCCACATGACACAGGTAGTACTGGCTTACCTGGTTACTCTGATAGGGAAACAAATACAGCTGCAGAAAAAAAAAAAGAAAAAAAAAAAAAAAGGGTGAAAGGGTGGCGCAGCGCTAAATGGCGACGCGTTCTCCCGCTCTCCCCGGGGAGAGCAGCCCGAATTTCACGGAGAGAAATCTGCCGTGACTTAAAGTGGTATGAAATAAAATCTGAGCGCTTTGATTTGTTGCTTTACAAGATTCAGCGCTATATAAATTCCATACATTATCATTATTATTATTATTACCTGTAGCTACAAATAAAACTAGAAATAAAAGAATACAAAACTACGTAATCGTAAGTTGGATGTTGACAGTTATTTCTTGACTACCATCGAAACACTAAATCATCTAAACAAACAAATGAACAAATAAATCTATTACATTTTAATAACACAAAAACTGCTCTTTCACAACTCTTTCTGTCACAAACTAAACACACAAAACCGTAATATGGACGAATCAAAATCATCATATGGGTCAGGCACATATCGATCTCGGAGAGCAAGATTCGTGCCCGCAATTTCTAAATAATAGCGCTGCTGACAACCATTGATGAACAGTAAGGTACCTGCAACAATGGCCTCCCAAAAATCGTTCGCTGCCACCACGGCAAAGGACGAGAACTTTGAGAGCCCAATAAAAGCTGTTAATCGATTGGCTTGATGGAAAATGCGTCACACTCTTCTCGTCGCTGATTGGTTTGTCAACAGCATGAAGTGCTCTCGCTACCAATGGTACCCGAGCTTGACAGCCAACCGTTTTGTTGCCGTGGGACCGTAGGGGCTACCGTTGAAAGATTTATACAGATCGGCACTGGCACTCCGCGGGTTCTGCTTCTGGGTTAACACCTGTGTTGTGTTGTTATCAACCTCGAGATTGTTTGTCATTATTTCTCTCGATATTGTTCAAAAGGTGTTGAACTTGGTAAGTTTGGTGTGTTTTTGTTTGGTTGGGTTTTTGTTTGTTTGTTTTGTTTTTGTGCAGTGTTGAATGAATTTAGTAAATCGTGACAACGTTTAATTTTAACTTTGAAGTCTTGTTTGTGGAATATGCATGGGTTTTTTTCTTCTAATTGTTGTGTTTGCATATACTTACGTACTGTATTTAACTGATACATTTTGCTTTATGGAAATGCTTTTCTTTTGTACTTAGTTGGTAGGGGTGTTGGCCTATATTATATACCAAGCACAGCTAGTTCATTATTTTAGTTTGGTTTATCTGTCCTGTTTGCAGCTTCAGTTATGATGGCTAAAACTATATAATAATAATATGTAGTGTGGTTTTCTTGTGATGTACCTGTCTTCTTAAATCAGATGGACAAAAAAACACGAAAAGTCTTAGGTTCAATTCCACCCCAACACACACTCTCTCTGTCTCTCTCTCTCATATATATATATATCCCTAAGGGCGGGGATTGGATGTAAAAATGCACATGGGTGCTTATTCATCATCCTCGAAATAAAAGAATTTGTCATGGTCATTGTTATTTCGGAGTTTTTTCTTTATTTTTTCAGTCTTAATGATTTCTTTTTCTTTACAAGGAACAGGCATTAATGATTCAGGTAACTGGTCATTTTCTTATCCCGTGAACTTCCAGCCCAAAGGCTTTGACACTAGCTCAAAAACAGGCACAGAAGTGTGTGGAAAACGACACTGGGGTCGCCATGAAATGCGAAAAAGTGAATCTGGCTTTTAAAAAAAATGTTGACCTCGATGTTGAAAATGGTCGTATTATTGTATGGAAAATATGATGTGTCTGTAAACTTACATATCAGTTTAACATTTACCGCACGGTTATTCACATAATCAGTTTATCTTTAACAGAGTAAAATTTTGATCAGCTACGCCGAATTATGCAAGAATAAGTCGTGGTTTAAGTATGTTGTTTATCACACCGTCTTTTCCGTGAGTGTGTGTGTGTGTGTGTGTTGTTGTTGTTGTTGTTGTTGTTGTTGTGTTGTTGTTGTTGTTGTTGAGGTGGTGATGGTTATGGCAGTTGATATTGATATTGTTTTGGTTTTTGTCAGTTGCTGGTGTTTTGCTTTTCTGAGTTTTCTTCTTTAAGTTTAAAGAAACAGGGTATATATGTATTGTATGTATGTATGTATGTATGTATGTATGTATGTATGTATGTATGTATGTATGTATGTATGTATGTTGTTGTATGTATGTATGTATGTATGTATGTGTATGTATGTATGTATGTATGTATGTATGTATGTATGTATTTATGTATGTATGTATGTATGTATGTATTTATGTATGTATATATGTATTTTTTCTTATGTATATTTTCCTTTATATATGTATGTATGTATTAATGTATGTACGTATGTATGTATTAATGTATGTATGTATGTATGTATGTCTTTCTGGCTGTATGTATGTATGTATATATGTGGATTTATACGTATATGTATGTATGTGTGTGTGTGTGTATGTATGTGTGTGTATGTATGTGTATGCATGCATGTATGTATGTATGCATTGCTATATGCTTATCAGCCCATATGTGTTTAACGTTTGTTTACTGCTTTGTATGTGTTCTGATAATGATCATCATATTCATCACCATTTTCATCGGCATAGACAAGGAATGTTTGTTTGCTTGCTTACTTGCGTGCTTGTTAGGTTGAGTGTTTTGCTGGTTTCTCTTCTTCTTCATCAAACGCTCATACAGCAACTATTGTTGTCTGTTATATGAGCGAAAATGCGTCACGCTGCCGTTAAGCACCTGACAAGTCAGGCCCAGCGCATCCGACTTCGGCACAAGAGAGAATAGTTACCTTTTAAGTTCTTTCTGAAAAAAAGGCAGGAGAATGGACCAAGAAGGCAGAAAATAGACAAGAAGGAGGTGACAGGAAGCAAAGGAACAAGGCAGAAACAAAGAGTGATAGAAAAGAGGAAATTTCTAGCACAGAATTTCCAGAATGTGGGGATGCTATTTAGAATGATAGGCCCCCGGCATCCCCACGGGGGAGCTGGTTTCTCTTGATTTTTGTTGTTTGTTTGTTTGTGTGTCATTGTTGTTGTTGTTTTTGTTGTTGTTACACTCAACCGTATGCTTTACAGATTTATAGATAGCAATCACATAATGATCAACTATTAAAATCTGTTGAGTAAAGATATGTTAAATCTGATGCCTAAGCCCTATTCTTTTACTTCTGTCTCATTTTCCGTGACGTTCATGCCCTGCAGTTGTTGTTGTTGTTGTGATTATATTTACGTCCCAGCGGAGATTTCCGGTTAAGGGACTGTAGTCCTGCTGTTCCCACTCCCCTCATGTCAATCTCTCTGCCCCAGCCACACACGGATTCATTATGTTGCACCAGGCTCGAGAGAAACGGACACCTGCAGTGTTAGTCAGGTCACCCCAATTCGCATCCGTAAACATGACAAAGCTCGATTGAGTGTGATTCCAGACTTCCCAATGAGCTCATAGCAAACTCGCTCTGGCTAGTAGCCGGCCGGAGTCTTTAACAAAAAATCCCAATGACTCTTATAGTATAAGAACCCGGGACTTTCCAGCCCGTAACCCATGGTGCCAGCTAACCACTGCGCCATAGTAGCTGGTCCCTATATCAATACATGCACACCAAACATACACACCGCATACGCACGGGGACTGGATCTTTAAAAAAAAAAGTACGTAAGTGCTTGTTCCATTATCCTCGATATAAAAAAAAAATTAATTGACTTGATCTGACTTCCCTCTTTACTTCTTAAGGAGTCAGTGTGGTACTACACTAAATCAGTCACAGGCAGCAATGCTTACATGTATCTTAGACAGTTCAAACATGGCGGAGTCGATCACTTTGTCAAGTGATACAGTTGATGCCGTTTCTTGATACAGTTGTTCAACTTCAGCCGCTGATTATTAACATTAAAAGGTAAAGGTGTCCCATAACCTATGTGGTCCTAGGGAAGCGAGGCATCAGAGACCTAAGTTTCACTAGGGGCCGGCATATTGAGGGCGGCACCCATCTCCTCTCCCTCGCTGCTTTACCTTCCCTGATCCTAAAGAAGGCAGGTACCCATTTACAACTGGGTGAACTGGAGTCTGTACTGAAGCTAAGGCGCGCAGTCTCCCATGCACTTGGTAACTACGCTCAATGCTGCTTGACCTTAGGTTGGGGAAAGCGAGTGTTTTTACCACTGAGCTATCCCGTCCCCTTAATCAACAGGGATGAGTGTGAAACATTCAAAGACCCCAGAACATTGTAAAAACTTGCCTTTCACTTAAAAGCATTGGGCCTTGCTTGTGTACATAGTTTATCTGTCTGTCTGTCTGTGCGGCTGTATGAATATTTATGTGTTATCTATAGAATGCTGTGTGTTTGAATATGTTGTATGTGTTGTTTATAAGCTGTGTAGTCTTTGAATTAACGTCCATGCACATAATTTATGTGATTTGGACGACAAACAAATGAAGTACATACAAATAACTGTTTGAATATGTGTGGGGTTTTTTTGGTAATATATGTGTTTGAATGTGTCTGTGGTATTTATTGGGCTATGTGTGTTTGATTGCCTATGTATCAGCTATAATACCATATATATATCATCTATCCACTCTCTTCAACGCATACAAAACTCTGCAGCTCGACTGGTCCTAAGAAAGAAAAAAATCTGAACACATCACTCCTCTTCTGCGATCTCTTCACTGGCTGCCTGTCTCACAAAGACTGGAGTATAAAATCAATACCCTCTGTTTCAAATGTCTCCACAAATCTGCACCCTCTTATCTCTGTAACTGTCTTCATCTGTACACTCCATCCCGTTCCCTTCGTTCAGCCGCAGATACTTTGTGCTTTCGAACACCCAGATTCAAACAAACCAATGTTGGCCGTCGCTCCTTCTCTGTTTCTGGTCCATCCACCTGGAATGACCTCCCTCTTTCACTTCGACAAAAGCCTTCACTTGATACCTTCAAATCCAGCCTCAAAACACACTTATTTCCTACCTGAGACTTTCCCCCCAAATATCTGTCCCTAATTTTCAACAGCATTTTTCACCTTCTAAGTGTTGTTCCGAGTGTGTGTGTGTGTGTGTGTGTGTGTGTGTGTGTGTGTGTGTGTGTGTGTGTGTGTGTGTGTGCGTGTGTGCGTGCATGCGTGCATACGTGCGCGCGCATGGTTTTGAAATCTGTTTTTCATTATGTTTAAGGAGAGTTGCATGCCTGTAAATGATTGAGTGCAAGCGCTTCGATTTGTTTGTCTTTTTACACGATTCAGCGCTATATAAATTCCATATATTATTATTATTATTATATAAACAAGATTGGATTAGAGATATGGATTTGTATCCCTCTGCATAAACCTGTCTTTTAAGGCCTTATGTATGATTATCTTTTTGCACATTAGTCAAGACACACTATTTCGAATTCATGCCAAGGGGTTTTTTGGTTTGGTTTGGTTTGGTTTAGGCTTTGTTTGTTTGGTGCTAGTACATGTTTTGGTTTTGTCCAGTTTTCTGGTTTCCACTAGTAACTGTCTTTCTAGTAGTCAAATCTAGCGAGGGCCTTTTTTTTCTTTAATGACCACAGTCTACCTTAAACAAACAGTTTTCTAATATTACTGAGAGTGAACAGACGTTAAATTGAAACACAGTTTTGATCACAGAAATCTAACCTACCACAGTCCTACATTAACAAACCAATTAAACAAACGCATACTATTCTGTCATTGGTATGTAAACAATATACCCCATGTCTAAAAAACGACAAACGTTTATATCTGTTCTCCCTCAGCTACCCATTCCTAGACAAGCCTGGGAACAGACATCCCTCCTCACCTCCCTCCCCCTCCCCATCCTCACCTCCCCCCTCCCCCCTCCCACTCCTCCTCCTTCATTTTCTTTCATGGACTCTTGAGACTGCAACTGTTTACGTTCATGAATGATTAATGTTTCCAATGTTCTGTCTGCAATTCTTTCTGTGCCATCCCTGCCCTCCAGATGTTTTTTCTCAGAGGCACTTTGATAGGCAGGGTTTTCCTTTCATTGAAGCATGCGGTATTGACTGCAACGTCGTCAGGAAGCATCCAGAAAGAGTTTGTTGGCTATTGTAAACTCATCGCTGATGTTAGAATATTTTATTGTTCCCACTTTTTTTATCCTCAGATAGACTCAGCATCCTCTTCCATTTTTATGTGTGTATTTTCCCCCATTAATTTTATTTACATAAGCTATGAAATGAGAAAACGAGTTCATTTCTATCTTCCCAAAGTGCCACGAACTTCAAATAAGCAATCACAAACTAGCCATCATGGCGCAGTGGCTAGCGCCTTGGGTAACGGACTGGAAGGCCACAAGTTCGAATCCCATGTGAGTCACAGGGTTTTCTGGACCTCGGCCGGCCCCTACCCAGAGTGAGTGTGCTGCGGGCTCAGTGGGAAGACGTCGAGCTGCCTTCATATAACGGATGCGATTTTGAGTTCTGCTCAAATCGTCTGACAAACACTGCAGGTGTCTGTATCCCTCGGGCCTGGTTGACGCCGGGATATTTATTTTATTTTATTTTTATTTTTATTTATTCTTTTATATCGAGGATAATGGAATAAGCACTCATGTGCTTTTTTACATCCAGTCCTCGTGTGTATGCCATGGATCAGTGGATATACCATGACAAGAAGCGTAGTGTACACCCTGTCAAGTTGTCTCAAAGCAGATGCACTTCCATAGCAGCATCCTTCATCATCTTTGTCACCATTGATCATCATGCAATAACAGAAAATTGTTTCTGATTCGGTAGCCCCAGTTGCTCTGGTCTCATAGCGACCTCAGTTTCGGTTTTCTCATGCACTTCTGAGCCTGTGGTGAATTTGTGTCAAAGCCTTCAGGGTTGGAGGTTCACGGGAGACGGTCGTTGGACGGATGTTGTGGTGGTTGCTACCTCGGGTGGGCATCTCACTCACTCTGGCTCCGCGACTGAGATATGACTGTTGTCAGTAGGGGGCGTAGTAGGTGGTGTCCTGATAGCCCAGTGGTTAGAGCATTGCGCTCGCAACCTGACGACCCGGGTTCGATTCCCGTTCAAGGGGATATTTTCCCCTGGAGTTAACATCAGTGCAGACTCCACTCTCCCCTAAAGTCTTTCGGATGAGACTATAAACCGAGACCCCGTGTGCGAACGCACGCAGGACATCTTGCGCACACTTTAAATCATGTTCCGCTTTTCGTAAGAGTAGGCCATTGTGTGCCGGTGGGAATAGATGACAGAATTTACAAAACCGCATACACACAGGGACTGGATGTTTAAAAAAGAACATAAGTTCTTATTCCATTATCATCGATATAAAAGAATAAAAAATTAAAAAAAAGAACAAGCACCACTGAACACCACCAAAGTGATCCGGCAGCAGTGGAGATCCCCTCTGGCAGGTGACCCCACAGCAGCCTGACGTTGATAGGCTTCCTGTGGAAATTTGACCCTAAGGATGCAGCATAACGAAAGCTAGGTATGGTAGGGTCAGAGAGATTGATTTGAGCTGCTGAGAAACGGTAGAACAGGAACGTCACAGAAGGCGAGGCAGCAAAAAACAAAACAAAACAAAAAACAAACAAAATAAAAACACCAACAAAAACAAACTTTAAAAAACCAACTGCAAAAACCAATCACAGAATGATCAGATCCGTGAATGTGTATCGTATATCAGCTTTTTCTGCTGATGGTCGTTAATTCCAAGACCAGCCAAGAAATCCGGATGGCTGGCTGTATGACGGCCGGCCTAGGCTAGGTTCACCTTTTCACCTTATCCTCGCAGTTTTTCTGCAGCTCTTTCTATTCCAGCTGTTTTCTTAGGAGTCTTTTCATGACTGTGTCTGACAACCTCCATTGAATACCTAAGTACTGTCATCACGGTTGTTTCCTCCTGTCACGGAGCCATATCCTCCCTCCCCACTAGCTCTACAGTCCTGGCCCACCCTGGGGTCTCAGTGGGAGCAGTCCTATGGCTGGCTTTCCTTGGTCCTTTATTGTAGCATTTTGGGAGGTTTTGGTTCAAGAAATCTATAACGTGGCGGTTTGCCATTGCTTTCTGATAATGACCCTCGCCTGTTGGAATTATCCAAGTAGCAGGACGTGGAAGTAGGAGGAGATTTACCACAAAATTAATCAGAGCAGAGTTTTGATTGGATAAATCTGTCAAGTTTTACCACAAGTTAATGAGAACAGTGTCTTGATAGGATAAAATGTTACCACAAGTTAATCAGAACAGTGTTTTGATAGGATTAAATGTTACTGCAAATCAGAGCAGTGTTTTGATAGGATAAAATGTTACCACAAATCAGAGTTTTGATAGGATAAAATGCTATCACAAATCAGAGTTTTGATAGGATAAAATGCTATCACAAATCAGAGTTTTGATAGGATAAAATGTTACCACTAAATTAATCAGAGCAGAGTTTTGATAAGATAAAATGTTACCACAAAATTAATCAGAGCAGAGTTTTGATAGAATAAAATTTATCAAGTTTTACCATAAATCAGAGCAGACTTTTGATAGGATAAAATTTATAAAGTGTTACCGTAAATTAGAGCACACTTTTGATTGGATAAAATTTCTCAAGTGTTACCTATCACAAGTTAATCAGAGCAGACTTTTGATAGGATAAAGCTGATCAAGTTTGATAGTTTCCCAGGCAGGTGAAATCGTGTGTCTCTGGAATGAACCCAGAAAATTATTGTAGGAACTACATCATCTATGAAATAATCTTTTGCTTAATGCGTGTCAATGAAATGACGTCCTTTTCCACAGAAACAAATACATTTTTTAGTTATGTTTTATTGAAGAATGAGAAAATTCATAAGTTTTATAAGTTAGTTGGGTTTCATTGAAGAATGATAAGATTTATAAGGACGAAAGCAATTATATTTATTCATACAGTTGCTGTAATAAGATGTATACGTGAAGACTAAAAACACCCCCCCCCCTCTCTCTCTCTCAATCTTATTATTTGCTGAGTGTCATACTGTTATTGCTTTTCCGTTGATGTCTTCGGGTGATTAAGAAAATGGCCAACGATTTGTGTACCAAGTTCTTCCATCAGCCATAATTACACTTATTATGTTGTTGTCTCTGTCTCTGTCTGTCTGTCTGTCTGTCTCTCTCTCACACACACACACCATCATCATCATGATAGATCATCATCATCATCATCATTATCATCATCATTATCATCATCATTGTTATCATTATTTATTTTCTCGTATAAATTTCTTTAATAAATGGTTTGATGAAAAAGAGCAAGTGTTATGCTTATTCAATGTAATATCTGTAAATAAAAGTTTGACTTTGACTTTGACTTTGACTTTCACACAAACACAAACACACACACACACACACACACACACACACACACACACACACACACACTTCCTTTTGTCTGCATCATAGCCACACAGCTGCTGCAACAACGACCTCTTCATTGGCAACAGGGAGGAAGTGGCAGTGTTTTCCGGTCGAGCATGCGCGTTCGAGAGCGTTGGCCCATTCCTGTTGATTGATTAATGAATGAACTAGGCTAGCTGCTCTGCAGACACACACTCGCCACAGGGCAGCCATTGTCTTCAGCTTCCTGTAGCAGGATGCAAGGGGCGGCTGTCAGTGTCACTGAAGTTCCAGCGTCAGGGAAAAAGTGCATGGCACCATTATTTATTTTCTGGTTAAGCCTTTTCACGCAAGTCACACAAAACATTGCTTTCTACGTAGTTGCTGTTAATAGTGATGGTGTAGATTGTAGTTTGGTTGGTTGTACACTATAGGAGAGCTTGCATGCACATGCTTGCACACACACACACACACACACACACGGAGACGGTAGGAGCTGGATGCAATGCCACCAGAGTTGGCCATCTTCCTCTGTCTCTGCTGGGTTCTAGATCTCCTGTAGCCCTCCCAGACCACTAATCTCAGTGACCTTGGCAATGTATAATGTTGGTGGTCTGCCTCTTTTCCTTCTGCCCACAAACTTACCTTGGAGAACTGTCATCATCAGATTTGTCTGTAAGTGTCTGTTTGAATAACCAACCTATCTCAGTCTGTGCTTATCAATTTCAGCCAGCATTTGTTTTGTACTGAGAGTTCATCAAGAATGCTTTCATTTGTTCTTCTGTCTGACCATTTGACTCTTAGCAGTCACCTGTAGAACCACAGTTTGGCAGCGTTTTATATCTTTCCAATTTTTGTAGTACTCAGGCTTCTGACCCATCAACAATACAGACCAGAATAGTGTTTTGACAATTCTAATGTGGTAATATTTGGAGAACAATGAACTGTAAGCACAGAACAATAAAGAAGTATATTGCCATAAAGATTTATGGCCTGTTTGGCATACACAACAAAGAATGAATTCGACAAAACACGATTTTGTCTGATATGCCATATATCCAGAGAATGTCATTCATTCAGACACATGGGTTCATGGGACAAGGTAAATGGTTGTCCACTATCCAAGGTAGAGCTGACTCAAGCAATGCAGAGCTTCCAGTTTCCATAAAACCCTTGCCTGGCTGTCAGCATATTGGGTTTTTCTCTACAGGTTCCCCTTTCCATATAGTGGCCAGTTTGACACATTCCTCTGACAGCATGTGTTCTGCTTTTTGTTTAACATTCCAA
>CM054151.1:47187596-47221407 GCA_028751875.1 Rapana venosa
AGTAACCATGAAAAGTTCGTTTTAACTTAATCATAGACTTGAGTCAGTACATACATAATTTCAATCTTAAATTCAGCTTGAAGAAATGACGTTTGTAGCCAATTCCTTCACCATCCTCGTCGCCAATGTGATGTTTGTAGTGTTTGTGATCCGATTCATTCGCTACAATAGATGTAAACAAACTCAGTTATGATAGAGGACCAAAGTTTAATGATCGTTCGTTAGCTTGATGATCGAATAACATAGTAACAGTAAAAAGGTATGTAACTCATAAAGATGAATAATAATGACCACGTGACAGTTGTTTCCCTTGAATACAAACTAATCTATGAAACACTACAATGGCCATTTATTCGGTATTTGCAGTACATTGCAAGATATTTTGACATATGTTTGGGGTTAAGAAACAAGTTATCTTTTACTTTCAAGCTTTTGTTGTTGTTTTTTTTAACTGGACAAATATTGCAAGATTGTTTCCGCCTTTTTCCTTGTTTTGGGCTATAGATACTGTGGAGAAATAAACTGTACAAGAAACTTTCCTTTAAAATTCGTTTCTAGCACACTGTTTTTTCTTTTTGTTATTGTTTTTGTTACACATTAAAAATATAGAAAATTAAACGTATCCCATTTGTCTTCAGTGTCGTTCAGTGTTTTCATCATAATAAACGTCATTTAAAACTTTTCACGGGCATGAAAAATAACCCCCAGAAACGGAATAGCGGCATATCGGGTCGGCGGCACAGCGGGTCGGCGGCATAGCGGGTACCTCCCGTCTACTATATTTAACAGGAATGTAGTTCTGCCTAACATCCTCAAATACTGGACAGCACAACACAAAATGTACTTCATCCTCCGTGCTTGCTTACATAATGGGCATAGCAGCCTGAGGTCGTCAATATCATGTTCTCTGTATCTGAATTTATGAACATTTATATCTGATACACCAAGTCTAAACTTAGACATAATTCTTTTCAAATGTATATCCATATCAAGTTTTAGATAAGGTTTGACATCATGCGAACTTATAAATTGTCTGTACATTTGAAATCTTTCACTGTTTTGTATATGGTCACTCCATTGCTGCCAACGGCAGTCAATCAATCTTTGCCTGAAAGCTTTGATAAACACTCTACAATTTCCGACTCCTTGATTGAGCCAAACAAATCCAAACCCGAGTTCACACAAACAGGTACGTATTTTGTGTTGCCCAGTTGTTTTTCCCTTTGAAATCTAGATCATAAAGCATCCTGTAGGATTTAAAAGGTAGCCTGCTCTCATTCATATGCAGAATCTTAATCCAATATCTAATGCATCTTACAGCAGCATTAACAGTGAGAGGGTATCTATTAGTTTCACTATAAACGAGAGAGAGAGAGAGAGAGAGAGAGAGAGAGAGAGAGAGAGAGAGAGAGAGAGAGAAATGACAATGACAATGACATATTCTTTTATTTCGAGGATAATGAACAAGCACTCATGTGCTTTTTTACATCCAGTCCCCGCCCGTAGGGATACATCTTAATAATAACCCAACACTTATACAGTCTCACAGTAGAAACAAGGGAAATAACCCTTTTCAAAATAGCCCCCCCCCCCCCCAACAAACACCCCCCCCCCCCAAAAAAAAAGCAAACAAATAAAAGAAAACCCTAAAAAACACCCCCCCCCCCCACCCCCACCCCAAAAAACCCAACCAAAACAAACAAACAAACAAAAGAGAACGAAAAACCAAACCAACAAAAGAAGAAAAAAAAGAGAAAAACAAACAAGAACAACAAAACCAAGAAAAATAACAACAACCAAACTTATAATAAGTCATAAAGATAAACATCTACACATTGTCAAATGGTACATATACTTGTTACACATAACAATAACATATTGAAATAGGGCACTCATTAAAACTTAAGTACAGAGGACAAGTCCAATAAAGTATTGAAAATATAAAATATGAATCCTTCATCAGGATACACTATAAGTAAAACGATAAAAGGTGAGAGAGAGACAGAGACATAGACAGAGAGACAGAGAGTGTGTGTGTGTGTATTTCAGAGATAATATCCAATATATAATTCCCAAAACAGTACACGATCACCATCAACACTCATTTTTTATTATACTCGTTTCAAATTATATGTCATGATAATGAAATAAACTCAATACCCATACATTCACACAATAAAAACAAGAAACAAAACAAAAGAAGAAATCTAAACCTATACTTGATGGAGAGAATGTGAGTGAGTGAGTGAGTGAGTGAGTGAGTGTGTGTGTGTGTGTGTGTGTGTGTGTGTGTGTGTGTGTGTGTGTGTGTGTGTGTGTGTGTGTGTGTGTGTTTCAGGGATAATACTAAATATAATTATAATATTCACATAGCACACGATCAACATCAACACTTTTTAATTATACTCATACAAATTGAATGTCATGATAATAAAATAAGTGCAATACCCATACACTCACACAATAAAGAGGGGAGAAGAGAGAGAGAGAGAGAGAGAGAGAGAGAGAGAGAGAGAGAAGAGAGAGAGAGAGAGAGAGAGAGAGAGAGAGAGAGAGAGAGAGAACGAACTCGAACTCGAACTCGAATGATTAATTTATTTCACAAAACGGCCATTGGCCCATACATAAAGGAGGTTGCCAAATTGCTTAGTCTTTTGTGGGGGTAAAAGCAATAGTAACGACAAAATGTTACTGTATAACAAAAAGTCAGCTACAAGAATATGACTTAGGATAACAATATCTCTCTTATTCTGAAAGCTTTACACAAATATAAAGTGAGGCTGTGCACAGCCTCAGGATGACTTGATGCCAGGAGTAAACAGGGTCTAAATAGATAAGGCTGTCTACTATAATTTATTTAACATGGATGTAATTCTGCCTAACATCCTCTAATACTCGACAGCACAACACAAAATGTACTTCATCCTCTGATGCTTGCTTACATAATGGGCATAGCAGCCTGAGGTAATCAATATCATGTTCTCTGTATCTAAATTTATGAACATTTATATCTGATACACCAAGTCTAAACTTAGACATAATTCTTTTCAAATGTATATCCATATCAAGTTTTAGATAAGGTTTGACATCATGCGAACTTATAAATTGTCTGTACATTTGAAATCTCTCACTGCTTTGTATATGACAACTCCACTGCTGCCGGCAGTCAATCAATCTTTGCCTGAAACCGTTAATAAACTCTCTACAATTTCCGACTCCTTGATTGAGCCAAACAAATCCAAACCCGAGTTCACACAAACAGGTACGTATTTGTGTAGCCCAGTTGTTTTTCCCTTTGACATCTAGATCATAAAGCATCTTGTAGGATTTAAAAGGTAGCCTGCTCTCATTCATATGCAGAATCTTAATCCAATATCTAAGGCATCTTACAGCAGCATTAACAGAAACAGGATTTCTATTAGTTTCACTATAAACACAATCATTAGGCGTACGTCTATCCAAGCATAAAGACTGCTTTAAAGCAAAGAGGTGCATTGATTAACAATGTGTTACAGCTGCATTCAAGCCCCAAATTTCTGCACCATATAACACAGTGGGTTGTATTTGTGCATCAAATATCATAATAAACAAGTCAAAAGCATTATTATTCAATATTCGTAGTTTTTTCAACACAATTAACAAGCTTCGCTTACCCTGACTTGTCAGATCTTTACATGCAGTTGTGAAACTAAGCTTTGTAGAAAAACAGATTCCTAAATATCTACATACATTGATCACAAAATGTCACCACTGATGAAACTCTGAGCTCTAGCTGAGGAACAAACCAAAACAAAATCGAATCAAAGTTCTTTTATTTCGAGAAGAATGAGTGAGCACTCATGTGCTTTTTCACATCCAAGGATAACATCAAGACAGAAAAAGAGCGACCAAAATCTGACTTAACAACAATAACAACATCAACAACAACAAATAAACAAAAGCCAGAAACAAAAACATAACAATAACCCACCCCCCAAAAAAACAACCAACAACAACAACAAAAACACCAGAAAAGCACACGCACACACAGAGAGGGAAAAATGACGATAGTTATTTAAAAAATAAAAATAAAAAGACAAATAAACAGGCAGCAGTAAAGAGAATCTAACAATTCAAGCAACTGAAAACATCATCCCACCACCAAAAATCAACAAAACAAATCATATAAATCATAACATTTTGTAAAAGGGAAAGGAGAAACGTCAACCGATATTCAACGTTATTGGAAAGAAGCAGTACCAATAAATAGCAAACTATATAAGAATTATATGTCATAGATTCAAAGAATAGGAAATTGTGCATAACATTTTTTTAATGTTTTACAAGATATAGTGCTGTATAAATTCCATGTGTTGTTGTTGTTATTATTATATTATTATTATTATTACAAAGTACACACACACACACACACCACACACACACACACACACACACACACACACACACACACGAGAGAGAGAGAGAGAGAGAGAGAGAGAGAGAGAGAGAGAGAGAGAGAGAGAGAGAGAGAGAGAGAGAGAGATGAGGAGTGTCTATGTATATGTGTTGTGGTGTGACTGCGGTGTGTCTAAATCACCAAGTAGTGAATATACATTAAACAAAAACAAAACAAAACAGAGAGAGAGAGAGAGAGAGAGAGAGAGAGAGAGAGAGAGAGAGAGAGAGAGAGAGAGAGAGAACTCAGAAATGTAATGTATCTCAGCCTTAGGCCATAATACAGAGAGAGAGAGAGAGAGAGAGAGAGAGAGAGAGAGAGAGCATAATGTGTCCCTTGTTTTTTCAAGTGCCTGTGCGATATTATGGAAACGTGCATGACCTCACGAACGCCAAGTTCAGCCGATTAGGATTATCCCAGACAATTTCTATTAGAACTGCTCTTTCCAATATATTTTTCTGTAGACAATCATCTATAATTCGTGAGAGAGAAAAAAAAGGACGCGGAAAGGCGTGTAGAAGGCGGAACCAAACACAGCCAGATAGACTAGACCTAGGCCTTGTGTTGGGGTCACTGAGGTCTTGCCTAACTGGAAAGGTCAAGGTCGCAGAACAATGACACGGCACATGAGGTTACTGCTAGACGACACGCACGCTGTTCAAATTAGGATTTCGTCACCAACGGGTTGCCCTTCATCATCCTCCTTTTTCGTAGTCTGTCGATGGATTTGGACGAATCGGATGGCTGATCGGCTTTTCTATTTGTGGAGGAGGGAAGAAAATCAGAGCGAAAACGAGGAGGAGGTCTGACATCGTGCCGGCATTGATGGAGGTCGAACATGGGCAAACGGTCGAATGCTGTCGACTTGCTGCTGGTATTGCTGTGTGGTAAGTAGATCTAGTACGGTGACGACTGACGGACCCACTTGCATGGTGCATGTCATTTTTTGACGTCGGTGTTGATCAGGCTTTGGTCAGTCACGTAAACAAACGCCAAAGGGCTGTTTTCATTCAACTGCGGTTCATCAAACACGTGTTTTTCAAAGAATCATTATTTTTAACTTGCTGTTTGAAGAGACAAATTACTCAGCGACACGTGGATTTCGTTAGACTCTCGTGTCTCACTTAGTTTAGACTGTGTGTCTTCAATTTTACGTCTGTTCACTTAAAGTGATATTGGTCTGTTGTTGTGTGTGTGTGTGTATGTATGTATGTATGTATGTATGTATGTATGTGCCCCCCCTCGCGCCCCATGTATGATGTGTAAGCCAGAGAGAGAGAGAGAATTATGTATTTGAAGGAGAGACAGGTCAGATGGAGATCTCAAGAATCAATTCAATTATCATTATGAGTGCTACTGCTCACTCTGATTATGGATAATATATCCCCCCCCCCCCCCCCTTCCTTTTTTTCTTCTCAAAATAGCTATTGACATCCAGTATTTGGATGAACAATCTTTGATGCATGATGCACAGGTCTGTGTTGTCCCTTTGTATTTTTGTTTTTGTCATAGATTTTGAAAATTTCATACATGTATGTCTTCCATTGGAAGAGTGCCATATAAGCTTTGAGCTTCTTGTTGCTCTCATTGCAGGTTTATCATAATATATATTGTTATTATGTCATTTTGAATTTACAATCATTTACTCTCGTGTCTCACTTAGTTTACACTGTGTGTCTTCAATTTTACGTCTGTTCACTTAAAGTGATATTGGTCTGTTGTTGTGTGTGTGTGTATATGTATGTATGTGCCCCCCCCCCCTCCCCTCCCGCCCCATGTATGGTGTGTAAGCCAGAGAGAGAGAGAATTATGTATTTGAAGGAGAGACAGGTCAGATGGAGATCTCAAGAATCAATTCAAGATGATTAGGTCAGAACAATTAAAAGTTATATACTATCTGTCTATAAGCACTTTTTAAAAAAAGAGTTTATCATTTCTGTGCAAAGTAAGCTTAACTGTTATTAATCAATATATGTAAGAACTACTGAAATCTTCCTTGCCGCCTTCTTTTTTGTCATTTTCTTCTCTCTCTCTCTTTTTTTTTTTTTTAGTCTATCATAAAGTGTTTGTGATATTTTGTTTAAGAAACGGAAATTGGTGAGGGCAGTATGACTAGCTCTGCTTTATTAAGTTTTCTTTACATTTAGGATGATGATGCAACATTATTGCATCTTGATTTGGGGTCATCTGAAACTGCAGGCTCTGGATTTGAAAATGATGGTTATTCCAAATAGGGCAGTGACTAATTGTGTCTAATTGTGTCTCAGAAATATCTGGTGAATCCATGTCTAGAGGTAATGTACCTGCCTAGAAAGTGAAAAGTCTGGATTTCTTGTGTGTGATGGTTCAATCCCTGTTTTTTCTTGAAACTTTCTCCCCATCCACTAGACCGTGAGTGGTGGTCTGGGTGCAAGTCTATTGGATGAGACGACAAACTGAGATTCCATGTGTTACCTATATTTAGCTCATGTAAAAGAGCCCATGGCAACAGGGGAGTTGTCCTTTGCAAAATTATGTAGGAAAAATCCACTCTGATAGGGAAACAAATACAGTTGCAGACAGGAAAATAACAAAAGTAATGGGTGATGCTGCTCTCGTGGTGATGCGCTCTTCCTAGGGAGAGCAGCCCAAATTTCATACAGAGAAATCTGCTGTGACTTTAAGTGGTATACAATACAATACCTTTCCTAGTTTCTTTTGGTTTATTTAACAGAGACACTTCATGACAATTCCTGTTACGTTAATAGTTCAAGCAGAGTTTTCACGTGCATAGACTTATCTACTTATCATCTTAGTAGATCTTTAATTATTGATCATCTTAGTAGATCTTTTGTTATTGTTGTTGCTCTTTTGTATAATTTTATTTATGAGTTTTCACCAGTGGGTGTTTTGGAGGTGACATTTGTCCAGCACTTTCATCAACTGGCATGTCCTGCCCTAATCGTGTGACATGACCACTTTCTGGAGATGTGTGTAGGAGCTCTCACCCTTAGTTAATGGCCTAGCGGTATTGCATCTAGAAAGCAAGAAGTCACAGATTCAGTTTCTTCTGAAGATATTGAAGTAATGATACTGATACTGTGATAGACTTGTTCACCATCCAGTAGATGGTAAAGGGGCAACTGGAGTATAGAGGGTTAAGTTTGCACTTGTAACTGGTATCACTAATTCAAACCATTGAGGAAGTAACACAGACCTTCACTGTGAAATAATCACAGATTTCTCACACCGACAGGAAAGCACATGGCTCATATTTGTCACAGAGTAAAATAACGCATTGCTTACATTCTGTTAATATCTTTTTCATGAAAAATGTAACAGTTGGCATTCATTAAGAAAGTAAAATTACGAAAGAGGCAGAGCTGACATCACAAAAGTGACACTCAGTGACGGGCCACCTTTAAGGTCTGTATGTTTGTGCATGCTTTGTTTTACTTGGATAAGTGTAAGCCTCGTCTTGTTTACTCAAGTTACTGCACAGTCCCCAGTCCAGTGGGATCTGTTGTTAGGGCTTAACTGCTTAAAGTGTGACGCAGGTGCTTGCCTTTTGGAGGAGAAGAAGATCAAAGGAGGTCCTGTGTTTAACGTACCTGTATTTAAGTGCATGTTAAATAACTCATAGTGCTGGACAAGAGAGCTGTTGTCCCTTGTAAAATTCTGCAGGAAAAAACCCCCACTCTCATAGATGACACGAAACCAATTCACCTGCAAACAAACTGATGTTTATTTGTAATGGGTATCTGCACCTGTGGTAATGTACTCTCTCCATGGATAACAACCTGAATTTCATGCTGAAAAACAATCCGCCATGACTGAAAGTGGTGCCCATTACATTGCAACCCTGTGTCTGTTGACATGTTTTATGTCTTAAACCTCCAGTCCTTCCTCCCTGAGCAGCTCAGCAGGAAATGAGCACCAAAGCTCTTACTGCACAATGATAATAATTTAAACAATGTCATGCGATACACATCATTAAATTGATCACCGGATTCAAGTCACTTCCACACCACAATGCTTGAAAAATAGACTCATGATGAGTCCAACAATTTCTACATGTTAGAGCTCATTTTATTTGAATAGTGTCAGGAAATCATCTGTTTTCCTCTGCTTGGTATTACATGGCATGAATTGTGATTAGTCATTATTTCATTGTTTGAGACTATTTTTATTTCGGTACGGATTTTCCTGAAAATTAGAAGGGAAAAAAGGGAGGAGAGAAGAACAAAATCAGTGTGCCATTTAGTTCCCTTGATAAAAGTGAAGGACATTTTGATGAGTTTGAATTAAATCTTACTGTAAAGATCTTAGAGACATGTCATAAGAGTTCTACTACTGTTTCAAGTGTTTGTCATGTTACCCATAATTTTCAGTTAGGTTTCGAATTATCCAACGATCTCTCTTTTGCAAATGAGAATAAAATGTGCTTGCAATATATTTCTTTTTCATTCCTCAGCTAGAGCTCTGAGGTTCACCAATGATGCAATTTTGCGTACGCAACCATTTTTGCCCACCATGAAGGTGGCTGCATTCCAACTTCTGGGATGACGTCATAACATGATATGACACTAGTGTGCATGCATTTTTTTTAAAATGAAATTGTAATCCATTCTTACCATTATGCTGGGGCCTACTCTTCTGAAAGACACAATGGGGTTTAATGTATGCGCAAAATGTAGTGCATGCATTCACAGTCATGAGACCTCAGTTTTAGTCTCATCCAAAGGACATGTCTGGGAGTGGAGTCAGTGCTGATGTAACTAACGCCCAGGGAAAAGTCCCCTCAAACTGGTGCTTTGGTGGTTCGTTCCCCCCACCCAATAATATACCGTAAGTGTGTGAGATGGAGAGTTATTGCGTTGTGCTGTTACATTGATCAATAAGCAGTCATGCATCTGTGCTCGTTTTGCTCTGATTTCCTCATGTCACAGTCAATGCGCACCATTATTTGCAGTATTGATGTTAACTGTCTCTAGTTGCTATTGGCCAGAGGCTTTATTAAGCTTTTGTATTCATGAATATTCTCTCTCCCTCCCACTCCCTCTCCCCCTCCCTCTCCCTCTCTCTCTCTCTCTCTCTCTCTCTCTCTCTCTCTCCCCTCCCTCTCTCTCTCCCCCCCTTCTCTCTTTCTCAAGCTCTCTGTCTCTCATATATATATATATAGTATATACACACATACCCAGTTACACACATATATGCATATAGGCACACTTACACACATACATGCACACATGCACATGTGCTCACACACACACACGCATGCACGCACGCACGCACACACACACACACACATGTGTTTGTAAATAGGGTAATAAATGAACATTTAAAGCCCCAATAAAAGATGAGTATCACTGAGGGCGCAGTGTGAATTCTCTGCACCCAACCAGGCCAGTGTGACAGCCCCGATATGGCCACTGTGGTCGGCAGGGCTATAACAACAGGATTGGATTGGCCAGTGTGATGATATGATAACACACATTTTCATCTGCTTTATGTGTTAACAACAAATGTGTGAATATCATTTCTGAATACTGTGGTGTCACTTTATCATGTTATTTGGATGGGGTGGAGAAAACATTCTCATTCAAAAAGCTTACAACACTCTCATTCAAAAAAGTTTAAAAACTTGGTTTGAAATTCAGATTGTTGGCTTTCCTATAAATCTATCCTCTACTCTAGACCATGAGTAGTCAGTAGTTTTAGTTGCTAGTCTTTCATACAAAGTGATAAACTGGCAATGAGTGTGCAACACACATTCAGTGACAAGAGATTTTCATTCTTTTTTTATATATATAAATAATGAATGATCATTCATACTCAAAGAAGTGGAATTGCTCTACAATGCTGCTCTCTTTGCAGAGGGAAAAATTTTTAGTCGCACTTGCAGAGGAATAATGTCACAATCATGAATGCAATGAAAATGAATTTCACCTCTGCCTTTTTTTGTATGAGTCCCTGTTGGTCATTCAGTATTGCTGGGGGGGGGGGGGGGGGGGGGGGGGGGGGTTCAGTCATTGTGTGTAGACTTAAGTAGAGAGAGGCAGCACTGGACAGTCCAGTATCTGAAAGGGTTACTAACAGTAGTCTGACTCAAGTTGTGCTGTCATTTTTATCCATGAGAAACTTTATGGTAAGAAAAGGAAAAAACCATTATGTTGTGTCCCATATGGTATATCAGTATCTAGACACAAAAGAAAAACAATCACACAAAAAAACCCAGCCATGCCAGTCAGTAGCAGTGCAGGTCCTCCTCTGGGTGGTATATTTACAGAGGCCTTTGAACAAACATGTACAGTGACTGTGAATAGTGGAGCTACAATAGGCTGTAAGGGACTTGAGTGTCACAAGAAGAAAAAAAGGAGAAACAAACATGGGAAGGGGTGGAGGGTGGAGCCTTTCTTAGAATGTTAGGCTTGTAGACAGAAAGGACTTTGTGTTGCTGAGCATTGCGTTTCCTGTTGGAGGTCAGGAGTGCGTGTAGTGGCCTAAGAGTGTGAAACAAAGGAGACACAGATGGGACTCCAGGCAGCCACAGCCACAGAATGTAGACTTCCTACCCCATGCTTCAGCGTAGAGAATGCACAGAAAGAAAGAAAGAAGCCATTTTCAAACTGAATTTACATAAACCTTTTGTGTGTTCACAGTTGAACCAATTTTTGAAAAAGTTTTACTCTGTTAGGATAAAAATCATAAACTTGTCCTTTCATTGATGTAAATTAGATATTTAGACCAAAGCCATCCCTCAGTGCTACACTTGACAAGATGCTGTCAAGACATACAGAGAAAGATCATTTCTTTGCCCTGGAAGAATCTTGTGTATATGATACTGTCACTGCAAATGTTTTAGGATTGTTTCCTTAGCTAGAGCCCCGGGAGTAACCAGTGGTGAGCTTTTGCATATGCAATGTTTTTGCCCACCACACCTCAGTTCCTTTCTTTGAAGACCTAGGAACTTTCTCATAAAAAGGCGAATTGTTTCTGGTGTTCATTCGTGGTGTGTACAGCATAGCAGCAGACCACAGGGACTACATCAGACTTTCTAAAGCTCTATCATTGAGAGTCTGCGAACGATAGCAATAGAAAGAAAGACCTGAGCATTTCTAATTGGACTGTCGTCTTTGTCTTTCTCAGTCATCAAGAACAGGTTGCTTGACTGTGCACAGTAGCAGCCCTCTATTACTGCTTTAGATGATGGTGGACACAGCTAGTGTCAACACAAAAGCACTGTGCATGCAGTGGTAAACTACTAAACCTGTATTGCATTGTAGGTTTGACTTTACCTTTTTAATTAATGAGGGAGGTAACGTTAATTATGTATTTTTGGGGGCTGATTTTTTCCCACTTGCAATTAGTAGTGCAACATAACTGTTTAACCTGGTTTTTACTAAGCAGTTTAGGCAGGGAAACTGGTGTGCCTTGCAGTTTATTATCAAGTTTTTATGCTTAGTGCTTATTATGCATACATATTTATTATTGTTTGCTAATAATTGTTTGTGTTTCTGTGCTAGAGCTCAGGTTTACCATTGGTGAGATTTTGCATATCTCATTATCTGACCATTTTTTGCTCACCGCTAAGATAGGCATATTCTGACTTTGGGATGACTTGCCAAGGTCATTCATATCTTTTCTAATTAGTTGTGGAAATGAGAAGGAACACTTTCAGATACACGCTTGCATGCACATGCACTTTTACACACACATGCACGCACACACACACTCAAAAAACATACACACACACATTAGACTACAAGTTGTTCCAATGCATGTGGAGTATATCATTTGTCCCAGATTCATCTCTGTGCAGATTTATTTAGCAAGGCTAGGAAAGGATAGTATGTGTCAGTTAGAACTACAGAGAGGGAAACATGAAATGAAAAAGCATTAAATATGAGAGAGTAGAGATTTTACATCAATGTCAGGGAATGGTACATTCTTCCATAAGGTCGTCAGTCTTTCCAGATTGTTCATTCATCATTTTGGTACAGTGTACAACAAAAATTGAAAATCTTACAAAGTGTTCATTGATCATTTTGGTATAGTGTACAAAAACAAAACAAAAATGAAAATCTTACACCAAGTTTGATTTTCCTGTTTTATCATAGTTCTCATCTTTCTGTTTTGATTTTATTTATTGCGGCTCTATACTTAGATGCTTTTAGTAGTTTGATAGGAATATTCTTAGGGATACCCATGTTACAGATGCTGACTTTAGAGAGGTTATTATGATTACTATTACTGATAGAAAATTAATAATGCTGTTGTTGTCAGGGTTGTTATCAATGTTGGTGTTTACTATGATTATTTTATTATTACTGTTGTTATTTCTAATACGTCTAAAATCACTAATTGTGAATAGACGTTAAACTGAAGATATCACACTGGGAATAGTAGTACTAACGTAGTAGTATTGTTGTTGTTATTTTTTATTCCCATGCTTTATCAAATTCATGTAGTATTCATTAGCTTTTTCATTTAGTTTTGCTGTGTTGTATGTCTACAGGATGCACTTCCACAGTCTATTTAGAAGGTCGGGTCAGCATGGTGAAGTGACGTCCTTCCACATTCCATCTGCCGAAACTGCTCAGATTCCCCCCTTTCCAAGACCCCCTCTTCAGCTTCTGGTGCAGATCCAAGCGGCAGGGTCAGCAGAAAGATGACCCCAACCTCCTGCCTGTCTTTCAGCTGGTCATCCACAAGGTCGTCATTTTCGCAGGATTTGAAGGGCAGTAGTTAGATAAGCAGCGAGGGAGAGGAGATGGGGGCCACCCTCAAAATGCTGGCCTAGAGAAGTGAGGTCTCTGACGCCTCCTCCCTACGACCTTATAGGTTATGGGACTCCTTTACCTTTTTTTTCCTTTTAGTTAGATAATAGTCATTTTAAGTTTGACTTGTTTGTTCTGTTTGGGTTATAAGAAAAGGGTTTGTCCAAAAAGGTGTTTGTTAGCAGTGTTTTTTAAGGTAAAATTTTATGGTTGTGAGGGGGAGACCCTTTGACTCTCACTTTTATCTTTGCTTCCCATAAAAAAAGTGGACAAACAATGGCATACTCGCAGGTCATGGGGATATGTTTTACTGGTAACAGTCATGTCGTTTTGATCGTTTTACTGGAAAAAAATCATTGATAGATCTAGCATTTTGTCTTTGAGCCATACAGTTTTCAGTTCGTGTTAAAATATACTAAAAAGCTGCTTTGTCGACATAGCAAAAGACAAAAAAAAAAAGCATAACACATAGAACAGGGCGGTCTTTGATTCCTCCCATGCGATCAGATCTTAAAGCAGCGAGTGTTTCTTTTCAGGACAACCCGAAATTTTGGGAACCTCTGTTTTGTTGGTGGGGGTTTTAAAAAATGGCCGTTGCCTAAATTTTTCCCCCCTGGTAAATGTAGTATTTATTCAGCCCCTTTATAGAGGCCCCATCCCACTGTTTTGATGTGCTGCGTAACAGAAAAAATTTTTGGCAGATCAAACATCTCCCCTCTGTTACAATTTTCGGAATTAAACTTGTCCCTTGTTTGGGGGTTTTTGTTTTTTTTGGACGATATCCCAGCTCTTCCATACATTTTATAAACTTCAAACTTCAAACTTTCCCTCCCTTAGCTGTTTCGGGACAAGATTTAATTAAAGTATAAACTAGTTATGAAAGTCAGGGTTTTTTTGCTTTAAAGTGCCATCTGGCAACACCAAAGCTTTTCCCACCCCCCCCCCCCCCCCCAAAAAACACTACCACCACCACCACCTCCCCACACCCCTTCAGGTGCCTGAGTGCAAAATTTCCTAGATAAAAACAATTTTTGGGAGAGCTGTTCAGCCGGGCTAAAAGAAAAGGGGGGCATTTTCCCCCCATTTCCTTGAAGGATGATGACAAAAAATGTCACCCCTAAATTGGCTGTTTGTTTGCATTTTTTCTTATGTGTGGGAGGCCTTTTTGGGATCGCATTGCTTCTGTGTCTGTATCACTTTTGGGGGGATTGCTACAGGGTTGTGTTTTTTTTTTGGACGATTTTTATTGTATAATTTTTTTTCCAGTTGTTTTTTTTATTTTGGTTTGGTGTCATTTTGAAGTTTCTCACTGTAGATATGGAACAAACCTCCGTTTCACAGATGACATTGGGGAATGCAGGTAGAAAAAGAGCTTGCCACCCTAAAGAACACTTGAAATAAGCCTCCAAAAAAAAATACGGCATGGAAAAACAGTGCGGAAGACCCAAAATGATGACTATTTTTCACCAACGGCTTAGCACTGTATCAGGGGTTTAATACCAGAAAACGGAAACAGTTCAAAACTTCAGTACCTGGGGGCCATTTTATCGAAAGGGATCCCCAAACCCGAAGTAGTATGCAGGACTGCCAGACAAAAACGCTTGTCAAAAATAAACCCATCTGGAAGATAAAAATATCTCACTTATTCCAAAATCAATAATGCGCTCCCTTTTCATATCCTATTTCTGTATGCCTGTGAATATGGACCTGACTGCAGATTTTGGGGGAAGAGTCAGGCGGTGGGGAAAGGTCTTTTGGAGACTCCTTGCATCTCCTACAAAGACCACATAAGCAACGAAAGCGTGCATAACAGAATCCAGCAAACCATTGGACCCTATGAGAACCTTCTAACGATCGTGAAAAAACGTAAACTTAAATGGTATGAGCATGTCACAAGATCCAAAGGACTTGCAAAGACAGTTTTACAAGGCACTGTCCAAGGAGGAAGAAGAAGAGGCAGACCAAGGAAGAGCTGGGAGGATAACATCAGCAAATGGACAGGCCTAGAACTCAACAAAACCTGAGAAAGGCAGAACAGAGAGAGGAATGGAGGGAACTGGTTGTTGAGTCTTTGAGGTGCCCCACGGTCGTCAGACTACGGGACAGATAGATAGATAGATAGATATGGACTGTTTGCTTCATGCTACATTTCAGTTTTAAATTTAAAAAATTTTATTCTTTTATTTCAAGGATAATGAAATAAGCACTCATGTGCTTTTTGCATCCAGTCCCCATGTGTATTTCCTGTAGTAAGCCTAAAAGCTACTAGTGGAAAGCTGAAGTATCAGTTGACAGTTGCATGTGAAGATTCTTCATTTGTGTCATGACAATGCCAGGAAAGAATGATTGTCAGGGTTTTTTTCCTTGAACTGAAATCTGCTTGTAAAATGAACTTAAATGAATGGCTACATAGCATTACTACCACTGTACTACCATGATGATGTGAAATCTTAAACATTTGTAGCTAACTACTCTCAGACATTGCTTTCCAGGTAAAAATATCTCCAAAACAGTAGGCAGCGCCTCAAGGAAAAAGGAATTTGTGGTTTAAAATATATTTGAGCCCTTATGTTTAAGCGCTTTGATTTGTTGCTTTACAAGATTCAGCGCTATATAAATTCCATACATTATTATTATTATTATTATGTTCAGACCATTTCGAGGGAAACCCAAAGTCTTCTCTTAAAAACAGACAGTTACTGAAAGTACACTGTAGACAGATCAGTGTGCGCCAAAATGTTGCACACTTCCTCCATAGGGAGAAGCATTGTCGCCCTGTTAGAAGTATATACTGTTGAAATTTGTGATCTCTTCCCTCCTCTCATTACATCATTCTTAGTACTCGTATGGAAGTGGGGTTGGGGTGGGTTTTTTTAGGTTGCTTATATATGCTTTGTAGACAGTACAGATCCTGATATATTTTAGTGTATTTATTCTGTGTATGAATATATAATACAATGTATGTAAAAACATTCACACAAAGAGACACAGACACAGTTGTAACATATGTGCACGCACTCAGGCACGCACACACTAAACACACACACACAAGTGGATCAGTGTCAGTCTCACTCATCAAAACAAGCATTGCAGTGTCATACACACAGACACACCTCGTGTGCACAATCTACAAATCCTCACTGCACATATCCCTTCTTCCATCACTGTAATATTGTGTTTTTGTATGCTTAGTCCGCTCCTCTCTCTCCTCTTCATTTTGTCTTTAATTTGTGTGTTGTTTTGTTTAGGGTTCTTCCCCTTAGCATTAAATTGTCTAATTTTCTTGCTTGCCCTACATTCTCCTCACACTCTCCGCAATTTTTATTTCCCATCATGTAAATGTCCTCTGGCAATCTCTCTCTTCTCTCCTCTTCTCTCTCTCTCTCTCTCTCTCTCTCTCTCTCTCTCTCTCTCCTCTCTCTGATTGAATGATAGGTTGATCAATGTTCTTATTTTTGGACTTAGGGCTGGATGGAGGGGAAAAAGCCATCATCATGCTTATTCTTCTCCCTCAATAAAATATTCATTAATTCACTCTCTCTATCTCTCTCTCCCTCCCTCTCAGGTCTCTCTCTCTCTCTCTCTCTCTCTCATCTTCATCTCTCTCACTCATCTCTCTCTCTCTCATCTCTCTCATAATTAATATATATATATATAAATATATAATATCTCTCTCTCTCTCTCTCTCTCTCTTCACTCCCTCCTCCTCCCTCCCTGCTTGTCTGTCTATCTGTCTCTCCTTTTCCATTTTCCAAATGCACAGGCACAGTGTTCATATCAGGGATTGTATGTAATTCATGAGCACAAAGGTCCCAGCTGTTGGCACAGAGATAGTGTTAGGAAGCTCCGGCTATTTTACTGTGTAGTACTTACTCAGTTACTGATGATATCTTGGTTATTGGGACCCCTCTTCCACCCTCTCTCTGTGTCTATTTGTTGTCTGCTGTCTGTCTGTGTCTTCTTCTCTCTCTCTCTACTCTCTCTCTCTCTCTCTCTTCTCACTCTCTCTCCTCTCTCTCTCTCTCTCTCTCTCACTAGTGGCCATAAGGCTGATATACAGTTAAAGCCTGAAATCTCTCTCCTTCTCTCTCTATCTCTCTCTTCCTCTCTCTCTCTCTCTCTCTCTCCCTCTCTCTCTCTCTCTCTCTCTCTCTTTCTGTGACTGGGCAAATAATACATTTAGATTCTGTCTGTTCTTGGGATGTAATCTTAATATCATAATTAGCAAGTTAGCTCTATGTTTATGTACAGCCATTAGAATAAGAAATATTATGATCTCAGGCTGGGAATTTTTCTCTATGTTGATTTGTCTGCATATTGTTTATTACAGCTGCACTATACAATGTATTCTAATCATTATTCATAGAGTTGATCAGCGACCCCCGTCATGTATGGGTCACCGGCCTCGTTGTGAATAAATCTTTTATAGTTGGAGTTCTGTGTGGGCAAACTTATCATCTAGATATTCCTGATATTGCACCAATTTTGCAATATAATTCTAATACTGCATTGTGTGGATACTGCCTAACATAATGTATTCTATTGAGCTATTATGATCTGTAGGCCGTGGTAAACCATCAGGCGTAATGTGTTTGTTTGCCTACATACAATGTTTGTTTGTTTGTTTTTTAGGAGGAAAAACATGCAATAGGTGTGTGTGTGTGTGTGATTTTGTTTTTTATTTTGGTTTTGTAAATGAAATTTGTGTGGGGACAACTCCTCCCCTTCCCCCCCATCCCTTTATATGTTGTTTTGTTTTGTTTAATTCTGTTCATCGGGTGATTTAGACACACCCCATTCATAAAAGTACCTATTATTAAAACCCCGCATTCTCTCTCTCCTTATCTCTCTCTCTCTTTTTTTTTTCCCTCCCCTTCTCTTTCCCCTACACGCACCCACACCACCACCTTTAATATATAAATATTTTACAACAATAAATATAAATACTATAAAATATAATATATATAATGTATATACTATAAATAAACATATACATATCACAAAATATATATATTTATAATTTTTTAATATATATATTATATTTATATTATATAATTTTAAATTTACAAAAAAGGGTTTTTACAGGGGAAAAATTATATGACTTCAGCAACGACACTATGAATTGCTGGAGTCTATAAAATTCTTGACTGGGATATTTTTATGAATAAAAAACCCTTCCTTTTATACTGTCAAAAAGAATTGGGAAATAAAACAAAAATGGTGGACTGAAAAGGGAATAAAACAAAAAAACATGTTACATTTTTTGAATATTTAGTATTCCATGCTTTTTAATCTCAGTTTTGTATTTAGAATTTCTAATTTCCGTGGAAAGGGAAAACTGCTGAAAATTTTTTTTATGATCTTTGAATGATGCATTTCTTTTAATTGAATGAATTTCATAAGAGACAATGCAAGATTAGATCAAACCTTCAGTACTGATTAGAGGCCCTTTTTTTCCCAAAGAAAAAACCAGCTCATTCAAAAAAAATTCCACAATGGGGGGACCCACAAAAATTTATGCTGATCCCTCGCTTGAAAAATGAATGTATCGGGAAAATTTTATCTAAAATAAAATATCTTTCCTTATTTTACCATCCCATGAATTTAATCCCCTTTAACACTCCCTTTTGAGTCAACGAAAAACAGAATTTGGAAAACTCAATAGCGTTCAGACAAAAATTCAAAGCCTAAGAATTGAAAAAATTTCAGAAGTAAAATAAAAATGTTGCCCTAAATAAAAAGATTTTAAAAATTTTAAAAGTGGGAAAATTCACTATGCGCCCATTTTTCCCCTGTTCTAATAAGAGTCAGTATCCCCTTTTTTAAGTGTTAGAATAATTTATTTTCAAAGTGATTTTTACATAAACGGTGAAAAGATTTTGTTTTCTTTTTCTTTTTTTCCCGTGTAGTCAAGAAAATTTTGTGAAATTTTTCCCCAAGGAGGTAATTGGGGAAAATCGGAAAAATTTGGTTTTGTTGATATATCGATGTTTTTTTTCATAAAAGTGTCTGAAAATTTTTTTAATTGGCTGCAAAAATAAAAATTTTGCGTGCCCTTTTTAGGAAAATCAGTGTTTGATTAAAAAATTTCCTCTTTTATGAATTGGAATAGGATACTACGAAACCACATTTTTTGATACTGCCGTTTTTCGCTGATCGAAAGAGAAGTAAAGGGTTTCTTTAAAGTTTTAGCTGTATTTGCTGGCCGGAACCAAGAGCTATCTTTACTGCTTTCTGTCAGACTTTGAAATTTTTTAAGTAGAAAATCTGCGTAGAAAAAAAACTTCTTGTCCGTTATTTAAATTTTGAAGTACAAGGCAGGCCAGATTATCAAGTCGTAGTTTGTTTTGACTAAAGCTGGAACTTTTTTCTTTAGGAAATTAAGTTTTTTTCCCTAGTTCTTTTTCTTTTGGTTGTGTGCATTTTCCAATTTCAACTTTTAGTTAAAAACACCAAAGAATTTGACTTTTGTTTGTTTTGAAAGCCCTTTCCTTCAAATTTCAGTATTGGAAATTTTTAAATGCGTTGTCACCTTTATTAAAAGACAAGGGCCGTTTTTTCTGCGTAATTCTAATCTGTTTTCTTTCTTTAATCGAATTTTCTAATTTTTTCCCTGATATATTTTTTCAACAAAATTGTCCACCCCTTTTTTTCGTGTTTTTCCTATGTATTTATCCAAATAGAAATATCTTGCTACTGAACAACTTGAGTTTAGGTGAAAAAGAGTAGGGTATGTCAAGAATAAAAAAAAAAGGGTGCAAGTATGATCCCCTGGGGTTCCCCAAAGTCCGATGGGTTAAAAAAAGATAGTAAAAAAACCCAAAATTTAGTAAATTGTTATCGACAAAAAAATTTTGCAGTTTTTATAATATGCCATTAATACCAATGTATTTTTTTTATGTGAAATTGCATGACAACTCTATAAAGGGTTTCTTTACTCAAAAATTGGTAACAAACTTTTTTTTTGGAAAATTTTGTTTTTTAATTTGATGTGTTAGTTTACCAAGTGGTCAAAAACATTTCCCCTTTCGAAACCGCCTGATTTTTGGGATCACTTTATTCTTTTCACAAAAATGAAAAAAACTTTTATTATAATTTTTTCCATTACTTTACCCAATGCGACGTAAGACCCAATTTGGCCTGTAGCTTTCTATCGATAAAAGCAGTTTACTTTTTCGGATTGGGATACAACGCTGCCCCCAATTTTAGGAAGGGCCCATTTATCCAACATTTTATGGAAAAAAAATGAAAAGAGTACCCCTTTTCCTTTTAAAAAGGGCATTAGCGCATTTGTAAGATATACCATGACCACAGCCGTCTTGTTATGTGAAAATAACTAAATTTTCAAAAAATTATCAATTGAATGGGGCTTTTAAATAATACATTATAAGCTGAAAAATTTGTTTGATTTTTGCTTTTTCTAATTGATTTGATTGTTTTTACTGGAACTTTTATCTGAAAACTTTGAAAAAAAAGCTTTGCTTTTTCAATTTGCTTGGAAATCTATATTTCAAATTTGATTGGATTGGGGAAGCTAAAACCCCATTTTTCATTTACTAAACTTTTTAAAAATTTTTTAGTAACCCTTGGTTTCTGTTCTTCATTATACAGAATTCTGTCCATATTGTTTTTTGCTGAGAAATTTTTCTTTTACATTGATTTTAGTACTTCATACACTAAGTTTTTTTCTGATTGTCTTTTAACCTATTTTGAATCGTTCTTTTTTATGGTTTTTTCTGCATCCCCACAGTTTTAGTCCCCATCTATTGCCCGTATGCTTTCCTTTTGTTGCCTGTGTTTGGGAATAGAAAAAATCAGTGCATTATGAGCTTTGGCACAAAATTTGGAATAAAATGATTTCTCATCTCTTCGATCGTTTCAATTCTTAGCCCGAAGGAATGATTGAAAGAACTCCAGCAGCCAATTAAAATCGAAATTTAGGAATTTTATCCTAATATGTGTTAAAACTGATTTCAAGGTCCTCAAATGACAACGTAATAGGGGAAGATCCTTCCCAAAAAAAACCCTTCAACTTCCAATAGCAATTGATGCTAAACTGGGGATATTAATGTTAAATCAATAGCACTTGGTTTATGACTAGAAAAAACAGGAATTTGGGTTTTCTTACCACATTTAATAAGTAAAAGGGTTTGAATCCACAATATTTTTACCAAACGGTTGCTTTTGATGTAGAGCACCCAGAATCCCCAAAAAAGGGGGATGAGAAATTTAAATCGCCCCGAAAAAACCCTTTTTGTTTTGTGAATCTGTGTTTTTTTTAAAAAGTCAGTGTTGTCATTTTTTTGGACTTGGGTAAAAAATTCAGGACTTATTTAATATGTCAAACTTTGTTAAATTGACTGTCCCCCTACATGATATATTTCGCTGTAGTTGCATAATGGGAAAAAACAAGTTTATGTACTTAAGCCCGCCTGAATAATTTGGGAGATTTTATTTTGAATTTGTATCACAGTCACACTGTGGTGGGTAATAAAAATTTGTTAATTTGGCTTTTTGCTTTATCACATTCGGGATTGAAGGCTAATATTGAGAATTTCGTAGTTAAAAACTGTGTAAACCCCCAACAAATTGGTGGCTTACTGCGAGCATCCCCCTGAAATTTTTACCCTCTAGAACGTTGTGTAATGACCCGTTTTTGTGGGGTTTTTTTTCTCTCCATGGTTAAATTGAATTCCTTTTTTGCTGTCAAATTTAAATTTTGGGTTTAAAAAATGCAACAAAAGAAAATTAAACATGAGCGTGGAAATCGTGACTTTTTATAAAAATAAACGATAAAGTCCGTTTCAAAAATAAGAAAGGAAGAAAAGGTAGAATAAGACAGTGAATGTTGGATTAACAAGGAAAAATAAATAAATAATTTAACCCCCAAACCCAAACCAAACCCCCGGGTTGAAAAGTAGGACTTCCCTAATGGCGTGAGTGGTGCATCGGCGTTAATGTGTGACAGTTTTGAAAACTTTAATGTTTTTAAATGGAGAACGCCCAGGAGGGGTGGGGATACAGCTCAGGTGGGAAACAGGTGATGAGGTCTGTCGAGAAAGATTGCCGTTAAAAGAACGGCCCTGTTGCTGGCACCAAACCCCTGCGTCTCTGTCTTCTTCGTGGCCCTTCCCAAAAAAGTGATCGGTGACGTCCCCCAAGGTTCTGGAACTTTTAGCACCTGTAATTTAAAGAATGTCATCTTGGGGTTTTTTTAAGGGCGAATGTTCTCATGAGCAAGGAGAAAAGTTTTTGATGTTTTTTTACGATTTCCGAGAATGCATGGGCGTTGTTGAGCAAACCCCCCTTGCTTCCAGGAGTTGTTGCTTATGGGACGCCCTGCGATCGACTGAGTCTTCGGGAAAATTTTCCCGAACGCCTTTACACCGCGCCCCCTGGCTTTGCCACATGCTGGGATCCTTCCCTTTTTTTCGTTGATGCCCGTATGCAGACGACACAGTCTGGGGAGGTTCTAAAACTCCCGGCTAGCTTCTTCGCCACTTTCTGTGTTGTTGATTATAGGTTTTTTTTTGTCTACTTGGAGGCACATCCCTTTTATTATTTATTTATATATATATTTTATAATATATTATATAATTATATATATATATTTATATAATATTTTAATATTTAAATTTGTTTTTCTCCCTTTTTGTGTATGGGGGTTTGGTTTTTTCTTAATTCTGAGTGTAATGCCCATTCAGTTGCCGCACAAAATAGTACTTTAAAACAGGAGTGGAAATGGGGAAACTTGTCACCCACACTCTTCCATTTGGGTTTTTGCCAACTGTTGTTTTAGGAAAAAAAAAATGGGAGGGAAAGAAAACAAGAAGAAGAAAAAAAGAGACAAAATAGGTGTGAATAGCTAAAGTGCAAAATCACTGTTTGATTTATTGATTGTGGGGGTGTTTTGCTTTGTTTTGTTTTTTTTTAGGGTTTTTTTTGGTTTTTTTGGGGGTTTTTTTGTTGTTGTTGTGTTTTTTTGGGGTTTTTTGGTTTTTTGGGGGTTTTTTTTGTTGTTTTTTTGGGTGTTTTTTTGGGGGGGGTTTTTTGTTTTGTCCTCACCAAACTGAACATTTCTGTGTATGTTTGAATGTGAAAGGGGAGGAGAAGAGTGTGGGTGTGTTTGCCTGTGTGCTGGTGTTCATCATTGTTTGCACATGCTAGTGTGTGCGCAAGTCAAGTCTACAGTCAAACTTTTATTTCCAGATGGTAAACTAGCATAAATGTATGTATTGTGTGCGCATGCTTATGTTACATGCGTGATGCACTTCATCTGCCCACAACTTCCTTCTGATGTAGAAAAAGAAAAGAAACAGAGCTGTCACTAGGCAGTTATTGTCATCTGGCTTACACAACAGGGAATCTGAAGCAAAGAGGGCAGGTATGGCTTCGGGCAAGAGAGATGGGAAAGACACTATATGAACATCGCTCCCTTGTGGGGATTTCGGGAGCCTGACAGAATGAATAGCATCTCCCCCTTCTGGAAATTCTGTGCTAGGAATTCCCTCTTTTCTATCCCTCTCTTTGTTTCTGCCTTTTTTTCCTTTTCTTCCAGTCACCTCCTTCTTGTCTATTTTCTGCCTTCTTTGTCCATTCTCCTGCCTTTTTTCCAGAAAAAAAACTTAAAGATAACAGTTCTCCCCTATGCCACAGTTGGATGCACTGGGCCTGACTTGTCAAGTGCTTAACAGCAATGTAACACATTTTTGCTCATATGACAGACAACAGTAGTAGCTATCTTAGCGTTCAACGAAGAAGCAATCTTATTAGCTATCAGTTCAAACTTTCATTTTAGCAAACTAAATTTGTGGAAGCAAAAGTGTGAAGATATTAGTAAGTATACTGGGTACATACACTGTATTGTGCCTCTTTTATCAAGAACTCTCAAAGTGCACAGCATCAAACAAAATAAATTGCGAACCAGCTGAATACTATTTTGTACAAGTTTATTAAGAATGAGAAAAGAAGTATCACTGTCATGAATACAAATCGAAACATTCATGTGCAGTTTACTGACATACTTTTGCACAAGCACACCCCACACATGCATGCAAGACAGACACACTATACACCACACACACCACAGAGGCATGAATGCGCGCGCACACACACACACACACACACACACACACACCACACACACACACATTGCAGATGAAATAGGTATGTTTTGTGCAAAGACGGGAAAGGAAGGATTTTATGGCAGACGACATATTGAACAAATTCTGTATCCACCACAAAGTCTTCACACAGCAAAGGTCAACATGTTCATCAATGTTTCCCCATGCATACATGTACATAGTGTTCTGTTCAGAACTTTGTTTTTCTTTGTTGAAGAAGTTGGTTTGCATTGAAGCATCTTTTTAGTTATTGACAGCAAGATACAGCACATAGAGGAAAAGACGAGATTCCCAGGTAAGTTCCTTGATACAAATGAGGGAAGCTGGCGTATGAAAGAGATGCTCATTCAGACAGTAGTGGGATTCCCCTGACGGGATGCCAGGGGCCTATCAATATAAATATCATGCCCACCTGCTGGGAATTCTGTGCTAGGAATTCCCTCTTTTCTGTTACTCTCTTTGTTTCTGCCTTGTCCCTTTTCTTCCTGTCACCTCCTTTTTGTCTTATTTTCTGCCTTCTTGGTCCATTCTCTTGATTTTTACCAGAAAGAAAAAATGTAGCAATTCTCCTCCACACCGAAGTTGGATGCGCTGGGCCTGACTTGTCAGGCACTTAATTTTAGCCAATGCATTTTCACTCATATGACAAACAGTAGTTGCTGCCTGAGCATTCGATGAAGAAGAAGGAGAAAATACAGTAGGATTGATGTTGAGATGGGCAGAAAATCAGCAGATAAAAACAACAAGCTTGACAAAACCAAAGATCAAAGGATAACATAGGGTGGCTTGCAAAAGCAGAAGCTTATTTGATGATAAAAGTATGAAAACAGCATGTCTGTATTTGGACATGGCCGGTGGGTGGGCAGACAGGGTCACCAGTAGTGGGATAGTGTGCATGCAAACCTTTTTGCCCACCATCAAAGTTGCTGCATTCATACTTCGGGGAAATAGGAGGGGAGTTTGAAGCACTTAAAGACTAAAATCACAATTTCATGTATTTGACTACACATTTTAAATTCATTGGAAATTATATTTGTCATTATAGTCACAACTGATTTCTCATGAAATTGAGGTAGGCTTGACCTTTAAGAATGTGTTGGCATAATACAGCATTCTGTTTTCTTTTCCTTTTTTTGTTTTTTTCTTCTTCTTTTTTTTTTTTTGATCTGTTGTAGCATGTGTTTATCAGGCATCGGGCTTTATTCAAGAGTCTTGCCAGGAACAGATGTTGTGTTCCCAGATGTTCTTTTACATGCATTGTGCATGTGTGTACTGTAAACATGTATACAATTTAAGGTTGTGACATGTCAGTGAAATGTGCATTGTCAGCAACGTCAGAAATGCATCGGCAGGGTTAGTAAATAAGCACTAAAAATGTCTGAGGTAAAATTAGTTTTATGGTTTGAGTGACAAGACCAGCAAACAGCTCGCCCTTGACAAGTTCTTAAACAGAAGGTTGTTAGCCACACCAGAAATACATGAACAGATTTAGCTTGAGTGAAGTAGTAATGGCTTTGTGGTTCACGTGACATTGTATTCAGATACTTGTAGTTGTACCCATGTGGGGATGCCGGGGGGCCCATCAGTGCAGGTTAGCATCCCCACCTTGTGGAAAATTCTATGCTGGGAATTGCTACTTTTATACCCTGTCTTTGTTTTTTCCTTCTTCCTTTTCTTCCTGTCGCCTTCTTTTTGTCTGTTTTCTGCCTTCTTGGCCCTTCTCCCCCTTTTCCCCAAAAGATTAAAAGATAACTTTCTTTCCCCACCGAGGTCGAGGCACGGGCCCTACTTGGGGCGTTAAGGCCCCGAAATACACTTCACTCAATACAATCGTTGCCGACCGATTTTCCCACGATAAGAAGCGATACTTTGCCTCAAATTGTTTTTATACTCAAATTGAGATTTTCCCCCTGTTATCTGCCCACTTGCAATGCTCCCTTCACCTCCCCCACCCCCACCAAAGTGTTTGTGTGTATAATTTGAATTTTTTATTTGATATTTATGGATGGTTGCATGGTGTAAATAATGAATGAAAGCGTTTTGATTTGTTTCTTTACAAGATTAAAGCCTATAAAAATTCCATACTTATTATTATTTTTATTGGATTGCATAAATTAAACTTTTTAAGATCATTATGATCTTTAATAGTGAGTGTATACTAAGTTTCAAACGGGTGATTTATATTATTTAAAAAAAACACGAAGGAAATTTTTTTAAAAGTGAAGTATGAATTGTCTGCTTGGAAAAGCCCGGGTCATTTTTAAAAACAGTGATTTGAGGGGGGGGGGGGCGGGGGGGGGGGGGGGGGCTTGTTCATTTTGTTTTAGCTACCTGCTTTTATGTTTTGAAGACCCTTTTTTTTTCAAAAAAAAAAGTGGTCGTGTGTATAGTGTTGAATTTTCTATGTCAGTGTGTTTGGTTTTCGTTGGATTTTTGGTGTCACAATGCCAAAAGGGTGTAGGCTAGGGTTTTTTGTTTTTTTGTTTTTATGCATTAAATTTTGATCATTTTTTTGTTCTAGTACAGGGTGCAAAGAAGCTTAAAAGCTGTAACAGCCCAAGCTTTCATTTTGTTCCTTTTTGGGCAGTTTTCATTGTTTTTTTTTTTCCCTTTTTTTAGGGGGACGCACATGTATAATTTATGTTTATGTGCTCATGTACACAATGACACACAACACACACAAATTGCTCTCTCTCTTTCTCTCCCCCACCCCCCCCCCTTTTTCTCCCTTCTCTCTCCTCTCTCTGCATGTGTGGTGTTGTGTGTAACCACACTCACAACCTGTTTTGGGTCCATAATAAACAGACTCAAAAAGAATATGGAAAAGATGTTTCTGAAAAAGATTCAAAAAGAAAATTTTATAGGGTCTTTGAAAGGGCAAGAAAAAAACTGAGTGTTAAAATGGCCCTAATGGCGGGAAGGGGGAAGGGGCCCGTTACTACGTTATGAAAGAAATACTCTCAGATAAAAAAAGGGCACCAGTTTTGTTGAAGGGTAACTGATGTTGATGTTTATATGTTTTGGGTGTTTAAAGGGTCATCAAGATTACTATGTGTCTGGTTGTCTTAGGACTAAATTTGATGCTTACACGATTTTCAGTGTTTCATGAATTTTTTTTTTTGTGCATCACAATTAATTTTTCAAAATTTTTTATTAAAATTTATACTGTGGCACCTCCTTTTTTTTATGTTTATTGACACGGGACACACCGCGCACACACAAACAAAAAAAACTTTTCCTCTAGGCCTCCCAAAGTTGGTGACAAGGCCCAAAAAAAACATTGTATTCCCACACAAATAATGTTAATGGGGGGGGGGGGGGGGGGGGGGGAGCAATCAAACTAAATGGGAACAAATGTGACTGAAAATAATAAAACCCAAAATTTCAAATTCAAGAATTTCCCTTTAAAAAAACCCCCCAAAAGGGGGAAAAAAAAAATTTCAAAAAATTATTTAAAAATTTAGCCAACAAAACTAAAAAAAAAAAAAAAAAAAAAAAAATCCCCAAAAAAAAAAAAAAAAAAAACCCCCCCCCCCCCCCCCTTTTCTTTTTTTTTTTTTCCCCCCCCCTTAAAAACCCCCCCTTTTTTTCCCCCCCCCCTTTAAAATTTTTTCCCCCCTTTTTTATTCCCTTTCCCTTTACCCCTTTTTCCCCCCCTTTTCCCCCCCGTTTCCCCTTTTTTTCCCTTTTTTTTTCCCCCCCCCCTTTTTTCCCCCCCCCCTTTTTTTTTTTCCTTCTTCCCCTTTTTTCCCCCCCCCCCCTTTTTTTTTTTTTTTTTTTTTTTTTCCTTTTTTAAAATTCCCCCCCCCTTTCTTTTTTCCTTTTCCCTTTTTTTTCCCCCCCTTTTTTCCCCCCCCCCCTTTTTTTTTTTTCCCCCCCCCCCCTTTTTCCCCCCCCCCTCACCCCTCCCCTTTTTTCCCCTTTTTTCCCCCCTTTTTTTTTCCCCCTCCCCCTTTTTCCCCCCCCCTTTTTCTTTTTTTTTTTTCTTTTCCCCCCCCCCCCCTTTTTCCCCCCCAGGGCCCAAAAATCTTCTCCCACACCTTTTATCTATCCAAATTTTTTCCCTTTTCTTCGGGGGGGGCCAAAAACAAATTTTCTAACTTTTTCTACCTCTTCCGCCACCTTCTACTTATCCAAAAATTTCTCATTTCAATCCTTTTCCTGTGGCCCTTTTTTCCTGTTTTGTGTTTCAAGGGGGTTTTTTTTACTCTTCCCCCTTTTTTTCCTGCCTCCAACGCACCCCCCTTTTTGGGATTTTGGGGGGGGCCTTCAGCTATGGAAATTTGATCCATTGGAAATTTTTGAATGGGTTCCTTCCCTTTTTGGTTTTCACATTTTGGTTGTTTCTTTTGGGATTTTTTTTGGGGGTTAAACACAAAGACCCAGCACGTCCTAAAACCCCAGGTTCCAATTTTGTTCCTTTGGAATCAAAACCTTTAATGTTAAACCTACCATCCTTTGCAGAAGGTTAAAATTTTTTCTCAAGTAATTAAATTAAACAATTTCCTTTCCAAAGAAGGGAACTAGCAAGTAATTTTAAAATTTCAGGGATTGTTAAGATTTTTTTTTTTTTTCTCTTTTTTTGTAATTTAAATCCCAAACTTTCATCAAACAAAATTTTTGGGTTTTTTTTAATTTCAAATTTATGTTATCCTGGCATGTAAAAATTAAGACGTTATTCATTAGTTCCAAAAATTTTCCTTCTTATTTGAAGTGTTCTTTTTAATTTAGTTTTGTTGTTAAATTTGGCAGGTTGTTAAATTAAAAAATTTAGTAAAAACAGGGAATTTTTAAACATTTTTGTGGCCCCCTCTTCCCCCTTTTTTCCCCTTAAAGCTCCAATCCCAGGTTCATCCTTTTCCTTTTTCTCCTTCGACATGAGTGGGGGGTTGGGGTTTCTACTTCTGTCTTTTGGTGTTCAATCATACGATTGGGAAAGATCTCTCTTAGAGAGAGGGTATCCCCACAGTGAACCTTCGGTTTTTTCCCATTTCTTGCGTATTTTTTCTTATGAGGGTCTTTTTTTTTTTTGTATAAAACTTGAAAAGGGAACAATGTTTCGTTGCCCGGGTTACTTTACATGTGTGAAGGCATGTTGTTACAGGGCTTTGGTTGTTTGTCTATCAAAAACTCGAGACCCAGACAATTGCTCGGGTGTTGTGGATGAGGGAAAGGTTCTGCTTCAGCAAGATAGGGGGGAAAAAATGAAGATTTTTACTGTTCGAAAAAATGCATTAATGTCATAACTGCAAGTCTGTCTTTTTAAAGTCTATCTAAGTCAGTTCAAGTCATTTAATTTAAATTGATTCGCAGTTCAGTCTTTTTCAAGTTAATTATTTCAAGTCAGCTAAGTATTTCATTTAATTAATTCAAGTCAGTTCAAGTCCATTTTAAGTCAGTTCAAGTCAATTCAAGTCAGTTCAAGTTAGTTCAAGTCAATTCAAGTTGGTTCAAGTCAATTCAAGTTGGTTCAAGTTAGTTCAAGTCAATTCAAGTTGGTTCAAATCAATTCAAGTTAGTTCAAGGCAATTCAAGTTGGTTCCAAGTCAATTTAAGTCGGTTCAAGTTAGTTCAAGTCAATTCAAGTTAGTTCAAGTAAAATTCAAGTCAAAGTAGTTTAAGTTAGGTAATTCAAGTCAAATAAAGAAAAATAAAAGTAGTTCGGTCAATACAAGTCATTTCAATTCAGGAATCTTTATTAAGCAATGCCTTTTTCCCACCTTTTTTTCCCCAGGGGGCCTTTTAGTTGTCAGTAAGTACTATAGTTTTTTGAAATATGTTGCCCCGTGCTCAAAACTTCCAAGCACTCAGAAATTTAGATTAGGTTTTTCCCTTTCCTTGTGTTTGCACCTGTGTGTCCCAACAAGATACGGGTTTCTGTGCTCGGGTTTTATTTTGGGGTCCCTTTTTTCAAGCCCAATCAAGTGAAAAAAACCCCCATTTTACAGGGGTCATTATGTAGGCTGTCAGTTCAATCTATTTGTTATCTATAAAGAGAAATTGTTTGAACTGTAAGATTCAAGTCTATTTGCTACCCCTAAAGAGAAATTGTAGGGTTGTAAGTTCGTTACTTTTTTTCTCATAAAGAGAAATTACTTTTTGCTGCAGTCCCTCACAAAGATGAAATGCGAAAATTGATTTTTCAGTTCAATATACCGATTTCAGAAAAAATTCATAAAACTCTTTTCGGATGATTTAAAAAAGACAGTACTAATTTTCTTGGATGTGGTTGGGGTTTTTTCCCTTTTTTTTGGTAAGGGGGGGGGGCGTGAGCTCACGCTTCCCCTGGTAAGATTTTTGCATATGCACCATTTAGGTAATGCATTCCAACTTCCCGGGGGGTGTGAAAACAACACCTGTGTGTTGCGGTTTGTGGGGGTTTTTTTTGGGGGGGGGGGGGGGGGGGGGTAGCAATTTGTTTTCATTCCCACCCCGCCCAATGGCCTTTTCTTGAAAGGTGAAAAGGGTTTTTAACATGTGGACAAGTGTTCTGCGTGCATTCCCAAAATGGGTTTAGCTTTTTGTCTCATCCAAGGACTTTTGAGTCCAGTTCGATTTTTTTTTCAAAGTGGGGGACAGGGCAAAGGGTGGGAAACAAACCCCAGAACGTCACAGTTTCTTGTTAGGCGGTGAAAGGTAACTGTCGGCCCCCCTTCCACTTTAAACAACACATTTAACAGTCATTTGGGTCAGTGTGTTCCAGGGGCTTGCTGGTGTTGCAACTTTCCCGGGTTTTTTGGTAGTTCTGTAAGGGTGGTTTTGTGACTGGGTTTGGTGTGCCCCTGTTGTATTTTTCCCCCGACCTTCCCGAGCTGGCGACAGGGGGGGAGGTCTAGCTAGGAATAAAAAATCCAAAAGGCCGTCGGCCCTTCCCCTTCTAGGGGAAAATTTGGATGAAGAGCTTTAACCATTGGGGGGGCTCCCCTAAGCCTGCCCGCCAAAGGATAGTCTTCAGAAGCATTCAGGAGGAAATTCAAAAAATCATTCGGGTACAGCACTATTACGAGTGGAAGGTGGTCTCATAATCTTCCCGAGGGGGCTCAGAGCTCATCACACTGGCGTTGCAATCACTTGGTAGTAACTTTTCCGGAAGTGGTGAAACCTGACTAGGTGGCGGGGGGTTTTGGGGAGGTGGGGCGGCACAACCTTTATTTTCTTCCTCACATGCCTTCTTAAAGGGTAACGTTCCAACATGGACATGTTGCGGCTCCCATGGTTTATTCTCACCCAAGGTTGATCAGGTGTTGATTTAATGGGCATGGATGGACGATCATTCTTCTCAAACGTAAACTCATCGCACTCGGTCACTACTCCAACACACCCCAAATCACACATTAGTCGTAGACAATGTTCCCAGCGCGCCTCCTGGGTGACATTGCTTTTTGGTGTTTTGCAGGTGGTTTTTGCGGTTACGGCGTCCGTTCTTTCTGCGTGGCGAGGGCTGTCGTGGTGAGTGACCTGAAGTTAACCCCATGAGAGCCACAAACCTTGGGGGTTTGAGGTCCTGTTGGTATATTTGAAGGGTCGTTACCTGGATATTGTTAGGTTTGGGTTTGGGGGGTGTTACATGGGTGTGGTATAATGCGGTTTATGTTGCACATGATGCAGTACTGATGCACACACTGTGTTCCATTCTTCGTCTCTATAAGCTGCTTTGTAATAAGCTTCTTTACATAGGTGTTTTCATAAAAAGAAGCCAATAAAGTATATAGAATGATTAATAGCATTTTTTGTTAATTTAACTTTTACATTTAAATTTTTTTTAACAGTTGATGGACAAAACTCCCCGTTAACATATCCATATAGATTTTTGTTTAGATTTAATTGGGACATAACAAAGATTTTGAGGTATCAAGTGCACCCAGCAAGTCCTGATTTCGAACTGTCACCAAGAATTTACAGTCCTGAGTCCTTCACCTTTTTCAACAGGGTCTTAACAAGCCCCTGCACAGTCAAAAATTGATAACAGCAATGACCATCTTTTCTATATGCTACATTGCTCCATTTAGCTCCAAACACTTACTAAGGTCGAGGTCCAGCAGAATAGTTACTGATAATAGGTAATGGTGAAGGTTCATACTTACGTGTTTAGGGAGCAGCTTAAGACTTTTTCAGGGCAGATATTGAGGGCGGCGCATTCTCTCCTGTGCTTTTACTTCCTTGTCCCAAGTGTGATGTACCATTTACAGTCTGTGGTGAATTGGTTGATGAAATGAAATGGTACAAGGTAATTTTCGTAAGGTGCAACATCCATTGATCCCAACATGTGAACTGTAAACTTTGGTGGAAAGCAGTTTTCCTTTCATGATCTATCCCTCCGAGATCTAGGTGTTTTAATTGAATAGTTTCAAACTTTCCATATGTGAACCGGAAAATAGCAGTTTTTTCAGGTGGCCAGTTGAGCGAAGGAGAACTTCCGCTTTGACTGTAGTATGATCCGTGAGTCCTTAGAGGTTCTTATTGAAAGCCAGAGATCCCAGTTAACAGTGAGGGTTGGTGTGGAACTGAGTTGTCCTCCTAATTGATAGGGCTTTGCAGGATCCCAAATGTTGAAGTCCATCGGATCTGAATTCTGGAACCTTTGATGACCATAGTCATTTCAGAGTGTGTATGCTAAGGCCTCTGCGTGGTTTTACTCCTATTTTGAACATATCACTTCCAAGAAAAAATCTCCCAATGTTCACATGTGGAAAGGATTTGTTTCTTTAAAGGTTGTAGTGATGCCCTATGCTGAAGTTAACAGACTCCCATGTTTGCTATCAATGCCTTATAACAAGCAGAATTCAATTCTGGGGACTCTTGTGATTGGGTCATCAGTTAATCCTTTTCCCTCCACCTGTTATTCTGGATTGTTTTGGGGACTCCCCGAGTGCTGTGTAACAAGTTTTCGCCTCTTTTTGCTCAGATCCATCACTACAACTTGCCAGGGCTGCGGTCCAGTTCCCTGGTTTTGTTGTCTTACCTCATGCTCCCTCGTAAGCCAGTTACCCCACAGTGACGGTCGAAAACATTCGGTCAAAGTGGAATGAGTTACAATTGCAGTCCTGAAGATTGATCTGTTGAAGCAACTGTGCAATCAAAAGGACTGTGGCCCCTAGCTCTCTGTGTCGGTACATGCCCCGTTGGGGATGGTACCGATGGATGTGACTGCATAGGAAGGGTGGATGTTTGGTAACGCAGTGTGCAGTACCGATCGTAAAAGGATCAATTAGGCCTTATGACGGTTGTGTAAGTACTTTTCCTGTTCTGAAGATCTCAGGCAACTTATGTTTTCAGGGCTTGGCACTTCTGATGTACGGTTTCTTTTGGACCTTTGACAGGGTCTAGAAGGTGTATTTCAGGCATCTGGAGGGGGTGTCAGACTTTATAAAGAGAGGTTGCAGTTTATGGCTTTTACAGCTACCCCCTGACAGGTTTTCATCATAGACGTACATGACAGGGCTAACAGTAGCTGTAGTCGGGTCCGTTTTTTTGGGGTTTTGGGTTTTTTTGGG
>CM054151.1:47221907-47231907 GCA_028751875.1 Rapana venosa
ACGTGGGTGAACTGGGGGAGCTGTACTGAAGCCAAGGCGCGCAAACGGTCACCCACCCAAACTGGAAAACCCGTCGACCTGCTTAACTTGGCTGGGAAAGCGAGTGCTCTGACCACGGGCATCCCTCCCCATTTTTTTCTCTTGTGAAGTGTGCAAATAAAGTTCAGATACTTGTTGTGGCATTTTTCTGTGATAAATGTTTTTTTTTTTACTGTTTTTTGTATGGCTTTAACCCTTGTGAATTTCTTTTTTTTTGTGATTTTATAATGTATTTGAATTGAATGTTTTTTTTTCCCCAAAACCTGCAAACTTTTAAGTCTTTTTTGGAAGAAAGGCGGGTGTGGATCAAGGGGGGCCGGAACTAGACAAGAAGGGAGTGACAGAAAAAAAGGGAACAAGGAAAAAAAAAGAGAAGGACAAAAAAGAGGGAATTCCTACACAGAATTTCCAGAAGGGGGGGTGCATTTATACTGAAGGCCCCCAGCATCCCCAAGGGGAAATTTAAAAAAGCTGGTCCGCACATTGTGGACTGTACAAAAACTCCGGGATTCTTTTTTAAAAACGGCAGATCAGCAGTACAGCTGTTTCCAATCCTTTTGCCTTCTACATTGTCATCTTTTTAAAAACAGGCTGAAAGACGCTTAAAGTAAAGGAAAAAATGGCCAAAACGGGGTTTTGGGGGGAAAAAAAACATTCTTTCCCAAATCATTAAATTCACAAATATAAAAATTCACAAGGTTTACAACCCCTACTAAAAACAGTAAAAGAAAAACATTTATCACAAAAAATGCCACCCAGAAAACTGAACTTTAGTATGCACACTTCACAAGAGAAACAAAGCCCCAAACACAGCAAAACCTAAGTTAGTCATAAACTCGCCAGTGTAAAATCAATCCCCTCGTGTGCTGGCTGTATGACACGCTATACACACACAAAACACCCCAAATGCGGTGCCACGCACAACAAAACCCAGGGGGGCACATTCACACATTCTTTTTTTTAAATAAAATCATTTTTATGAAAAAAACCAAACGCTATAACACATTGTTGATAAGACAAATCGTTAGTGAAACTTTTTTTCTATTAAAAGATAGGCACAGTTTTAAAAAAAAAAAAAAAGCCTACCCTAAACCCCCGTATTAGCATTAAAAATTCAGTTTTTTCATTAACAACAGAAATGAAGTATTTATATTCTGCACACGCATGTAAAGACAAAATGAAAAACCCCTTTTCTATCAGTGAAAGACCACAAGATGCAATACGACTTTACTGAAAGGACCTCAGCATGTTCATCAAGATTTGTTGTTGCTGCTGTTGATGTTGGGCATTCCCCAGCTTAACACTCCTGGGGGTCACCCACAATGTGCACTCTGTCTCCTTCATCCCACCTGGGAATCACTGTGAGATTGAAACTGCAACACTGAATGAGAAGTTTGCATGTGTGACTGTTTTTAAGTACCTTACCAAATAGGCAGCCATACTCCAACTTCAAGATTTCTTATCTACACGAACCTGCATAAGTTGTTTTTATAGAAAAATCAATGGCCCAACCCAGAGTAGAGAAGGACGACTACCACAATCTCAAAAGAGAAGAACATGTCACAATTCTAAGACTCTGCACTGGACACAACAGGCTAAACCACCAGATGTCCACAAGCTGAAATTTGTTCTTTCTCCCCAATGTACTTATGGTAAAGAAAACCAGACTGGCGAGCACATCCTCCAGAGGTGTATGCTATCCAGCAACCTGAGGAAGACTGTGTGGACGAGAGGGATAACCCTGCAAACTAAGCTGTACGGCCCACAAGAGGAGCTGGAAAGGGCTTGCTATTATTTCCCAAAACACATCTGACAGTGTAAAAAGTGAACAAGAGAAGAAGACGATGCCGGGCCAGACCTGTATAATGATAATAATAATAATAAATGGAATTTGTATAGCGCTATATCTTGCAAAGACAAATCAGAGCGCTTGCATTCAACATATTCTACAGAGTCATGCAGCCATAACTATCAAAAGCTTAAACAATTCAAATGTACGCACCTATACACACACACACACACACACACACACCACACACACAACACACACACACAGGTTGTAGGTTTTGGCAGGGTAATGGGATTTGGGCTGTTGAAGGCAGGGCAGTTTTGAGATGAAAGAGGAAAAAAGTTAAGTTTGAAACAAATATGTCTTGAGGCTGGATTTAAATGTGTCTATGTCGAAGAGAGAGAGGAAGGTCGTTCCAATGGATGGATCAGAAATAGAGAAAGAGCAACAACCAACAGTGGATTGGTTTAATCTAGGTATTTGTAAGCACAAGGTATCTGCAGCAGAGCAGAGGAACGAGAAGGGTGTACAGGTGAAGACATTCACAGAGGTAGAAAGGTGCTGTTTGGTGAGACATTTGTAACAGAGGGTACTGATCTTATAGTTTACTCTCTGTGGCACAGGCAACCAGTGGAGAGATCGCAAGAGAGAAGTAATGTGTTTAGATTTTTTCTTTCTGAGGACTAGGCGAGCTGCTGAGTTTTGTATACGTTGAAGGGAGTGGATAGATGTTGCTGGCAGACCAGCTAAAAGAGAATTGCAAAGTCCAGACAAGAGAGAATGAAGACGCAACAAGTTTGGATGTTGCATCATTGGACAGGTATTTTTGAACTGCACTGATACGCCGTAATTGATAGTAGCACGACTGGCAGGTCTGGGTGACGAATTTTTGCAATAGACAGTGTGTTGTCAATAACAACTCCTAGATACTCACAGCAGTGGACCTGTATGTAAGGCTTGTGCTCCAGGAGGCTGACCTCCGGCATCTGTTTCCATCCTCTCCTGCAGGGTTGCTGCTGTGCTGCCGAAGTTCCAGGGACTGGTGTCGTGAGACAAGACATTGCCGCTCTCTGATCGGGACCTGGGCATAGACAGAAAGTAGGACCCATCACAGCTCCAGGGCATGAGAGGCCACGGCTGATTGGTCAACAACAAAATCCTGAATTCATTCCACGGATTGGTCAACAGAACTCTCACTTTATTAATTTCATGGATTATTCAACAAAAGCCTCATATCATTGATTTCATGGATTGTTCAACAAAAGCCTCATATCACTGATTTCATGGATTGGTCAACAACAAAACAACATTTTTTATTTCATGGACTGTTCAACAAAAGCCTAACATTTCATGGATTGGTGAACAACAAAACCCTCACTATCCATTTCATGGATTGGTACAACAAAAGCCCTTTACTGATTTCATGGATTGGTTCAACAAAACCCTCATTCCATTTCATGGATTGGTCAACAACAAAACAACATTTTTTATTTCATGGACTGTTCAACAAAAGCCTAACATTTCATGGATTGGTGAACAACAAAACCATCACTTCATTTCATGGATTGGTTAACAACAAAACCATCACTTCATTTCATGGATTGGTCAACAACAAAACCATCACTTCATTTCATGGATTGGTTAACAACAAAACCATCACTTCATTTCATGGATTGGTCAACAACAAAACCCTCACTTCATTTCATGGATTGGTTAACAACAAAACCATCACTTCATTTCATGGATTGGTTAACAACAAAACCATCACTTCATTTCATGGATTGGTCAACAACAAAACCATCACTTCATTTCATGGATTGGTTAACAACAAAACCATCACTTCATTTCAAGGATTGGTCAACAACAAAACCCTCACTTCATTTCATGGATTGGTTAACAACAAAACCATCACTTCATTTCAAGGACTGGTCAACAACAAAACCCTCACTTCATTTCATGGATTGGTTAACAACAAAACCCTCACTTCATTTCATGGACTGGTCAACAACAAAACCCTCACTTCATTTCATGGACTGGTCAACAACAAAACCCTCACTTCATTTCATGGACTGGTCAACAACAGCACCCTCACTTCATTTCATGGACTGGTCAACAACAAAACCCTCACTTCATTTCATGGACTGGTCAACAACAGCACCCTCACTTTATTTCATGGAATGGTCAACAACAAAACCCTCACTTCATTTCATGTTGATTCTAGCCCCACTGACCACAAAGGGCATATCAGGGCCATCACCTCATTCAGTTTCAGCAACTCCAATGATATTCACTTTTTTTCCTTTTCAACACACACATACCAGTACAGTACTTTGGAGGAACATAAGTCTGTTCATCATGTTCTGGTAGCAGTAGCAGCAGTAAAGCACCAATAACAGTAGCAGCAGCAATAGCAACATCAATAGTAGCAGCTGCAGCAGCAGCAGCAGCAGCAGCAGTAGCAGTAGCAACATCAGTATGAGCAGTAGTAGTAGTAGTAGCAACAGCAGCGGTATCTGTAGCAGTAACAGCAGCAACAATAACAGTAGTAGTTTTAGTTGTGTAGTAGTAGCAGTAGCAGCAGCAGCAGCAACAGCAGCAGTATCTGTAGCAGTAACAGCAGCAACAATAACAGTAGTAGTTTTATTTGTGTAGTAGCAGCAGCAGCAGCAGCAACAGCAGCAGTATCTGTAGCAGTAACAGCAGCAACAATAATAGTACCAGCAGCAATAGCAACATCATCAATAGTAGTAATAGTAGTAGTAGTAGCAGTAGCAGTAGTAGTAGTAGTAGTAGCAGCAACAGCAGAAGTATCTGCAACAGTAACAGCAGCAACAATAGTAGCAGTAGTAGTAGTAGCAACAGCAGCAGTATCTGCAGCAGTAACAGCACAACAATAACAGAGCAGCAGCAATAGCAACATCAAACAAATAGTAAATAATAGTAGTAGTAGTAGTAGCAGCAGCAGCAATAGCAACATCATCAAAAGTAATAATAGTAGTAGTAGTAGTAGCAAGCAGAGTAGATAGTAGTAGTAGTAGTATAGTATAGATAGAAGTATATATAGATAGCAACAGCAGAAGTATCTGCAACATAAACAGCAGCAACAATAGTAGCAGTAATAGTAGTAACAACAGCAGCAGTATCTGCACAGTAACAGCATCAACAATAACAGTAGCAGCAGCAATAGCAACATCATCAATAGAATAATAGTAGTAAGTAGCATAGCAGTAGTAGTCAAAACAGTAGTCTAGTAGCAGAACAGCAGAAATATCTGAACAGTACAGCAGCAACAAATAGCAGTAATAGTAGTAACAACAGCAGCAGATCTGCAGCAGTAACAGCATCAACAAAACAAGCCAGCAGCAATAGCAATCATCAATAGTAGAAGTAGTAACCAGCACGACACAGAACACCAAATAGCAGAGGTAAAAACACGAAATTAAGAAAAAAGGGCAGCAGAAATAGCAACTCATCAATAGTAAAAAAGTAAGAAGAGAGCAGTAGTAGTAGTAAGAAAAAAAAAATATATCAACAGCAGAAGTATCGCAGTGAAAACTTAGTAAAGGTAAAAAAGGCGAAGCAAAAAAGCAAAAAAACAGAGCGCAAAGCAATCATAAATAAAAATTCCACAGAAAAACCCAAAATTTCAAACCCCTTACAGGCCAGAATGCCCTTCTTTGAGGCCGGGGTGTTTAAAAAACAAAGAGTTTTCCACAGCACTGCTGACATAACAAAACAAACAATACACCACAAAACAACAACCACCCCTTTTTCACATTGTAAAACAATACCCCAATCCCTAACAAAAAATTTACCTTTTTAAAACAAAAAATATTAACCTTGAATCCACCCCCTAAACATTAAACCACCACCAAACACATTAAACAATTCCCCAAAAAATAACACAATCCAAACACATTTAAACCAACCCCTCCTTTACCCCTTACCACCAAAACACCATAAACACCTTAACAACACAATAAAAACACACCCATAACACCTTAAACACCACACAACACATCCATCCCCAACTGAGCCAACAATAAACATTCATAACACACAAAAAACACACCAAAAACACACTCCAAAACACATTTTAAAAACCCACAACACCCCCAAACACATTGAAAACCAACAATAACCATTCATCACACTTTACAAAAAACAAAATCCAAACCCTTTACTCCAAATAACAAAAATCCAAACACTTTTGTACACCACACAATAACACCCCATCCATAACACACTTAAAACTCACCCAAACACACCTAACACATTGACCCCACAAAATAAACACATCCATAAAAAACCTGTACATCCCAACACATCAATAACACATTGTCACCACACAATAACACACTCCATAACCCCTTAACCAAAAACACAATTAACAACAAAAAACAAAACACACTTAAAAAAATAAATTATCACACAATAACAACACACCCAAAAAACACTTATAATCCACAAAACAACACATAAAAACCATTTTATAACACACAATAACAACACACCCATAACACACTTATACTCACACAAACAAACATCCATAACACACTTATACATCACACAATAACAACACTCCAAACACATTATACAAAAACAACACATCCATAACACATAAACATCACAAACAAAACACACCCATAACACACTAAATCACAAAACAACACATCCAAAAACACACTTACAAACCACAAACAACAACACATCCAAAACACACTTACCACCACGCAACACATCCATAACACACTTATACCCACACAATAAAAACACATCCATAACACTTTTATACCCCACCAAAAACAAACCTATACACTTTTAACACCACACAATAAAAACACTTTTAAAAAAAACCACACAAAAACACACCCAAAACAATTTGTAATCACACAGTCGTAACATATTATAGCGGCCAGCAAAAGTTCTTTCCCTTTTTTTATTTATTTATTTTTTTTCTTTTATGTCAGGGTAATAAAACAAAGCATTATGTGCTTTTTTTTCATTGTCCCCGTGTGATGTGGTTTTGTAAATTCGTCATCTTTTCCCCACCACACACAATCCCCCTAACTTACAAAAAGCAGAACAAAATTTAACTGGTGCAAGATGTTCTGCGGGGTTTTAAAATGGGCCCTGGGTTTATATCTCCATTTCCCTTTTGGAGAGCAATCACCACTTAGTCATAAACGCGCCCTGTTCTCTCTCGTTTTCCTTTTTCAGTGCTGCCAGCTGTCTTCCCTCACCAAGGATTTTTCCTAAAGTTTTTTTCCCTCACCAAGTGATTTTTTCTAAATTTTTTTTAAATTTTTTTTTGGGGTGCCGGGGAACCCACCTTTTTTCCCTGTGAGAAAGAAGGAAGGTGGCATGAGGGTTTAAAGACGTTCACGTGACTAACATGAAAATTCCGGTGGTTCTGGATTCGATTCCCGCTTTGAGATTTTTACCATTAAAGACTTCACCTGCCTGAAAAAACAAACCGCATGTTTTTTTTGATTCTAGCCTCCCCTTTCTTTTTCCGTTTACGGCAAAAATTAAAAAAATGTTCAAGTTTTTTGAAAGGGGGACGCCCCTGTGTGCAAATCATACAAACATTTGCATACCTTTAAAAAATCCATTCCCCCATTGATGATTTGGGCCCATCCTCGGTAGGAACAGATGAAAATTTTTTTTTAATTTAAATTTTAAATTTATTTATTTTTTTTTTATACGGGGAAAATGGAATAACAATTAAGTGCTTTTTACATCCAGCCCCCCATGTGTATGCAGTTTTTTAAAAATTTAAAATTTTCTGTCACTGTTCCCAGACACACAATGGCCTATCTTAGAAAAGGGAACAGGATTTTAACGTGGGGCAAGATGTTCTGTGTGCGTTGCAATGGGGCCCCGGGTTTTTATTTTCCCTCCAAGGACTTTTGGGGGAGTTCTTTTAAAAAAAAAACGCATGCCACAGGTTTGGGAAATTCGGCTCCCTAAATGGTGTGTGTGTGTGTGGGGGGGGGGGGGGCCGGAAATGTCACATAACAAAAACCTCACACTAGAAAACCTTGGGAGCTCAAACCCAAGGAACCAAAAGAAAAAAAAAAAAAAAAAATCGCTGTAAATACCTTTTCTTTCAAACTTTAAAACATACCGTGCTCCCCCCTTAATCCAAAATACACGCAGACCACATTCTGGGTAAAGTCCCGTTTCAAGCAGGATTCGAACCCGTAATTTCCCCAATTTCATATAGGCGCTTTAAACCAAAAAAACCCCCAAATTCCATACTCGCTGTTTTGTTCACCGTAAGGTGGCACAACAAACCCAGTGGTTGGTAAAAAGGGGGGCCCAGGTGGCTCTCCCCGGGTTGATTTCCAGTTGATGGGGTCAAGGTAATTTTGGGAACTTGAAATTTTTGGCCGGTTTTTGCCCCTTTTTTCAAAACAAAAACAGTTCAGAAAAAAAAAAAATTCATTCTTTTGGTTAATAATAAAAATTGTAAAAACATGTTTTAAATTTAAAAGAAACCTGGGGCCCAAAACCCAGTTTAAGGTTTGACTTTGACCCTGGTATAAGGTGGGTTTTAAATTTTCGCTCGGGTTTTGGGGATTTTATGCTTTCACAAAAAAGGCCCCTTTTTTGGGAATACAGCAGGTTTTTTAACAGAAAAAATTCCCCAAAAAATGCAGTTTCTTATGCCAAAGATCCCAGTCACCCCCCTCCCTTTCCCCCACTTTGTTCCCCCTTTAGGGAATTTTCCTGGGTAAAAATTGGCCCCCATCTCAGTTTGATTCCCTTAGGGGGCCCCTGGGAACACAGGGAGACTCCCCCCCAAAAAATCCTTTTGGGTCAAAAAAGAGGCCCCATGTGCCCCAAAAAAGAACATTTTTACACATAAAACCGCGTTTTAAAAAAAAGGGCCCTTGGTGCCCCAAAAAACAAAATTAAAAATAATAAAACATTTAAAAAAAAATTCCCTTTTCCAACCCCCGAAAAAAAAATAAAAAAAAAAATTAAAAAATTCAAATTTAGAGGGGGCCATGGGGGCCTAACAGAAGTGACCCCGTGAATTAAAAAGGGGGGTGCCCCAATTTTTGCCACCCCTCATGGGAAACAACCGTAACCTAAGGAAAACGGACCTTAGGTGGAAAAAAAACAGGGGAAAACTTTTTAAATAAACCTACTCACCAAAACAAAACAGGTTTTTTCCCACAAAATCTTTCCCCTTCCATCCACCCCAAAATCAAGCGAAACCCTTTTTTTTCACGATAATTGTTGTTAATAAGCAACAAGGAACCCCCTTAAGGGCCCCGGGCCCCCGAAAAAATTTTTTTATAAGTTGAGAAGGGAAAGCACAAGGGGAAAAAATGAAAAAAGAGAAAAGGTAAAAACAAAAAAGGGGTTTAAAAAATTATTAAAAAAAAAATCAAAACAAAAAGGTTTTTTTTGGGGGGGGGGGGGGGGAAATTTTGGGGTTTTTTGGGGGGGGTTTTTTGGGGGGGGGGGGGGGGGGGGGGGGGGGGGGGGGGGGGGAATGGGGTTTGGGGGCCCCCCAAGCAAAACCCCAAAAAAATTCTTTTTTTTTTTTTATCTGTTTTTTTTCTACTTTTCCAGAGCTTTTTTTCTCAGTTTTGAAAAACCCGCGCCCTTTTTGAAACAGGAGCTGTTTTGCACCCAAAGGGGCCCCGAATTGTTCCTCCAGGCAAAGGGGAAATATCGGTTTTTAAGGGGAAACTTTTTGGGGTTTTCAAAACAGGGGCCAACCCTTTTTCTTCTTTCAGGGTTCTTAAATTTTTAACCAACCCCTTTTTTTTGCCCCTTTTGAAATATTTTAAAAAAACCTTTTTAATGGCCCCTTTTTGGTACCCCTTTTCTCGGTTAAAGCCTTTATTCCTTACCCAGAAACTTGCAATGTCCCTTTTTTTTCTGATCAAAAAAGCGAATTTTTTTTTTTTTTCGGGCTTTTTTAAAAAAAAAAAAGGACCGTTTTCGTTGGAAAAAAGGGGGAAAAAAAAACCAAAAAAACTGTTGGAAAAAAAATTTTTCAAAATTAAATTTTATTTAACTTTGGTTGTTTGTTTTTTTTGTGTTTTTTTGTGTGTGTGTTGGTTTTGTGTGTGTGTGTTGTGGTTGGGGTTTTTTGTGGGGGTGTTTTGGGGTTTTGGAGGGGGGGGGGGGTTTTTTGTGCATGGGGTG
>CM054151.1:47236907-47286472 GCA_028751875.1 Rapana venosa
CCTCAGTCCCCATCTTGTCGTGAGGTCCACGCCCTGACTACCGGGGCATTCCGCTTTATGATGATAATCTGTGTGCCAATCCCAACAACAGTGCAAACAAAGGGGGGGGAAAAAAACAGAGGAAGAAAAGACGTACGCACATATAGATCTATATCTAAACAAAAACCAAGCAATAACAGAAACAAACAAAAAGCAACCAAAAAACCATAAAAAAGAACCCTTGAATTATTTTTTTAACGGAAAAAAATAGGCCGTCCACCCCCCACCCCTAAATCAGAATACGTTTGGAATGTACGCTTTAAAAAACACACCAAAACCCAACAAAACCCTGGTTTTTATGACCTCAGGCAGAGGCGCCGTCAGTACTGGAGCGACATGGAATAGTCCATACACACTTATGCTTCCTTACAAAACCTGAAAACTGGAAAGTCGATCATGCCAGGCCCCGAGCCAGTCCTACGATACACAGATTTAGATCCAGATCTAGAAAAAGTCTGAAGTTGCTGCTGCGTATTCCCCAGCTTAATTAAAACCCTACCCTACAGATCACCTAGAATATGTACTCCGACTCACTCACTCACCTTGGAATCACTGTGGGACCTTAAAGTACGCACTAGATGGGAAATTTGCCTATAATAACTGTTTTCAAGTACCTCTCCAAATAGGCAATGATATGATACTTGGAAGATTTTTTTACTTGGAAAGAGGGTGAAGGTTTCTAATGCTAAGAGGTTGCCATGGCCAAAGACAATTTCAGCATAACGCTTCAAAGCAAAACATTTTCATGAAGGCCTCGGCATGTAGCTGACATCATGACTGATAAAGCTTCTGGCCTGGACCAAGACAGTCAAAGTCACATCTTTATTTTCTGATGGTACATTCTTCTTCGACGTCCATCGGGATCGATGATGACCATCTATTCATCCTGGAATTGGGAGGGTCCATTTTCTGTGGGTGCCAAGATGACTTATTTGGCCAATCCGCACTTCAAAAGTTCTTGAGCAGTATGGACAGGGTATAGTGGCTGCTTTGGGAGTCTTGGAGGCTCTATCTTTCCTGTCTTGCCTGTGTTGCTCAGCTGTCACAATTCTGTTTGCTTCGTGGGCCTTGCGCCACTGCGTACAGCTGCTCGCCACTGTGGCTCTCCATTGCTGCCTGCTCCCATGAGTTTATCTCAATGTTGAAGGCTTTCAGTGAGGCTTTCAGAGTGTCCTTGAAGCATTTCTTCTGGCCTCTCTGGGAGCGCTTTCCATGCTGAAGTTCGCCAACAGAAGTTTCTTGGGGAGCCGATGGTCTGGCATGCGAACTACATGCTCTGCCCAGTGAAGCTGGGTCTGCATCAGGATGGTGTGGATGCTGGATGGTTTGCTCTAGTGAGCACCTCAGTGTCTGGGATCTTGTCCTGCCACTTGATGCCAAACAGTTTTCTCAAACAGGTGGGTGGAAGTGGTTCAGCTTTTTAGCATGACGTTGGTAGACTGTCCATGACTCTGACCCATAGAGCAGGGTGGTGAGCACTACCGCTTTGTAGACCTTGATCTGGTTTCTGTTGAGATGCCTCTCCTGTCCCACACATTCTTTCGGAGTCTGCCAAAGGCAGCGCTTGCTTGGCGAGTCTGGTGTTGACCTCATCATCAATGGCTACTGTGCGGGAAAAGGGTACTGCCAAGATAAGTAAATTTGTCCACTGCTTTGAGTCCCATGTCCATTTTACGGAGATGTTTGGTTCAACGTAGGGCTTTCCTTGGGGCTGGTTGGTGCATTAAACCCCGTCTTTTTTGGTACTGATTGTCAACCCAAAGTTGTCGCAAGCATCAGAGAACTTGTCAACCCCTGTCTTGCATGTCGGCTTCAGAAGCAGCATTGAGGCGCAATCATCAGCAAACGGAAGTCGTTGATGATATCTGTTGAGACCTTGGTTTTTGCTTGAAGCCTCCTGAGATTGAAGAGTGATCCACCATACCGTACCTGATGCTGACACCAACATCCGAATCTCTGAACGCATCTGACAGCATTTCCGAAAACATGAGGCTGAACAGGGTGGGAGCAAGAACACAGCCCTGCTTCACTCCGTTGGTAACTGGGAAGGGTTTTAGATGCCTCTCCGTTGTCTTGTACTCTGGCCAGCATACCATCATGAAACTGACGTAGATGGCGATGAATTTTCTTGGGCAACCCTACTTCGCCATGATTCCCATAGACCCTCTCTGCTAACAGTATCGAAAGCCTTGGTCAGATCAACAAAGGTGGAGTAGAGGTCAGTGTTTTGTTTCTGACACTTCTCTCGGAGCTGCCTGGCAGCAAACACCATGTCGATAGTCCCGCGATCTTTCCGGAAGCCACATTGACCTCTGGAAGAAGGTCTTGCTCAAGGTGGACTATGAGCCGGTTCAGCAGTACTCTGGCCAAGACCTTGCTTGCGATGGACAGCAGGGATATTCTTTGGTGGTACATAGAACAAACAAACAAAAAAACAAACATGTATAGAAAATTTTATAGGCTTATTTTTCATCGAGCCATCCTGAGAAAAAACTTCAGAAAAACCTTTTGGGGTCTGAAGAGAAACAAGTCTTTCAGTCTAACTTCGGTGCTAGAATGCGTCCAGTAACATTGAAAAAAATACATTAAAATAAAAGAATGAATAAAGGCAAAATCAGGAAGGAGGAACAGGGACAACAGACAAACACCATTGTTGGTAGCTTTTGTTAATGTATTTAACTAACAACTCAATGCTAGTTTGCTGCTACGAAAGCTCTGCTACAATGCAATGCAATACAATAAATACAATACAAACACTTAATCATCTCAAAATCACGATAAATTCAAGTGAGTTACAAGGGATAGCTAAAAACAACAAAGATTTATCACATAAAACAACACAAAATTATAAGGAAAGCTTCTAACCCTGCGGCTGCCCCTATGAAGCGCCACTTACTGTTGAGAAAAATTCAAGGGATTTCTGCTGGTCCCGAAGGTATATTAGGGGCCCCATCACTGTATGGGCTTCCTCTGAAAGCCAGAGTATAGCTGTCTATACGTTGAGGTACTCAAAAACAGCCACACCAACAAAACTTGTTATCTAGTGGTATTTACAATCTCACAGAGATTCCAGGTGGAAAGGGGAATAGAGGGCATATTCCTGGTGAACCCCCAACAACAACAGCATCCAATTATCTTATTTTTTTTTCTTTCTTATTCTGTTATTTCGATGATAATGGAAAAAGCACTCATGGCTTTAAAAAAAATCCAGTCCCCGTGTGTATGCAGCTTTGTAAATTTTTTCATCCGTTTTCACCGGCACACAATGGCCTACTCTTCCAAAAAGCGGAACGGGTTTTATCGTGTGCAACAAGATGTTCATTATCCAATCACTGTGTAGGGTCTGTTTTAGTCTACCTGCATTCCATGTGAACCTAGCGCTCGGTTTATAGAGCTAGCCGGGTCTCTGGTCTCTTAGATGGCACATCTTGAATGCTGACATCCAAATTTCGTCTGAAAACGAAAATACTACTTCAACACAGAGAGTTGCTTCATGATCGGAACCCACTTAATCCCTGATTCCGTGACATGGATTAGTTCATTGGAATAAATAGGTAAGTGATTTTCCATCCCCGCGAGGGCGCGCGCGCGGGGCGCGGCGTTTTGTGTTTGTGTGTTTTGTGTGTGTGTTGTGTGGGGTGTGTGTGTGAGTGTGAGTGTGTTCGTTCTTGTATTAACGTCTGTTCACTATAAGTGATATTAGTCGGGGGGGGGGGGGGGGGGGGGGGGGGGGGGGGGGGGGGGGAGGACCTATAGCCAAAAAAATAGAAGACAGAGGGGAAAAATGTGTGTGTGTGTGTGTGTGTGGTGTGTGTGTGTGTGTGTGTGTGTGTGGTGTGTGTGTGTGTGTGTTTAGCACACAAGTGATAGGCTAGAAATTTGTCATGAAGTCAGTCATCAGTTAGTTAGATAGTAGGTCGGTTGATTGGTTAATCAGTTGGTTTGTTAGTTAATCCGTCAGTTTGAATCGGTCAGTTTGTTGATTGATCAGTTCGTTCTTCACTCGTTCGTTAGTGAGTAAGTTAGTTAAATGTTAGTTAGTTGTTATTTTATCATTATTGATTATATTTCGAGAATAATGGAATAAGCACTCTATGTGCTTTTTTTTTACATTCAGTCCCCATGTGAATGCACTTTGTACATTTTGTCATCCGTTCCACCGGCACGCAATAGCCTACTCTTCCGAAAAAAGCGGAACGGGTTTAACGTGTGCGCAAGATGTTCCGCGTGACGTTATCACACGGACCCTCGGTTTATAGTCTTATCTGAGGACTTTTTAGGGGGCTTGGAGTCCAGCACTGATGTGTTAGCCTAACTCCAGAGGATAAAACCCTCTTGAACGAGATTCGAACCCGGGTCAGCAGATCACGAGCGCATGTGCATCACTCTAACCACCAGGCTAGTTCGTTAGTCAGTAACAGTCAGTCGTCAGTCAGTCAGTCAGTTGTTAGTTAGTTAGTTAGTCAAGCCAGTCAGTCAGTCAGTTAGTTAGTCAGTGATGAGGGAGTCAGCTGGCTAGGTAGGCAGGGATGTCAGTCAGTCAGTTAGCTGGTATACAGTGATCAGGTGTGGTTGATTGGCTGATTGGCTGGTTGGCTGACTGCTTGAATGGTTGGTCGATTAATATATTTTGTCCTTGGCTAGAAGGGGTTATTACTGAGAAGTAGTTAGCCGCTATTTAATCAGGGTGGGCTAAGAGTTGATGAAGTGTAAACGATCAGACAATGTAAAACGTTTCCTACTCCCAGCTGAATCAAGCTGAACTGATGAAGGGAAACTATCCAATGGTCTTTATTTTGACCATCAGTCTCACTATAAGAAACCACTCAGTCATCACTTTGTTAGTCTCAAAACCGCATTTGTCAGTATGGATCTAGTTTCATTAATTATCCCCAATTGTTGTTAGACTCAAAAACAAGCTTGGAAGAAATGATGGATTGCAGGTTATACATCCTTGCTGGCGGATTAAGCGATCTGACTACATTGGTGTTTTTTTTTTTTATTAGCAATGGTTGAACTGAACTGGTTCTGTAAACATTGTTTGACTAGCGAGTTTCTGGTTTTCTCGTGGCGATTGTGTGTTGAGTTTGGTTTGTTTGTTGTGTCGATTGCCGGTGGTTGAGTGATGCACATTGCACTCGCGATATGCTGACCCGGGTTCGAATCCCCGTTCAAGGGGATATTTTCCCCTGGAGTTAACATCAGTGCCGACTCCACTGCCCCCAAAAGTCCTTAGGGTGAGACTGTACACAGAGGCCCCGTGTGCGAACGCACGCAGAACATCTTACACACACGTTAATAATAATAATAATAATAATAATAATAATAATAATAATAATAATAATAATAATAATAATGTATGGAATTTATATAGCGCTGAATCTTGTAAAGCAACAAATCAAAGCGCTCAGATTTCATACCACTTTAAGTCACGGCAGATTTCGGCAGATTTCTCTCCGTGAAATTCGGGCTGCTCTCCCCGGGGAGAGCGGGAGAGCGCGTCGCCACAAGCGCAGCGCCACCCATTTTTTACTTTTTCATGTCTGCAACTGTATTTGTTTCCCTATCAGAGTGGCTTTTTTCTAAGAATTTTGCCAGGGACAACTCTCTTGTTGCCGTGGGTTCTTTTACGTGCGCTGAAAATTTTGTGTAACACACGGGACCTCGGTTTATCGTCTCATCCGAAAGACTAGCGCCCAGACCACCACTCATGGTCTAATGGATGGGGGAAAAGTTTCCGGTCCAAACGGGGTACGAACCGCCGCACACTTCAGACCCGGACTTTTCGCTTTCTAGACAGGCGCGTTACCTCTAGACCACCGATCCACAGTCAACACGTTAACGTTAACACATTTACTCATTTTGTAAGAGTAGGCCATTGTGTGCCAGTGGGAACAGATGACAACATTAACCAAAAAAACCTCCTGCATATACACGGGGAGTGGATGCAAAAAAAGCACATGAGTCCTTATTCCATTATCTAGAAATATCAACTTAGCAGCCCTCAGTCTATGGCGTTGCGCTCTAAGGTGTTAATTCTCCAGAGCACAAAGCCTGGGTAAGTAAGTATGGAGGGCAAGCTGTTGCCCATGCAGAAGACCCCACCCCCCACCTTCCACGTCCCTGGAATGGTCCATGGAAAGGCAATCGCCAATATACACACGGTCCTAGTGCCGTCGCAGGAGTTGCCAGAACGTTGCTGTATACAGCCTCAGACTGTCTTGGGGACTTCGACTCCGTATTTTTCCTCAGGGTTGACTCCCGAAGCCTTTCCTTTGAGAAGGTATGGCCGCAGGCAGTGGAGTGTTTGAAATCAGAGTTTTTCCTCTCTAGATGAACTGTCTTCCCAGACTGATGAGCTCCATCTACCCACATGACAAGGTTGTATCTGGCTTACCTGTTACTTGTAGCACAAATACAATCTAGAAATAAATATAAAAACTACATAAACAAATGTTGGTGTTGCAGTTATGTTCTTGACTACCATCGGCACTCTATCAAAACAAAATCACATGCAAACAAATCTATTACATTTAATACACGAAATTTACACCTTTAACAAATAAACCTTAATGTTGGTTCGATCACCATTTTTAACATATCTTTTTACTACTGCTCAATTTTAAAATGTGAAAAAGACGTTAAAATTGACATGGCCCAATTTCTTTCGGAAGACAGAATTTGGAACTCTTAAAATTTTAATATTCTTATTAAAAACTTCTCACACTCTTTCTTGTTTCAACATAGCCTAAAATACCGAATTACATTTCCCAATTATTTTCCTTACCGTACTCCTTAAAAGATTTAACGAATAATACGTTTTCTGTATTGTGATGTTAACCTTTGCTCTGAAAAATTTTTTTTTAAAACCCCCCCCAAAAAAAAATTTTTTTTTTTTTTTTTTACCCTTTTTTTTTTAAAAAACCCAAAATATTTTTTATTTTTTAATTTTAAAAAAAAACCCCAATTTTCCCCCCCCTTTTTTTTTTCCTTGGGGTACTTAAAATTTTTTTAAAAACCCTTTTTTTGTTCTTTTCCCCCCCGGGGGTTTTTAAAATTTTTTTTTTTTTTTTTTTTAAAATTGGTTTATTTTTTTTTTTTTTTGTTTTTTTTTTTTTGTTTTTTTTAATAATTTTTTCTTCCTTTTTTTTAATTTTTTAAAATTTTTTTTTTTTTTTCCTTTTTGTTTCTTTTTTTTTATTTTCGGGGCAAATTTTTTTTTGGGAAGTTTTTTGGGGTTAGTTTTTTTGGGTTTTTTTTGGGTTTTTTTTTTTTTTTGGGTTTTTTTAAAAAAATTTTTGGCCTTTTTTAAAAAAAATTTTTTTGGGGAAAAAAAAAAAAAAAAGGGGGAAAAAACCACAAATTTGGGGATTTCCCCCCCTTTTCCCTTTTCCCTTTTTTAAAATTTCCCGGCCCAAAAAAGGCCCGGGTTTTAATTTTGGGGGTTTTTGGGGTTTTTTCAGTTTTTTTTTTTGCTTTAAAAATTTTTTTAAGAATACAAAATACTAATCAAAAGTTGGATGTTGCAGTTATTTTGACTACCATCGAAGCACTAAATCATCCAAACAAAACATGAACAAACAAATCTATTACATTTTAATAACACAAAAACTGCTCTTTCACAACTTTTTCCCTGTAACAATAAACACACAAAAGCGTAATATGGACGAATCAAAATCATCATATGGGTCAGGCACATATCGATCTCGGAGAGCAGATTCGTGCCGCAATTTCTAAATATAGCGCTGCTGACAACCATGATGAACAGTAAGGTACCTGCAACAATGGCCTCCCAAAAATCGTTCGCTGCCACCACGGCAAAGGACGAGAACTTTGAGAGCCCTATAAAAGCTGTTAATCGATTGGCTTGATGGAAAAATGCGTCACACTCTTCTCGTCGCTGATTGGTTTGTCAACAGCATGAAGTGCTCTCGCTACCAATGGTACCCGAGCTTGACAGCCAACCGTTTTGTTGCCGTGGGACCGTAGGGGCTACCGTTGAAAGATTTATACAGATCGGCACTGGCACTCCGCGGGTTCTGTGTCCCCTGGGTTTTTTTTCTGCTTCTGGGTGTTAACCTGTGTTGTGTTGTTATCAACCTCGAGATTGTTTGTCATTATTTCTCTCGATATTGTTCAAAAGGTGTTGAACTTGGTAAGTTTGGTGTGTTTTTGTTTGGTTGGGTTTTTGTTTGTTTGTTTTGTTTTTGTGCAGTGTTGAATGAATTTAGTAAATCGTGACAACGTTTAATTTTAACTTTGAAGTCTTGTTTGAGGAATATGCATGTTTTTTCTTCTTCTAATTATTGTGTTTGCATATACTTACGTACTGTATTTAACTGATACATTTTGCTTTATGGAAATGCTTTTCTTTTGTACTTAGTTGGTAGGGGTGTTGGCCTATATTATATAGCAAGCACAGCTAGTTCATCATTTTAGTTTGGTTTATCTGTCCTGTTTACAGCTTCAGTTATGATGGCTAAAACTATATATAATAATATGTAGTGTGCTTTTCTTGTGATGTACCTGTCTTCTTAAATCAGATGGACAAAAAAACCACGAAAAGTCTTAGGTTCAATTCCACCCCAACACACACTCTCTCTGTCTCTCTCTCTCATATATATATATATCCCTAAGGGCGGGGATTGGATGTAAAAATGCACATGGGTGCTTATTCATCATCCTCGAAATAAAAGAATTTGTCATGGTCATTGTTATTTCGGAGTTTTTTCTTTATTTTTTCAGTCTTAATGATTTCTTTTTCTTTACAAGGAACAGGCATTAATGATTCAGGTAACTGGTCATTTTCTTATCCGTGAACTTCCAGCCCAAAGGCTTTGACACTAGCTCAAAAACAGGCACAGAAGTGTGTGGAAAACGACACTGGGGTCGCCATGAAATGCGAAAAAGTGAATCTGGCTTTTAAAAAAAATGTTGACCTCGATGTTGAAAATGGTCGTATTATTGTATGGAAAATATGATGTGTCTGTAAACTTACATATCAGTTTAACATTTACCGCACGGTTATTCACATAATCAGTTTATCTTTAACAGAGTAAAATTTTGATCAGCTACGCCGAATTATGCAAGAATAAGTCGTGGTTTAAGTATGTTGTTTATCACACCGTCTTTTCCGTGAGTGTGTGTGTGTGTGTGTGTTGTGTTGTTGTTGTTGTTGTTGTTGTTGTTGTTGTTGTTGTTGTTGAGGTGGTGTGGTTATGGCAGTTGATATTGATATTGTTTTGGTTTTTGTCAGTTGCTGGTGTTTTGCTTTTCTGAGTTTTCTTCTTTAAGTTTAAAGAAACAGGGTATATATGTATGTATGTATGTATGTATGTATGTATGTATGTATGTATGTATGTATGTATGATGTATGTATGTATGTATGTAGTGTGTGTGTGTATGTATGTATGTATGATGATGTATGTATGTATGTATGTATGTATGTATGTATGTATGTATTTATGTATGTATGTATGTATGTATGTATTTATGTATGTATATATGTATTTTTTCTTATGTATATTTTCCTTTATATATGTATGTATGTATTTAATGTATGTACGTATGTATGTATTAATGTATGTATGTATGTATGTATGTCTTTCTGGCTGTATGTATGTATGTATATATGTGGATTTATACGTATATGTATGTATGTGTGTGTGTGTGTATGTATGTGTGTGTATGTATGTGTATGCATGCATGTATGTATGTATGCATTGCTATATGCTTATCAGCCCATATGTGTTTAACGTTTGTTTACTGCTTTGTATGTGTTCTGATAATGATCATCATATTCATCACCATTTTCATCGGCATAGACAAGGAATGTTTGTTTGCTTGCTTACTTGCGTGCTTGTTAGGTTGAGTGTTTTGCTGGTTTCTCTTCTTCTTCATCAAACGCTCATACAGCAACTATTGTTGTCTGTTATATGAGCGAAAATGCGTCACGCTGCCGTTTAAGCACCTGACAAGTCAGGCCCAGCGCATCCATCTTCAGCACAAGAGAGAATAGTTACCTTTTAAGTTCTTTCTGGAAAAAAGGCAGGAGAATGGACCAAGAAGGCAGAAAATAGACAAGAAGGAGGTGACAGGAAGAAAAGGAACAAGGCAGAAACAAAGAGTGATAGAAAAGAGGAAATTTTCTAGCACAGAATTTTCCAGAATGTGGGGATGCTATTTAGAATGATAGGCCCCCGGCATCCCCACGGGGGAGCTGGTTTCTCTTGATTTTTGTTGTTTGTTTGTTTGTGTGTCATTGTTGTTGTTGTTTTTGTTGTTGTTACACTCAACCGTATGCTTTACAGATTTATAGATAGCAATCACATAATGATCAACTATTAAAATCTGTTGAGTAAAGATATGTTAAATCTGATGCCTAAGCCCTATTCTTTTACTTCTGTCTCATTTTCCGTGACGTTCATGCCTGCAGTTGTTGTTGTTGTTGTGATTATATTTACGTCCCAGCGGAGATTTCCGGTTAAGGGACTGTAGTCCTGCTGTTCCCACTCCCCTCATGTCAATCTCTCTGCCCCAGCCACACACGGATTCATTATGTTGCACCAGGCTCGAGAGAAAACGGACACCTGCAGTGTTAGTCAGGTCACCCAATTCGCATCCGTAAACATGACAAAGCTCGATTGAGTGTGATTCCAGACTTCCCAATGAGCTCATAGCAAACTCGCTCTGGCTAGTAGCCGGCCGGAGTCTTTAACAAAAAATCCCAATGACTCTTATAGTATAAGAACCCGGGACTTTCCAGCCCGTAACCCATGGTGCCAGCTAACCACTGCGCCATAGTAGCTGGTCCCTATATCAATACATGCACACCAAACATACACACCGCATACGCACGGGGACTGGATCTTTAAAAAAAAAAGTACGTAAGTGCTTGTTCCATTATCCTCGATATAAAAAAAAAATCAATTGACTTGATCTGACTTCCCTCTTTACTTCTTAAGGAGTCAGTGTGGTACTACACTAAATCAGTCACAGGCAGCAATGCTTACATGTATCTTAGACAGTTCAAACATGGCGGAGTCGATCACTTTGTCAAGTGATACAGTTGATGCCGTTTCTTGATACAGTTGTTCAACTTCAGCCGCTGATTATTAACATTAAAAGGTAAAGGTGTCCCATAACCTATGTGGTCCTAGGGAAGCGAGGCATCAGAGACCTAAGTTTCACTAGGGGCCGGCATATTGAGGGCGGCACCCATCTCCTCTCCCTCGCTGCTTTACCTTCCCTGATCCTAAAGAGGCAGGTACCCATTTACAACTGGGTGAACTGGAGTCTGTACTGAAGCTAAGGCGCGCAGTCTCCCATGCACTTGGTAACTACGCTCAATGCTGCTTGACCTTAGGTTGGGGAAAGCGAGTGTTTTTACACTGAGCTATCCCGTCCCTTAATCAACAGGGATGAGTGTGAAACATTCAAAGACCCCAGAACATTGTAAAAACTTGCCTTTCACTTAAAAGCATTGGGCCTTGCTTGTGTACATATGTTTATCTGTCTGTCTGTCTGTGCGGCTGTATGAATATTTATGTGTTATCTATAGAATGCTGTGTGTTTGAATATGTTGTATGTGTTGTTTATAAGCTGTGTAGTCTTTGAATTAACGTCCATGCACATAATTTATGTGATTTGGACGACAAACAAATGAAGTACATACAAATAACTGTTTGAATATGTGTGGGTTTTTTTTGGTAATATATGTGTTTGAATGTGTCTGTGGTATTTATTGGGCTATGTGTGTTTGATTGCTTATGTATCAGCTATAATACCATATATATATCATCTATCCACTCTCTTCAACGCATACAAAACTCTGCAGCTCGACTGGTCCTAAGAAAGAAAAAAATCTGAACACATCACTCCTCTTCTGCGATCTCTTCACTGGCTGCCTGTCTCACAAAGACTGGAGTATAAAATCAATACCCTCTGTTTCAAATGTCTCCACAAATCTGCACCCTCTTATCTCTGTAACTGTCTTCATCTGTACACTCCATCCCGTTCCCTTCGTTCAGCCGCAGATACTTTGTGCTTTCGAACACCCAGATTCAAACAAACCAATGTTGGCCGTCGCTCCTTCTCTGTTTCTGGTCCATCCACCTGGAATGACCTCCCTCTTTCACTTCGACAAAAGCCTTCACTTGATACCTTCAAATCCAGCCTCAAAACACACTTATTTCCTACCTGAGACTTTCCCCCCAAATATCTGTCCCTAATTTTCAACAGCATTTTTCACCTTCTAAGTGTTGTTCCGAGGTGTGTGTGTGTGTGTGTGTGTGTGTTGTGTGTGTGTGTGTGTGTGTGGGTGTGTGGCGTGTGTGTGCGTGCATGCGTGCATACGTGCGCGCGCATGGTTTTGAAATCTGTTTTTCATTTATGTTTAAGGAGAGTTTGCATGCCTGTAAATGATTGAGTGCAAGCGCTTCGATTTGTTTTGTCTTTTTACACGATTCAGCGCTATATAAATTCCATTATATTATTATTTATTATATAAACAAGATTGGATTAGAGATATGGATTTGTATCCCTCTGCATAAACCTGTCTTTAAGGCCTTATGTATGATTATCTTTTTGCACATTAGTCAAGCACACTATTTCGAATTCATGCCAAGGGGTTTTTGGTTTGGTTTGGTTTGGTTTAGGCTTTGTTTGTTTGGTGCTAGTACATGTTTTGGTTTTGTCCAGTTTTCTGGTTTCCATGTAACTGTCTTTCTAGCAGTCAAATTAGCGAGGGCCTTTTTTTTTCTTTAATGACCACAGTCTACCTTAAACAAACAGTTTTCTAATTTACTGAGAGTGAACAGACGTTAAATTGAAAACTACAGTTTTGATCACAGAAATCTAACCTACTACAGTCCTACATTAACAAACCAATTAAACAAACACATACTATTCTGTCATTGGTATGTAAACAATATACCCCATGTCTTAAAAACGACAAACGTTTATATCTGTTCTCCCTCAGCTACCATTCCTAGACAAGCCTGGGAACAGACATCCCTCCTCACCTCCTCCCCCATCCCATCCTCACCTCCCCCCTCCCCCCTCCCACTCCTCCTCCTTCATTTTCTTTCATGGACTCTTGAGACTGCAACTGTTTACGTTCATGAATGATTAATGTTTCCAATGTTCTGTCTGCAATTCTTTCTGTGCCATCCCTGCCCTCCAGATGTTTTTTCTCAGAGGCACTTTGATAGGCAGGGTTTTCCTTTCATTGAAGCATGCGGTATTGACTGCAACGTCGTCAGGAAGCATCCGAAAGAGTTTGTTGGCTATTGTAAACTCATCGCTGATGTTAGAATATTTTATTGTTCCCACTTTTTTTATCCTCAGATAGACTCAGCATCCTCTTTCCATTTTTATGTGTGTATTTTCCCCCATTAATTTTATTTACATAAGCTATGAAATGAGAAAACGAGTTCATTTCTATCTTCCCAAAGTGCCACGAACTTCAAATAAGCAATCACAAACTAGCCATCATGGCGCAGTGGCTAGCGCCTTGGGTAACGGACTGGAAGGCCACAAGTTCGAATCCCATGTGAGTCACAGGGTTTTTCTGGACCTCGGCCGGCCCCTACCCAGAGTGAGTGTGCTGCGGGCTCAGTGGGAAGACGTCGAGCTGCCTTCATATAACGGATGCGATTTTGAGTTCTGCTCAAATCGTTTTGACAAACACTGCAGGTGTCTGTATCCCTCGGGCCTGGTTGACGCCGGGATATTTATTTTATTTTATTTTTATTTTTATTTATTCTTTTATTAACGAGGATAATGGAATAAGCACTCATGTGCTTTTTACATCCAGTCCTCGTGTGTATGCCATGGATCAGTGGATATACCATGACAAGAAGCGTAGTGTACACCCTGTCAAGTTGTCTCAAAGCAGATGCACTTCCATAGCAGCATCCTTCATCATCTTTGTCACCATTGATCATCATGCAATAACAGAAAATTTTTTTCTGATTCGGTAGCCCCAGTTGCTCTGGTCTCATAGCGACCTCATTTCGGTTTTCTATGCACTTCTGACCTGTGGTGAATTTGTGTCAAAAGCCTTCAGGGTTTGGGAGGTTCACGGAGAACGGTCGTTGGACGGATGTTGTGGTGGTTGCTACCTCGGGTGGGCATCTCACTCACTCTGGCTCCGCGACTAGATAGACTGTTGTCAGTAGGGGGCGTAGTTAGGTGGTGTCCTGATAGCCCAGTGGTTAGAGCATTGCGCTCGCAACCTGACGACCCCGGTTCGATTCCCGTTCAAGGGGATATTTTTCCCCTGGAGTTAACATCAGTGCAGACTCCACTCTCCCCTAAATCTTTCGGATGAGACTATAAACCGAGACCCCGTGTGCGAACGCACGCAGGACATCTTGCGCACACTTTAAAATCATGTTCCGCTTTTCGTAAGAGTAGGCCTTTGTGTCCCGGGTGGGAATAGAGACAGAATTTACAAAACCGCATACACACGGGGACTGGATTTTTAAAAAAAAGCACATAAGTTCTTTTTTCCTTTTATCATCGATATAAAAGAATAAAAAATTAAAAAAAAGAACAAGCACCACTGAACACCACCAATTGATCCGGCAGCAGTGAGATCCCCTCTGGCAGGTGACCCCACAGCAGCCTGACGTTGATAGGCTTCCTGGGAAATTTGACCCAAAGGATGCAGCATAACGAAACTAGGTATGGTGGGGGTCAGAGAGATTGATTTGAGCTGCTGAGAAAGGGTAAGAACAGAACGTCACAGAAGGCGAGGCAGCAAAAAACAAAAAAAAAAACAAAAAACAAACAAAATAAAAACACCAACAAAAACAAACTTTAAAAACCAACTGAAAAAAACCAATCACAGAATGATCAGATCCGTGAATGTGTATCGTATATCAGCTTTTTCTGCTGATGGTCGTTAATTCCAAGACCCCGCCAAGAAATCCGGATGGCTGGCTGTATGACGGGCCCGGGCCCAGCTAGGTTCACCTTTTCACCTTATCCTCGCAGTTTTTCTGCCAGCTCTTTCTATTCCCGCTGTTTTTTAGGAGTCTTTTCATGACTGTGTCAGACAACCTCCATTGAATACCTAAGTACTGGTCATCACGGGTTTTTTCCCTCCTGTCACGGAGCCATATCCTCCCTCCCCACTAGCTCTACAGTCCTGGCCCACCCTGGGGTCTCAGTGGGAGCATCCTATGGCTGCTTTTTGGTCCTTTATTGTACATTTTGGGAGGGTTTTGGTTCAAAAAATATAAATGGCGGTTTGCCATTGCTTTTTGATAATGCCCCGCCGTTGGAATTTTCCCGTAGCAGGACGTGGAAGTAGGGGGGAATTTACCACAAAATTATCAGGCAGAGTTTTGATTGGGTAAACTTCAAATTTACCACAAGTTAATGAGAACAGTGCTTGATAGGAAAAAAGTTACCACAAGTTAATCAGAAAAGTGTTTTGATAGGTTTAAAAGTTTTCTGCAAATCAGAGCAGTGTTTTTATAGGATAAAAAATTCCACAAAACAGAGTTTTGTAGGATAAAATGCAAAAACAAAATCAAGTTTTGAAGGATTTAAAAAGATCACAATCAGAGTTTTGATAGGATAAAATGTTAACCCTAAATTAAACAAGCCCGGTTTTGATAAAAAAAATGTTACCCCCAAAATTAATCAGAGAGAGTTTTTGATAGAAAAAAATTTATCAATTTTAACCTTTTTTAAATCAGAGCAACTTTTTATAGGATAAAAAAATTTTATAAAGGGTTACCGTAATTAGAGCACACTTTTTGATTGGATAAAATTCTAAGTGTTTTCCTACCAAGTTAATCAGAGCAGACTTTGATAGGATAAAACTGATCAAGTTTGATAGTTTCCCAGGCAGGTGAAATCGTGTGTCTCTGGAATGAACCCAGAAAATTATTGTAGGAACTACATCATCTATGAAATAATCTTTTGCTTAATGCGTGTCAATGAAATGACGTCCTTTTCCACAGAAACAAATACATTTTTTAGTTATGTTTTATTGAAGAATGAGAAAATTCATAAGTTTTATAAGTTAGTTGGGTTTCATTGAAGAATGATAAGATTTATAAGGACGAAAGCAATTATATTTATTCATACAGTTGCTGTAATAAGATGTATACGTGAAGACTAAAAACACCCCCCCCCTCTCTCTCTCTCAATTTTATTATTTGCTGAGTGTCATACTGTTATTGCTTTTCCGTTGATGTCTTCGGTGATTAAGAAAATGGCCAACGATTTGTGTACCAAGTTCTTCCATCAGCCATAATTACACTTATTATGTTGTTGTCTCTGTCTCTGTCTGTCTGTCTGTCTGTCTCTCTCTCACACACACACACCATCATCATCATGATAGATCATCATCATCATCATCATTATCATCATCATTATCATCATCATTGTTATCATTATTTATTTTCTCGTATAAATTTCTTTAATAAATGGTTTGATGAAAAAGAGCAAGTGTTATGCTTATTCAATGTAATATCTGTAAATAAAAGTTTGACTTTGACTTTGACTTTGACTTTACACACAAACACAAACACACACACACACACACCACACACACACACACACACACCACACACACACTTCCTTTTGTCTGCATCATAGCCACACAGCTGCTGCAACAACGACCTCTTCATTGGCAACAGGGAGGAAGTGGCAGTGTTTTCCGGTCGAGCATGCGCGTTCGAGAGCGTTGGCCCATTCCTGTTGATTGATTAATGAATGAACTAGGCTAGCTGCTCTGCAGACACACACTCGCCACAGGGCAGCCATTGTCTTCAGCTTCCTGTAGCAGGATGCAAGGGGCGGCTGTCAGTGTCACTGAAGTTCCAGCGTCAGGGAAAAAGTGCATGGCACCATTATTTATTTTCTGGTTAAGCCTTTTCACGCAAGTCACACAAAACATTGCTTTCTACGTAGTTGCTGTTAATAGTGATGGTGTAGATTGTAGTTTGGTTGGTTGTACACTATAGGAGAGCTTGCATGCACATGCTTGCACACACACACACACACGGAGACGGTAGGAGCTGGATGCAATGCCACCAGAGTTGGCCATCTTCCTCTGTCTCTGCTGGGTTCTAGATCTCCTGTAGCCCTCCCAGACCACTAATCTCAGTGACCTTGGCAATGTATAATGTTGGTGGTCTGCCTCTTTTCCTTCTGCCCACAAACTTACCTTGGAGAACTGTCATCATCAGATTTGTCTGTAAGTGTCTGTTTGAATAACCAACCTATCTCAGTCTGTGCTTATCAATTTCAGCCAGCATTTGTTTTGTACTGAGAGTTCATCAAGAATGCTTTCATTTGTTCTTCTGTCTGACCATTTGACTCTTAGCAGTCACCTGTAGAACCACAGTTTGGCAGCGTTTTATATCTTTCCAATTTTTGTAGTACTCAGGCTTCTGACCCATCAACAATACAGACCAGAATAGTGTTTTGACAATTCTAATGTGGTAATATTTGGAGAACAATGAACTGTAAGCACAGAACAATAAAGAAGTATATTGCCATAAAGATTTATGGCCTGTTTGGCATACACAACAAAGAATGAATTCGACAAAACACGATTTTGTCGATATGCCATATATCCAGAGAATGTCATTCATTCAGACACATGGGTTCATGGGACAAGGTAAATGGTTGTCCACTATCCAAGGTAGAGCTGACTCAAGCAATGCAGAGCTTCCAGTTTCCATAAAACCCTTGCCTGGCTGTCAGCATATTGGGTTTTTCTCTACAGGTTCCCCTTTCCATATAGTGGCCAGTTTGACACATTCCTCTGACAGCATGTGTTCTGCTTTTTGTTTAACATTCCAAAACATGCATCAGTCTTCTACATCTGGGTTCAGTACTCGTGGATATACAACAACAAGATCATCAGAGTCACACAACAAGATGCCATGGTTATCAAGGCCACGTTTTGGAATAATCTGTTGTCTTTATCACTCAGATACTTGCGCACTGATGCATTCAATAATAATAATAATAAATGGAATTTAAATAGAGCTGAATCTTGTAAAACAAACAAATCAAGCACTTGCTCTCAAATCATTTACACCCATGCAGCTTTCCTCAAATAACATAGTCATTCAAGTACTCTTGCACCAAAGCCACTAACTACATTGTCAGTTGAAGGTTCAGATGTGGTGATTGACTGATTAAAATTTTTTGTTATTCACAATGGTAGGAAAAGAGTTTCCACCATCCTGTTTCTGCCCCAGGTTTGACAGGCCTTGTTCACTGTGGCACAGACCTACTGAGTCAGTGTGTTACCGTGTCAAAGCTGTGCAGAGTACAAATATCTTCAGGTAGAGTAATCGCTGAAACTGATACAGGTAGCACACTCATAATTGAATCTGTGGGTGGCTGAACACTTACCTGGTTTTGTTGTCATTGTTGTGCTCTTTTCTGATCTCCTCAGAGCTGGCAAGGTGGCTTTTTCCTGCATTGTATGTGTGGGGCATGATTTAGCACAAGGTCAGCCATGTTTGTTGATGTTTGTATTGAGTTTGGTTTGAGTCTTAAAAACAAATGCAATAAATTCCCCTTCACCAGGTTATGTCGCTGTTGATTAGTAGGGTGCTCATGGTCTCTCTCTAATTGTTGGGAGCCCAGTAACTGTCATGGTGGAAATTTTCTTTTACTGGAAAATGTACCCTGCTCTCACAAAGGTGCCCTTTGTTGTCACGTGACACATGACTTGGAGAGATAGATAAACACAGAGAGAGAGAGAGAAGAGAGAGAGAGAGAGAGAGTGGGGGTGGTACTGGACTGTTCCCTTTCCATAAATGTATAATTGTGTCCTCTGCTTCTGTCTATGAAAACAACAACAGAACGAATTCTCTCACCTACCGGCTACTTTATTGATTCCCCAGCTCATTCCCTGGAGTCACCAACCAAATCACTGCCGCTGCCCTGTGAAGAAAGCACTTCCACCATCTCAGTCCAGTGGGCAAAGAGCAAGAGGCACGAAATCAATAAGCAGTCGACCATTATAGCCCTACATGGATGGTCAACCATTAGAGCCATGCATGGACTCGCTATGCTTGCCATGTCATCACAGCCACAAAACAATATGGAGATCCAGATATTGAATAGATCTATGCCCATTGGTATAGTTTGGATCTGATTGATTATCACAGATATTGAATAGAGCTATATTGTTCGCATGTTATGGATCTGAATGATTATCACAGATATTAAATAGAGCTATGCCCGTTCATGTATGAATCTGAGTGAATATCGCAGATACTGGATAGGTCTATGCACGTTCCCAATGGTTATCGCAGTTTTAAAGTGCACCCTACTTTAAGTCACGTGAGCTGTAAACAGATATGACAACGAGTTTTTGCTTTGTTTGTTTGCATGTTTTTGATTTGCATTGGTTTGACCATCTTGACACTGGTTAATTATTTGCATTAACTTTTTTGGTCAGACAGCAACTATTGTCTGTCATGATTATGAACAAAATGGCTGTACTGCCGTTATTTTAAGCGCCTGACAAGTCAGGCCCAGCACATCCGACTTCCCACTTGGGGAGAATTGTTATCTTTTAAGCCTTTCTGGGAAATGGCAGGAGAATGGACCAAAGAAGGCAGAAAGTGGACAAGAAGGAAAAGACAGGAAGAAAAGGAACAAGGCAGAAACAGAGAGAGGGATAGAGAAGATGAAATTGCTTGCACAGAATTTCCAGAAGGTGGGGGATGAGTCAGTTTATACTGACAGGCCTCCGGCATCCCAACGGGGGATTAACCTGCTTGATTAAGTGGATTATGCGGAGAACGGTTGTTAACTACTTGCATTAATTTACATCATCTATGCCGTTGATTTATGCGGGACACGGTAGTTATTGGTAAAACACATGCATTAAACTACTTGATCTACACCGGCCGTTTAGGTGGAAGACGAGGATTATTGATTAAGTGTAACTGATTACTTACAGGATGGATGCTGGTGATTTAGGTGAAAAACTGTCGTTACTGGTTGAATGTGGGTTTGAACTTTAACTTTCTTGATTTATGTCGTTGGTTTATTTTGGAAACATAGAACTGCAGCTGTGTTCGTGGACTTTGCCTTTATTTCTCTCCAAAACAACAACAACAACAACAAATAACAAACAAACATGAACAAACTCCGCAAAGTTTCAACAAGAAAAATCTAGTGGGCCTATAATGATATAAGAGCTCTAAGTGTGATGTATTGCTTCAGTCCCCTACCCCTCCCTACCCTCCCACCCCCACCCCTAACTATATCTGCACCCCCACCCGTATCTGATTACCATTTCCTGATCCCTCCCTCTCTCAAAGGGAAAACCTAAACAGGAGAAAATTATGCGGTAAACGAACCAGCTCTGAGTGAAATGGCCGTTGTTGTTGCTGTGATTACGTTTACGCCCTGCGAAGTGAAACAGCGAGAATGCCTTCCCTTACTTTTAATCCTTCTCGCACAGGAGGAAATATTGCATCACCGTAGATCGCGTCGTCGTAGATCCTCATCTCATCAGGAATATATCCTCACATCATGATCACATCTATCGTCATCCCCATTATATTAATGCGTTTGTTGTTGTTATTCTTTTGATTCTCGGTAGAGTGAGGTTTAACAATGGGAGATTTTCGTGTGCTATTATTATTATTGTGATTGATTATGAAATGATGATAATGATGTTATTATTACTCCTCTCCTCTTCCATCATCAACTCATCATCACTACTCATCTATCATCACTACATCATCATCTCATCTACCTATCGTTTATTGTTTTTATCTTTTTATTTGGCTAGTTGTTTTTCTGGGTTCCAATATGAGATTTAACGTTATATTATATATTGTTTGATGAGGTCATATGTATTATTATTATCTCTCCTTCCTCTCTACAATACTATACTACTAAGTACATACTAGGCACACTGTACTGCTAGGACGTAACTCTATCTAACTTCATCCTCGGTCGGTTTTCCTGGATCAGTAATTATTATTTAGTCTCTTGTTGTCGTGGTCCGCTCTGTGGGGATTCTCACAACTCGTTATCACATTGATCAAACATCATTGCTTTTACATCATCATCAATACGGTCGATATCGTTATATGGCTTCTGCTCAAACATAATTTAGTCTTAAACTACATATTCCATGAGACTCAATAACCATAGAACTCCGTTAGCATCAGACCTTGTCTGACCCGGGGAAAAAAAAATCACACACACACACACACAACAACCACAACCACAACCACATCACAAACACAACCACAACACATCACACACACACACACACACACACACACACACACACACACACACACACACAAACACACACACATGGGGAATGAAATCTTATGGTCCATCGATCTGGAATGACCTCCCACTCTCCCTTCGCCAAAAGCCTACTTATCACCTTTTAAATCCAACCTCAAGACAGCCTACTTATTTCAAACCTAAGATATTCCCCTTCTGTTTCATCTCATATCTGTCCCTGCCTTCAACAGCCGAAATCCCCATCACCCTGCCAAAGTGTATAACCTTGTGTGTGTGTGTGTGCGTGCGTGTGTGTGCGTGCGTGCGTGCGGGCAGCGCGCGTGTGTAAATTTGAATTTAATTATTGGTTTGGGGGGGGGGGGGGGGACGAGATAGCCTAGTGGTTAGAACATCGCGCTCGCAATCTGAGAACCCGGATTCTCGTTCAAGGGGATATTTTTCCCTGCAGTTAACATCAGCGCAGACTCCACTCTCCCCAAAAGTCCTTCGGATGAGACTATAAACCGAGGCCCCCGTAACAGTAGGCCATTGTGTGCCAGTGGGAACAGATGGGAACAGATGACAAAATTTACAAAACCGCATACACACGGGGACTGGATGTATAAAAACACATATAGTGGTTATTCCATTATCCTCGATATGAAAGAATAAAATTAAAAAAATAAAATATGCAAGCGCTTTGCTTTTTAAAAAAAACAAGATACTATATAAATTCCATCCGTTATTATTATTACTATTATTATTATTATCAGTTCAAAAGTATCAACACGTTTTCTGAGATTTTTTTCAGGCCAAACTTTCGCGTTTACATAGCATCGTAAAATGTGCTGTACGTGGGTTCAAGCGCTCAGCTTACAGTATATACCTGAGGGGTGAAATCGGATATGATGACATTATCATTATGCGATATGTTCATGCCAACACGTCTGAACTAAGTGGTGGGAGCGCGTACAGAGATTTCAGTGCAGGTTTGGCAGCCTGTATTGATCAGTGTGACTATTGATCGGCTGTTGATGGACATCGATAATTGCCTGTCGGCGCTGCTTTTTACACCTGGGCGACAGAAAAACACTTCCTCCCGCGGGGAGTGTTGTTCCGCTAACATGAGACGACCCCTCAGGTGGAACAGGTACATCCACTGAATTAAATCAGGCTACCTGTTTTAGGCTACCTGTGTTAGGCTCCACATATATTATATATATATATATATATATATATATATAATATATATATATATATAATATATATATATATATTCAAAGATATATTCAAAGATATATTGAAATATTTCTATATGTAAATATTGAAAGATTTTATTTTCTTGAGGTTTTTTAATTGAATCTGATAAATCAATTTCAAAATGATAAAAGTTGTAAGTGGTACCTGCACTTGTTTTCCTCCACTAATATATATATTAGTATAAGTTTGTCCGTCGTGTCCGACGATGACCTTCAAAACAGCAGAGGAGGCAGCTGCTGTTTTGAAAACTGGACAGAAATTTGATTATAGTGGAGATGATTTGCCCACGGTACATCCCCATTCTCTCGGCCAAGTGGGCATAAGGACAGTCAGCGTTGGAGATGTTCTCCAAAGGCCAACCAGCCCCCAGGGCTGCAGCACATAAGGACTGTGCGAGTCAAGCCTCCTAATCACAGAGTCATAGTCGATCACTAAAGACTAAGCTGTAAAGTGGAACTCCATGAGTGGGAAAGTCACTGGTCATACAGCCTCTCACTTTGCTGTTGCCCCCAGAGTCAATGGTTTAATCAAGAACTGTGATAAAGCCCAGGTGCTGACGGCTTGGGGGAAATAATATATATATATATATATATATATATTTTTATATATATATATATATATATATAATATATATATTATATATATATATATATATATATATAAGAGCACATGGATGCTTATTTTCATCTAGATAATAGAAATTTTATTTGATTTACACACACACACACACACACACACACACACACACACACACACACACACACACACACACACACACACACACACACACACACACAAGCCCGCGCAACTAAAGTCGATAAGGCAGTTAATCTATATAAAAGTTAAAGTGCGCATGTTCACGTTGAAAGGAAATTGATCCTGACCCAACCAAAGAAAAGAGATCATACTGTCTCCATTCTTTCTGAAGAGGAAAATTAGAGGGGTGGGGAGGAAGAGGAAGGAAGGAAATAACAATGGAACCATATGAAGCCAAATTGTGCAACAAATAAGAATGACCAGCTTAGAATTGTTGCGGTATTCACATCCTCCAGTGCACATGTAAAAGTAAGAGCATGTGCCAGTCTCACTAATGCTCACAGAGTCCAAGCCTAGACAAGCTCCGAATCTTTAACCTATTTAGATCCCCGATGATTTAGGGTGGCGGGGTGAAATTATTTCACCAACAGGAGAAGTAAGGTGCCTCCTTCCCTCCGCTAGCCTGTAGGAGATCCTTGGGCAAGATCGGGTACCCACTTAGCCTCCCGATCAGGGTTACGTGAAGTCATGGAAGGCAGGTGACGGATGATGTGTTGAGCAGCCGAATAGTTTTTGGGAACTGGTCAGCACTTCAATGTGTTAGGCAGATGATACTATATGAGTACAATGGCTAAGACAATCCGCTCAGTAGGAGCACTGCTCCTATAGAAAGTAATTGCAGCCTACTATAGGTATACTTCTGCAAAAGAATGTCATGGTAATCAGAAAGAACAGAATACAGATAACAGCGTGAAGGGGGCTTCCAGTTTATCTGGAAGTTCCTCGCTCGGTAGGGTGGATTATGTGCGACAGTAACCCTCGATCGTCATCCAGCGACTGTCCGCATCAGAAAACCTCTCAGAATGGGTACATGGAACGTACGGACTATGCTACAAAAAGGAAAATTGGAAATCTCAACAGGAACATGGAAAGAATGAACCCAATATACTAGGACTTTCAGAAGTGAGATGGAATAGGAGCAGGATGCATAACATCCGACAACTACACCATTCTTTACTCAGGAGGAGATCAACACCAGAAAGGAGTTGGCATGATTCTAGATCAAGAAACCTCAAAGACCATCAAGGGTTTCTGGACTGTAATGACAGAGTCCTGATAGTAAAACATAAGGCACACCTTTCGACTTGGAATAGTACAAGTATATGCACCAACAGCTGATAAAGATGACGCAGAAATTGAGGAGTTTTATGAAAATATCGAAAAGGCAATGAAGCAACTGAAGTCTCAAGATATCAGAATAATAATGGGTGACCTCAATTCAAAGTAGAAAAAGGGAAAGATGAAACCACAGTGGCCATTTGGAATAGGAGTGAGAAATGAAAGAGGAGAGCGGCTCACGGAATGGTGCAAGGAACAAAAGCTGGCTGTCATGAACACATGGTTTGAAACCATCCAAGAAGATGCTGGACATGGAAAAGCCTGGCGACAGAACCAGGAATCAATAGATTACATCTGATTCAAGAACGCTTCCGTAACTCTATAACATCTTGTAGTCCATGCCAGGTGCAGACTGTGGAAGTGGATCATGTCCCAGTTATCGGGACAATTCGACTAAAATGAAAAGTTGTCAAAGCAAAAAGAACACAAAACTGCAAATGAACATGCTACAAACTGACAAGAAATCAAAGAAAAATACAAGATCAAAGTTGAAACAAATTCGATGGCCTAGATCAACTCACCACTACAGAGGAAAAATGGCAGATGATGAAAGATAGCATCAGCGAGGCAGCAAAGAATATATACCAGTCATAAATAGAAAGGAACATAAGAAGTGGATGAGCTACGAGATTTTAAACCTAATGGAAAACAGGAGAAAGGCAAAAGTAGATGATAAGAAGTATAAAGAACTCGACAAACTGGTTAAGAAAAAATGTAATGAAGCCAAGGAAGAATGGATCAATATGCAGTGCAAGGAAATTGAAATGGATGCAAATTTTGATAGCAAACTTATGCATGAAAAAATAAAAGATGTGACAGGGAAGAAATCGTCTGCAAAAACAGGTTGTATAAAGTCGAGAGATGGAGATATACTCATGGAAAAAGAAGATATTCTTAACAGGTGGTCAGAATACATCGAAGAGTTATACCACGACGACAGAGGTCCACCTCCTCATATCAGCAACGAATATGGCCACATAATCATGGAAGACGAAGTGAGACATGCACATCAGCAAGATGAAAAGTGGTAAGGCGCCAGGACCTGATGATATCCCATCTGAATTGATAACAGCCCTGGATGAAGTGGGAATAAAGGCAGTCACAAAACTACTAAACAATATATATGACACAGGAGAGATTCCGACAGGTATGAAGAAGTCCATCTACATTGCGATCCCTAAGAAACTGGGTACAGCTGAATGTGACCAACATCGTACAATCAGCCTGATGAGTCACCTCACCAAAGTTCTTTTACGAATACTCATGAAGAGAATGAGAAATAAAATACTCCCAGAAATATCAGAAACGCAATTTGGATTCATGGCAGATAAAGGCACCAGAAATGCAATCTTCGCATTGAAAACTCTCATGGAAAGATCCATCAAAGACCTGTACCTCTGCTTTATTGACTACTCAAAAGCGTTCGACAAAGTACGACACTCCGACTTGTTTGATATTCTGGCAGGGCTATACATCGACGGGAAAGATCTTCGAGTCCTCAGAAACATATATTGGGAACAGGAGGCAGCCATTAGAGTCGACAATGACATCAGTCAATATAGACCAATCTGCAGGGGTGTGAGGCAGGGCTGCGTGTTCTCGCCTGATTTATTTAATGTATATAGTGAAATAAATCTACGAAATATTGAGAATCATGAGGGAATTAGTGTAGGTGGCCACAACATCAACAACCTGAGATATGCAGATGACACAGTCCTTATCGCCGACTCTGAAGAAAAACTGCAAAAGATTTTAACAACAGTAACAGACGAAAGCGAAAAGAAAGGATTACGCTCAATGCAAAGAAGACAGAATGCATGGTGATCTCGAAAAAAGCTGTTATACCACAATGCAACATAGCCTGTAAAGGAGAGAGAATCAGACAAGTAAACACCTTTAAATACCTTGGTTGTACTATCACCCTGACGGAAAGTGTGACACAGAAATCAAGAAGAGAATCGGTCAATCTAAGGCAACTTTTAACAACATGAAATGCATTCTTACCAACAGTAAGATAAGCCTCAAGACAAAGATCCATGTTTTGAGAGCCTACGTATGGTCCATTCTTCTGTACGGATGTGAGTGCTGGACCCTAGCCAAGGACACAGAACAGCGACTAGAAGCAGTGGAAATGTGGTTCATTCGGAGAATCATGAAAATCTCATGGACAAAAAGAAAAACTAATGCAGAAGTAATGGAAATGGCTGGGTACAAGAGATCCCTTCCAACACCATCAGAGAAAGACAGCATCAAATTTTTCGGCCATATAATCAGGGCTGACGGACTAGAGAAACTGTTATGGAGTGGCAAAATCTGTGGAAACAAGAGCAGAGGAAGACAACGCACAAAATTCACAGACAGCTTAAACAAATTCGCAACGAATAAAGAGGGCACCAACAATGAGCTCATGAGAGGGACGAGAACAGGGAAGAATGGAGAGCCATGATCGTCGATGTCTGCAGGACCAGACCGGACACTTGAAGAAGAAGAAGAAGATCCCCGCCGTGGGGATGCCGGGAGGGGCGGCTGTCAGTATGAATAGCATCCCCACCTTCTGGAAGCTCTAAGCTAGGAATTCCCTATTTTCTACCCCTCTCTTTAACTCTACTTTGTTCCTTTTCTTCCTGTCACCTCCTTCTTGGGTACTTTCTGCTTTCTTGGTCCATTATCCCTGCTGCCTTTTTTTACATACAGAAAGACTTAAAACGTAAGAATTCTCTCCCACGCTGAAGTCGGATGCGCTGGGCCTGACATTTTAGGCGATTAACGGTAGCGTAATGCATTTTCGCTCATGTGACAGGCAACAATAGTTGCTATCTGAGCGTTTGGCAAAGAAAACATATTTGGAGATCATAATTTTTATAAACTGGATATATAATTCAGATTTCATATACTGTGAACCGTTCCTTTAGTTTTAAGGTTTGTTAAAACAGCGGATACTTTTTTTTTAATGTTATGACATAGGGATACGATGTGTGATCATGTCAGTGCATTAGTAAAACCTTGTTTTTAGAGGCAGTTAGTACTACCCGGATTCAGGACCGCCTCTTCCGCTGGCAGGAGTCACCAGGGCGGGAGTGGAAACTATGCTACTGGCGATCCAACTAAGACCATTCGTGCCAGAAACAATATCGTCATTGGCACATGGAACGTTAGAATATTAAGAGGCAGGAAAACTGGAAGAACAGGCTCAAACCACAGGCTGCAAGAATCATCGCAGAAGAACAGGCTGGTTTCAGACCTGGACGCAATGAAACAGAGCAGATCTTCAACATAAGACTCATAATGGAAAAAATATCTCCAGCATTAACAGGACCTCTACCATGTCTTTATCGATTTTAAGAAAGCATTCGACAGAGTTTGGCACGCTGCACTGTGGGCAACTATGAACCTCTAAAACATCAATGCCAATCTAATCAAAGTCGTACAGAGCCTCTATGAGGATGCAACAAGTGCAGTGTTTCACAACAACATAGGTGATTGGTTTCGGACGACGGTCGATGTGCGCCAGGGCTGCCTGCTCACCCCTACTCGCTTCAATCTATTTCTTGAGAGAATCATGGAAGAAGCACTAGAAGAACATAAAGGAACAGTGAGTATTGGAGGGCGAAAAATCACAAACTTGCGCTTGCTGATGATATTGACGGATTAGCTGGTCACGAGCAAGAACTAACAGACTTAGTGAAACCGCGTAGAAGAAAAATCAACAAAATTTTGTATGGAAATCAGCGGGGAAAAACAAAAGTGATGACAATTAGCAACTTCACATCAGAAATCAAAATCAAAGACCAGAAACTTGAAAATGTTCACAGATTCAAATATTTGGGATCTATCATGACAGACGAGGGATCAAAACCAGAAATACTGTCAAGAATTGCCCAGACCACAGCCGCAATGACCAAGCTCAAACTCATCTGGAGCAACAGAAAAATCACCATCAGTTCCAAAACCATACTGATGCGCTCTCTGGTCATGTCAATCTTCTTATATGCATGTGAATCATGGACCCCTCATAGTGGACTTAGAGAGAAGAATAAGAGCTGTAGAAATGAAGTGCTTCAGAAGACTCTTAGGCATCTCATACAAAGACCACATCACGAATGAAGAAGTCAAGAGACGCATCTGCAATGAAATAGGGCTCAATACTGACCTTCAAACACTCGCAAGACAACGAAAACTGAAGTGGTTTGGTCTTGCTAAAACAATCCTACAAGGCACAGTGAGGGGAGGAAGAAGAAGAGGCAGACAAAGGAAGAGATGGGAGGACAACATTCGGCAGGGGAACAGACATGGAGCTGAGAGAACCTAGAGCGGCCGAGAGACGCGAGGATGGAGAAAGGTGGTTGACAAAGTTTCGAAAGGGCCCCCAAAGGGATTCGGAATCTGAGGGATGGGTTTGACGGTGTCGTGACGGTACTATCATATCACAACCCTAACCCCATTACTAAAATTGCCGTTTTGTTTTCATCTTACTCCTTTGCTTTTGACTGCTTGCGCTTACACTGCCTTCAATATATAGATGTTTACGTTTACTTATTCTTCCGTAATGGATTGATTGCGTTTACACTGCCTTCAATATATAGATTTTTACATTTACTTGTTCTTCCGTATTGGATTGATTGCGTTTACACTTTCTCAGATTGCGTATTGGTATATATGCGTTTATATTTCCTTAATTGTTCACGATCATACTTCTTTGTGTAATAAGTGTATGTGTGTGTGTGTGTGTTTTGTGTTTTGTGTGTGTGTGTGTGTTGTGTGGTGTGTGTGTGTTTCCACTGTGTACTGAAAGTGTGTGTGTGTGTGTGTGTGTGTGTGTTTTGGTGTTGTGTGTGTGTGTGTGTGTGTGTGTGGTGTGTTTTGGCAATGTGAACTGAATTGGTTTTTACAACAACACTTCTTTTTATGGGTTGAAATGTTAGCAACCGCATTTCCTCATGTTTTGGATTGCTTGTATTATAATTTTCACTATTTTTGTGCGCGAGAATTACTTACATAATTTTTTTTAAAGTGCACGGGGTTCCCTGCATTTACACTTCCATGAATATTACATTGTTTTGCTAATATGTTTGTTAGTATTGCGTTGCCTATGTTTACGCTTTTATTATGTTAGATTACTGATGTTGACTCTTGTGTGTGTGTTGGATTGATTAGGTTGATGGCTCAGTGTGGTTGTCCTGTGTACATTCCCATGGTTCGATCCTTGGAAATGCGTTGACCTGTGTTTATATATTCGTGTATGTTTTGTTTTATGGGGTGAGCACGCAGTTAGCGCGCGCGCGCGGGTATGTTTTGTATATATGTATGTATGTGTGTGTGTGTGTGTGTGTGTGTGTGTGTGTGTGGTGTGTTTGGTGTGGGTGTGTGTGTGTGTGTGTGTGTGGTCGTTTGTTTGAATTACAATTTGGATTGTGAGGGTGTGTGTGTGTGTGTGTGTGTGTGTGTTTGATTGGTCTTTTGTAGTGGAAGTTGTTACAGTCTTGGATTTCGAGGTGGTGTGTGTGTGTGTTTTGTGTGTGTGTGTGTGTGTGTGTGTGTGTGTGTGTGTGTGTGTGTGTGTGTGTGTGTATGTATTGTGGGTGTTTGTGTGTGTGTGGTTTTTGTGTGTGTGTGTGTGTGTGTGTGTTGGGGGGTCTTTTGTAGTGAAGGGAATTAAGTCTGGATTGTGAGGTGTGTGTGTAGTGGTGTGTGTGTGTGTGTGTAGTGTTGTGTGTGTGTGGTGGTTTTGTAGTAGAGTAATTTAAAAGTCTTGGGTTGTGGGTTTTTGTGGTGTGTGTGTGTGTGGGGTGTGTGTGTGTGTGTGTGTGTGTGTGTGTGTGTGTTTGTGTGTGTGTTGGTCTTTTGTAGTAGAAGTAATTACAGTCTTGGATTGTGAGGTGTGTGTGGGGTTGATTGGTCTTTTTGAGTGGAAGTTATTACAGTCTTGGATGTGAGGTGTGTGTGTGTTTTGTGTGTGTGTGTGTGTTGTGGGGTTTTGTGTGTGTGCGTGCGCGTGCGTATGTGGTGTTTGCATGTGTATGAATGTGTGTGTTGTGTTGTGTGTGTGTGTGTGTGTGTGTGTGTTGTTGTGTGTGTGTGTGTGTGTGTTTGTGTGTGTGTGTGTGTGTGGTGTTGGCAATGTTGAACTGAATTGGTTTTTACAACAAAAATTTTTTTAGGATTGAAATGTTAGCAACGCAGTTCCTCTGTTTGGGATTGCTTGTATTACAATTGTCACTTTTTGTTCGCGGAAAACTTACAAAATCTTTTTTTAAAGTTCATTTTTCCCCCTGCTTTTACATTTCCCCCATGAAAATTAATTGTTTTGCTAATATGTTTGTTAGTATTGCGTTGCCTTGTTTACGCTTTTATTATGTGTTGGTTTTTATGTGTTGATATTGTGTGTGTGTTGGATTGGTTGGGTTGAGGTCATTTGGTTTTGTCCTGCTGATACATTCTATGTGTTGCCCTTTAAAATTGCGTTGACCTGTTTTTTATATATATCCCGGTGTATGTTTTTATATGTTGAGAAAGGTAGCGCGCGCGCGTGTATGTATGTATGTATGTATGTATGTTGTTGTGTGTGGTGTGTGTGTATGTATGTGTGTGTGTGTGTGTGTGTGTGTGTGTGTGTGTGTGTGTGTGTGTGTGTTTGGTGTGTGTGTGGTCTTTTGTATTTAGAAGGAATTACATCTTGGATTGTGAGGTGTTGTGTGTGTTTGTGTGTTATTGGTCTTTTGAAGCGGAAGTTATTACAGTCTTGGATAACGAGGTGTGTGTGTGTTGTGTGTGTGTGTGTGTGCGTGGGGCGTGGTGCGTGCGTGCGTGCTTTGCGTGCGTGCTTTGCGTGCGTTCACGCTTGCTTGTGTGGGAGTGTGTGTGTATGTGTGTGTGTGTGTGTGTTTGTATTAGCAGGTTCTGCGCCCATCTCTGTCACAATCACAGGGAAACAACAATGTCATCTCTGGTAAAGAGTGAACTCCTCTTCTTCGCCTTGTGCCTTGTGTGTGGTAAGTTGGACTTGTTCCTATGCTTTGTGGTAGTAGTGCACAGTTAGAGAGAGAAAATGGTCGTTTTGTTTGCCGTAATTATCTTCTGTAGCGAAACACAACAGACACAACACAACGGAAACAACTCTCTCTCTCTCTCTCTCTCTCTCTCTCTCTCGCCCTCCCCCCCTTCCCTCCCTCCTCACCCCCCCCTCTCTCATTGAGAAGACTCTCTCAATGTCATTCTCTCTCTTCCCCTCTCTCTCTCTCTCTCTCTTCTTCCTTTTCCCCTCTCTCTCTCTCTCTCAGTTTTTATACCAGTTTAAGAAAGATTGATCTTAAGCAGATGGCAAGAATGGACTTCCACGTTAACAACAGTGGAGGTTTAGCATCTATAGAACTTTTTGCGGTGTTCATGACAGGAAAACATATCTGAAAATGGATTTTAGCAAACATTTGAAATTTATTTATGACCAGGTTTTTGATTTTGGGATTTCGAAATTAGTACACACCAAAAACGATATAAAACATATTCTGAATTGGATTTGACTTGTCCATTGTGTAAAACTGAATGAGGATGAAATACATTTCATGTTTTTGTTGCCCCATTCTCAGTAAGCTAAGAGCACGGTATATACCATTAAATTTTACAAAAAACCTTGCCCTTTGTCTGTGTTTATTGTTTTCTATGAACGAAAATTTTTGTCCAAATGTATCGATTTACTTATAAAAGGCATCAAAAATTAGATCGTGCTGATTTGTTAAATTTTTTTAATTTTTGTGTTATGTTGAGTGATTTCATTTAATATTACCGTGTACTCTAACCCCCCATTGGGGCAATGGCTTTTTCATGTAAACATTTTGAATCCAAAAATCCGAATCGAATCCGAATTTTTCTTCTCTCTCTCTCTCTTTTCTTCTCCCTCTCTCTTCTCTCTTTCTCTTTTCCCCTTTTCTCTCTTCCTCCTCTCTTGGGAAAACTTAAATTTTAGGTGGTTTTTTTTTGGAGTTCTTAATTTCTTGCTGTAATTTCATAAAAAAACACACCCCACCCACACACACACACACACAAAACCAACCCCACAACACAACACACCACACCCACACACAAAAAACACACACACCCATTCACCTTCACACTCCCCCTATCGCACACACACTGCACCCGCAACACACACACAAAAAAAAACACACCACCCCACACCACACACCAACACCCGCGCCGCGCGCGCGCCCCTCAACAAAACTGTGTTGCATCTTTTTCCCCTAATCTGCCATACATCATTTTCGTATGCACGGGTTAAAGGGGATAAAGTACTGTGTCCACGGGGCCAGTCGCTGGTTCTTTCTCTCTCTTTTCTCTCTCTCTCTCTCTCTTCCCACCACACACAAACCACACACACACCACACACACACACAACACACCAACACCACAAACAAAAAACCCCACACACAAACACCCAAACCCCCCCCACACAAACACACACAACACACCACACACACAAAACAAAAAACACAAAAAACACACACACACACAACCCACTCACAAAAATCTTTGTTGCATCTGTATCCTCTATTTACGGGGATGAAAATACGATCGTACCCGAGGCAGTTACTCTGTGTGTGTGGGGGGGGGGGGGGGTGTGTGTGTGTTGTGTGTGTTTTTGTGGGTTTTTGGGGTTGTGTGTGTGTGTGTGTTTTTTTTTTTGTGGTTGTGTGTTTGTGTGTGGTGTGTGTGTTTTTCTGTGGGTGGTTTCTGTTGTTTTTTGGGGGGTTTTTGTTTTTGTGTGTGGTTGTGTTTTTTGTGTGTGTGTTTTTGGTGTTTTTTTTTTTTTTTTTGTGTGTTGGGGTGTGTGTGTGGTGTGTGTGGTGGGTGTTGTTTTTTTTGTGTGTGTGGTGTTGTGCCTATCTGTCTCTGTTGTCGCTCCCCCCAAAAATTGTGTTGCATTTTTTCCTCCATTTTTACATACATCATTTTTTTTCTCTGCACAGTTGCAGGGTTTAAAGTACGACTTGTCCCGCCAGGCAAGCACTGGGTTTGAAGCCGAGACAGTGGCCAGCGATAAAAAACGATTGGTTACGGAGGGAAAAATTGGGGAGCACGGGCGCTTCGAATTATCGCCCCCACATTTTTTCCCGTGGTTTCTTATTGATTTTTTTTTTTTTTTTATTATTTTTGTATTGTATTAATGGTGGTGCTGGTGATGGTAGAGGTGGAGGCGGTGCTGGTGATGGTAGAGGTGGTGATGGTGAAGGTGGTGATGGCGATGACGGTTTTAATGGGTTGATGGATATATAAAGTGGCTAAGAGAGTAGAGTCCTGTTTCTGTGGAGCAAACAATACATGCAAATTGATGATCAGAGAAAGTAAATGTCACTGAAAGTGCTTAGAAAAATTGTCTGTGGCTCAAAGTACCATAGTACCATAGTTCATAGTTCATGGTACAAACACAGACTGTCTGGTTCACCTTACCAAACACAGACTGTCTGGCACCTTACCAAACACAGACTGTCTGGTTCACCTTACCAAACACAGACTGTCTGGCACCTTACCAAACACAGACTGTCTGGTTCACCTTACCAAACACAGACTGTCCGATTCATGGCACCAAACATTTTCTGGTTCATGGCACCAAACATTGTCTGGTTCATGGCACCAAACACAGACTGGTTCATGGCACCAAACACAGACTGGTTCATGGCACCAAACACAGGCTGTCTGGTTCATGGCACCAAACACAGACTGTCTGGTTCATGGCACCGAACACAGACTGATGTGGTTCATGGCACCAAACACAGACTGTTGTTGTTCATGGCACCAAACACGGACTGTCTGGTTCATGGCACCAAACATTGTCTGGTTCATGGCACCAAACACAGACTGGTTCATGGCACCAAACACAGACTGGTTCATGGCACCAAACACAGACTGTCTGGTTCATGGCACCAAACATTGTCTGGTTCATGGCAAACCCAAAAACAGGACTGGGTTTATGGCACCAAACACAGACTGGTTCATGGCACCAAACCACTATGTTTGGTTCATGCACATACTTGCTGGTTAAGGACAAAACGACTGATTCATGGCCACCAAAACCCGACTGTCTGTTTTGCACCCAAACACAGACTGTCTGGTTCATGGCACCAAACACAGACTGTCTGGTTCATGGCACCAAACATTGTCTGGTTCATGGCACCAAACAATTGTCTGGTTCATTTGGAACCAAACATTGTTGGTCATGGAACCAAACACAGGGCTGTCTGGTTCATGGCACCAAAACACAGACTGTTGGTTCCCTGGCACCAAACACAGACTGTTGGTTCTGACACCCAAACACAGATTTGGTTTTATGGCACCAAACACAGCTGGTTCTGGCACCCAAACACAGACTGTTCTGGTTCATGGCACAACCAGACTGTTTGGTTCATTGGCACCAAACACAGACTGATGTGATTTAATGGCACCAAACAGACTGTTCTGGTTCATGGCACCAAAACACAGACTGTCTGGTCATTGGCACCAAACACAGATGTCTGGTTCATGGCACCAAACAGATGTTTGTTCATGGGACCAAACACAGACTGATGTGTTTTATGGCCACAAAACACAGACTGTTCTGGTTCATGGCACCCAAAACACAGTGTTCTTTTTCATGGCACCAAACCAGACTGTTTGGTTCATGGCACCAAACACTGACTGTTCTGGTTCATGGCACCAAACACAGACTGTTCTGGTTCATGGCATCAAACACAGTCTGTTTGGTTCATGGCACCAAACACAGACTGATGTGATTCATGGCACCAAACACAGACTGTTCTGGTTCATGGCACCAAACAATGACTGTTCTGGTTCATGGCACCAAACACAGACTGTTCTGGTTCATGGGGACCAAACACAGGCGTCTGGTTCATGCACCAAACACAGACTGTCTGGTTCATGGCACCAAAACACAGCTGTTTTGGTTCATGGCAAACCCAAAAACAGGCTGTCTGGTTCATGGCACCAAACAAAAGATGTCTGGTTCATGGCACCAAACACAGCTGTTGGTTCAAAGGCACCCAAAACAGTCTGTCTGGTTTCATGGCACCAAACACAGAGGTCTGGTTCATGGCACCAAACAGACTGTCTGGTTCATGGCACCAAACACAGGCTGTCTGGTTCATGGCACCAAACACAGGCTGTCTGGTTCATGGCACCAAACACAGACTGTCTGGTTCATGGCACCAAACACAGACTGTCTGGTTCATGGCACCAAACACAGACTGTCTGGTTCATGGCACCAAACACAGAGTGTCTGGTTCATGGCACCAAACACAAACTGTTTGGTTAATGGCACCAAATACAGACTGATGTGATTCATGGCACCAAACAGACTGTCTGGTTCATGGCACCAAACACAGACTGTTGGTTCTGCTTAAACAAGATCAGTTCTGGTTCATGGCACAAAACACGATGTTTTGTCCGCACTAACATGACTCTCTGCTTTGTGGTATCATTCACAGACACAGTGTCTGATATTAGCGGCCACAAACGTTTTTTTGTCCCTTTTTCGGTCTATTTAGTGTCTTGGCGCTGTATGCATGTTCCATTACAGCCCTGCAGTCAATGGTGCAGGTATGTGGAGTTATTTTAAAATTGCATAGTTGATATTTTTACACACACACATACTTTAAAGTGTGTGGGTTGTTGGTTTTGTGTGTGTGTGTGTGTTTTGTGTTTTGTGTGTGTGGTGTGTGTGTGTGTGTGTGTGTGTGTGTGTGTGTAAAATAAGTAGTATGGGCCGTGTATGTCTTCCATTTTAATGTCTTTCCATTTTAAGTGATTCCAGGTGTGTGTTTGTTTTGGTGTGAGAAAGTGTGTGTGTGTGTGTGGTGTGTGTGTGGTGTGTGTGTGTGTGTGGGTGTGTGTGTTTGTGTGTGTGTGGTGTTGTGTGGGTCATTTAAAACAAAGAAGGGAAGAAAAAGAGTTTAAAAAATTTGGGGAAAGGACGAGTGAGAAAAAGGGCGTTGGATAGAGAATAAAACAGGCCAAGGAGTTGGGGGGCGGGTGCACCAGGATAAAGAGTTTGCATTGCTGCGTGGGGGCTTCTATGTGCCTTGTTCAACGGAATGGCTGCAGAAAAACTGGTTAAACCATGGGGGTAAAGCCGGATACGATTGCAGATTGCTAAGACATGGGCTGAGTTAACATTACTGTTGGGAATGATTGGAAGATTGCTAATATGTAGGTTGAGTTAGCTGCTGGGAATGATTGACAGATTGCTAAGATGTAGGTTGAGTTAACTGCTGGGAATGATTGGCAGATTGCTATGATGTAGGTTGAGTTAACTGCTGGGAATGATTGGCAGATGCTATGATGTGGTTGAGTTAACTGCTGGAATGATTGGCAGATTGCTTGATGTAGGTTGAGTTAAGCTGTGGGAACGATGGCAGATTGCTATGTGGTAGGTGAGTTAACTGCTGGGAAGATTGGCAGATTGCTATATGATGTAGGTGTGAGTTAACTGCTGGGAATGATTGGCAGATTGCTATGATGTAGGTTGAGTTAACTGCTGGGAATGATTGGCAGATTGCTATGATGTAGGTTGAGTTAACTGCTGGGAATGATTGGCAGATTGCTATGATGTAGGTTGAGTTAACTGCTGGGAATGATTGGCAGATTGCTATGATGTAGGTTGAGTTAACTGCTGGGAATGATTGGCAGATTGCTATGATGTAGGTTGAGTTAACTGCTGGGAACGATTGGCAGATTGCTATGATGTAGGTTGAGTTAACTGCTGGGAACGATTGACAGATTGCTATGATTGAAGGTTGAGTAACTGCTGGGAAGATTGCAATTGCTATGATGTAAGGTTGAGTTAACTGCTGGAATGATTGCAGATTGCTATGATGTAGGTTAGTTAACTGCTGGAAATGATTGGCAGATTGCTATGATGGGCTGATTAACTGCTGGAATGATGGCAGATTGCATGTGCAGAGTTGAGTTAACTGCTGGGAATATTGGAGATTGCTAGAGTAGGTGAGTTAACTGCTGGGAATGATTGACAGATTGCTATGACGTGGGCTGAGCCAAACAAAAGTACAGAAAATAAAATCTTACTGTTCTTAGGAAACGGCAACAGACGCTAGAAAGTTTCAATTTCTTTTTCTTTGCCAAGCGCTCAGACAACGTATTGCTGTCTATAATATGAGTGAAATTACGTTGCGCTGCCGTTAAGAGCCTGACAAGTCAGCCCCAGTGCATCCAACTTCGGCATGAGAAAAAAAATGTTATCTTTTAAGACTTTCTGGAAAAAGGCAGAAGAATGGTCCAAGAAGGCAGAAAATAGACGAGAAGGAGGTGACAGAAAGAACAGGAACAAGGCAGAAACAAAGACAAAGATTGAAAAGAAGGCATTCCTAGCTGAGAATTTCCAGAAGGTGGGGATACTGTCTATACCAACAGGCTACAGGCATTCCAGCAGGGAAGGAAAGTTTCAAGTATTTTCGATCTCCCATTGATTTAAAAACTTTACGTTTAAGACTATCAAACACAGACGAAATCTGAGTCAAGTAACAGTGAAAAAAAATCATGGGTATATGACCTCCTTAATATATTTAAACACTACTAATACTATACAACAGTTTGGCAGTATCAATAAACAGACTAGGGTTAATGTCCCAGTGACATTTAAGAACCTTTAGGACTAAATATATCAAATAGGAATTTTAAAATACGCTTTTATTAAACACGTCTTAGCAATCTGCCAATATCAAACACAGACTACCATAAATGGAGATCGTCTATGACCATCAGTCTGGTTTGGCGTAAAACTTTTAAAGACGAAGGGTTAGTGAGTCTACGAAAAGCCATTGCAAACGGGCCATCCCATCCATTTAATGTGCCGTTCTGTGCCACTCTTGTAAATCCTTTCTTCACCCCATCAGAAAAGGGGGGAAAAAAAAAAAAAAAACGTCGCGCCCACATTTTTTTGTCCGTTTGTCTTGACGTCATTCGGGGTCGTCTGCCTGTTTGTCTGACGGGTCTGGATAAAACGGGGGAAAAAGTAAAAGATTTTTTGTTGAAAAAAAAGATGAAGTGTTGTGAAAGAAAACAAGCCCCAGACAAAAGAAAAAAAAAAAAAGAAGAATCGGGACCCCCGGGCCAAATAAGAACTTTTGTTCGTGTCTTTTTGTTTTTTTTTTTTGTTGAAAAGGTATGGGTTTATACGATCGATTTGTGACGTGTTGTTTATTCTATTTGTATAGTTTTCCCTTCATACATTGAAGGGTGGGGGGGGGGGGGGATGGGCTGTTTGGGGGGTTTTTTTCCCCTCGGCTAGAGCTCCGGGTTCATTAATCGTGAGATTTTTTGTTAACAACCCGGTTTTTTCCCCAAATTTAAAAAGCGCATTTAAATTTGGGGGAGGGTGTCTAAACCGACTCGGGGGGGGGGGGGGGGGGGGGGGGGGGGGGGGGGGGGGGGGGGGGGGGGGTTTAGGGGGTAAGGGAAAAATCTTCCGAAAGGCGGAAGGGGTTTTTAACGTGTATGGAAAGGGCCCTGCGTGTTTGACAAGGGCCTGGGTTAAAGTTACCCGTAGGACTTTGAATTCGTATGATTTTTCCGTCAAACTTGGAAGAAAGGGCGAGGGTTTATTGGGCGGGAAAATTTTTTTTTACCTCTTTTTCCCCTTTTTCCAAAAACCAACCACCCCTTAGAGTTTCTTTTCTTCCCAAAAAAAAAGGGGGTTTTTCATTATCCGGTTTTTTTTTCATTCGTGGTGATTCTTTGTTCCCCTGGCCATTATCGTGGTGTCTGATTTTTTGATGTTTTTTAAAGGTTGGCCCCGGTCCATTTGGCCCCATTTTTTTTTTTCTTTTTTTTTTCCGTTTGGGCGTCCTTTTCCTCCCCTTTTCCCTTTTTTTTTTCTTCTTCTTTTTTTTTTCTTTTTTTTTGGGGTGTGTGGTGTTGTGTGTGTGTTTGGGGGTGTGTGTGGTGTGTTTTTGGTATGGGTGTTTTTTTTTTGGGTTTTGGGGGGTTTGGGGGTTTTTTCCCCTTTTTTTTGGGGGTTTTTGGGGCTTTTGTGTGTTGGGGTAATTTTTTCTTTTTTATTTTTTTATTGGGGGGGTGGGTGGTTTTTTTGGGGGTTTTTTTGGGGGTTTTTTTTTTTTTTTAATGGGGCGCCCCGGGGGAAATTTTGGGAAAAATTTTTTTTTTTTGTTGGGGTTTGGGGGTTTTTTTGGGGTTTTTTTTTTTTTTTTGGGGGGGGTAAAAAATTTTTGTTGTATGTTTGGTTTTCCCTTTTGCAACCTGTTTATGGGAAATGTTATGGTTTTGAAATTCCCCTGCCCCCTGAGGGTCGGGTTTAATCAAAAAAGGGGAAAAAAATTTTTTAAAAAATTTTATTTTTAAAATTTTTAAAATGTGGGGAAGTTTTTTTTGGAAAAAGGGGTAGGGATGAAGTAATTAAAATTTTTGTTTTTTTGGTTTTTTTTAAAAAATTTGGGGCATGTTAGTTTCTAATTTAATGTATTTTGGGAAATTTTTTCCCCCGGGGGGGTTTGTTTTTTGAAAAATTTAACTAGAAAAGGGGAAGTTTTTTTTTTTTTTTTATTTTTTTATTTTTAATTTTAAAAAAATTTCATTATCCACGATTAATTTTTTAGGTAAAAAGGGAAGTTTAAACATTTAATTGGTTTTTTTTTGAAAAACTTTATTAGGGGGAAAAAAATGGGGGGGAGGAAAGGTGAAATATTTTAAATTTTTTTTACAGGGTTTTTTTTCCTTTTTGGGGTTTTGGGGGAAGAAAAAAGGGGGAAAACTTTTTTTTTTATAAAAGGTTTTAAGGAAGGCAAAGTTTTGACTAAAATTTAGAGGAAATTTTTAACAAAGGGTTTTTTACAAAGGGAAAAAATAACCCCGGAACAAATTTTTTCAAAAAAGTAAAGGGTTTCAAAAAAAGTTTTTCAAATTTAAGCAAAAAAAATTTTTTTGGGGAGAATTTTCCCCTTTTTTTTAAATCTTTTCAATAAACCCCAAAATTTCAAAGCCAATAAAAGGGTTTGGAAAACCCCCAGATTTTAAACCAAAAAGGGAAAAAAAATTTGATTAAAATTTAAAGGGATTTTAAAAAAATTTCCCCCCGAAAAAAAATTTTAAAAAAACCCAAAAAAAAAAGGGAAAAAAAAAATCCCCCTTAAAAAATAAAAAAAGGGAAAAACGAAGAAAAATTTTTTTAAAGGGTTTTTTGGGTTTTCCCCCTTTAAACTTTTCCCGGTTAAAACCTTTTTTTTTTAAAAAACCCAAAAAAGGAAATGATAAAAAATTTAATTTTTAAAAAACCACAAAAGAAAAAAAATAAAGGAGGAAGGGAAAAGGGAAAAATTCCTTTTTTCCTTTTTGGAAAAAGGGATTTTTAAAAAACTTTTTAAAAGGGGAAAAAAAACAAAACCTTTAAAATTTTTAAAAGGCCTTCCCTTTTTTATTGTGGGAAAAACTTGGGTTTTCAAAAACAGGAAAATTTCTCAAAGCCTTTTTTTTGAGGTTTTTCTCTTCCATTTTTTTGGGTTGGAGGGGGGGGGGAAAAGTTTAAAACTTTAAGGAACACCTGCCCTTTTTTCGCTGGGTGATCTGTGCCCGGGTTTTCGAACCGTTCAAGGGATTTTTCCCTCGGAGGTAATATAGTCCGACTCCATTCCCCCCAAAAGTCCTTGATGAGACTAAAAACCGAGGCCCCTGTGCGAACGCACGCAGAACACTGCGAAAGCGTTAAAAACCCTGGGGCCTTGTGTGCCGGGGGGAACGAATGAAAAATTACAAAACGCATACACAGGGGGACGGGAGAAAAAAAAAAAGCGCAGAGTCTAATTCCAAAACCCGAAATAAAAAACAAAAACAACAAAAAAAATGAAATAAAACGTGCCCGGCTTGCCTTTTTGTTGGATAAATAGCACTTTTGGGGGGTTTTTTCTGTAGTTGCCTAGTTTCATTTTATTAACACTGACTTTGCTTACAGGCCCATGCTGTGTGGAGGGGACGGGATGCTCGGGTCGAGCACCCCTTTCCCAAAACTAGGTTAAGCGGCATGGGCGTGGTTCCCAAGTGGATGGGTGCCCGTTTGAGCCTTTGGTTTTTACAATCCCCCCGTTTTACCAGCGTACATGAGTTTCCTGCCCCCCTTTAGGGGAGGGAAGGTAAAACAGCAGGGAGAGGGAATGACCCGCCCCCAATATGTGGCCCCTGGAAAAGGGCCCCACACCTCGTCCCCAAAAGACAGTTTTCCCTTTATGTTGGGTCAAGGTTTTTATCAATCCTGGAATTTTAGTAAATGGGCGGTGCTGGTTTTTAAAGGGTTTATTTTTAATTTTCCGGGTTTCTTAAATGTCCTTTTCCCTTTTGATTTTCTTTTGTAGGTAAACGAAGGGCAAATAAATTCCCGGGGGTGTGGCCTCCCTTGGTTCCTTGGGGTTTTCCCTTTTGTTTGGGGTTTTGGGGGGGGGTGCCTTTTCTGGGGGGGTTTGGGGGGGGTTTCCTTTATGCCGGGGCCCGGGGGGGTTTGACGGGGGTTTGGGTTTCCCGGTTTTCCGGGGGGTTGGCTTTTCCGGGGGGTTTTCCCTTTTAATTTTTTGGGGGGCGGGCCCTTTGCGATTTCCGTTTAAGGATTCAAAAAAGAAAACCGCTTTTCAAAAATTCCCAAACCCCCAAAAAAAATTTTTTCCATTGGGTCTAATAAAAAAAAAGATTTAATAAACACAAATGGGGGCCCCAACTTGGGTAAAACTTAAAAAAGAAAACCAAAGAAAAAAAGGCCTTTGGTTAAAACAAATACATCCAAAAAGAAACCTTTTTCCCCCTTGTGTGAAGGGGCATACAAGTCGGTCCATCCCTAGTCTTCCCTCTGTGGTGACGTTGCATAAAAAAACGCTGTGTCCACCCCTAGTCTTCCTCTCGGGGTGACGTTGCATAAAAAACGGTCAAAGCGGGGTGCGCATTGTGGAACCCCTTGCAGTTACCGGAGATAGGGGGTTTACCTTTTTCCTTTCCTAACAACGCCGGGGGAATTCAGTGTAGACCCCAAAGTTAACTCTAAAAGAGTTGGAAGGAGACGTTAATGTCAATCACAAAAGGGGTTTTGGAAGCTCGTTTTGCTTCCCATTTGCCCGGTGCCATTGCTCTTTTCTTCTTGTGTGTGTTTTTGGGGGAAAGGGGGGGGGGGGGAAGGGATTCCTTTTTTGATGAGTTTGCTTTTTTTTGTGTTCGGGGGTTAAAAAGTAGTTTTACCCTAGTATTTCTTTCTCTTTCTTTTTTTAACTTTTTTTTGGGTTTTTTTTTTTGGGTTTTTTTGGGGGGGGGGGGGTTTGTAGGGTTGTTGTTTGGGGTTTTTTGGGGGGGGGGGGGGGAAAATTTGGGGAGGGAAATTTTTTAAAACACCACTATTACCCAATAAAAAGAAACTTTAAAAACATATAGACAAACAGACACCCAAAAATGACAATACTCTACATAAACGACGAAAACAAAAACAAAGCAAATAAAAAAACGTTTTGGGATGCATGAGAAATCTATTTGTTAAAAACCCAAAATCTGTCCTATTTTTTTCTTTTTTTTGTTGGCTTATGGTTTGATTTGTTGCAAATTTTTCATATAGTTTTTTTGTTTTGATTATTTTTCTTTTTTTTTATTATTCTAAATTTTGCAGAGAGAGGGATGGACCACCCACCCCACAACACACACCACAAAAAAACACCACACAACACAAAACCCTTTTAAATAAAAAAAAAAAAATTTAAATATATATAATATATATATATATAAAAATTTTTATCGAGAAGAGGGGGGGGTGCGTATAGGCTTTTTAGTGTATGGGGGTATTTTTCTTCCCCAAAGTATTAAGGACTTGAAAAAAAACAAAAAAAAGCAACACACACAAACCACACACCACACACAACACACCCCAACACACACACACCCCAAAAAACCCATAGGAAGGGTTTTGATGCGGGTAAAAAAAACTGGGGAGAGGGAGGAAAAGTGTTTTGGGCAAATTCGAAGTTCCCTTTTCCAAGAAAACGAAAATTTTTGCCGCGGTCAGCCCCTGACCATTCAATTTCTATGTAAGACCCGGGGAGACATAACTATATATGCCATTCAAATTGCAGCTACGAGTAAATGTGTTTTGGTTTTGGTTTTTTTGGGTGGGGGGGGGTTTGGGTGTTTGTTGTGAAGTTGTGTGTGTTGTGTGTGTGTGTGTGTGTGGTGGTTTTTTTGGTTTTTGTGTGAAAGCGCGCATTACGTGCACGTGGTGTTTTGGCGGGGCGTTAAAGAGCTTTTAAATTTTAAAGCGTCTTTCTATCCTCTGTTTTTTTTCCCCCATCTATGTTTCCCTCCCCCACCCCCCCACCCCCAGCCCCCCCCCTTTTCTCTTCACCCCCCCCCCACATTATGTTTTTTTTTCCCCTTTTTCCGTCCTGTTTTTGGGTCGTCTTCAGTCTCCCCGACTGTTGCCCTTCTGTCTCCCTTTGGCATTTCGTCACTAATCAGGATGACTGGCCACGGGGTAGATGAAGAGAAAGAAGGGGGGGGGTTTTTACATCAATTTTCATATTCCCCACCCTAAAAAACCCTGGGGGCCAGTCACCCAGAGTAAACACCGGTCCACTCCTAACCCTAGGAATCACTGTCAGATTGAAAGTACACACTTGCGCAAGTTACCTGTTGACTACTTTAAGTAGTTGCCATGCGTTCAGCCTTTTTTGATTTCGGAGGATATTTTTTTTTCTTTTTAAAGGAGGAAGTGAAGGTTTTGTTATGGCTTCAGGGGTAAAGACAATCCAACAAAAAATGAAGCAAACAAAAACAAAAAGTTAGGCCATGTTTTGCTGCACAATTGTAAAAGAGTATTTTACCCTTTATCACGCAATCTTGTCCTAAAAGGGGTAGTAACATTGGGTAGTAGACATTATAAAAAAATTTGGGACAGTAAAAATCATGCAAAAGAATTATGCTTTCTTTCATTTAAATTCTACACTTGGTTTAATCGTACTTCATTTTGCTTTTTTTCACTTCATTTTTATCACTTATCTAATCGTAGGCCACTTCACCCCAGCTCGTATTTGCGGGAATTCTGCTAGGGTGCCCAGAAACGGGTTCCCCAATTAAGTTTCTTTTTTACGTTTTTGAAGTTTTACTCCCTTTTTCTTTTTCTACAGGGGAACGTGGCTCCGATTTTAAAACTTTAATTGGAAAAAACAACAGAGACGTTAAAACAGGGTTTTACAAAGTTAAGATCATGGAATTCTTTAACCTTAAAGGGAAAAAAGTGGAAAAGTTCAACACGCCCACCCAGTGTGGGTCTGATGTTGATGCATCGCCCATTCGTGTTGGGTAAAAGGGCAGCGGGTCGGCATATTACGGCATCCCAAAAGTGTAAAAAATTGCCCATTCAGGAATTTTTGCAAAATTATTTTTCCCTTTTCCCAGGGGGGGCCAGATTCATTGTTTCCCACGATAAAGTTGTTCACTAAGATCGCAAGTATATGCTGCAAACCAGTTTGCTGTCACTCCTTTAAATTTAATCCTCACCTCTCCCCCAAAAAAGGGGGGGGGGGGAAAAAAAACAAAACGTCATTTTCAAACAACTCAATTAACTTGGACCCTAAAAATTGTTAGAGGAAAGAAAAAAAAAAACCTTTTTGGAGGGGGGAACAAATCAATAAAACAACAATACAGGGCCCTGGCCAAAAAAAAAAAAACCCCAAAAAAAAACCCAATACCCCCCCCCCCCCATCTCCCACACACACACACATAAAAACCCCAAACCAAAAAAATTTTCGATGTGGGAGTGGCTTTACTGGACACTCTGATTTTAAAAGCAACCTCCACCCGGGTTGGCCACCGGTACACACACTTGATCCCGCAACGTGAGAGTTTTTTGATCTTTTTGTCCCTTTTCTTTGCTCTCTCTGTCCCCTGTCTCTGTCTCTTCTCCCTCATTCAAAAATGCATATCTTGTTTCAAGACCTTCCTTAGTGAAAAAATTTTGATTCTAAAAAATTACTTCAAAGTAAAAATCCCATTTCCGCAGTACTGAAGTAATTTTTCTCTAATGCATCTAAAGAGTCCACTCATGGGCTAATGACTTAGACGGGAAAATCCTTTAAACTAGGGTCATTAATATTGATTTCCCCTTTAAATATTTGTATAAACCCTTTTTATCGATAAATGTACTTCCCCAGCATTTTCAAAAAAGCCAAAAAAATTCCTTTTTAAAATCTGGGAATAAAATGATCCCCTTCGATTACAGATTTTTCAATATTATTTGTACTTTCTAAGCCCTTTTGGAAAAGCAAAATTTTTCGTGCTCAGGCTCACATTTCCAAAAAAATAGTTACCATCCAAATCAGTCTGGCTTTTGAAAAAATCATTCTTTTCTCAGCTTTATTGGTCTTTTGAGAATGGTTAAAAATATCAAAGATAGCAAATTTACTGGTGTGCTTTTTTTTTTTTTTGCCAAAGCATTTATGTCAAAGTATAACCTTTAATCCCTAAATTGGGACCATATAAATTTTTTTGACGATGCTTGTCACTCATAAAATATTTTTTTAATAGTCGAAACCCCCATGTTGGCTAGAATGAGCATTCTGAAAAAATGTCACAAAATTTTGGGGTTTTGGAAGGGTCATATTAGGGTCTCCTTTTTTACTTTTTTCAATGCCTTCCTTTTTTCATTTCTAAAGGCGTAATGAACTCTTTGCTTTATGTATACTTTATCTTCTCATTTTGACTTTTTAAAAAATTAAACCTATGGAAGAAAATGCTGATCAAAATTTCGGGGAAAGGACCCGACTTAATCATTTGGCCCTAAAGATAAAAAAAAATAAATTCATGATAATTCGTCTCGACAAAAACACAAAACGTAACCTTTTCCGCCCCAAATTTCTCGGTAATACTCTATTAAAGAATAGATATCATAGACTCTTAGGAGTTTCTATTGATAATGAAACTTTCCCGGTCACCCCCCTATTTACTCTTTACAAACGAATCTCTGAAAAGATATTTACTCTCTAAAAACAAAACTTTCTAGACCTAGATTCTCGTAAACTTTACTATGCTTATATCCAATTTTTATTGATTTGCCCAAATATATGATGGGTGCAGTGCCAAAAACTTTAAAAACCCCTTTCAAGAATCCATAAAAGACTCTTAAAGTAAACCCCCTTTAAGTCTTCGACTTTATTACCCCCCGAATATATAATTGGACATTCTCCCCCTAAATTTTTTTATTTGGAATATAACAAACATAAAAATGTTTCGCAAATGAACGGTCTGGCCCATCTACACTGAAATAAGTTTCCATTAAACCCGTCAAGGTACACAAATAAATGTAATACCGAAACCAAAACTAATCTTTACAAACAAACCTTTGTTTTTGGGGAACGTTTTTGGAACTCTTTACCAAAAAATTTAAAAAGAAAAAAAGCATTACTTCTTTTAATATATTATAAAATTTTTCTTGTTCCAGAAGATTAGTCAAATATGCACTAAACATTTTTTATTTTTTGCTTTTAAAAATGAAGAATGTTAGCACCAATTAGAAAAAATATCACTTTTAGGAAATACATGAAAGTAAAAGACAAAAGTATACCCAACTTTCATACTGTGTGATTTGGAAATTTTCCTGTCAGTTGATTTTTTTCTTGGGGGGGGTGAGGGGGGTTTTTTTTTGGTTTGTTTTATTCTTTTTTATTTCGGTTTGTTTGCTTGGGGGTTTTTCTTTTTTTTCATTTTTTTTCATTTTTTGGTTGGGATTAGGTTGGGTTTTTTTTTGGGGGTGGGGGGTTTTTGTTTGGGGGGGGGGGGGGGGGGGGGGGGGGGGGTTGGGGGGGGGAGGGGGGTTTTTCTTTTTTTTTGGTTTTTTTGTTGGTTTTTTTTGGAAATTTTTTTTTTTTTTTTGGGGGGGGGGGGTTTTGTTTTTTTTGGGGGGTATTGGTGGGTTTTTTTTTTTTTTGGGGGAAGGGTTGTTTTTTTTTAAATTTTGTTTTTGTTTTTTTTTTTTTCCGGGGCGGATGTAAAAGGAAAAACCCGCTTTTCATTTCCCCTTTGTAAAAAATTTTCGTTTTCTCCCTCTCTTTTCTCTCTCACTGTGTTGGTTTTGGTTGTTTGTTTTTTGTTTCCCCGGGGGTTGTTGAGGGTTTTTTGTTTTCCCCCCCCCCCCCCCCCCCCCCCCAAAAAAAAACCCCCCCCCCCCCGGGGGGGGGGGGAAAAAAAACCCCCCCCCCCCCCCCCATTTTTCCCCCCCCTGCCCCGCCAACCCCCGGGGCCCCCCCCCCCACCCTCTCTCCCCCCCATGTGCCAAAACCGGAAATTTTCCTCTTTAAAAATAATTGTTGAGGGAGAAGAGAAAAGGGAGAGAGGAGAAAGAGAAAGAAAGAAAGGAAGGAGAGTGATTTTTTTTGGGGGGGGGGGGGGGGGTTTTTTTGTTTTAAGGGTTTTTTTTTTTTGTTTGTTTTTTTTTGGGTTGGTGGTATTTTGATTGTTTTTTATTTTTTGATAAAGTTTTAAGTTTTTTATTTTTTCTCTTTGGGTGTTGGTTTTATTTGCTTTGCTTCTGTTTTCGTTGTGGCCTCAGATCGTCCTTTTGAAAAAGTTTCTGTTTTCTCCTCCCCCCCCCACTCTCTCTCTTTCCCTTGCTTGGTTTTGTGTGGCGGGTTCGGTGTGTGCAGCGGGGGGGAGGAGAGCGGGAGGAGGAAGGGGGAAGTCGTCCCCACCCATCTCCTCTTCTGTTCCTTGAAGTTTTTGTTTTGTTCTTATTTCCCCCCTTTGCCCTTTCCCTTCACTATAATAGTTAAAAAAAGGGAAAAATGGGTCAAAATTGGGGAGGTTGGGTGATGTCCTCTTAAAATTCATTGTTTTTTTTTCTCTCACCCTAACTACATAAACCACACATGAAATGCATCAAAATTGCGATGAAATGGTAGAAATTACGCGTTACATTTGATAAAAAAAGGCCTTGGAGCGCAGCAGCAAGTAATGTAGTAAAAAGTAAGGTAGTAGTAGTGTAGTAAAAGGGGTAGCAACAGACAAGTAGCAGCAGCAGCAGCAGTAGCTGTATGTTGTGTTGTGTTGCTGCTGCGCTGCTGGCTGCTCCTCCCCCTCCACCCTTCTTTTTCCCTTTCTTTTCCTCCTCTTACTACTACCAAAAAACTAACAAACCGTCTGCTGCGCTGCGCTGCTGCTGCTGCTCTACTACTACTGTTGCTCTGCTATTACTAGTTCTTGTTGTTGTCAAATTTTTGTTGCTCTTGTCCTCCTCCTCCTCCTCCTTCTTCTTCTTCTCTTCTCCTCCTCCCTTTTCCTTCCTTTTTCTAACTCCTTTTCTTCATCTGTTCCTCCCCTTTTTCTTCTTTTCCTCATCGTCTACCTCCTTCTACGCCTTCTACCCCTTCATCTTCTTCCTCTCCTCGGCTTGCTAGAACTACGAGGTTCCCTGTTGATGGGAATTTGGCGTGTAGGGCAGTTGTTTCTTCATTAAGGTTGCTGCACTGTGACCGGGTGGAGTGAGCGGCGTGTGTACACAGGGCTCCAGTGTGCGCGTGCTTTTGTTTTGTCACGTGGGCCCTGCCCGCGCGCGCCTGATGGCCTCCAATTCCTTGACTGATGGAATTCGGTCTACGGCCGCGCGTGTAAGATTGTCAATGGATATGTTTAATGCACCGGATTTCTGCTTTAAACGTTTCATCCTTTGGCCCGGGCGAGTAGGGTTGTCAATAATGGGAGCTAAGTTGCCAAAGCCGGCATTTTATTATGCTTTGAAGTGGTATGTTGAGATTGTCTGCTGCTAAAGACAAATGTTTAGCGTAACAATTTCCATTCTCCTTTAATTTAAGGAGAGAAAAATCTACCTAATTTTGGAAAATGTCTGCCTATATGTACTCTCCTAATCATCATCATCATCAGACCCGTGACCTTGGCGGTCGTGGGGGAGACATGAAAGACGATGCCGTGGTAAGCCTCCTCCATCCATCTCGGTCCTCGGCTCTGCGCAGTAGTGCCGAGTCATTCATCCTGGTCCATTCTCTGATGTTGTCCATCCATGACTTGTTCTGTCTTCCCCTCCTTTTGCCACCTTCGAGGTTCCC
>CM054151.1:47286972-47305128 GCA_028751875.1 Rapana venosa
GGGGGGCAAACTTTTAAAACCCGGTATGTTCTTGGATACAACATTTGGATATCTCCTGCCACGAAATCATTTCCACTGATGTTTGTTGTTCTGTGGGCTTCCCTTTGGCTTGGGTCAAACCCGTCCGGGTTTTGGGCCATTTCCGTATTTTTCCCTTTCTTATCTTTTTTCCATTTCATTCTTCTTTTTACATTTTTTATGTTGTTGAAATTGGGTGGTTGTTGTTTGGGTTGTTGTTGTTCCCTGTCTCTTTGCTTTCTTGTGTGTCTGGGGAGTCTGGCCGGTCACTTTTTCCCTTTTTCCCCTTTTTTTTCGTCTTCTTTTTTTCTCCTTCTTCTTTTGTTTGTGTGTGTGTGTGTGTGTGTGGTGTGTGTGTGTGTGTGTGGTGGTTTGTTTTGTTGTTTGTGTGTTTGGTCCCCTGCGCGCTGATTTTGGGGAAAATGATTATTTAGTAAGGAAATGTTTCTTTTTTGTTTGGGGTTGTTGTTTTTTTTGGGGGGGGAAGCTGATTACAATATTGTTGTTACACGAGTGTTGAAAAGTTTCCTTAATGCAACCTGTCTATAAAGGGTAAAGCTGTATGTGTCATGAAATCCCCATGCCCCCAATTAGGTACGGGTAGATTGAATCATAATCCCAAGAAAGAAAGCGACACAAAACACTTCTAAAATCAACAGTTTTCGATTCACTTACTTACCTCTTATAGAATTTTGGGAGAAGGTTTTTTTGTGCAGAAAGAATAGTCCATGGACTCCGAAAAACGAATCACATTCAGAACATAGATTTTGTTGTTTTTTGTTTTTTGTTGTTTTTAAAACGTTTCGATCATGTTAATGTTGAGTGAAATGGTTAATTGTGATTTTTGTAAAATTTCATGTATCCCTGGAAGGGGTCTTGAAATAAAATCTTGAATCTTGAATCTAGCAAACGCGGAAGTTTTGTTTTATTTGTTTTGGTTATAGATATTCCTATTTTTCAACTTTTAAAAGAAAATCGCATGTAGTCACCGCATATCAATGTTTTCTATGGTGAAAACCGGTAGAGTATAATGGTGATTGATCAGTATGGTAAATGTGTCCTGCTGTCTATACAATCAGCTGTTAGTACTGGGGCAAACAATGGGGGACATGTTTGATGGATGTCTAAATTTATTTTATATAGCTATGAGTGCACAGTGTGGTGTGTGTGCGTGCGTGTGTGGTGAGTGTGTGTGTGTGTGTGTTTTAATGAGAGAGAGAGAGGTGGGGAGGAACTTTATTTTTTTTATAAATAGACGTTGTAAGGAAGGCAAAAGTTTTCGAGCTAAAGTCCTCACGATGTGTAAATTTTAAGAGCAAACCAGTCTTTGGTGACAAAGGTCAAATCAAATCAACTCCCTGTGAACAAATCGTTTTTAAGCAAAAAAATGTAAGTGACTTTCTATAAATTAATGTTTATGTAAACAATTTCAAGCAACAGACAAAGATTTTAGGTGGGCAGACATACTCCCATTTTTTGTTAAATCAGAATTTATTCAATAACACACAACATAAGCAAAGACCAATACAACAGAGGAAAGGCATCAACCTACAGTTCATTTTAAATCCTACTCGGTGATAAGTTAATATTTGATGCTTATGTAGACAAGTGATATGCATATATTTCATAGAGACACAAAACATTACACGAAAAAGTGAAAACAACAATAGACAACACTACCGAACTGAAGTAAACAACAAGTGGAACAAAAAATACACAAACACACTTGAAAGCAATGAAACCAAGGGAAGGAACTTTGCATGTGACTGCAACCTAGTATTACATTCTGTTTGCATTGGAGTATTTTTGACACAGTCAAATCCCCATTAAATCTTTTCCACACTGTTAAATCCCCTTAAATTATTTTTTCAGACAGTCAAATCTCCATGACAGTGAGAGATGTTATGAAAAAGTCTCAGAATGTTTAATAGTACAAGACCGACAGCAAAGAAAACAAATAAGGAGTGTAAGGGTACATTTGGAACACGCATTGACAAATGCTTCCCATCCTTGTCTGCACTACAGGTATTTTGGTATGAACACTTTTTGCTGAAACAGACGGAGAAACAAAGCCCATTACCAGATGTTGTGGCATTCCGTGCCGTTCCTTTCTAATTGTGGTACAAACATCTCTGGCTTTATTACGAAGAACAGGACAAATGGCTACAACCGCCTTTATTGTTGTAGGTGTTGTTCATCTTACCGTTATTTTCTGGTATTGATCCGTATTCTTTTGTAACGCTTTTGTAAACGCTTCATAAAACTACGCGAACAAGCTGCAGTTAAAAACATCAATTTTTAAAGAAACTACATTTTTTATGGCAGAAAAGAATGATGGACAGACAGAACAAAGAACTTTCTGCTCACATCCTTTTGTGACAGCTCATGAAAATTTCACCCTTCTGATCGACCCGTGCCTTGCTCACAGTTCCATCTGTACCGTGAGCCAGCCGTTAATACTTTGTTATGAAGAGCATGGAAACTGTACACACCGATCAATATCTGTGTGTTTGATCTGTGGGATCAAACCAGAGCAGGGTTATTCTATTTTCTGCTGGAGGGTCACCTCTGTGGACACCGTCTTTGTTACACACATGCATTGCCAACTACATTGCCGGGTTCGGGAAGGGGGGGGGGGGGGGACAGGATAACCACCCACTGGTGGTTAGAGTGATGCACCTTGCGCTCGTGATCTGCTGACCCAGGTTCGAATCACGTTCAAGAGGAGTTTTCCTCTGGAGGTAATATCAGTGCCGACTCCACTTCCCCCAAAAGTCCTTCGGATGAGACTATAAACCGAGGTCCCGTGTGCGAACGCACGCAGAACATCTTGCGCACGCGTTAAAACCTGTAGGCCATTGTGTGCCGGTGGGAACGAATGACAATTACAAAACTGCATACACACGGGGACTGGATGTAAAAAAAAAGCGCATGAGTGCTAATTCCATTATCCTCGAAATAAAAAACAACAACAACAAATAAAATGAAAATAAAACTGTGCCCGGCTTGCCTTGTTGTTGGATCAATAGCTTACATTCTTGGTGGGTTTTTTCTGTAGTTAGCCTAGCTTTTCATTTTATTAACACTGACTTTGCTTAGCAGGCTCCATAGCTGTGTGGACGGGACGGGATAGCTCAGTGGTCAGAGCACTCGCTTTACCCAAACTACGGTTAAGCGGCATGGAGCGTGGTTACCAAGTGGATGGGTGACCGTTTGAGCGCCTTGGCTTTAGTACAATCCCCCAGTTCATCCAGCTGTACATGAGTACCTGCCCTCTTTAGGGTCAGGGAAGGTAAAGCAGCTAGGGAGAGGAGATATGACGCCGCCCTCAATATGCTGGCCCCTGGAGAAACTGAGGCCTCTGACACCTCGCTCCCCCAACGACAGTACATGTTCCCTTCATAGCTGTGTGGATCAGAGTGTTTGACTTCAATCCATGGAATTGTGAGGTCAAACCTCGGAAGCGGCTGCTGATGAATTAAAGGGTTGGGATTTTGCACGATGTCCTGGGTCTTCTTAAAGTGCTAACCTTCCATTGCCTTGATTATTTTCGTGTATGTAGGCTACACATGTAGAAGGTCAAATATGTAAGTTAAATATCCCGTAATTTAGCTCAACATTAAACGGTTTACGGAAACACGAACATACCCAGCATGCATCCTTTTCCTGGAGAGGGATGGGCTCCGATGGGTTCAACTTGTTCATGAGACACGGCCTGAACAGTCCTGCGCAGTTCTACAGCGTTTCCCAGGAAATCCAGGAAGAAAAGAATAATCGCGCTCTTGCCGCCACTTTTCTCTCTCTTTCTCCATTTTTTTGGGCGTCTGGCCCTTGAAACGATTGTCTCGTATTGAAGTGATTCTAAAGAAGAAAGCACGCTCTCAATAAATTCGCACAAACTGCCGCAAAAAAATTCAATCATTGGGTCTAACTTACCAACGACCTCTGAATAAAACACAAATAGAGAAAATACTAAGCCACCTCTGGATAAAATACTTAAAGAAGAAACACTTCCACAAGAAAAGCCATGGCCGGTTGGTGTGCAAAGACAAATCACATCCAGATCATGTCCATCCTAGTCTTCCCTCTCGTGGTGAAGTTGCATACAAAACGGTCGTGTCCATCCCTAGTCTTCCCTCTCGTGGTGACGTTGCATACAAAACGCTCGTGTCCATCCCTAGTCTTCCCTCTCGTGGTGACGTTGCATACAAAACGGTCAAAGCTGGTGCAGCATTGTGGTACACAACTGTGCAGTTACCTGGAGAGATATGGGTTTCACCATGTTTCACTTGCACTAGACACACTGCCGGAGGAATTCAGTGTAGAGCCCCAACAGTTAACTCGTAAACAAGAGTTGGAAGGAGTCACGTTAATGTCAATCACAGAAGGAGTTGGCAAGCATCGTTTTGCTTACAGTTTGCCCGGTGCCATTGCTCTCTTCTTCTTGTGTGTGTGTTGGGGAAGGGGAGGGGGAGTGAAGGGATTCCATTTTTGTTATGAGTTTGCTTTGTTTTGTGTTCTGGGGTATAATGTAGTTTTAGCCTAGTATTTTCTTTCTCTTTCTTTCTTTGACTTTTTGTTGTTGTGTTTGTTGTTGTTTGTTGTTGTTGTTTTTTTGGGGGGGTTGTAGGGTTGTTGTTTGGGGTTTTTTTTTGGGGGGGGGGATGGGGAGGGTAATTTTTTAAAACACCACTATTAGCCAGATCAAAAGAAACATTAAACATATAGACAAACATGACAGCCAAAAATGTAGCGAATACATCTACATAAACAGACGAAAACAACAACTAAGCGAATAAACAAACGCTTTCGTGGATGCATGAGAAATCTATTTGTTAAAAATCCAAATTCATGTGCCTGATCTTCTTTCTTTGTTTCGTTGGCTTATGGTTTAGATTTGTTGTCGAATTTTCATAGTAGTTTTGTTCTGTTTTGATTTAGTTTTCTTGTTTTTCATTATTCTCACTTTTGCAGAGATGAGGCGATGGACCACAAACACAACACACACACACAACACACACAACACACACACACACACACACACACCATACATACATACACACAACACAAACCACATATAATATATATAATATATATATAATATATATATATAGTCGAGAGAGAGAGGTGGGGTGCGTATAGGCTTATTAGTGTGACTGCGGGTATGTTTCTATCACCAAGTAGTTAATGGACTTGAAACAAAACAAACAAAAGCAACACACACACACACACACACACACACACACACACACACACACACACACACACACACACAAAAACCCATAGTGACACGGGTTGATGCTGGTAAAAACAACTGAGGAGAGGGAGGCAAGTGTGTTGCTAAATTCGAAGTTGCACTTTTCCAAAGAAAACGAAAATCTATTGCCGCTGGTCAGTCTGAACCATTACTAACTGCTACTGTAGAGACCCGGGAGACTATAACTATATACCGCCATTCAATCTGTCAGCTAGCCGAGGTGAATGTGTCATTCTGGTTATACAGCAAGCTTTTACTACTATGCAAACAGTCGGGGGGGAACAGGTTTGACGGATGTCTAATCGATTCGTGAAGTAGTGTGTGGTGTGTGTGTGTGTGTGTGTGTGGTTGTGTGTGTTGTGTGGTGTTTGTGTGCAAGCGCGCCATGTACGTGCACGTGCGTGCTTTGGCAGGGCGTTTAAAGAGCTTTTAAACTGTTTACACGCGTCATTCTATCCTCTGTTTATTTTCCCAATCAGTATGCTTCCTCCCCCCATCCCTCACCCCCAGCCCCCCTCCCTTTTCTCTTCACCCCCTCCCCCACACTTACTGCTCTTTTCCCTTTTTTCCGTCCTGTTGTTGGTCGTCTCTCAGTCTGCCCGACTGTTGTCCATCTCTGTCTCCCTTTGTGCATTTCTGTCACTAATCAGGATGACTGGCCACAGGGTAGATGAGAGAGAAACGAAGGGAGGGGGTTTACATCAATGTTGCATATTCCCCAGCCTAACACCCTGGGGGCCAGTCACCCAGAGTAAACACTCGGTCTCACTCCTCACACCCTAGGAATCACTGTCAGATTGAAAGTACACACTTGACGACAAAGTTACCTGTTTGACTACTTTCAAGTACGTTGCCATGCATGTTGGCAGCCTACTTTGACTTCGGAGGAATATTTTTTTTTCTTTTTTGAAGGAGGAGAGTGAAGGGTGTTCTGTTATGGGCTTCAGCCGGATGAAGACAATCTCAACACAACATGAAGCAAACTGAATCAAAAAGATCTAGGCCATGCTTTGCTGCACAATTGTAAGAAGAGTATATTAGCCTTTATCCACGCAATCTCTGATCCTAAAGATGGGTAGTAGACATTGGGTAGTAGACATTATCTAAATGAATCTGGACAGTAAAAATCATGCAAAAAGAAGTGTATGCTTTCTTTCACTTGTACTATCTATCACTTGGTTTAATCGTACTTCATTTATGCTTTCTTTCACTTGCACTGTTTATCACTTGATCTAATCGTAGGCCTACTTCACACCAGCATCGTCATTTGCAGGAATTCTGCTATGGTGCTCACAGAATACTGGTTCCCAAGTTAAGTTTCTTCTGTTTACAGTATTTTGAAGTTTTACTCCCTTTTTCTATGATTCTACAAGCGGAACGTGGCTCCTGATTTTCAAACTTATAATTCTGATAAAACAACAGAGACGTTAAAACATGGATTACAAAGTTAAGATCATGGAATTCTTTAACCTTAAGGGAAAAGTGGAAAAGTTCAACACTGCCCACGCAGTGTGGGTCTGATGTTGATGCATCAGCCCATTCTGTGTTGGTCAAGGCAGCAGGTGCCGGACATATCTACGGCATACCGAAAGTGTCAAAATTGCCCAGTTCAGGAATGTTGCATAACTTTATTGCTTACCATGTCTCCCAGGGGGGCACAGATTCATTGTTTCCCACGATAATGTTGTTCACTATGATCGCAAGTATATGTCTGCAAACCAGTTTGCTGTCACTCTCCTGTCAGAATTTAATCCTTGGCGACCGTGCTCCCAAAAAAAGGGAAGGGGGTGGGGTGTAGAGGAAAGAACAAAACAAGTCATGGTTTGCAAATCAACTACAAGTTTACAACTAGCATGACCCTAATTGTAATCAGCAGAGCAAAGCAAACAAGAAAGAGCACTTTAGAGGAAGACAAATCAATAAAACCAAACAATACATGGGCCCACGGCCAAAAACAAACAAAAACCCAATACCCCCTTCCCCCCCCATCTCCCACACACACACACACTAAAAACCAAACCAACAGAAATTTATCGATGTGGCAGTGGCTTTACTGGACACTCTCGGATTTAAAAGCAGACCTCCACTCGCGGATATGGCCACCGGATACGACACACTTGATCACCTGCAATCGATGAGAGTTATCTGATCTTTATGTCCTTCTCTTTGTCTCTCTCTGTCTCTCTGTCTCTGTCTCTCTCTCTCTCATTCAAAAATGACATATCTTGTTTCAATGACCTTGCCTTAGTGAAAGAATTTTGCATTTCTAAAAAGATTACTTCAAATGTAAAAATCCCATTCCTGGCAGTACATGAAGTATATTTTTCTCTAATGCATCTCAAGCAGACGTCCACTCATGGTCTAGATGACTTAGACGGGAAAATCCTTAAGCTCAGGGCTCATATAATATGTGATTCCTTAACATATTTGTATAACCTTTGTATCGATAAATGCTACTTCCCCAGCATTTTCAAACAAGCCAAAATAATTCCTTTGTACAAATCTGGTAATAAAACTGATCCTTCAGATTACAGACCTATTTCAATATTATTTGTACTTTCTAAGCCTTTGGAAAAGCATATATATCAGTGCCTCATGGCTCACATTTCAAAATATAGCTTACTTCATCCAAATCAGTCTGGCTTTAGAAAAAATCATTCTTGTCATACAGCTCTGATTGGTCTTGCTTGATGAATGGTTAAAAATCATCAATGATAGCAAATTTACTGGTGTGCTATTTATTGATTTTGCCAAAGCATTTGATGTCATAGATTATAACCTTTTAATCCGTAAATTGGTACCATATAAATTTTCTGACGATGCTTTGTCACTCATAAAATCATTTCTTAATAGTCGAACCCACACTGTTTGGCTAGATAATGAGCATTCTGAATTTATGTCACAAAAATGTGGTGTTCTGGAAGGATCAGTATTAGGGTCTCTTCTTTTTTCACTATATATCAATGACCTTCCTTTATTCATTTCTAAAGGCGTAACTGAACTCTTTGCTGATGATACTACTATCTACTCTTCTCATTCTGACTTTAAACAACTATGAAACTCTATGGAAGAAAATGCTGATCAATTGCTGGAATGGACCAGACTTAATCATATGGCCCTAAAGGATAAAAAAACTAAATTCATGATAATTACGTCTCGACAAAAACGACAAAACGTAACCTTTGCTCTGCCACAAGTTTATCTCGGTAATACTACTATTAAAGAAGTAGATACTCATAGACTCTTAGGAGTTACTATTGATAATGATCTTTCCTGGTCACCCCATATTGACTTCTTATACAAACGAATCTCTGAAAAGATATTTCAGCTCTCTAAAATCAAACACTTTCTAGACCTAGATTCTCGTAAACAATTCTACTATGCTTATATCCAATTATTTATTGATTACGCCTCAACATTATATGATGGGTGCAGTGCCAATAGCTTAAAACCTCTTTCAAGAATCCATAAACGAGCTCTTAAAATGGTACTCCTTAAGTCTTCGACTTTATTACCCCAAGACTATACTAAATTGGACATTCTCCACCTAACTTTTCATTTGGAATATAACAAAGCAATAATAATGTTTCGCATAATGAACGGTCTGGCTCCATCTACACTGACTAATAAGTTTCCAATTAACCAGTCAAGGTACACAAATAACATAGTAATACCGAAACCAAGACTATATCTTTACAAGACAAGCCTTTGTTACTCTGGAGGAACTGTTTGGAACTCATTACCAAAAAATCTTAAAAAGAAAAATAGCATTACTTCTTTTATATGCATAATTATAAATTTTACTTGTTCCAGAAGATTAGTCAAATATGCTACTAAACTATTTTCAGTTTTATGCTTGTTAAACTGAAGCAACTGTTAGCACCACATTAGAAAAAATATCACTTTGAGGAAAGTACATGAAAGTAACATAGACATATTGTATACCTAATCTTTCATACTGTGTGCATTTGGAAATTTTCCATGTCAGTTGATTTTTTTCTTGGTGGGGGGTGAGGGGTGTTTTTGGTTTGTTTTATTCTTTTGTTTATTTCGGTTTGTTTGCTTGGGGCTTTTTCATTTTTTTTCATTTTTTTTTCATTGTTTGGTTGGGATTAGGGTTGGGGATTTTTGTGGGGATGGGGTTATTGTTTGGGGGGGGGGGGGGTTGGGAGGAGGTAGGGGTTTTCTTTTTTTTATTGTTAGTTTTTTTTTTGTTATTTTTTTGGAAGGGTTTTTTGTTTTGCTTGTTTCTTTGGGGGGGGGGGGGTTGCGTGATTTTTTTTGGGTGGTGATGGTGGTGGTAGTGATTTTTTAAATATATTTTTTGGGGGAAGGGGTTGTTTTTTTTAATTGTTGTTCCTTTGTTGTTTGTTTGTTTGTTTTTGCCAGTGGGCTGGATGTAAAAGAGCAACTACTGCTTATTCTATTACCCTCTTTGAATAAACAGTTTTCAAAGTTTTTCTCTCTCTCTTTCTCTCTCTGACGCTGTCTGCGTATCAGATTCTCCAGCTGTCTGACTCTCTGTCTATCCGTCTGTGCCTCAGAGTCGGTCTGTGTCTGAGACAGTCTGTCTGTCTGTCTGCTCCCCCCCCCCCCCCCCCCCCTCTCTCACTTCTCTCTCTTTGTGTGTGTGGAGGAGTGAGCAATGGGAGAGAGGGAGGTGGAGGTGAGAGAGAGAAGAGAGAGAAGAGAGAGAGAGAGAGAGAGAGAGTCGGTTCCGCCACCCATCTCGGTCTGTCTGCTTGGGTGTTTGTTTTTTTTCTAAACTTCCACTCGGTTTTTTTCTCTCACCACTAAACTACATAACCACACATTGAAAATAGCATCAATAATTGCCGATGAAATGGTAGATATACGCGATACATTTGAAAAATAATTGGCCTTGTAGCAGCAGCAGCAGCAGCAGTAAAGTATAGTTAAGCAGCAGTATAGAAAGCAACAGAAGAGCAGCAGCAGCAGCAGTAGTCTGTTACTGTTGTTGTTGTTGTTGTGTGCTGCTGCTGCTGCCTCCTCCTCCTCCTCTTCCCTCCTCCTCCTCTTCCTCTCCTTACTTACTACCACAAAACAAACAAACGTTGCTCGCGCTGCTCTGCTGCGCTATACTACAAACTGTTTGCTGCTGCTATTACTAGTTCTTGTTGTTGTTCATTGTTGTTGCTCTTGTCCTCTCTCCTCTCTCTCTATCTTCTTCTTCTTCTCTTCTCCTCCTCCTTATCCTTCCTTCTTCTACTCCTTTCTCTTCATCTGTTCCTCCTTTATCTTCTTTTCCTCATCGTCTACCTCCTTCTACGCCTTCTACCCCTTCATCTTCTTCCTCTCCTCGGCTTGCTAGAACTACGAGGTTCCCTGTTGATGGGAATTTGGCGTGTAGGGCAGTTGTTTCTTCATTAAGGTTGCTGCACTGTGACCGGGTGGAGTGAGCGGCGTGTGTACACAGGGCGCCAGTGTGCGCGTGCTTTTGTTTTGTCATCTGGGCCCTGCCCGCACGCGCCTGATGGCCTCCAAGTCTTTGACGGGTGGAATTCGGTCTAAGGCCGAGCGTGTAAGATTGTCAATGGATATGTTTAATGCACCGGATTTCTGCTTTAAACGTTTCATCCTTTGGCCCGGGCGAGTAGGGTTGTCAATAATGGGAGCTAAGTTGCCAAAGCCGGCATTTTATTATGCTTTGAAGTGGTATGTTGAGATTGTCTGCTGCTATGACAAACTGTTAGCGTAACAATTTCCATTCTCCTTTAATTTAAGGAGAGAGAAATCTACCTAAATTTGGAAAATGTCTGCCTATATGTACTCTCCTAATCATCATCATCATCAGACCCGTGACCTTGGCGGTCGTGGGGGAGACATGAAAGACGATGCCGTGGTAAGCCTCCTCCATCCATCTCGGTCCTCGGCTCTGCGCAGTAGTGCCGAGTCATTCATCCTGGTCCATTCTCTGATGTTGTCCATCCATGACTTGTTCTGTCTTCCCCTCCTTCTGCCACCTTCGAGTGTTCCCTGCAGTACTGTTTTGGGCAGAGTGTTGTGGCGGGTGACGTGGCCGAACCATGTCAGCTTTTTCTTCTTGACGATGGTGAAAAGGGGGTTCCTGTGGACCTGCCAGCCGTGTTATTTGACTCTTAAACAAATTTCATTCGTCTTTCGTTCTCTCCAGGATATGCCCAGTAGTTTTCTATGGCATTTTGTTTCAAATGACTGGATTCGCTTTGCTGTTTCAGCAGTCAATGTCCAGGTTTCACTTCCGTACAGCAGGATCGTCTGAATTAGGGCTTTGTAGAGCTTTATTTTGATTGGGAAACTGATCTCTTTACTTTTTCCATATGGTGGTGAGTTTTGTCATGGAAGATGTTGCCATGGCTATTCTGACTTTGATTTCTGTCGTCGATCGACCGTCCTTTGTGAGTGTAGCGCCAAGGTATTTAAAAGCGTCTACCTCCTCCAGTTGTTGGCCGTTCATGTAATTTTAGCAGTGGCATTGCTCGTGCTGTTCACAAGTACTTTACTTTTCTCCGAGCTCACCTCCATCCCATATGCTCCAGCTCTGTTCTCAAGTCTGGTCGTAAGATCTTGCAGCTCTGTGTTACTTCCGCCCATGAGGTCAATGTCATCGGCAAACCGTAAGGGTTGTTGAGGAGGTCTGCCGCCAATGGAATGGTAGAGTGGAAGTCATGGAGGGTCTCTCTCATAATGTTTTCCAAGAACAGATTGAACAGGACTGGAGATAACAGGCATCCTTGTCGGACCCCAACTGTGGTTTATGAAGTAGTCTCCGACCTGATTGTTCAGAAGGACTGCACTGCTTGCGGTGTTGTACAGTGCTTAAATGGTTTGCACTAGTCCTTCTTCAATGCCAAACATTCTGAGGACCTGCCACAGGCCTTCGTGCCATACTCTGTCAAAAGCCTTCTTGAAGTCGATGAAGTTTTTGGAACAGGTCTCTCTGATGTTGAAGATTTTTTCCATCATGATGTGGCAGTTAAAAATCTGTTCGTTTGTGTTTCCTGCCTGCCCTGAACCCAGCTTGTTCCTCTGCAAGGTGTTCTTCTGCCTCCTTCTTGAGTCGATTCAAAATAACTTTGAGCATGATCTTGCTGGCGTGGCTGATGAGGCTGATTGTTCTATAGTTTTGGCATTGGCGTAAATTCCCCTTCTTGGGCAGGGGTATAATGAGTGATTGTGTCCATTCTGTTGGCCACTGTTTTGTCTCCCAAATCTTCTGACAGATAGCTGTAACATAGTGATGACTGTTTCGCCACCAAGCTTGAGCAGCTCTGCTGGTATATTGTCTGCTCCTGGGGACTTTCCTACTGGTAAGCTGCGGATGGCTTCTTCCACTTCTTCCCTCAGTAAGGTAATGGCGAGGGTGCTCTTGATGTTGCTGCTTTCTCTTCTATTATGCTCTTGTCAGGTTGTATTGGGTAGTTGTACAGTTCTTGACAATATTCAGACCACCTGTTCAATGCAGCTGAGCTTTCTGTGGGAGGTTTCCGGAGCTGTCTTCAATGACTGAAGATTTGGTTTGAAGTGGTTTTGTAAGTTTCTTCAGGGTGTCGTATGCCTTTTTACTGTTGCCCACTTTCATGCTTTTTTCGATCTCATCACATTGATCACTGATCCACTTCTCTCTGGCCTTTAACATTGACTTCTTCACGAGATTGTTGGCCTCCCGGTATTCTTTAGGGTTGGAAGACCTGGTTGGTTTCAGTGCTCTTCTTGTATCGCAGAGGTCCAAGATGTCATTGGTAGTCCATGGCTGGTGTTTATTCCTCTGACGACCGAGTACCTCCTCTGCTGTTTCTCGGGCTGCCTCATTGAAGTTGTTGGTGAGGTCATTGATGTCATTGTCCAGGAGGGTTAATGCCGCAAAACGTCCGCCAAGCTTAGCTTGGAAGATCTCCTCGACATCTGGATCTTTCAGTTTGTCCACGTCAAATTTGATACGTGGGTTTGCAGGCTGTTTGTTTTTCTTCAGCTTCATTTTGAATACCAGCAGCACAAGGTCGTGGTCGCTGCCTATGTCAGCTCCAGGTAGGTTTTTTGTTCTGGCTCTGTTGATGGGTGGATTTGAAGCGCCGTGGTGTTAAGATAAAATCTATTTGGTTATGGATCTTGCCGTTTGGCGCATGCCAGGTTTTTCCTCCTTGACTGCTTGTGGGGATAGAGGGTATTGGCAATGGTAAGTCTGTGGGTGCAGGCAAACTCCAGCAGACGTAAATCCCCTGTCGTTGGTCTCCCCAGTTCCAAACTGACCAACTGTTCCGGCCCATTGGTTGTAAGAGTCAGGACCTACTTTGGCGTTAAAATCCCCTTGGATGATGATGATGTCCTTCTTGGGTATTTTCATAATGGTCTCTTCAAGATCTTCATAAAATTCTTCTACTTCTTCATCTGCATGGTCAGATGATGGTGCATAGATTTGTATGATGGTGATGTTCTTGGGCTTGGGGCCCACACCCGGATGCTGATAACCCTGCTGGAAGCCGTGTACAGCTGATAATGCACCCCCCTACTTCCTTTCTGACAATAAATGCCACTCCATGTCGGTGATGTTTCTCTTGGCCACTGTACCAGATCTTGTTGCCTTCTTCAGTCAATGTCTCACCAAATCCTGTCCAATCTCACTTCTCCTAGTCAATAATGTCCCATTTATATCGGCTAAGCTCATACTCTAGTTCTTTGATTTTTCCGCACTGGTAGAGTGTACGGACATTCCATGTACCAATGGTGATTTGTTCTCTAGGGAGCTTAAGTAATGTTTTAACTCCAGTAGCTGACTTGTCACTTCCACCCTGGTGTTGATCAATGGAAAGCGCGGTCGTTGGTAACCCGGGCCTCGACCGATCCGGTATCATTTTGGCTTTGCATTTGTCTTTCATGTTTTTTCTGGGGGCTTAGGATATTCCTTGGTGGCGCCAATCTCCTCTCCAAGTCTCCATATGTTTTGGGTTTTTTCTATTGGGGTTTCCTCCCCCACATGCGACAGGTTGTACTGGGTTACATGGATACCAGTAGCAGTAGCAGAGAACTCCTCTGAATGACCTGGAAAAAACCCTCAGAATTGAGGAAAAAACCCTCAGAATTCAGAACACGCTTGCCTATGATATGACTCTCACTCACTCCTCACTCACTCACTCATCCCTTGGTCGGGACGACCGTTGAGGTACCCGCACGGACGCTGCAAGTGGACCGCCAAATGGTTCTGTCCTGGGCTGCTTTCACGAGGTTTGGTACAGTGAGGCCGGTCCACTCCTTGATGTTGGATATCCAGCTTTTGCGTGGTCGTCCCTGCCTCCTTGCTCCTTCCACCATTCCCTGCAGGACTGTCTTTGACAGGCTGTTATGCCTTGTTGTGTGGCCAAACCATTTCAGTTTCCTCCGTTTGACTGTATCTAGCAATGGTTCTTGTTTGCCAGCCAGTGCCTCGATCATGCTGCCAGACGTAGTCATTGTTTTACGTCTCTGTAGGTGATGTTCAGGATCCGCCTGAGGCACTTCATCTCAAGGCTTGAATGCGACGTTTTAAATCGGCAGTAAGTTTCCATGCTTCACAGCTGTACAAGGCAATGGATGTGACGAGTGCCTTGTAGAGTCTGACCTTAGTGTGGGTTCTGATGTTGTGGTTTCTCCACACTTTCGCCAGCTTAGTCATGGAGGAGAGTGCCACAGCAAGTCTGATCTTCACCTCTTGTGTGCTCGTGCCTTCTTTGGTGATGACTGCTCCAAGGTACTTGAAAGTTTCCACCTCCTCTAGTGTCTCGCCACTCATCTTGATGCTGGTGGGAGTGGTCGGTGTGGTACTGTTCACTAGGATCTTGCTCTTTTCCGTGCTGATCTCCATACCGTGGGCATTGGCTGATGTTTCCAGTCTGGTGGTGAGATCCTGGAGTTCTTCTTCACTGCGGCCCATGAGATCAATATCGTCTGCGAATCGAAGATTGCAGACTGGCCTTCCTCCTATTGTGATTGTGGTCTTGAAGTCAAGGAGGGCCTCCTGCATGATGTTCTCCAGGAACACGTTGAGAAGAACGGGGATAGCGGGCAGCCTTGTCGAACTCCAACTGAAGTCCGGAAGAACTCCCCGATTTCTCCACCCATGAGGACTGCACTGTGGGAGCTGTCATACAGCGCCTGGATGACTTGAATCAGGTCCTCGTCGAAGCTATAGTCTCTCATGACTTGCCACAGAGCTTCTTGCCACACTCGGTCGAAGGCCTTCTTGAAGTCAATGAAGTTGTTGTAGAGCTGTAGCTGATGTTGGAGATGCTTCTCTATGAGCATTCTGATGTTGAAGATCTGCTCGACAGTGCTTCGACCTGGTCTGAATCCTGCCTGTTCTTCTGATAGGATTTCTTCTGCTTGTGGTTTCAGTCTGTTCAAGGCAATGCGTAGCAAACTTTGCTTGGATGGCTTATCAGACTGATTGTTCTGTAATTTTGGCACTTCTTCAGGTCTCCCTTCTTTGGAAGTGGAACTATGATGGATTGGGTCCACTGTTCAGGCCCCTCTTTGTGGTTCCAGATGCGTTGGCAGATGATTGTTAATGCCTTGATCATCTCTGGGCCTCCGTTCTTGATGAGCTCAGCCGGGATGTTGTCAAACCCTGGTGACTTGCCTCCTTTCAGGATCTTACTGCTTCTTTACCTCTTCCTCCAGCACCTGTGTGCTTCAGGATCTGATGGTCTGGGATCTTGCTCGTGAAGTTTGTTCGGATCAGCCTTCAGCTTGTAGTTGTACAGGTCGCTGCAATATTCTGTCCATCTCTTCATGATAGTGGCGCTCTCTGTAAGGACTGACCCCTCTTTTTGTCTTCAATAACGGAGGTCTTTGGCTGCTGGACTTGGTTAGTACCTTGATGGTCTGGTACGACCTCTTTGCTGTCTCCTTTCGCCATTGCCTTCTCAACCTTGGAGCATTGTTCTGACACTCCAGTTCCCCATAGGCCTCAGTCATCTTCTTCTTGATTGACCTGTTGACTGTTCTATACTCTTCGGCCGTTTCTGGGTTTTTGTTCTTCTCTGGCTTTAGCTCCCTACGTTGGTCGCACAGGTCCAGGATATCGTTGGTAACCCACGGTTGGTTCTTTTTCCTCTCTTTCCCAAGGATCTCCAGCGCTGTCTCCTAAATGGTCTTGCTGAAGGTCTCAGTGAGGTTGTTGATGTCATCTTGGAGGAAATTCAATGCTGCAAATCTGCCCCCTATCTCAGCTTTAAAGATTTAGCGACTTCGGGGTCCTTCAGCTTTTCCATGTTGAACCGCAAACGGGGATTTCTCTTCTGGTTCTTGGTCTTCAGCTTGATCTGTAGGGTCATGAGTACCATGTCGTGGTCACTGCCAATATCAGCGCCAGGGAAACTTCTTGTCTGGGCTTTGTTGATGCTCGACTTAAATCGTTTGGGGGCCAAGATGTAGTCAATCTGGTTATGTTATGATATGGCTAGGTACTTGAAAAGAGTTGTACATGCAAACTTTTCATCCAGTGTGTACTTATGGTCTTATAGTGCTTTCTTTCTTTCTTTCTTTCGTTTTAAACACATTTTTAAAATTCAATTTTGCATGTTATAATATTAAAGAAAATGAATTTACATGACACCTGCTAGAGCTCCGAGGTTCACCAATGGTGAGATCTGTGCGAATGCGACCGCTTTTGCCCGTCACTAAAGAAGCCGCACTCCATCTTCTTGAATGACGTCTACACACGACGCCTGTGTGCATGCAATTTTTAAAAGATGTTTGTCATTCGTTCTTACGGGTACGCAATGGCCTACTCTTCCAAAAAACGTGCAAGATGTCCTGCGTGCGTTCTCACACGGGACATTGGTTAATAGTCTCATCCGGAAGAATTTTGGAGGGAGTAGAGTCGGCACTGAATGTTGCCCAGAATAATGATGCGCTGTGGTAAACCCAGTGTGTTAAGCTGGGGAACACGCAACACCATCAGCAACATCTCTTATCCTGACTGCGGAAGAAACGTCCAAGAGACCTCATAACGTATGGACTGGGAAGGGAAACATCTGTTTACCTGACCACCACTAGTGAGATTCGAACACGTTAGCCCTGAATCAAGTTTCAAAGGTCCTATCCACTCAGCCAGCAAGACCCCTTGCTTAGGTAAAAAATAAAAAGATAAAGGTTTTGGCCAAGACCTGGACTGAATGATGAAAGTTCTTCTGTTCTTCCTGTTCTTCTTGTTCTTCTTCTTCTTCTTCTTCTTTGTCTTCTTCTTCTTCTTCTTCTCGTCTTCTGTGAATGTCTTCACTTGTACACTCCTTCTTCGTTCCTCCCCTCTGATGCAGATACCTTGTCCTTACGAATACCTAGTTCAACCAATCCACCATCGGGCCCTCGCTTTTCTCAATTTCTGGTCCATTGATGTGGAATGATCATCCCTCTCACTCTCCGCAAAAGTCTTCTTATGACACTTTAAAAAACCAGCCTCAAGGCATATTTATTTCAAACCTAAGATTTTCCCTCCCCGCCTCATCTCAAGTTTTCCCTGCCTTCAACACCAAGATTTTATTGCCCTCCAGGGTGGTGACCTGTGTGTGTGTTGTGTGGTGTGTTGTGTGTGTGTGTGTGTGTGGTGTGGGGCCGCGTGCGCGTGTGTGCATTTAGGGACTTGATGGAACTATTACTGTCACTTGGGTTTTATGACTGTGTAAAATGAGTTTGATGCAAGCGCTTTTGATTTGTCTCTGGGAAGATATACGCTATATAAATTCCATTTATTATTATTTTTATTATTTCTTCTTCTTCTTTGACGAATTCTCAGACAGCAATATTGCGCCTGTCTAATGAGAAAAAATGGTAGTGCTGCCGTAAGGGAAAAACGGGCCCGGCTGGGTTTGCTTTTAAGCTTTTGGAAAAAAATGCAAAAAAGGGTG
>CM054151.1:47305628-47350628 GCA_028751875.1 Rapana venosa
ATTCTGTGTTGGTCAAGGCGGCAGGTCCGGAAAATCTTACGGCAACATGTCAAATTGCCCAGTTTCAGGATGTTGCATAACTTATTGTTACCATGTCTCCCAGGGGGGCACAGATTCATTGTTTCCCACGATAATGTTGTTCACTATGATCGCATGTATATGTCTGCAAACCAGTTGCTGTCACTCTCCTGTCAGAATTTAATCCTTGGCGACCGTGCTCCCAAAAAAAGGGATGGGGGGTGGGGTTTTGTAGAGGAAAGAACAAAAACAGTCATGGTTTGCAAATCAACTACAGTTTACAACTAGCATGACCCTAATTGTATCAGCGAGCAAAGGCAAACAAGAAAGAGCACTTTAGAGGAAGACAAATCAATAAAACCAAACAATACATGGGCCCATGGCCAAAAACAAACAAAAACCCAATACCCCCCCCCCCCCCATCTCCACACCACACACACACTAAAACCAAACAACAGAAATTTATCGATGTGGCAGTGGCTTTACTGGACACTCTCGGATTTAAAAGCAGACCTCCACTCGCGGATATGGCCACCGGATACGACACACTTGATCACCTGCAATCGATGAGAGTTATCTGATCTTTATGTCCTTCTCTTTGTCTCTCTCTGTCTCTCTGTCTCTGTCTCTGTCTCTCTCTCATTCAAAAATGACATATCTTGTTTCAATGACCTTGCCTTAGTGAAAGAATTTTGCATTTCTAAAAAGATTACTTCAATGTAAAAATCCCATTCCTGGCAGTACAATGAAGTATATTTTTCTCTAATGCATCTCAAGCAGACGTCCACTCATGGTCTAGATGACTTAGACGGGAAAATCCTTAAGCTCAGGGCTCATATAATATGTGATTCCTTAACATATTTGTATAACCTTTGTATCGATAAATGCTACTTCCAAGCATTTTCAAACAAGCCAAAATAATTCCTTTGTACAAATCTGGTAATAAAACTGATCCTTCAGATTACAGACCTATTTCAATATATTTGTACTTTCTAAGCCTTTGGAAAAGCATATATATCAGTGCCTCATGGCTCACATTTCAAAATATAGCTTACTTCATCCAAATCAGTTGGCTTTAGAAAAAATCATTCTTGTCATACAGCTCTGATTGGTCTTCTTGATGAATGGTTAAAAATCATCAATGATAGCAATTTACTGGTGTGCTATTTATTGATTTTGCCAAAGCATTTGATGTCATAGATTATAACCTTTTAATCCGTAAATTGGTACCATATAATTTTCTGACGATGCTTTGTCACTCATAAAATCATTTCTTAATAGTCGAACCCACACTGTTTGGCTAGATAATGAGCATTTGAATTTATGTCACAAAAATGTGGTGTTCTGGAAGGATCAGTATTAGGGTCTTTTCCCTTTTTTACTATTATATCAATGACCTTCCTTTATTCATTTCTAAAGGCGTAACTGAACTCTTTGCTGTGATACTACTATCTACTCTTCTCATTCTGACTTTAAACAACTATGAAACCTATGCAAAAAATGCTGATCAATTGCTGGAATGGACCCCTTAATCATTATGGCCCTAAAGGATCAAAAAACTAAATTCATGATAATTACGTCTCGACAAAAACACAAAACGTAACCTTTGCTCTGTCACAAGTTTATCTCGGTAATATACTATTAAAGAAATAGATACTATAGACTCTTAGGAGTTACTATTGATAATGATCTTTCCTGGTCACCCCATATTGACTTCTTATACAAACGAATCTCTGAAAAGAATTTCAACTCTCTAAAATCAAAACCTTTCTAGACCTAGATTCTCGTAAACAATTCTACTATGCTTATATCCAATTTTTTAAATTGATTATGCCTCAACATTATATGATGGGTGCAGTGCCAATAGCTTAAAACCTCTTTCAAGAATCCATAAACGAGCTCTTAAAATGGTACTCCTTAAGTCTTCGACTTTATTACCCCAAGACTATACTAAATTGGACATTCTCCCCCTAACTTTTCATTTGAAATATAACAAAGCAATAATAATGTTTCGCATAATGAACGGTCTGGCTCCATCTACACTGACTAATAAGTTTCCAATTAACCAGTCAAGGTACACAAATAACATAGTAATACCGAAACCAAGACTATATCTTTACAAGACAGCCTTTGTTACTCTGGAGGAACTGTTTGGAACTCATTACCAAAAAATCTTAAAAAGAAAAATAGCATTACTTCTTTTATATGCATAATTATAAATTTTACTTGTTCCAGAAGATTAGTCAAATATGCTACTAAACTATTTTCAGTTTTACGCTTGTTAAACTGAAGCAACTGTTAGCACCACATTAGAAAAAATATCACTTTGAGGAAAGTACATGAAAGTAACATAGACATACTGTATACCTAATCTTTCATACTGTGTGCATTTGGAAATTTTCCTGTCAGTTGATTTTTTCTTGGGGGGGGTGTGAGGGGTGTTTTGGTTTGTTTTATTCTTTTTTTTATTTCGGTTTGTTTGCTTGGGGCTTTTTCTTTTTTTTCACTTTTTTTTCATTGTTTGGTTGGGATTAGGGTTGGGTTTTTTGTGGGGATGGGGGTTATTGTTTGGGTGGGGGGGAGGTAGGGGTTTTCTTTTTTTATTGTTAGTTTTTGTTTTTGTTTATTTTTGGAGGGTTTTTTGTTTGCTTGTTTCTTTGGGGGGGGGGGGGGGGAGGTTGCGTGATTTTTTTTGGGTGGTGATGGTGGTGGTAGTGATTTTTTAAATATATTTTTTGGGGGAAGGGGTTGTTTTGTTTTTAATTGTTGTTCCTTTTGTTTGTTTTTTTGTTTGTTTTTGTTTTTGCCAGTGGACTGGATGTAAAAGAGCAACTACTGCTTATTCTAATTACCCTCTTTGAATAAAAGTTTTCAAAGTTTTCTCTCTCTCTTTTCTCTTTTGACGCTGTCTGGTATCAGATTCTCCAGCTGTCTGACTCTCTGGTCTATCCGTCTGTGCCTCAGAGTCGGTCTGTGTCTGAGACAGTCTGTCTGTCTGTCTGCCCCCACCCCCCATCTCTCTCTCTCTCTCACTGTTGTGTTGTGTGTTGTGTGTGTGTGTGTGTGTGTGAGTGTGTGTGTGTGTGTGTGTGTGTGTTGTGTGTTGTGTGTGAGAGAGAGAGAGAGAGAGAGAGAGAGAGGAGAGAGAGAGAGTCGGTCTGCCAACCCATCTCGGTCTGTCTGCCTGGGTGTTTGTTTTTTTCTAAACTTCCACTCGTTTTTTTTTCTCTCACCACTAAACTACATAACCACACATTGAAAATAGCATCAATAATTGCCGATGAAATGGTAGACATACGCGATACATTTGAAAAAAATAATAGGCCTTGTAGCAGCAGCAGCAGCAGCAGTAAAAGTAGTAGTAGCAGCAGTAGTAGAAGTTGCAACAGAAGTAGCAGCAGCAGCAGCAGTAGTAGTCTGTTACTGTTGTTGTTGTTGTTGCTGCTGCTGCTGCTGCTGCTCCTCCTCCTCCTCTTCCTCCTCCTCCTCCTCTTCCTCCTCCTTCTACTACTACCACACAAACAAACAAACCGTTGCTGCTGCTGCTGCTGCTGCTGCTGCTGCTGCTACTACTACTACTGTTGCTGCTGCTATTATCGTTCTTTTTTGTTGTCATTGTTGTTGCTCTTGTCCTCCTCCTCCTCCTCCTTCTTCTTCTTCTCTTCTCCTCTCCTTTTCCTTCCTTTCTTCTACTCCTTTCTCTTATCTGTTCCTCCTTTTTATTTCTTTTCCTCTCGTCCCCTCCTTCTAGCCTTCTACCCTTCTCTTCTTCCTTTCCCCTCGGCTTGCTGAACTAGGGTTCCCTGTTGAGGGGAAAATTGGGGTTTTGGGCGTTGTTTTTCTTAAGGTTGCTGCACTGGACCGGGGGAGTGGCGGCGTGTTACCAGGGCCCAGGTGGGGGTTTTTTTTTTTGTTTTGTCACTGGGCCCTCCCCCGCCGCGCCTGATGGCCCCAATTCTTTGACTGGAATTCGGTCTAGGCCGGGTGTAAGATTTCAATGGATATGTTTAATGCCCCGGGTTTTTCGCTTTAAACGTTTACCCTTTTTTGGCCGGGCGAGTAGGGGTTGTCAAAATGGGAGCTAATTTGGGGCCAAACCCGGGCATTTTTTTTGTTTAAAGTGGGTATGTTGAGATTGTCTTTGCTTGACAAATGTTAGCGTAACAATTTTCCTTTTCCCCTTTTAAATTTTAAAGGAGAGAAAAATTACTAAATTTTGGAAAATGTCTCCCTTTATTACTCTTAATCATCTCATCTACCCCGGCCCTTTGGGCGGTCGGGGGGGAGACATGAAGACGATGCCGGGGTAACCCTCCTCCACCATTCGGTTCGGCTCTGCGCAGTAGTCCCGAGTATTCATCCTGGTCATTCTTGATGTTGTCCACCCAGGGACTTTTCTGTCTTCCCTCCTTCTGCCCCCTTCGAGTGTTCCTGCAGTATGTTTTGGGCAGGTGTTGTGGCGGGTGCGGGGCCAAACCCATGTCGCTTTTTTTTCTTGCGATGGGGGAGGGGGGTTCCTGTGGCCCTGCCAGCCGTGTTATTTGACTTGACAAATTCATTCGTCTTTTTTCCCTTCCGGATATGCCCAGTATTTTTCTATGGCATTTTGTTCAAATGATGGATTCGCTTTGGTTTCAGCGTCAATGCCCAGGTTTCACTTCGTACGCGGCGTTGAATTGGGGGTTTTTTGTAGGCTTTTTTTTGTTGGGGAAATGTCTCTTTACTTTTCCATATGGTGGGGGTTTTGTCATGGAGATGTTGCATGGTATTTAAACTTTGATTTCTGTCGTCGATCGCCCGTCCTTTGTGGTGTGCCCCAAGGTTTTTAAAAGCTTTTTCCTCCTCCAGTTTTTGGGCCGTTCATGTAAATTTTAGCGTGGCATTGCTCGTGCTGTTCAAAAGTACTTTATTTTTCTGAGCTCCCCTCCCCCCTATGCCCCCGTCTTTTCTCGTGGTGAAAGATCTTGCAGCTCTGTGTTTTTTTCGCCATGGGTCGTCATCGGAAACCGAAAGTTTTTGAAAGGGCTGCCCCCAAATGGAGATTTGAGTGGAAGTCATGGGGGTTTTCTCATAATTTTTTCCCAAGGGAAAGATTGAAACAGGATGGAGATAACGGGCATCCTTGTCGGCCCCCAACTGGGGTTTTTAAATAGTTCCGACTGATTGTCAGAAGGACTGCATGCTTGCGGTGTTGTACAGTGTTAATGGTTTGCATGTCCTTCTTCTGCCAAAATTCTGAGGACTCCACAGGCCTTGTCCTACTCTGTAAAACCCTTCTTGAAGTCGATGAAGTTGTGGAACAGGTCTCTCTGATGTTGAAATGTTTTTCCATATGATGGGGATTTAAAAATCTGTTCGATTGTGCTCCTGCCTGCCCTGAACCCGCTTGTTCCTCTGAAGGTGTTCTTCTGCCCCCTTTTGAGTCGATTCAAAAAAAACTTTGGGGATGTCTTGCTGGCGTGGCTGATGAGGTTTGTTCTATATTTTGGCTTGGGCAAAAACCCCCTTTTGGCAGGGAATAATGAGTGTTGTGTCCATTTTTTGGCCTGTTTTGCTCCAAATCTTTGACAGATAGCTGTAACATATGTGTGATGTTTCCCACCTGTTTGGCAGTTGTGGATATTGTTGTTTGGGGGACTTTCCTATGGAAGCTGGGATGGCTTCTTCCACTTCTTCCTCAGTATAGGTAAGGCGAGGGTGTCTTGATGTTGCTGCTTTCTCTTCTATTATGCCTTTTCGGTTGTATTGGGTAGTGTACAGTTCTTTACAATATTCAGACCACCCGTTTAATGCAGCGGTTTTGTGGGAGGTTTCCCGGGCTGTCTTAAGGGCTGAAGATTTGGGTTTGAAGGGTTTTTTAATTTTTCAGGGTGGTATGTTTTTTTCTGTTGCCCCCTTTATCTTTTTTTTGATCTCACACATTGTCACTGATCCCTTCTCTTGGCCCCTTAAAATTTATTCTTCACGGATTGTTGGCCCCCCGGTATTTTTTTGGGGTTTGGAGATGGTTGGGTTTTAGTGCTTTTTTGTATCGAGAGGGCCCAAAATGTCATTGTAGTCATGGTGGTGTTTATTCTCTGACGGCCGAGTACCCCCTTGTGTTTTCCCGGGCTGCTCATTGAAGTTTTTGGGGAGGTCATTTATGTCATTGTCAGGAGGGGTTAAGCCCCAAAAAGTTTCCCCCAAATTAGCTTTGGAAAATTTTTCCCCGACATCGGATCTTTCAGTTTTTCCCCCGTCAAATTTGATACGTGGGGGTTTCAGGCTGTTTGTTTTTTTCGCTTCATTTGAATCCCGCAGCACAAGGTCGTGGGCGCTGCCTATGTAGCTCCCGGGGAGGTTTTTGTTTGGGGTTGTTGGGTGCTGGATTTGAAGCGCCGTGGTGTTAAGTAAAAACTATTTGGTTTTTGGATCTTGCCCCTTTGGCGCTGCCAGGTTGTCCCCCTTGACTGTTGTGGGGATAGGGGTATTTGGGAATGGTAAGTCTGTGGGGGAGCAAAATCCGCAGACGTAGTCCCCCGTCTTGGTTCCCCGTTCCAACTGACACTGTTCCGGCCATTGGTTGTAAGGTCGGACCTACTTTGGCGTTAAAAACCCCCTTTGGTGATGTTTATGCCTTCTTTGGGGATTTTCATTATGGTCTCTTCAAAATCTTCATAAAATTCTTTCTTCTTTTCTGCATGGTCAGATGATGGTGCATGATTTGTATGATGGTGTGTTCTTGGGCTTGGGCCCCACCCGGATGCTGTAACCTGCTGGAAGCGGTGACAGTGTAATGCACCCACTTTCCCTTTCTGACAATAAATGCCTCCATTCGGTGATGTTTCTTTGGCCATGTACCGTTTTTGTTGCCCTTTTTCACAATGTCTCACCAAATCCTGTCCATCTCACTTTTTCCTGTCCAAAATGTCCCATTTATATCGGCAAGCTCATACTCATTCTTTGATTTTTTCCCCCTGGGAGAGTGTAGGGGAAATTTCCTGTACCAAGGTGATTTTTTTTTTTTAGGGGCTTAAGTATGTTTTAACTCCGTAGTGATGTCACTTCCCCCTGTGTTTTTCAAGGAAAGCGCGGTCGTTGGGGAACCGGGCTCCCCGTCCGGGATCATTTTTGGGTTGATTTGTCTTTCAGTTTTTTTGGGGGGTTTTTTTTTTTTTTGGATATTTTTGGGGGGCGCCAAACCCCTCCGTCTCCCTATGTTTTTGGGTTTTTTTTTAAATTTGGGGTTTCTCCCCCACATGCGACAGGTTGTACTGGGTTACAGGTACAGTAGCAGTAGAGAGAACTCCTGAATGACTGGAAAAACCCCCAGATGAGGAAAAAACCCCCGAAATTCGAACACGCTTGCCTATGAATGACTCCACTCACTCACCCCCCACCCCCATCCCTTGGTGGGACGACCGTTGAGGTACCCCCACGGGGTGCAAGTGGACCGCCAAATGGGTTTTGTCCTGGGCTCTTTTTACGGGTTTGGTACAGTGAGGCCCGGGCCCTCCTTGATGTTTGGTATCCAGCTTTTTCGTGGTCGTCCCCGCCTCCTTTCCTTCCCATCCCTGCAGGACTGTCTTTGAAGGGTGTTATGCCTTGTTGTGTGGCCAAACCATTTCAGTTTCCTCCGTTTGACTGTATCTAGCAATGGTTCTTGTTTGCCAGCCAGTGCCTCGATCTGCTGCCAGACGTAGTCATTGGTTTTACGGTCTCTGTAGGTGATGTTCAGGATCCGCCTGAGGCACTTCATCTCAAAGGCTTGAATGCGACGTTTTAAATCGGCAGTAAGTTTCCATGCTTCACAGCTGTACAAGGCAATGGATGTGACGAGTGCCTTGTAGAGTCTGACCTTAGTGTGGGTTCTGATGTTGTGGTTTCTCCACACTTTCGCCAGCTTAGTCATGGAGGAGAGTGCCACAGCAAGTCTGATCTTCACCTCTTGTGTGCTCGTGCCTTCTTTGGTGATGACTGCTCCAAGGTACTTGAAAGTTTCCACCTCCTCTAGTGTCTCGCCACTCATCTTGATGCTGGTGGGAGTGGTCGGTGTGGTACTGTTCACTAGGATCTTGCTCTTTTCCGTGCTGATCTCCATACGTGGGCATTGGCTGATGTTTCCAGTCTGGTGGTGAGATCCTGGAGTTCTTCTTCACTGCGGCCCATGAGATCAATATCGTCTGCGAATCGAAGATTGCAGACTGGCCTTCCTCCTATTGTGATTGTGGTCTTGAAGTCAAGGAGGGCCTCCTGCATGATGTTCTCCAGGAACACGTTGAGAAGAACGGGGATAGCGGGCAGCCTTGTCGAACTCCAACTGAAGTCCGGAAGAACTCCCCGATTTCTCCACCATGAGGACTGCACTGTGGGAGCTGTCATACAGCGCCTGGATGACTTGAATCAGGTCCTCGTCGAAGCTATAGTCTCTCATGACTTGCACAGAGCTTTTGCCACACTCGGTCGAAGGCCTTCTTGAAGTCAATGAAGTTGTTGTAGAGCTGTAGTTGATGTTGGAGATGCTTCTCTATGAGCATTCTGATGTTGAAGATCTGCTCGACAGTGCTTCGACTGGTCTGAATCCTGCCTGTTCTTCTGATAGGATTTCTTCTGCTTGTGGTTTCAGTCTGTTCAAGGCAATGCGTAGCATAACTTTGCTTGGATGGCTTATCAGACTGATTGTTCTGTAATTTTGGCACTTCTTCAGGTCTCCTTCTTTGGAAGTGGAACTATGATGGATTGGGTCCACTGTTCAGGCCACTCTTTGCTGGTCCAGATGCGTTGGCAGATGATTGTTAATGCCTTGATCATCTCTGGGCCTCCGTTCTTGATGAGCTCAGCCGGGATGTTGTCAATCCCTGGTGACTTGCCTCCCTTTCAGGGATCTTACTGCTTCTTCTACCTCTTCCTCCAGCACCTGTGTGCTTTCAGGATCTGATGGTCTGGGATCTTGCTCGTGAAGTTTGTTCGGATCAGCCTTCAGCTTGTAGTTGTAAGGTCGCTGCAATATTCTGTCCATCTCTTCATGATAGTGGCGCTCTCTGTAAGGACTGACCCCTCTTTGTCTTCAATAACGGAGGTCTTTGGCTGCTGGGACTTGGTTAGTACCTTGATGGTCTGGTACACCTCTTTGCTGTCTCCTTTCGCCATTGCCTTCTCAACCTTGGAGCATTGTTATGACATCCAGTTCCCCATGGCCTCAGTCATCTTCTTCTTGATTGACCTGTTGACTGTTCTATACTCTTCGGCCGTTTCTGGGTTTTTGTTCTTCTCTGGTTTTAGCTCCCTACGTTGGTCGCACAGGTCCAGGATATCGTTGGTAACCCACGGTTGGTTCTTTTTCCTCTTTTTCCCCAAAGGGATCTCCAGCGCTGTCCCTAAATGGTCTTGTTTAAAGGTCTCAGTGAGGTTGTTGATGTCATCTTGGAGGAAATTCAATGCTGCAAATCTGCCCCCTATCTCAGCTTTAACGATTTAGCGACTTGGGGGTCCTTCAGCTTTTCCAGTTGAACCGCAAACGGGGATTTCTCTTCGGGTTTTTGGGTCTTCAGCTTGATCTGTAGGGTCATGAGTACCATGTCGTGGTCACTGCAATATCAGCGCCAGGGAAACTTCTTGTTGGGCTTTGTTGATGCTCGACTTAAATCGTTTGGGGGCCAAGATGTAGTCAATCTGGTTATGTTATGATATGGCTAGGTACTTGAAAAGAGTTGTACATGAAAAATTTTTTCATCCAGTGTGTACTTATGGTCTTATAGTGCTTTCTTTCTTTCTTTCTTTTCGTTTTAAACACATTTTTAAATTCAATTTTGCATGTTATAATATAAAGAAAATGAATTTACATGACACCTGCTAGAGCTCCGAGGTTCACCAATGGTGAGATCTGTGCGAATGCGCCGCTTTTGCCCGTCACTAAAGAAGCCGCACTCCATCTTCTTGAATGACGTCTACACCGGGACGCCTGTGTGCATGCAATTTTTAAAGATGTTTGTCATTCGTTCTTACGGGTACGCATGGCCTACTCTTCCAAAAAACTTTGCAAGATGTCCTGCGTGCGTTCTCACACGGGACATTGGTTAATAGTCTCATCCGGAAGAATTTTTTGGAGGGAGTAGAGTGGGCACTGAATGTTGCCCAGAATAATGATGCGCTGTGGTAAACCAGTGTGTTAAGCTGGGGAACAGCAACACCATCAGCAACATCTCTTATCCTGACTGCGGAAGAAACGTCCAAGAGACCTCATAACGTATGGACTGGGAAGGGAAACATCTGTTTACCTGACCACCACTAGTGAGATTCGAACACGTTAGCCCTGAATCAAGTTTCAAAGGTCCTATCCACTCAGCCAGCAAGACCCCTTGCTTAGGTAAAAAATAAAAAGATAAAGGTTTTGGCCAAGACCTGGACTGAATGATGAAAGTTCTTCTTGTTCTTCTTGTTCTTCTTGTTCTTCTTCTTCTTCTTCTTCTTCTTCGTCTTCTTCTTCTTCTTCGTCTTCTGTGAATGTCTTCACTTGTACACTCCTTCTCGTTCTCTCCGCTCTGATGCAGATACCTTGTCCTTACGAATACCTAGATTCAACCAATCCACCATCGGCCGTCGCTTTTTCTCAATTTCTGGTCCATTGATGTGGGAAAGATCTCCCCCTCTCCCCTCCCCAAAAGTCTTCTTATGACACTTTTAAATCCAGCCTCAAGGCATATTTATTTCAAACCTAAAATTTTCCTTCCTGCCTCATCTCATAGTTTTTCCTGCCTTCAACAGCCAAGATTCTATTGCCCTGCCCGGGTGTGTGACCTGTGGTGTGTGTGTGTGTTGTGTGTGTGTGTGTGTGTGTTTTGTTTGTGTGTTGGTGCGCGCGTGGGGCGTGTGTGCTATTAGGACTTGATGGAACTATTATTGTCACTGGTTGTATGACTGTGTAAGAATGAGTTGAGTGCAAGCGCTTTGATTTGTCTCTGCAAGATATAGCGCTATATAAATTCCATTTATTATTATTTATATTATTTCTTCTTCTTCTTCGACGAATGCTCAGACAGCAACTTTGCAGCCTGTCTAATGAGGAAAATGGTGGCTGGGCCCTTAAGCGCCGAAGTCGGCCAGGCATCCGACTTAAGCTTTTTGAAAAGAATTGTCTTTTAAGTCTTTCTGGAAAAAAAATGCAGGAGAACAGACCAGAGGTGACATGAACAAAAGGAACCAGGCAAAAACCAAAGAGAGGGATAGAAAAGAGAAAAATCCTAGCACACATTCTCCAGAAGATGGGAATGCTGTTTATACGGCATACCCCGTCATCCCTATAAGGATAATGATGAAAGTGATAATAATGGGTGCTGATGATCATAGCCATCATGAAATCATTATCAGGGATCGACTACCACCACTACATTATTACCACCTTCATTATTTTCATCGTAATCTTTACCATCACCACCACCACTGCCATCACCACCACTATCACCACCATCATCATCTGCAACAGCAACAACAGTAACTTTACCGTCTTTATCGTCATCATCGTCGTCATCGTCATTATCATTACCATCATCATCACCACCATCAGTAGCAGCAGCAGCAACATTATCGTCGTCGTCGTTGTCATCATCACAGTCATCATCATCATCATCAACATCATCACCATCATCATCATCCTCTTCTTCTTCTTCCTCAGAAACTGACTCACTTAAAGACATGATGGGAAGGAAAAAAAGAGAAAAAAAGCAAAGGAAGAAAGAAAGAAAGTAAACAAACCCACAAACAATGAAACCATAATAAAACGGAGAGAGAGACAGAGACAGAGACAAACAGACAGACAGACAGACAGCTCGGCTAGGTGCACATGTATCGATTCTCAGAGCAGATTTGTTTCTATACCGACAACAAAGCACACAAAGCCCATAGGTATCAAACAAAGCCACAACACACACACGCACGCACGCACGCACGCACGCACGCACGCACGCACGCACGCACGCACTACGCACGCACGCACGCACGCACACACACACACACACACACACACACACACACACACACGAAGGCCTTTGTTCAACGCATGGATGGCCACAGAAAGAAGCTTGTATGTATGTGTTTTGAAAAATTCAATATTGATTTTCATTATGTCCGGGCTTTTTCTTTACCTAGCTGAAATTCACTGCAGACGCGCGAATGAACGCAAACATGCGCATGAATAGGCATGCCTGCTTAATGTACTGTGTGTATGTTTAGATTATTATTAGTGTGTGTGTGTGTGTGTGTGTGTGTGTGTGTGTGTGTGTGTGTGTGTGTGTGTGTGTGTGTGATTTTAAACCTTTCAGGTTATTTCTTGAATCTCAATATTGAATAAGAATAAAGAACGAAAAGTGTTGTTGCTTTAAAAAAATAATCTCGCAATATTTTTTTTATATCGGTTCGGACAATATTGGCTACATATTCTTTGTAGTGTATTCTTTTGTTGTGTATTTAAGGAAGAATTGGGGGGGGGGGGGGTCTCTCTGTCTTTGTCTGTGTCTATGCTTCTGTCTGTCTCTCTCTGTCAGTGAGTTTAGTGTCCTTCTATGTCTGTCTGTCTGTCTGTCTGCCTCTCTGTCTCTGTCGGTCGGTCTGTCTGTCTGTCTGTCTGTCTGTCTCTCTCTCTCTCTCTCTCTCTCTCTCTCTCTCTCTCTCTCTCTCTCTCTCTCTCTAAGTATTGGGTTATTATTATTAAGGTGTATCCCTAACGGGCGGGGCCTGGATGTAAAAAAGCACATGTGTGCTTATTCATTATCCTCGAAATAAAAGAATTTGTCATTGTCATTGTCATTGTCTCTCTCCTCTCTCTCGTCTGGAAAAAAAAGAGTTTCTCTCTCTCTCTGTATTATGTTTGCGCGCATGGGTCTGTGTGCGGACATTCATGCATGCATATGTATATCTCAGCACACGTGTCTTCCTCGTGCATATATATATATATATATATATATATATATATATATATATATATATATATATATATATGTGTGTGTGTGTGTGTGTGTGTGTGTGACAGACAGACAGACAGACAGACATACAGAACGGAGAAATAAAGAAAGAATGAACACACAAAAAGTGACAGACGCACTCACGGAGACAGAGAGAGAGAGAAATAGGAGGAGGAAGACGAGAAAAAAATAAAGGGAGACAGACAGACAGACAGAATATAACAGAGACAGAGACACATACAGACGGACGGACAGACAGACAGGCAGACAGACAAGAACAGAAACAGAGAGACAGAGACAGAGATAGTGTGTGTATAAGAGAAGTCATCGATCGCAGGTCTCAAATGGAACAACGGCCATTTGTATTCAAGGGGAAAAAACACGCTGCAACACACACAAGAAAGACAATTTAAGCTACCACACGAAACAAACAAAGAAAGAAACAAACGAATAAACAGTAACAACAACATGATTTCCAGCTTTATTTTGACTAGGTGGGTTTGTTTGTCTTTATTGTTGTTGGTTTTGTTGTTGTTTGTGTGTGTGGTTGTTGTTAGGTTGTTGGTTTTGTGGTTTGTTTTGGGGTTGTTGTTGTTGGGTTGGTGTTGTTGTTGTTGTTGTTGGGTTTTTTTGGGGGGGGTTCTGTTTTCTTTTGTTTAAAAAAAAAAAAATTTGCTTGTCGTTTCTTTGTTTCTTTTGTTTTATTTTGTTGTTGTTGTTGGTTGTGGTGGTGGTGGTGGTGGTTTTTGTTGTTGGTTTGTTTGTTTCTTTCTTTCTTTTTCTTTTTTTTTTCTTTCTTCTTTTTTGGGGGTTAGGGGGAGAGAGGGGGTTCCTTCCACGGCTAGAGCTCCGAGGTTCACCGACTGTGAGATGTTTCCGTCTGCGACCGTTTCAGTCCAGTATTGGGGTACCTGCATTCCGATTCCGATCTCCCTATTACTTTTCTTTTTTGTTTGGTTGGTTGGTTATTGGCTTGTTTGTTTGTTTGGTTGGTTGGTTATTGGCTTGTTTGTTTGGTTGGTTATTGGCTTGTTTGGTTGGTTGGTTGGTTGGTTATTGGCTTGTTTGGTTGGTTGGTTGGTTGGTTGGTTATTGGCTTGTTTGGTTGGTTGGTTATTGGCTTGTTGGTTGGTTGGTTGGTTGGTTGGTTATTGGCTTGTTTGTTTGGTTGGTTGGTTGGTTGGTTGGTTGGTTATTGGCTTGTTTGGTTGGTTGGTTGGTTGGTTGGTTATTGGCTTGTTTGTTTGGTTGGTTGGTTGGTTGGTTATTGGCTTGCTTGTTGGTTGGTTGGCTGGTTGGTTGGTTATTGGCTTGTTTGGTTGGTTGGTTGGTTGGTTAGTTGGTTATTGGCTTGTTTGTTTGGTTGGTTGGTTGGTTGGTTATTGGCTTGTTTGTTTAGTTGGTTGGTTGGTTATTGGCTTGTTTGTTTCTTTCCTTGATTTTTTTTGGTTTGGGAAGTGTTTTATGTTTTGGGGTTGTTTTTTTTTACCTTGCTGTTCTTTTCTTTGTTTGCTGTCATAACTCCACACGCACACACACGCGTGTGTGCGCGCGCGCGCACAACACACACACACACACACACACACCAAACATTTGCTTTTCTTCTCTTTGTTTGATTTCAGAACTCTCCACACACACACACACACACACACACACACACACACACACACACACACATACGAGACACACACCACACACGATACACACACACACACACACACACACAACACACACACGAGACACACACCACACACGACACACGAGATACACCACACACGACACACGAGACACACACACACACACACACACACAAGGTTTCAGTCATGATATTCAAAGGGCACAAGATCAACGCTGACAAAATGGCGTGCGCTGGTGATATTTTTGTTTTGTTTTGTTTTGTTTTACACGGGAACGGAACTCATCCCTGCCTACGTCACCGTTCGTTATCTACCCAAGCGAAGCTAGAGGTCCTTTCTCTCTGTCTGCCGCGTATCGTCTTCTGCTGCAGCCTATACTGTTACCGTTCGTGTGAAATCAACAATGGAACACACACACCTACGCGCCCGCGCGCGCACGCACGAACGCATGCACACACATATACACACACACACACGTACACACGTACCCGCGCGCACCCCCCCCCCCCCCACACACACACACACACCCCCACAGAGACTTCTATGGTGGATTGTTTCATACATCGTCATTAAAACTGGCCGTGCGTGCGTGTATGTCTATGTTGAATAATAACACACACACACACACTCACACAGAGCACTGAACACTGAAAAGTTTTGATGTACTTCGGCCTTGGGCCAGTATACAAAACATGCTCGGCAGGGGGTAGGTAGGTAGGGAGGGAGAGAGAGAGAGAGAGAGAGTAGTTTGCTGTAGTGAGCTTTTAAGCCCATTCACATGGGAACAATAGGAAGGGACTCGGGCACCAAAACACCCAATCATTTAACTAAGAAAGAAAAAAACCAAATTCACAACAGCCTAAATAATCATCATGGCATGTATTCCAATACCTGGCTTGATAGCAGCAAGAAACACAGATATTGAAATTTATGGTACCTGCAATTTTTTTCTGGCGAAGATCAATGAACATTGCTCCAAATCTGTTGCTGTTAAAGCTTATAAGCCATTCTGAAGACCGTCAATGATTCATACATGCTCTGTGTGTGTGTGTGTGTGTGTTAACTGTGACGTAAAAACTGACAGGGGGGAGGGGGGACGTCCCTACAGCTTGTCTTTAATGCAGTAGGCTTTAATCCCTTTCACGTGGGGACAGATTAACGAACAATGCTCCAAATCTATTGCTGTTAAAGCTTATAAGCCATTCTCAAGACCGTCACAGGAGTCATTGATTCATACATCCTTCGGATGAGACTATAAACTGAGGTCCCGTGTGCGAACGCACGCAGAACATCTTGCGCACACGTTAAATCCTGTTCCACTTTTCGTAAGAGTAGGCCATTGTGTGCCGGTGGGAACAGATGACAGAATTCACAAATCCGCATACACACGGGAACTGGATGTAAAAAAGCTTCTCTCTCTCTTCTCTTCTCTTCTTCGTCCATCGGGATCGATGATGACCATCTATTCATCCTGGGATTGCGAGGGTCCATTTCTGTGGGTGCGAAGATGACTTATTTGGCCAATCCGTGCTTGAAAAGTTCTTGAGCAGTATGGACAGGGTATAGTGGCTGCTTTTGGAGACTTGGAGGCTCTATCTTTCCTGTCTTGCCTGCGTTGCTCAGCTGTCGCAATTCTGTTTGCTTCGTGGGCCTTGGCGCCACTGCGTACAGCTGCTCGCCACTGTGGCCTCTCCATTGCTGCCTGTTCCCATGAGTTTATCTCAATTTTGAAGGCTTTCAGTGAGGCTTTCAGAGTGTCCTTGAAGCGTTTCTTCTGGCCTCCCTGGGAGCGCTTTCCATGCTGAAGTTCGCCAAACAGACGTTTCTTGGGGAGCCGATGGTCTGGCATGCGAACTACATGGCCTGCCCAGCGAAGTTGGGTCTGCATCAGGATGGTGTGGATGCTGGGAAGGTTTGCTCTAGTGAGCACCTCAGTGTCTGGGATCTTGTCCTGCCACTTGATGCCAAACAGTTTTCTCAAACAGGTGGTGTGGAAGTGGTTCAGCTTTTTAGCATGGCGTTGGTAGACTGTCCATGACTCTGAGCCATAGAGCAAGGTGGTGAGCACTACCGCTTTGTAGACCTTGATCTTGGTTTCTGTTGAGATGCCTCTCCTGTCCCACACATTCTTTCGAAGTCTGCCAAAGGCAGCGCTTGCTTTGGCGAGTCTGGTGTTGACCTCATCATCAATGGCTACTGTGCGGGAGAGGGTACTGCCAAGATAAGTAAATTTGTCCACTGCTTTGAGTCTATGTCCATTTACGGAGATGTTTGGTTCAACGTAGGGCTTCCCTGGGGCTGGTTGGTGCATTACCTGTCTTCTTGGTACTGATTGTCAACCCAAAGTTGTCGCAAGCATCAAAGAACAAGCACCATTGAGGGCGCAATCATCAGCAAACAGGAAGTCGTTGATGAGATCTGTTGAGACCTTGGTTTTTGCTTTTTTGCACATAAATGCTTATTCCATTATCCTCGATATAAAATAATAAATAAATAAATGCTCTGTGTGTGTGTTTAACTGTGACGTAAAAACTGACAGGGGGGGAGGGGGGGACGTCCCTACAATTTGTATTTAATGCAGTAGGCTTTAATCCCTCCCTTTCACGTGGGGGCAGAGGGTCCTGGATAAAACAAATAATTGGGAAACAAACAACCCAGAAACGTTCAAACGACACACGCAACACAATGATTATCGTGACATGGTCACCACATCATGGAATGACGCACAACATAGCATACCTGTTCAGCACAGGGATCGCTCTGTGTGTGTGTGTGTGTGTGTGTGAAGTCAAGTCAAATTTTTATTTCCAGATGGTACATTTAATGAGCAATGCATTTGCTTTTTTTCATCAAGCCATCTATCTAAGAACAAATTTCTTAATGACTATACTGAAATGCTACATTATTGCAAGCTTTACCAATAAATTGAACCAGTAAAAAGAGGAAAATCGATAAGATCATACATTGGAAAATACAAATTACACACATATACATACACACGCACACACATACTCGTACACACCTGCGCGCGTGCGCGCACGCATACACACACACACTTAAAGAATGTTTTAAGAATTTTTTTTAAAATCATAAAACATCAGGACAAACAAATTACTTCACCTACTATATCACCCATTCTTTCACGTTTATACTTTAGATAATAAAAAGGTACAGGAACAAAACGTTCGAAAATACTAGGCATTCATTGCGTCATTACTGACAATATTGCCTGCAATGACATCCCTCCTCTCCTCCTCCACCCACGCAAACGTGTGCTCATATGCGGTCATACTCTTCAAATAGCGCTTTTTAAATATAATATAGTCACACAATAACTATCAAGCAAGCAAAATAAGTCAAATAAGACAATGATAATGATAATTATAATAGAGATACAATAATAACAACAATCACCCATCACCATGAGACAACAATAATCCCCATCACCATGAGACAACAACATAACGATAATAACAGAAAAGCAGTGGAAAGGATGGGGGGTGGGGGTGGAGAATCAAAGGGGAAGGGGGAAAATACATTCAATCAAATAGAAAAATAATAATAAAGAAACAATTATTCAAACAAGTAAAACCCCTACACAGTACAAAATTTAAAAGCCCATAATCAACTGGACTCTCAAACTAAAACAATATCGCTCATAATAGTACTAATGATCTCATCTCTAACTGCAATAAGAACAACATCCACGATAAAATCTATTGAATTGAACAAGAGACAGGGCATGAGGAGAGGAGATGAGAGGAGAGGAGAGGAGTGGAGAGAGAGAGAGAGAGAGAGAGAGAAGAGAGAGAGAGAGAGAGAGAGAGAGAGAGAGAGAGAGAGAGAGAGAGAGAGAGAGAGAGAGAGAGAGATGTCACAATATCTAGCTATTAGGTCTACCATTTTTGTGTTCACCTTTCCATGTTTTAAAATTTGTAGATTATATACGAGCTTATATAGATTACTCTTACTTCTTTGCTTAATAAGAGTGCCTCTTTCCCGCCTCCCCCTCCCTCAACACACATACAGCGTGTGACTGTGTAGAATTTCCAGTCACAGTAAAACATACTTGAAATTTATTTAAGAAATGTAGTGAGTGCTGATAAATGTAAGTATGGTTGATTTGCCTTATTAGTCATTTCCTAGGCATTCATGCATTAGATGGCTTTTTAGCTGTGTATTGAACTGATTGTGTGTGTGTGTGTGTGTGTGTGTGTGTGTGTGTGTGTGTGTGTGTGTGTGTGTGTGTGTGTGTGTGTGTGGTGTGTGTGTGTGTGTGTGTGTGTGTGTGTGTGTGTGTGACAGAGAGAGAGAGAGAGAGAGAGAGGGGGGGGGGGACGCAAAACAGAAAAAACATACAAAAACAAGCAAATACGAAAACCCACGATATAAGAGTACATGCAAGAAATATCCATTTAACGTCAATACTTCTTCATCGAACATTCAGACAGAAACTATAGTCTGTTATACGAGTGAAAATGCGTCACGCTGCCGTTAAGCGCCTGACAAGTCAGGCCCAGTGCATCCGGCTTCAGCAGAAGACAGAATTGTTATCTTTTAGGTCTTTCTGGGATAAAAGGCAGCAGAATGGACCAAGAAGGCAGAAAATAGACAAGAAGGAGGTGACAGGAAGAATAGGAACAAGGCAGAAACAAGGAAAATGATAGAAAAGAGGAAATTTCTAGGATAGAATTTCCAGAATTAGGGGATGCTATTTTATACTAATAGGTCCCCGGCATCTCCACAGATGATAACGTCAATACAGGACCTATGACAATATCCCTGCTTACTGACTGATATCAGCACACACACACACACACACACACACACACATACACACACACACACACACACACACACACACGCACGCACACACACTCACACACACGCACGCGCGAGTAACAGTAAGCCATTGTGTGCCGGTGGGAACAGATGACAGAATTCACAAACCCGCATACACACGGGGACTAGATGTAAAAAAGCACGTAAGTGCTTATTTCATTATCCTCGATATAAAGAATAAAATTAAATAAATAAAATTTTAAAAGTAAAACACTGTATACCTCCCTACCTAAACAATGCCTTTGAAAATACTACACTTTTGGCAAAGATCGATGACAAACAACAATGTCTAAATCACTCACCCTTCTAAAGCATTGGAGCATTACTTCTTCTGTGTGCCTTCAGTTTCCATGGTAAGGGCACGTAAAGGAAAAGTTGGTCTTCCTGTTCAGTTATTTAGTGCAGAGTTGCGTGTGCTTTCACCTGATGAACTGCTATACGCAATTTAAGATGTGTGATTATGAGAACTCGAAATGAATAGGCATAGTTTTCTTTGGTGGTTTCTCAAGCAATAATTCAGTCAAACTGGTTATTCAATACATCTCCAAAGGGGAAAATGTGACGAAAAAAAGAAAACAGACAGACTGGCAGATAAAAGGAGAAAGATATAAAATGTGTACGAAATATCCTCAAAATCTTTTGTGCCCGAAAAAAAAGCAAAAGAAGGAGACAGACAATTTCTCTTCTTCGTCGTCTAACACTCAGACAGCAACTATTGTTGTCTGTCCTATGAACGGAAACGCGTTGCGATGCTGTTAAGCACCTGGCAAGTCAGGCCCAGCGCAGCTGACTTCGGTGTGGGAGAGAATTGTTGTCTTTCGGGGGGGGGGGGGGGGGGGGGGGGGGGGGGGGGGGGGGGGGGGGGAAGGCAGGAGAATGAACTAAGAAGACAGAAAATAGACAAGAAGGAGGTGGCAAGAAGAAAACGAACAAAGCAGAAACAAAGAGAGGGATAGAAAAGAGGGAACCCCTAACGTAGAATTTCCAGAAGGTGAGGATGCTATGTATACTGAAAGCCCCCCCCCCTCCCCCCGGGCATCCTTACAGGGAATAATGACAATGACAGTGAATTATGTTAAACTGGAGTCTATTCACAAGGGGGAAGTGGGTGGGGATTGGGCACACACACACACACACGCACAACACACCACACACACACACACACACACACACACACACACACACACACACACACACACACACACACACACACACACACACACACACACAATACCTGGTATAAAAGGTAAAGGTGTCTCATAACCTATAAGGTCGTAGGGGAGCGAGGCGTCAGAGACCTCACTTCTCTAGGGCCAGCATATTGAGGGCGGCGCCCGTCTCCTCTCCCTCGCGGCTTCACCTTCCCTGACCCTAAAGAAGGCAGGTACCCATTTACAGCTGTGTGAACTGGGGGACTATACTGAAGCCAAGGCGCGCAAATGGTCACCCACCTAAGTGGTAACCACGCTCGACGCTGCTTAACTTGGCTGGAGGAAAGCGAGTGCTCCGACCACTGAGCTATCCCGTCCCCACCTGGTATATAAAGAACATAATCATGACTAGCAAGATAAACATCGTAACATGGATTCCATTGTGTGTTTTTTAAAATTGTTTTGCCAATGAATATTTTGAAGAAGAGTCAACATCATTTGCCTGACCACGGTGCTTTCACATTGTGAAGGGGAAGAATGCAAATGCGAATACAGAAAGATTTAATGGGGAGATCTCTGACACCTCCCTCCCCTACGACCTTATAGGTTATGGGACACCTTTACGTTTACATGAGGTCTGTGGGTTGGGGACAAAACAAACAATCCAGTGACATTTCACATACATATAATAGAAAATGTCAACATGGCATGGCTACCACATCATGGAATTCATCGAATTATCATTAATTAACATATCATCAGTGAAGGACTTCAGCAATAGAACAAGTCAGTGATTAAAGTATGTAGTCAGGATCAGTATATGACTTGAGCAATGGATCAAGTCAGTGATCAAAGTATGTAGTCAGGATCAGTGTATGACTTGAGCAATGGAACAAGTCAGTGATTAAAGTATGTAGTCAGGAGTCATCTCTATCCGGATCTCTAGCCTTCACAGTTTTGACTTGTGGCTAAAAATTCTTTGTAGAGTGGCGGAGATCGTTCATGTTTTTTGGAGAATTTTTCTTCTAGTTTCCGTAAGCACTGCATCAAGTCGCTAATGGTTTTGTCTTGGAGTCTCCACTGGGTACCGCACATTCTATATCCTCTATTGTTTACTGCTTGTGAGGATAGACAGGCAGACAGATAGACAGACAGGCAGACAGACAGCCAGACAGACAGACAGAACAGCATGCAGATAGAAGAGACTGAGAGAGACAGAGTGATAGAAAGATAAATTTTACTTTTTGGTCAAATGTCAACTATACTCACTCAGAGAGTCAGAGACAGTGAAAGGAGTGAGAGCACTTGTACTCATTACACACACACACACACACACACAACACACACACACACACCACACACACACACACACACACACACACACACACACACACACACACACACAGTACCAACAAAAATGGCATGACTCTCTATCAGCATACCCTGACTACTTAGATTATCACCCGATTATTTGTAGAGCAAATTATGTATGTGAAGTAGAATCTTTAGAATACCGTAGAGCTATATGTTTACTGAGGTCAAACAGATTAAGATTACCTTTAAATGGAATTTCACGTTCTGGCAAACCGATTACTGATCCATTCTGCTCTCAGTGTGATGGCCAACAAATTGAAGATGTTTGTCACTTTTTACTTGTATGCCCAAAATATGCTGTATTGCGAAGAAAATGTATTCCTCTGTATTATTACAGATTTCCATCGAATCTGAAAGTGCAGCTTCTTTGTATGAACAATAAACCTTGTTTGATGTTTAAAGTTGGATTATATATCAGAAGTAAGGATGTTCACCTTACATGAAAGTATATGATTAACTGTTGTTCCTATGGGCATATGGCCTGCAAAAACTGAATTAAAATTATTGTTATTGTTATTACACACACACACACACACACACACTATATGCACGTGAACATATATACACACACCTGTACTATAATACCTACAGCCCCCCCCCCCCCCCCCCCAACTTACCGATGGTCTAGGACCAAAAAACAACTTTCTCTCCACTTAATGATTTTACTGCCAACATTGAGTCACCTAATCTCCATATATGTACAGTGCTCACACGCACACACACACACACACACCACCACACACACACACCACACACACACAACACACACACACACACACACACACACACACACTATGCACGCGAACATCCATGCACACACCTGCACTATAGTACACATAGACCCCCCAACTTACCTAGGGTCCAGCACCAAAAACAATTTCCCTCCCTCCACTTTTTTCTATGCCAACCTTGAGTCACCTATATTTATCTCTATACCTGTACAGTGCTCACACAACACACACACACACACACACACACACACACACACACACACACACACACACACACACACACACACACACACACCACACACACACACACACACACAACCGCAGTACCTGCATTATTGATGATGGCTGAAGACTGGAAACAAACATCAATACAATCCTCCACTGATCGGCCCTAAAGCACCTAGGCGGCAGTAAATGGGGACCTTTGATCATCCATCCCTCTTTGTGCATTCGGGTGACGTAAAATGAATAGGATGGATGTGTTTTGTGTCTTCTTCTCTGCTGCTGCTTCTTGACCAAGATATTTCACAGAATCATTTTTGTGAGGAGAGAGAGAGAGGGGGGGGGGGGGGGGAGAGAAAGAATGAATGAATGAATGAATATTTATTTTCCAAAGGTAACAGAAAAAGCGGTCGCATCCGGCCCTTGCCCTGATTAAAGACTTTCAACAAAACAAGGAAAAATAAAACCCTACTACAACAACGGCAACAAGATTTTAGAAAAGATATAAGTGGAGAGAGACAGAGACAGAGACAGACAGACAGACAGAGAGAATTCTGAACTCTGAAATGGTTTAGGGTACATCCTCCATTGGATTAATACATTTCAAGGAACACACACACACACAACACACACACACACACACACACACACACACACACACACACACACACACACACACAGATGTGTGTGTCTCTGTCTGTCTGTCTGTCTGTGTCTGTGTGTGTACGTATGTATGTAGTATACCATCGCTCTATTTTACAATGGGTCAGGGTCGGAGGCAACCTCTCTAGGTTTACTCATTGATTTTTGTTCCTGCCTGCTATAGGTTGTTGATAGAACGGTTGATGACAGTAAAGAAACACCCATAGAAATCACTTATCCCCTCTAAAAGCATCCGTGTGACAGTAGCAGACTCCTTTGACCATTTTCTCTTTGTGTCTTCGAAGACCTTCCCTAGGGAATTCAAGGGAAGAAAAGATTGCCAGTTCTTGTTCACAGACTTTTCTCTTTTATGTTTTCACCTTCCCTGGGGAATTCAAGGGAAGAAAAGATTGCCAGTTCCTATTCGCAGACTCGCAGTTCATTTCCCCAGCCGAACCAAAGAAGACTTGGGTCAGGGAAATTGAAACGAAAACACATGCCGTTTTGTTTGTTTGTTTGTTTTCCAGGGATAGATATGGTAAAACTGATATTTGATGTATCTTTCTCTCACATTTCTTCCCAGCAAAAGCAAAAAGGATAGAGAAGACAAAAAGAAGCAAACAGACACACACGGAGCTTCAACTGCAATGATTTATTCGCAAGTAAGGCTATCTACCGATATACAAAGGAGTTGCGAAAACTAATTACTTTTCAACTAACAAATTCAGAAAAGAAAGTAAATGAAAGATCATTTTTAAATTAGATTCATCACAAACCAGATATGTGAGTTTGGATATCAGGATATCTCTCACTCTAAAAGCTTTACACACAGACTTTAAAAATTTTAATTTAATTAATTTAATTTATTCTTTTATATCGAGGATAATGGAATAAGCACTCATGTGCTTTTTTACATCCAGTCCCCTTGTGCATGCGGTTTTATAAATTTTGTCATCTGTTCCCACCGGCACACAATGGCCTACTCTTTCGAAAAGCGGAACAGGATTTAACGTGTGCGCAAGATGTTCTGCGTGCGTTCGCACACCGGGCCTCGGTTTATAGTCTCATCCGACTTCCGGTCCAACAGATGCCAATAATAAAGGGAGTCCTTATAAATTTGGCTGTCTTTTGTATTTTTACTGGGGTGTATTTTGGTCGGATATCCTGTCACACTGGACAACACAGAACCTGTAAACTGAGGCCTTTCCCCTGCTGTATGGTTGTCTGCTCGTGGTGTGTGTATATTGAATTTATGATCTACGTTTATTGAATAAACAATGTTTAAACCAACTATGCCTCATCCTCCAGGGGTTGTCTACACAATGGACATAGCAAGTTATGGTTGTCTACATTGTGCTCTGTTTATCTAAATTATGAATATTTACAGACAGACTGTGAGAAGCCAAGAAATAGACAAAACTGATAGAAAGACAGAGACAAAGACAGCAAGAGAGTAACAGTTGTTATTGACAAAGAATAATGATGACAACAACAAAAAACAGAAAAAGAGTAACAGGTGTTACTGAAAAAGACTAATAGAAACAAAGACAGAAAGAGAGTAACAGTTGTTTCTGACTGGACTAACATTATCCAGAAGAGTCAGATACAGACACAGAAAGACAGATAAAACGTGTCAGTTCACATGCACACGCTCACGGCATATCTATGTATAATGGCACCTATTATCTAAAGACAATTATTCAGGGCCAGTTCAGGCTTATTGATTTATTTCATTCCAGCCTGCAATCATCTTTAACTTCAATTCTGAATAACGCTGCTCATGAAAACAACTACTGCATTATTGATGATGGCTGTGGCCTGCGAACCTCCATAGAAATCGCTTCTTGCCCTCGATCATATATAAGGCAGTAATAGGATGCTTTGGTAAGTTTCCTCTGTGTATTCAGGTGATGAAACAATAAGATGTCTTTGTCTCTTTCTCGCCCAATACACTCACTCGATCCTTTGTGATGAGAGAGACAGAGACAGACAGACAGACAGAGACACAGAGACACAGACACAGACACACAGACAAAACACACACACACACACACACACACACACACACACACACACACACACAGAGGCAGAAAACAATGATTTTTTTAAAAAATTGACGAATACCAACAATGTTCGAAAAAAACAGAGAAAAAAATGGAAATGAAAATGGAAAGAGACAGGGAGCACTCGTTCATGTATATACACAGAGCATGCATGCATACATATATATATATATATATATATATATATACCACACAAAGTGAAAGCATAACAACCAGCATAATAAATGTTCCCCAATATTTCGGCTTTCGCCTTCCTCAGGTTTTTATTATTATTATTATATATAGATAGATAGATAGATAGATAGATAGATAGATAGATAGATATGGATATATGTAGATAGATACAGATATATAGATATAGATAGATAGATATAGAGATATATATATATATATATATATATATATATAAAACCATGGATCAGAGGCAATATCCCAGCTTATTGATTTCTCTCTCACCCTGTAATCACCTTTACCTCTCTTACCTGACCAATGCTCAGGGAAAAAAACCACCCAGCCACTATTGCATTTTTGACGACGATCGATGACAGCAAAACAAACCTCCATAGAAATCTCCCATCCCCTAAAGCATCCATTTGGCACTAATGGGCTCCTTTGACCATTCCCTTTGTGTCTTCCCTTTCCCTGGGGAATGAAGGCGAAGAAAAGTACCGCCAGTTTCTTTTCTGTAAGGTTACATTCAATTTCGCCTGAAAAGACATTGTGGAAAGTGTCATGAATTTTGAAATGAACGTAAATGCCTGAAGTTGAAATGTGGCTACCTTATTGGTGGGCATGAAAAAGGTTGCATACGCAAAAATCGCACCACATTTTGGTAACCCTCGGAGTTCTAGCAGAGGAACGAAAAATAAAATTAGCAAGGAAGGAGCAAGATCTGAAAGAAAGAGAAAGGAAAACAATGTTGGCTGTTGGTTGTTCCTCAGTTTAGGGGGACGGGATAGCTCAGTGGTCAGAGCACTCGCTTTCCCCAAGCTAAGGTTAAGAAGCATTGAGCATGGCTACCATGTGGATGGGTGACTTTTTGCCTGCCTTGGATTCAGAACAGTCCCCCAGCTCACCCAGCTGTAAATGGGTACCTCCCCTTTTAAGGGTCAGGGAAGGTAAAGCGGCGTGGGAGAGGAGATGGGCCCCGCCCTCAATATGTTGGCCCCTGGAGAAGCTGAGGTCTCTGAGGCCTCGTTCTCCAACGACCCCAAAGGTTATGGAACACTTTGACCTTTACCTTTCACCCCAGTTTAGCATCCTGGAAGTCTTCAAGATTATTCACTCTGTCTTGCTGACCCCATCTGGGAACCACTGTGAGACTGGAAATACACACTGAATGAGAAGTTTGCGTGTGAGACTGTTTTCAAAGTACCTCGCCCTATAGGCAATCCATACTCTGACTTCAGAGGAGAAAATGCTTTTTTGAAAAAAAATGGCCGTAATTAATACTGCTTAAGAACATTTCAACATGGCGTTTCTGGTTTTCTCTTTTCAGACATTTCTGGATCGGCTTGAAGGAGGAAGAGAGCGGTTCCTTCAAATGGACAGACGACAGTGTGGCCAAGTTCACGGCCTGGGGTCAAGGTCAACCCAACAGCCAATCAGACTGCGTGAGATACAACACCCATGACTTCACCTGGCAGACCCACAACTGCTCCGACATGCTTTTCTTCATGTGTGAAAATGGCAACGGTGGGTGCTGTAGCTTTTGGTTTTCCAGGTCCGCTGCACGCACTCAAAACACAGTATGTTTGTCCGTCGTGTCCGACGATGACCTCCAAAACAGCAGAGGAGGCAGCTGCTGTTTTGGAAATTGGGCAGAAATTTGATTATAGTGGAGATGCCTTGCCCACAGTACATCCCCACTCTCTCGGCCAAGTGGGCATAAGGACAGTCAGCGTTGGAGATGTTCTCCAAAGGCCAACCAGCCCCCAGGGCTGCAGCACATAATGACTGTGCAAGTCAAGCCTCCTAGTCAGAGAGTCATAGTCGATCACTAAAGACTAAGCTGTAAAGTGGAATTCCATGAGTGGGAAAAGCACTGGTCATACTACAGCCTCTCACCTTGCTGTTGCCCCCAGCGTCAATGGTTTAATCAAGAACTGTGATAAAGCCCAGGCGCTGCTAGAAGCCGTTTGATGAAACGTTTCCAATCTCGTTCAAGAGGATTTTTTTCCTCCGGAGTTAACTTCAGTGCCGCCTCCACTCTCCCCAAAAAGTCCTTTGGATGAGACTATAAACCGAGGTCCCGTGTGCGAACGCGCGCAGAACATCTTGCGCACACGTTAAAACCCGTTCCGCTTTTGGGAAGAATAGGTCATTGTGTGCTGGTGGGAAAGGATGACAAAATTTACAAAAGCACATGAGTGTTTATTCCATTGTCCTCGGAAAAAAAGAATAAATAAATGAATAAATAAATAGATAAATAAATAAATGACCATCAGTCATTTAGCAAAAGTGGCCTATGGTCAATTATGCTGGAGTCACTAAAAGTTGATGTTGCCTGCAAAACTCGCATTGTACTACAGTCCAAGGCAAAAGAGCTGACCACTCTTTCAGCAATACTGTCGAGTTTATACTATAATAAGTTATTTCATCGCTCTGCATGACTTGTACTGAAAGAAGGCCACTGATGCAGCGGTCAGTCAACACGTGAAACTCCTGACTGGAAGGTGCAGGTTCGAATCCCAATAAGTTTCTTTTTTTAACCGTCCCCCCTTCCATGTACTGAAAGTGTGGCCAAGATCAATGTATAAAAAAAAGAAAACCATTATATGAAACTGAACAATGGTTTAAAAAACCGCTAATATTTCATCCGGATGATTGCGAAACAAAAACATCAAAGTCAACAGAGAAAAGTAGGCCAATATCTTTTGATTAGAATTATGCCACACATTTAATTTCCAGGTCCTTTGATCACATTTAAGTTGTTGTTGTTGTTGTTTTTTAAAAACGGGCCATAGACTGACACATCTTTCATCAGTTTCAAGTATAAAAAGGTTTAAAACATAAACTAAACAACAAAAAACACAAACCTCTCTTAACTTTAAAAGTAGGCCTTAACCAGGACATAAAAAAACAGGATTTTTTGTTGGGTTAGGTTAAAAAGATATTGTTGACTACTACCAACCAGATATAACCAAGCTTGGCAGAAAAAAAATTGAAGACACAAACAAACAACACCAGAACAAAAACAAAACAAAGAAAAACAAACCCACCACAGATCTCGGCACTTTTTAAAAAAAATATAAAAAAAAAATATATATATATATATATATATATGCTTTGATCAGGTTTAATTGAAACTAAAAAAAAAACAACAACAAACAACAACAAACAAAAATATTGAAACTACCACCAAAAAAACAGCAACAACCTAAGCAACTGATCGGGATCGATCCGAATTACCTGAAGTATAGTTCTTCTTTAGTTCCACGAGAGTCACTTAAAACTATCTTTCATTACCATCAATAAAAAAACAACAACAACAAAGCCCATTGTGATGGTTACCAGTAAACAGAAAGAAAGCCATGAAGGAAGAAATAAAATTTTAAAAAAGAAAGGAAGGAAGGAAGGAGAAAGGCGTATATATTCGTTGTGACTGGAAAAAAATAGAAAGAAAGAAAGAAAAAAGGAAGGACGGAAGGAAGGAAAAAGGTGTATGTATTCATTGTGAATGTAAACTCTCTCTCTCTCTCTCTCTCTCCTCTCTCTCTCTCTCTCTCTCTCTCTCTCTCTCTCTCTCCCTCTCTCCTCTCTCTCTCTCTCTACCCACACACACACACACACACACACACACACACACACACACACACACACACACACACACGAACACACACAAACGCGAGACAGACAAACGGGTTTATACTACTGTCTCCCTCTGAAGTACTGACTACAGGAGACACATACAGGTTTTTTAAACAAACACAGTGTATACCTGTCGCCCCATCTTCTGACGTAGCCTACTGCCGCGCTGTTCCCACGCCGCTCGTTCCCATATCACCATCCCAACCATACCCATTTATTTATTTATCTATTTATTCACTCTTTTATATCGAGTGTAATGGAATAAGCACTCATGTGCTTCTATTAACATCTAGTCCTCGTGCATATGCAGTCTTGTAAGTTTTGTCACCTGTTCCCACCGACACACAATGGCCTACTCTTTCGAAAAGCGGAACAGGATTTAACGTGTGTGCAGGATGTTTTGTGTGCGTTTGCACACGGGGCCTCGGTTAAAAATAAAATAAAATAAAAATAAATACTTCGCTGGCAGCCACAATCGTCCTCTGTATTCATCCTTAAGCATTTCTGTACGCATCTGTGTCCATGTCTGCACGTATACATACGTAAAGGTAAAGGTGTTCCATAACCTATGTGGCGTAGGAGAGTGAGACATCAGAAACCTCAACTTCTCTAAGAACGGGGCCAGCATACTAAGGGCGGCGCCCATCTCCTTTCCCTCGCTGCTTTACCTTCCCTGATCCTAAAGAGGGCATGTACCTATTTACAGCTGGATGAACTAGCGACTGTACTGGAGCCAAGGCACGCAAACGGTCACCCATCCAAGTGGTAACCACGCTCGATGCTGCTTAACCTTAGCTGGGGGTAAGCGAGTGCTCTGACCACTGAGCTATCACGTTCCCATACATACATCATCTATTAAGTCCTTCGGATGAGACTATAAACCGAGGCCGCGTGTGCGAACGCATGCAGAACATCTTGCGCACACGTTAAATCCTGTTCCGCTTTTCGAAAGAGTAGGCCATTGTGTGCCGGTGGGAACAGATGACAAAATTGACAAAACCGCATACACACGGGGACTGGATTTTTTTAAAAAGCACACGAGTGCTTATTCCATTATCCTCGAAATAAATTTTAAAAAGTCATCTGAGCACTTTGATTTGTGCTTTACAAGATTCAGCGCTATATAAATTCCATACATTATTATTATTATTATGATATGATGATGATGAACACGTCCATGTGCGTGTGTGTCTGTGTGCGTGCAGTGCCGCAGCCCCGAGTGTCGGACAGTATGACTGCTATCACAGGACTGCTGGTGGGCTTCGGAGCCATGCTGGGCCTTCTCCTGCTGGGGATCCTGTTGGTGCAGATGCCCTGCTGTCGCCTCAACACTGTCCGGGCCATTGGCCACTTTGGCTTGGGAAAACGCTAAAAGTCTTCACCCCCTTTCACTCCAGAAAATGCCAATTGGCTGTTTTGGGTCGAGAAAGCCCTTTGGCCGTTTTTGGCATAATTAAAATATGTTTAGTATGAACTCCCCCCCCCCACCCCCTCCCCTCCTTCTCCCAACAACATTTTGCCTAGTTTTTAAGAGATGCAATTTAGTTGTTTCGTTTGGTGTAAAAAGATACAATCTGGATTTTGGTTCTTTGAGGGAGGTTCGAAGATATTTCGTTTTCTGTTATGGCATAAGAACATGTAACATGTTCGGTCTAATCCCCCACCCACCCTCTCTCCACCCCCACCACCACCATTTGGCTAATTTTTGCTTAAGAGATGCCATTTAGGTTTCCAATTTGTCTTAAGAACGCGTGTTATTTTATTTTAGTATTTTTGGAAGGTTTGGGGATATTCTCCTTTCAGTTTTGGTGGAAAACTCACATTGTTTGAACCTCTACATTTTTTGAAGATTTGAAGATAGTCAGGTTTATGTTTTGGCGCAAGAAGATATATTGTTTAGACTTCAATATTTTTTCAGAGGACTTGACCATATATCTATTTTGGTGTAAGGATACATGTTTGATATTTTTGGAGGTTTTTAAAGATATTTCTCTTTTGTCTTACAGCACATTTTATACTTTTCTTTACACTTTTTGAAGGATTTAAAGTATTTCTGTTTTGGTGTGAGATATATGGACTTTTCCATCTTTGGACCATTTAAGATATCTCTGTTTTTGGCGTAAGAACACATGCAAGCTCTTGTAAAAGCTGCAAATTATTCAAATTATTTTGAATGTACACCATTTGGCCATTTTGGAGGAAAAAAAACTTTTTTTGAAATGTTGTAGATAATTTACAGTTTTTTTTTAAAGCTATGTGTTGTGACACTTCTTTTTGGGGAAACTTTGAAAATATTTTTGTTTTGGTGTAAGAATGCATGGTAATTAGGTTTTTGTTCTGGGCTTTTTTTAAGGTTTGAAGACATTTCTTTGATGTACGAGCACACTATGATCTTTGGGACTTTACCATAGGGTTTTTTTTTAATGATAATCATGACTCATCTCTCTTTTGGATAAAATATCAGGTTGTCTAGAATATTGTATTTTTGGAAGAGACTTTAAGACATCTAGTGATTGTGAGGGATGTAGCCATTCAAATCATTTCGAATGTGCAATGATATTTGGCTGTTTTGGGGAAAGAAAACACATTTCATTTAGATTTTTTGAAGAGGATGGGGGTGCGAAGAATATTATTTTAAAAAACCATCAGCCAGCTCTTGTAAAAGTTGTCAATCATTCCAATCATTTTGAATTGGCCACTTGGCCATTTTGGAGAGAAAATAACATCAAAAATGTTTTAGATAATTTAAAGATTTTTTAAAAGCTCTGTGTTGTAACACATGTAGCAGTTAACGTTAGTGATTTTAACTGGTTTCTGTCTTGCTGTTGTAATACAAGACTAAAACATAACTGAGTTATTTAAACAAATCTATTTTGGATGATTTAAAGATGATTAGATGTCATATGTGGCTCCCTGCTATTCAAAATGTTTCCAACATATAGCCCACAACTATTTTATGATGGCTTCTATAGATATATTTTCTGAGAATTGTATATTTTCTCTTTGTCATACATGATTTCATAGTTCAGTGTATATAGGCTATATTACATTAATTCGTGACAGTTGTATTGTATTGTTATTTCTAATGTATTGTTGCCAGCATTGTATTGTATTGTATCGTGTTGTATTGCATTGCGTTGTAACGCGTTGTATTGTATTGTAGCGTGTTGTATTGTTTTGTACTGTTTTGTCAAGGCAGATTTCTCTGATGAAACTTGGGCAGCTGTTACCATCCTCCACAGTGTGTCTCAGAGGAACAGTTCCTCTTACCTCTGTATCTTTTTACTGTCTATGTGTTCTTTCTTTTCCCTGAAGGGGTAGTTTTACTCCAGAACTTTGCCACAGACACCTCTCTTGTTGCTCTACTCTGAACTTCGTGCATGTTGTACTCGGGTCCTGGTATGTTCTCTACACATCCCAAAGACAGTTGACAGATGCATGTGCATGCTGCCGTACATCGTCTAAAATCCTACACATCTTGCTTTCTGACAGAAAGTCAGCATCCCCGTAAATTCTTGGGCAGGATTTTAACTCCAGATCTTTCGTTTTAATATATAAATATTACTTATATATATATAATTATATATATATTATATATAATATAATATATATATATAAATATGGGTGATTCCTTTTCTAGCCTCTACCGTGAAGAAGTTATCATGCCAGAACGTAATATTGTATGTTTATCTGAGAAAAAGCAGTAAGCAAACAAACAAGTCCATGGCCATTTTAGCCCCAAAAGAGCCACTGATGATATAAAGCACTCATGCATTTGCCAAAGCACGTTGCCTACTTTGTCTGAAGGCTATAAAAGGCAGTCCTGGGCATATTTGCGCTTAATCAAAACTATCGCTGAAATGCCGTGCTTATGAAGCTAACAGATTCTCTCATCAGTTGGAGAAAAATGAATTACTTCTGTTTGAAAAATGGTCAAGTTTTTACTTGGGTTTTGATATTCATTTTTTTAATAAAAGATTGAAATTTGTTGTAGTATATTTTATATTCTTAATATTGTTAATATCTCTAATTTCTTTTCTTGGAATTCAAATCTGCCATGAATACATGACACATTTACATCACACCGTTTAAATTATCTCCCCCCCCCCCCCCCCCCCCCCCCCTAACTTACAAATATCAAAGATATGTGGTTGCTTAAAAAAATTATTCACATACCCCTCCACCCCCCTCCCCTTTTTAAGGAAAAGTTGTTTTTTAATCCAAATAAATAAACTGATACTAAAAATACACAACTAACAAACACACAAAAATACTGGAATGATTGTAACCCTGTTCAAATCTGAACTTAAATAACGCAAAGTATATTAGTGAAGGGTCGATCAGTTTATCGCAAAATGTAGGCTACTGCCTGGTATAAAAGTACAGAGACAATTATTTTCATAATTACACTCTAGCATGTTAATTGTGTGTGTGTGTGTGTGTGTGTGTGTGTGTGTGTGGTGTGTGTGTGTGTGTGTGTGTGTTGTTGTTGTTGTTGTTGATTTTCAACATTTTCAAACCCATCCTTCAGAATAGCCTACCGCAGTAAAGTTTCACTCAGACTCGTACGGCTCTTTCGTGTCTGCTCGGGCCTGGTTGCTTTTTCAGAATTGTTCTATTTTTAGGGTGGCCCGAGGAGCTCAAGCGAGATAACTTGCGACCACAGTCCCTTCGCTGGGACTTAAATATAACTCATCAGATCAATACCACAGTCGCCTGATCAGACTGGTACGTCTCAAAACAAACGCCTTAAAAATGTACGACACTCCCAGGTGCCATTGTCAAAGATAAGCAACATTATCAGCAACACACCCTTCCCCTCATGTTCTTCTTCTTTTTTCTCGCCCATTGTGGAAACAACGAAATCATTTATATTTTAAGGTTTTCGTTATTGTTGTCTACCCTGCACAAAACTCTTTAAAAAAATAATTGGTATTGTTTGGGGTTATTTTCTTTACACACACACGTACACACACCACACACGCATGAACGCGTGCGCACACACACACACACACACACACACGCACGCACGCACGCACACACACACACGCACGCACGCACACACGCACGCACGCACGCACACACACACACCACACACACACACACCACGTGCGTACATGCATGCATAAGTGCGTGTAGGCCTATGTGTATGTGTGCGTACATATGTGTGTTTCCATCAAAGCCTGTGTTTCACACAGATTTAACCACTTTTATCTTATTGCTACTTCATAGTAAGTATTCCTTTATGAATAACGTGGGTATGCCTGTCCTACTGAGTTGGTCTTATTTCTGTTTTTAAAACGTAATTGTGAAATGTAAGCCTACAACAATGTAGTCTGTGGTCAGCAAAGCTGCTGCAGTGTTCTGTCAACTAGTCTTACACACGAAACCAACAACAGCTTTTGTTACAGAATGTCCCAAGTGATTTAAATTTGATATGTGTCCGTCCATTCTTATCTTAATCAAATATGTGTCCATCCTTTTCTTATTCAAATATATGTATTTTACTTACGATAGTCTTGCAAGTCTTTAAAGCAAAATCGATTATCATTATTTTTTAAAAATTACCACATCATCTTTTGCCGTTCATCAATGCTGTTATACACATGCTTCTCGTTATCATTTCACCAACACAACACCCAGACTTGTTTTACTATACCATCAGAGATCCAAGCTGAGCTAATAACGTAAAGCTGGCATCAGGCCACCAAACAGAAGTGGCCCTGCACTGCGCAAGGGGTCACTTTGGCAATGTTTTAATGATGTCTGTCCTTGTTCAACTTTTACTGAACATGGTCCACTATACCCCAGGCTGGCAGCGGTAGAAGTTGTCACTGAGCAGAACAAGTCGGCCATCCTGAGGTGAACCCGTCACCACCTCCCTCTAAGAACATGGTAATAAAATTCCAGACTCTGAAGGGTTGATAGGAGCTTAGCCCAGGCATGAAAGTAGGGGAGGTACCCATGCTGATGTCATTGTAGCATTAAAGGTAACAGAGGCCATTGACTTAGAGCTTTCGTTCATTGTATGATGGTCACTGGCAAAAAGGGATGCTAAAGTTATCGAATGTTGAAGATTGTCTGACAAGAGCTGTACCCCCACCTTTCCTGTCATAACACACATGCAGGTGTGAAGCAGACCTGGAAAAGATTGATACCTGTAGTCGTGGTCAATTCGTTTGAGCAACACTGGAAACTACATCTGCAAATTGGATGACGCTTGACTGGGTCCAATTGTGTCCTTCCATCAGTTTACATCAAAGTCACCCTGGTCCTAGTTGAAGAGCCCAAATTCATTCTGCCTCTGATGAGATTGAACCCATGACCTTCAAGACCAATATACAAAACATCAACCCCCACATCTTAGTGGTAGATGATGATTCCTATTTCTGAATTCAGTACTTTTTTTTCCAACAGCCGAACCAAAATTAATTTCAGAAAAACAGTTTACTCAAGTAAGAACATTTTCTATATGGTATTGTTGTGAAATACCTTATTGAATTGTGCATGGAAATTGAGTTGTTCAGTTATTATTTTTCAACTTGATATTATGTAAGAAAAAAAAATCAGACATATTTTAAAGGGATGACAGGACATCAAGAATTTAAAAACGATTTTTTTTTTAATCATCACCGAGTTTGTTATGGTACCCATCTTCACGATTTTCTGAAATATGTCATATGTATTTTTGTGTGATATGTGACGCATTTTTTTATTCTGTTATATTTATATCATTCCGTCCATTTAAAGGAAAGAATTATACCGGGCAATATGTGATCATAGTGTATACCTTGTGCAGTGAATTCTTTTCGTTGATTTCCTATAATCCGTCACATCCTTTTTGCAATTTGTGTGTATATTCTTCTCTAAATGCTGATTTTACAGCATCATGCATTGCAACTGCTGATTCAACCAATAATTTAAGAAATAAAGGATATTCTAGCGAGGATTTGTGAAGACTGTCTGTTAAAAACTGTTAACTGTGTGCCAACGATGGCCAGTTTGTTGAGAAAGCAATGTAATATGGTCAACCTTTAATGCAAAAATTTAGTAAAAAGATTAGCAAAAATAAATGTGATTAACGATTTACACAGCTTTTGTGAAGACATGGTGAAAAATGTGTAAAATTCAATACCTTGCAATACATGCGAAGAGATAAACAGGAGAAGCTATAATTATGGTTAACTGTTTTTCAGTATGTCAAAGAAATCAGCCTGTCAAATTGACAATTGATGTATGTGATAAAGTAGATAAAAGTCTGTTGTATTCTTTATCCTTCACAATTTCATATTCAGAGATTTGATAGTTTAGAATGTCTGGATAACTCACTTTGACATAAAGAAGTGCAAAATCTATGAGTATTCATCATTTTAATCATTTGTGTTAATAGTTTTGAAAAAGATTTTCTTTATGTAAACACGTAAATGACTTTACGTGATCTTGATTTCAATTCTTGTTAATAAATCATCAAAAGTGACGTATGTGTATGTATACATGTGTGTGTGTGCGTGCATGCGTGTGTGTGTATGTGTGTGTATTTGAGAGTGTGTGTGTGTGTGTGTGTGTGTGTGTGTGGCTATGCACACATATGTGAATCAATGTACATGAGAGGGAGAAAACCCCCCAGAGATATATTGTGAACATTCAAAAATTGAATCTACATTCTTTTGCTGATATCCAAAGAATGTCTTAAAGAACACACGAAACACACACACACACCACCACCACCCCGCCACCACCACCATCACCACCACCACTACCACACTCACATACAAACACACACATTCTCAAGATTTGACACAGAATCATTTTCCAGCTGATTTCATTTATTATTACAACACGTAATTCATAAATACTGATCAAGAGCATTGCATGACTAACAATAAAACTTCCACCTGCATGTAAAGGAATGTTCAACTGTTCCAGTCAACACATAGAACAACAAAAATCTTACTTCATTTTTTTCGTTTCGTTCCTCAGCTAGAGCTCCGAGGTTCATCAATGGTGACATTTTGTGTATGTGACTGTTTTTACCCACCATGAAGGTAGCCGTATTCCGTGACTTTATTTGTGTGGAATGGTAATAATGCCAGCAAACAATCTCTATTGATTATTAAATCAAGCGAACTGTGTCTGGACATTCCTTCTCCAGTGTGATCCAGTTTTGCCCCATCGTGTAAGCAGTCCCCCCCCCCCCACCCCTCCTTGTTCCTAAGCTAGAACTCAGATGTTCACCAATGGTGAGACTTTTGTCTATGCAACCATTTTTGCCCACCATGGAGGTAGCCACATTCCGACTTTGGGGATGTATGCTGGGGGTATGTTCATGTTTCCGTAGCCCACTGAATGTTGACATGAATTACAGGATATTTAACGTGCACGTATGTTTGACCTTCTGCATGTGTATATACATGAAAGGAATTAAGGCACTCGCAGGTCTGCACTTGAAGTTGACCTGGGAGATCGTAAAAATCTTGATCTTTAATTCACCAGACGCTGCTGAGACTCAAACCCACGACTCTATGGACCCATGGGTTTGAAGTCAAATGATGTCTGTAAGGTAAGCACTAATTCCAAAGCCCTCCAGTCATGAACTTTTCCTGTACAACTTTTTGTGACCTTTTGTTAATCCCACCATTAGGATCATGGTGGATTGGTGGTCTAGAGCACAGCACCCGTATTAACTCAACTTGACTCAACTGTCTCCATCGCCACTGTCGTCAGTAGGAGCTCCAAGCAATGCCACCAGGATTTGCCATCTCTCTTTTCATCCTCAGAGAAAACAAAAAGTCAAAGGTTTGATCCCCATTTGAACCCAAACTTTTCCCCCATCCATGACACCTTGGTGATGGTCTTTTAGATAAAAAGATAAACTCAAGTCCTGTGATCATATAGCATTAAAATCTTGTTTAAAAAATAACGATTTAAAGCAGTTCCACACACCATCCACATGCTAAATATACAATAGATACAAACCGTAAAACACACAAAAAAAGCCCAAAACATTTTCAGCACCTACTGATTTTTTTTAATCATTCAGAAAAACAAGAACCAAAGAAAAATCAAGCGATTGTTAAGCAAAATGAGCCAATATCAATTTTACACCATTCAGTTTATCATGCACTTGGTGTTTCCACATGCAGTCCTTCCTCAATTCTTAATGACTCCATCACTGCACAAGAACATGTTGCATCAGCGTGCAAGTTAATCATTTTTTATCTGATCAGATTTTTATATGCAAAATAAGTTAAATTCCTCATTACTCACAATGTCACACACACACACACATAAGCACATACAAGCACACACACACACACACACACACACAACACACACATACATACAAGCACACACACTCACACCATATACACACACACACACAAACACACACTCACACACAGCGCGAATATACTCACACACATGAAGGTAATTGATAATACTAGCGTGTGGAATTTATATAGCACTGAATTTTGTAATGCAAATAAATCAATTGCGCTTACACTTTTATTATTATTCACATTTCTGCTGCATTTTTCAAACAAAAATACACAATTCAATTAATAAAAAGAAAAAGATCAACTCACACATGTGCTTGCACCCCCTACCCCCCAACACACACACACACACACAAGTCTAACTTTAAAACACACCAATCCACACACCCCAACACCCTTCACGACGACTCGTTCAACTGCGCCAGGAGTGACCTGCCCTTATCCATGATGGTGGTTTTCAGTTCGTCGAGATGTTTGCGTTGCAGACAGCGGGAGAGGAAGGGCAGGACGAACCACAGGCTGCCCTCTGCTGGCAGAATGGCCAGGAATTCTTCCGCAGAAACCAGTTCCACCAGCTCTCCCAGTACGTCTGCAACAGGGAAAAAAGGCTGGAGTGGGTTATTGGTCATTATTCCAACGCTTACTGTTTATTTTCTTCTTCTTCTCTTCTTCTTCTTCCTTTTTTGTCATGTTTCTCCCAGGGGAGGTTTGACATTGATGAGCCTTCTCCATCTCTCTCTGTTTTGACATGTCGTATTAATATCATCTTAATGTATGAGTGCTAACTGCACCTCTTTATTTTGATATTCCTTATCATTATCATCTTAATGTTTAACTGCTGGTTTGATCTCTTTATTTTGATATGTCACATTATTATCATCTGAATGTATCCCTTGCTGGTTTTATCTGTTTATTTTGGTGTGTCTTGTTATTATCATGTTAATGTATACCTGCTGATCTTATCTCTCTATTTTGATATGTCTCATTATTATTATTATACTGTGTAACTGCTGATTTTATCTGTTTATTTTGATGTGCCTCATTATTATCATGTTAATGTACAACTGCTTATATCTGTATTTTGTTATTGTTCATTATTATCATCCTACTGAATAACTGCTAGTCTTAAAATGTTTCAGTCTTTTAAAAAATTTTTTTACTGCACTGATAAGGTTGAAGCAGTGTGTGTGTTGTATGTGTGTGTGTATCATGTGTGTTTAGAGTTTCATGAAAACAAATTCTATCAGTTGTTACATTTATTAGCACCTACACACACCCTCCTTCTCTGTCTCTGTCCCTTTCTCTTACACACACACACACACACACACACACACACCGCCGACTGACCCATCCACCCACCATATACACACATTCACATCATCCCACACATCCACCCACACACACCACACCACCAGCCACCCCCCCTACACACACACACACCCCACTACCATCACCACCACCACCCACTCACCCACCACACCACACCACACACCCATCCCCAAACACACACTGCATCCAACCACACTATCCACTGACCCATCCACCCACCACACACACACACCATCCCACACACCCCACCACACCACACCAGCCACCCCCCACCCCCACACACACCACACCACACCACCCACTCACCACACCACACCACCCACCCATCCCCAAATACACACACACACACTACATCCAACCACACCATCCACTGACCCATCCACCCACCACACACACACACACCATCTCACACACCCCACCACTACCACACCCACCCCCCACCATCCCCCCCAACAACCACCCCACCCCACCCCCACCCCCACACTACACACAACACCACACCAATGGGGAACGGGATAGCCTAGTGGTTAGAACATTGCGCTCGCAATCTGACGACCCGGGTTCGATTCCCGTTCAAGGGGATATTTTCCCCTGGAGTTAACATCAGTGCCGACTCCACTCTCCCCAAAAGTCCTTCGGATGAGACTATAAACCGAGGCCCCGTGTGTGAACGCAAGCAGAACATCTTGCGCACACGTTAAAATCCTGTTCCGCTTTTCGTAAGAGTAGGCCATTGTGTGCCGGTGGGAACAGATGACAAAATTTACAAAACCGCATACACACTGGGACTGGATGTAAAAAAGCACATAAGTGCTTATTCCATTATCCTCGATATAAAATAATAAAAGAATAACATAAAAGAATAACATAACCAACACCGACCCACCCAAACCCTTCCCCACCCTGACCCCAAATCCAGCAGCAGGACTGCAGACCCACCTCTGTAGGCAGCCAGCAAGGGCTGTTGCCTGGTATCTGCATGTGGAGGACCCTCGTCATCGCCCTCCTCTCCCTCCCCTGCCCCCTCCTTCATTCGGTTCTCCAGGCACCGTAGCAGCATCTGCCACTAGAGACAGCGACACATCAACATTGCGTTTTTCTTGGTGTCCACTTCAGAGTCTACGAAATAATGTTCATGGCTTTCAAAAAAAGAAAAAATGATACTACACTGTATCAACCGTACAATGTTGTTGGGTTGTTGTTTTTTTTTAAAACTTGCCTTTGAAACAACATTGCTAAAGAACACACTTTTTATTCTAGTAACTCTAAGTAATTTCTCCCTCTCCCCCCCCCCCCCCCTTCAGAAAAAAACCCATGAACACAAACCCACTCCAAACCCACCCCTTCACTAATCCCCCTCCCCCCCTTTAAAAAACAAACAACCCAACAAAAACAAAAAAAAACCACACACTCTAAACCTACTCATTCAACCCCCCCCCCCCCCCCCAACAAAAAAACAAACAAACAAACAACAAACCAACAACAACAAAAAACCACACTCTAAACCCACTCCTTAACTCCCCTCCCCTCCCTCCCAAAAAGTCCCCAACAACAACTTAGGAAACTCACACTCTAAACCCACTCCTTCACTTTCACTCTCCCTCCCCCCCCCCCCCCCACAACAACAACCAGAAACCCACAAACAAACAAACAAACAAAACCTCAACAACAACACCAAAAAAACCCACACTCTAAACCCATTCCTTCACTCTCCCTCCCCTCCCCCCAACCCACAACAACAACCAGAAACCCACACTCTAAACCCACTCTATCACCCCCTTCCCCCCAAAAAAACACCCCTCAACAACAACAAAACCCACACTCTAAACCCACTCCTTTACTCCCCCCCTCCCCAACCAAAAAAATCTAAACCCCTCAACAACAACAAAACCCACACTCTAAACCCACCTCTTCACTCCCCCCCCCACCTTGCCCCCACCCAAAAAAAACCCCAAACCCCTCAACAACAACAAAACCCACACTCTAAATCCACCTCCTTCAATTCCCCCCCCCCCCCCCCCAATCCCTCCCCCCCACCCCCCAACAACAACAAAAACCCACACTCCAAACCCAACCCTTCACTTCCACACCCAAAAAACCCAAACAACACTCTAAACCCACTCCTTCACCCCCCGCCCTCACCCCCCCTCCCACCACACAAAAAAAAAAGAACCTTCAACAAAAACAACCAAAAACCCCACTCCACACCCACCCATTCACTCCCACCACCCAAAAAAAACCCAACAACAACAACAAAAACCCCATTCCAAACCCCTCCACCACCCCCCCCCCTCCCAACCCCCACCCCCCAAAAAATCAACCCAAACCAACCCAACCCAACCAACCAAACCAAAAAACAAAACAACAACAAAAACTACCCCAATCCAATCCAAACCTTCTGCAGATCGCTCCCATACAGGTGGCAGCCACTCGGCCGACGATGTGCGGGTACCTGTCGACAGCCAGCTCCGTCACCTGCGCCGTGTGCTGCAGGTGACTGCACAGCATCCACACGGAGTCCCGGCCCACCATCCTCTCCCCTCCCCCCATCGCCTGCAGCACATGGCTGCGCAGCTCCGGGCCCGTGTGCTTGCTGCACAGAATGGCCTGAAACACGGGGACAAGTTTGTTGGACGATTGATCCTTGTGTGAGTTTGATTTGTTGCTTTACAAGATTCAGCGCTATATAAATTCCATACATTATTATTCATTATTATTATTAGTTTAATTAATAATAATTGTCATCTAGAGACAGTTTGTTAGACGATTGATCCTTGTGTGAGTTTAATAAATAATTATAATTATCACCTAGAGACAATTTGTTAGACGATGGATCATTGTTTGAGTCTAATGAATTATAACTATCACCTGGAGACAGTTTGTTAGACAGTTAATCGTTGTTTAAGTTTAATAAATTATAATTATCACCTGGAGACAGTTTGTTAGACAGTTAATCGTTGTTTAAGTTTAATAAATTATAATTATCACCTGGAGACAGTTTGTTAGACAGTTAATCGTTGTTTAAGTTTAATAAATTATAATTATCACCTGGAGACAGTTTGTTAGACGATGGATCCTTGTGTGAGTGTAATAAATTATAATTATTATCACCTAGAGACAGTTTGTTAGACGATTGATCCTTGTGTGAGTTTAATAAATTATAATTATTATCACCTAGAGACAGTTTGTTAGACGATTGATCCTTGTGTGAGTTTAATTATTTATAATTATCACCTAGAGGCAATTTGTTAGACGATTGATCCATGTTTGAGTTTAATTAATTATAATTATTATCACCTAGAGACAGTTTGTTAGACGATTGATCCTTGTTTAAGTCTAATTAATTATAATTATCACCTAGAGACAGTTTGTTAGACAGTAAATCGTTGTTTAAGTTTAATAAATTATAATTATCACCTAGAGACAATTTGTTGGACGATTGATCCTTGTTTAAGTTTAATAAATTATAATTATCACCTAGAGACAATTTGTTAGACGACTGATACTTGTGTGAGTTTAATAATTAATTATAATTATCACCTAGAGACAATTTGTTAGACGAATGATCCGTGTTTAAGTTTAATAAATTATAATTATCACCTAGAGACAATTTGTTAGACGATGGATCCTTGTGTGAGTGTAATAAATTATAATTATTATCACCTAGAGACAGTTTGTTAGATGATTGATCCTTGTGTGAGTTTAATAAATTATAATTATTATCACCTAGAGACAATTTGTTAGACGATTGATCCTTGTGTGAGTTTAATAAATTATAATTATCACCTAGAGACAATTTGTTGGACGATTGATCCTTGTTTAAGTTTAATAAATTATAATTATCACCTGGAGACAATTTGTTAGACGATTGATCCTTGTGTGTGTTTAATTAATTATAATTATTATCACCTAGAGACAGTTTGTTAGATGATGGATCCTTGTGTGTGTTTAATAAATTATAATTATTATCACCTAGAGACAGTTTGTTAGACGATGGATCCGTGTTTAAGTTTAATAAATTATAATTATCACCTAGAGACAGTTTGTTAGACAGTTAATCGTTGTTTAAGTTTAATAAATTATAATTATCACCTAGAGGCAATTTGTTGGACGATTGATCGTTGTGTGAGTTTAATAAATTATAATTATCACCTAGAGACAATTTGTTGGACGATTGATCCTTGTGTGAGTTTAATTAATAATAATTGTCATCTAGAGACAGTTTGTTAGACGATTGATCCTTGTGTGAGTTTAATAAATTATAATTATTATCACCTAGAGACAATTTGTTAGACGATTGATCGTTGTGTGAGTTTAATAAATTATAATTATCACCTGGAGACAATTTGTTGGACGATTGATCCTTGTGTGAGTTTAATAAATAATTATAATTATCACCTAGAGACAATTTGTTAGACGATGGATCATTGTTTGAGTCTAATTAATTATAACTATCACCTAGAGACAGTTTGTTGGACGATTGATCGTTGTGTGAGTTTAATAAATTATAATTATTATCACCTAGAGACAGTTTGTTAGACAATTGATCGTTGTGTGAGTTTAATTAATAATAATTGTCATCTAGAGACAGTTTGTTAGACGATTGATCCTTGTGTGAGTTTAATAAATTATAATTATTATCACCTAGAGACAGTTTGTTAGACGATTGATCGTTGTGTGAGTTTAATAAATTATAATTATCACCAGGAGACAATTTGTTGGACGATTGATCCTTTGTGAGTTAATAAATTATAATTATTATCACCCTAGAGACAGTTTTTAGACGATTGATCCTTTGTGTGAGTTTAATAAATTTATAATTATTATCACCTAGAGACAATTTGTTAGATGATTTATCCGTGTTTGAGTTTAAATAAATTATAATTTATTTCACCTGGAGACATTTGTTAGACATTGATCCTTGTGTGAGTTTAATAAATTATAATATTATCACCAGAGACATTTGTTAGA